>JAGIQG010000002.1:72214199-72815245 GCA_024679065.1 Sphyrna mokarran | reverse complement strand
GGATAGACCTATTAAGAGTATAGAAATGCAGAGGGACCTGGGGGTGCAAGTGAACAAGTCTCTGAAGGTGGCAGAGCAAGTGGAGAAGGTTGTGAAGAAAGCATATAGTATGTTAGCCTTTATAGGAAGGGGTATAGAATATAAGAGCTGGCCTTTAATGTCGCACTTGTATAAAACGTTGGTTAGACCTCATTTGGAATACTGCATCCAGTTCTGGTTGCCCTAGTACCAGAAGGACGTGGAGACTGTGGGGAGAGTGCAGAGGATGTTTACCAGGATGCTGCCGGGTATGGAAGGTCTGAGTTACGAAGAGAGGTTGGGCAAATTGGGACTGTTTTCCTTAGAAAGACGTAGACTTAGAGGAGATCTAATAGAGGTGTACAAGATTATGAGGGGTATAGATAGAGTAAACAGGGTTAAGCTCTTTCCTAGGATGGACTCGAATGGCACGAGGGGTCACGGGCTTAGGGTGAGGAGGGTAAGGTATAATTTGGATGCTAGAGGGAGTTTTTTTCACACAGAGGGTGTTGGGGGTATGGAATGTGCTGCCAAGTAAAGTGGTAAAGGCAAGTACTCTGGAGTTATTTAAGAGATACTTAGATGGGCACATGAACAGAATGGGAATGGAGGGGTGTAGAAAACTGATGTAAAATAGTGATCATGAGCCTTGGGAGTCCCTGGGAAGTGTGTAAATAGATGATGATATTGATGTACTTGTTTTTATCCTACAGGTGCTTTGGTCCACCTTGCTGTCTAACGAGGGGCATACACGCGATGGGTCGTGAGAGGACTGCTCTTGGATTTTTTTTTTCAAGTGTATCCTAGTGCTTCACGTCATTAGTGTACGCTTGATCTGGACCATTTGATGGGCAACACGACAGCTCAGTGACTATCGCTGTGCTGTGGTGATACATGAATTTGGGCCTGTGTCTGTGGGAGTTTGCGCATTCTCCCTGTGCTTGTGTGGGTTTTCTCCGGGTGCTCCGGTTTCCTCCCACATCCCAAAGATGTGCTCTTAGGCTAATTGGCAAAACAAATTCTCCCTAAATTGTCTCAAATTTGGTTTTTAATCCATAGATCTATAAACATGGATAGGGATCGCGGGTAGAGGTGGGAACATCGGGGTGGCGGCGCAGGCTCGTTGGGCTGAAGGGCCTGTTTACCGTGCTATTTTGTTCTTTGTAACAGTGGCATCTCCACATTATGTCTTGCCAACAATGCCAGAATAAAAAGTAGATACTAGAAGCGTACGTTACCAAGTTCCTAGTGGAAATGCCAAATTTTCAAAACTTTTAAAAAAGAGCCAAAGTGAATGTTTGAAACCTAGGTCAAAATTTTCAGCTCCCTGCAGGTTTTCCCATGCCCTAGACAATAAGCTATTGGATGTTAACAGGATCATTTGTTACTCAAAGTCAATGGCAATTTGTATGGCACGCCAACCTCCACTGCTGGGATCCTGCTGTGGAAGATGGACTTCAGCAGCCGGAAGAGCCCCCCCCAGTTCAATAATACATTATTAACAAATATATTTATTATGCTAGCAAAGCTGTATAAGACACAGTTTCTTATAAAGTTTAAATACATAAACATGACAAGTCCCTTTTCAGAGCTTGAAACTGTTTTGCAAGTTTCTCACCGTATAATCTCTGATGTAATATGGCAAGATTCCTTCTCCATGAGGTGCTATTCTTTTAAGATCTGCTAATGTGACATATCTATAAAGAAAAACATTATACATCTTATGAAGAGGAATTGATAGTTTAGCATATATGTTATAAATGCAATTCTGGTCTTTGCATACTAAGAATGCATATCATGAATTTGGCTATAAGCATTCTTGGGTGAACAGAAAAACAAGATAAGTTCTTAACACCAACAGTGTGACAGATATATGGTTAACAGCAAAAAAAAACTAAAAAATATAAAGGGAATCAGAATTATTAGAAATGCTGAGAGGAACTTTGGAAAAGAGATTATGAAAGGAAATTGTAAAGATCTGAAGTACATATTCCAGGATTCTATAGACTCTGAAACAGTCCCTGCAGATTGGAGGGTAGTTCATGTCACTCCAATATTCAAAAAAAGTAGAGAGAAAATGGAGAATTACACACCAGCAAGCCTAACATCGGTAGTGGGAAAAATTCCCAAATCCATTATCAAAGACTTTATGGCAGAACATTTAGAAAGCAGTGCAGAATCAGATATAATCAGTATGGATTTATGAAGGGAAAATCATGCTTGACAAATCTTATGGAATTTTTTGAAGATGTAACTAGTAGAGTTGACAAAGGGGAGCCAATCTATGTGATATATTTGGATTTTCAGAAAGTATTTGACAAAGACCTACATAAGAGATTATTGTGCAAGATGGGATTGGGGGAAGAATAGATATGCACAGAGAACTGGTTGGCAGAGAGAAAACAAAAGTAGAAATTAATGGATGCTTTTCGAATTGGCAGGCAGTAACTAATGGGGTGCCACAGGGATCGGTGCTGGGATCTCCAGTTTTCTGAATATATACTAATGATTTGATGAGGGAACAAAATATAACATCCCAAACTTTGCAGATGATATTAAGTTGGGTGGGAGAGTGAACTATGACAAGGATGAAGAGATCTTTCAGAATGATCTGGACAGTTTGGGTGACTGGGAAAATCAATGGCAGATGAAGTATAATTTGGATAAATGTGAGGTTATTCACTTTAGAAGTAAAAATAAGGCAGCAGATTACTACCTGAATGGCTGTAAATTGGGAGAGGGGAACGTGCAGTGGGATCTCGGTGTCCTTGTACAATAGTCACCGAAGTTAAACATGCAACAAGCAGTAAAGGCAGCAAATGGTCTGCTTTCATTGCAAGAGATTTGAGTACAGCAGCAGGGTTGTGCTGCTGCGATTGTCAGGACCTTGGTGAAGCCATATCTAGAATAGCGTGTGCAGTGTTGGTCTCCTTCTCCGAAGGAGAACATTCTTACTCTCAAGGGAATGCAGCAAAGGCTTACCAGGCTGATTCCGGGGATGGTGAGACTTATGTGAGGTGAGATTGACTAGGTTAGGATTGTTTTCGCTGGAGTTCAGACAAATGAGGAGCGATCTCACAGAGACTTATAAAATTCTAACAGGACTAGACAAGGTGGTTGCAGGGAGAATGTTCCCAATGGTGAGTGTATCCAAAACCAGGGGTCACAAAGTGAGGATTCAGGATAGACCATACAGGACGGAAATGAAGAGACATTTCTTCACCAAAAAGTCGATAGCCTGCGGAATTCATTACCACAGGAAGTAGTTTATGCTAAAATCTATTCAAAAGGCAGTTAGATATAACACTTGGGGTGCTTAGGATCAAAGGTAATGAGGAGAAAGTAGGATTAGGTTTCTGAGTGATCAGGCGTGATTGTGATGAATGGGGGGGAGCAGGCTGAAAGGACCAAATGACTTCTCCTGCTCCTATCTTCTACATTTCTATAAAGGTATAGAATAATAGTAAAGTGTTAGGACCAATTAGAGACGCAAAAGGAAATGGAGCATAAATGAGAACTGGAGAAACCAAATGGGTACTTTCTCAGAAACATGAGATAATGTGAATAAAAGGGGTTTTGGGTTTCCTGCCAAAGTTATAGCAAATAAATGCAGAACCGCTACAGAAATTACTGGTACATAACTTTTAAGATCGACCCCAAAAAGTATGGACAGCAAAGTTAGGATGCATTGAAATTCAAGCTTTAATATAGACCTGTGACTAAATTATTTACATTGCATAAGTCTCCTGTGACATTATCTTTATTGATCATTACAAATACAAAAAATTCTTCATGATTATTTACCATCAATAATTAACACACTTTGCAACACTGAACTCAAAAATTACATAAGAAATAGAAATTTGAAAACATTACAATTCGATATTCTTGAAATTAATATCTTAAGTAATTTAATTTAAATAGTAAATAATTTAAAATACATGGCCTCAAACCTTTCTGCTCTTAAATATACCATAGCAATACATATTAAGCATAATCGGTGTGGTCTAAAAAACTCAAACTTTTGGTGACACCCACAAGATTTTGTATTTATAAGTGAAAATATTTTATCATCAGGCACAGTCCATGCTCTGTATATGAACACAAGTCTACTTGTATTCCATTTGTATTCTATTTAACTGCCAAATATGAACATATTTTTTAAAAAACAGAACACTATTCTATGCTTTCCAACTCACCCACGTGGTTTGTAGATGTCCGATAATGTAAATAAAATATCAATTTCTATAGGTGTCACTTCACCAAGTTCCTGGGCAGCCAGAGTAAATTCCTCTGAATAAAAACGTACAATATTGCTTCATTATTTATCAGAAACAGACTATGCATCTTCTATTACTACACACAAGGTATTAATTAAATTTGGATCAGTGCAATAGGGCATGTGGAAATTTGCATGTAGCAGTCCCAATAAGTCTAACTAATGAAGTATTTTTGCTGCTGTAAGAATAAACAATTAAAATTGTCTGAAAAGAACGATTACCATTTCAGTCCAAGCATATAGGGCAGTTTACTGTACTGTAATACACGTTACAGAATACTTAACTACAAAGCTATTTTTATAAAGTGTCATTTTGGATGTTAGCTTAGTTAGATCTTTTAAAATCCCCATGAATCTGACTTTCACTTATTTAAATTGGAAATAGATGCAAAATAAAGTACAAAGTAACAAAGGTGTACAGAGGGAATAGAGAGTTAAAATGCAGTGGGCAAAAGATGTGTCACAGATTAAACTGAGTCAGCAGTGACTGATTTTTAAAAACAGCATATGCATATCTATCCCCTTCCTGCTTTTAAATCTGGGAAATATTGGAAGGCATAATCAGAAATCCTTCTAACCTTTACCAACATGCATATTTCTATTGGAGCTAGATATGGTATGGTAGACTCCTATAATGAGCTTCATGTTGTTAAGGAGAGAGTTAAAACCATTATAGTAGGAGAAGCTGACTCGATGGTTTGTTGTACCTCCTGCTGCCTACAAGTAATTACAGAAAACAAAAATGTTAAATTTTACTCTGTAATGTCATTCATATATTTTGATTCGAAAATACTTGTGAATTAAACACCTTATGTAAAACACAGTTACTTGGGTTAAACAAATCTTAAATTATGTAGTTAAGGCTAACCCTATCCACTAAGTTTTATGAAATTGCTACAATAACTAATCATTGGCAAAACACAAACCAACTCATTCCGATTATCCTAGTAATGACTTAACGGGAACCCCAAAGTTGAAAATCTGGATTCCCAATTTAAATATAATTATCAGGCCTTTATGCTTGATAGTGCCCCTTTAGATTGTCCATTCACATCAGCATGAGGGCATGCCAACACATATATCATGCACTTGGGGATCAGAATTGCCAACAGCAGAAACTAATTATCCTGTATCAGAGGCCGTGCTGGAAGTGTTTAGGAGATATTCTGCTGGAAGGAGGAAGGGATGGGATTTGTTGCACAAGTGGGGTTCCATAGGGATGGTGAGGAAGATATGAGGATTCCATGAGGTGTGTGGGTGTTCAAGGAAATGGGGGATTCTATTTTTTTTGTATTAGGGTCCCAAAAACTAAAAAAAAAATTGCTGGTATGGTGCAGCCCACCCTTTCATTCATTTTTGTTTGAGTGTTGAACTATACAACAGGGAAAAGTGCCTTCAGGACTGGCAGCTTCCTCTCCACTCTGCCTATTTTGAGAAAATTCCACCCATAGTCTTTCAATCTTGCAGGTTTCTTAATGAAACATTTTCATGTTGGTTGTTAATATGGGCGACGTTCCTTGTCTGGAGTGTATCATTCCTTTGACCCTTATTGCCTTGATGACTATTGCTGTTCTATTGCAGTTGCTGGTGAATTGCAGACCACTGGGATTGATGGTAGGTCTGTAGTCAGTACAGTTCATGAGATTCCTTCTCCCTGCTGGTCCAATTACTGTGAAGGAACAGCTTTGTGCTTTGAAGAAGAAATTTTGCTGGTTCTTCTTATATGCCTGTGGTTACATCAGTATATTTGGTGAGTCGTTTCTACTGCATACAAATGAGGTGACAATTTAACAATGCATGTGCCTAGTCCCACATTGTCTAACTCTTGCTAAGAGCACTGAAGATTTGCACGTTAACTGGCTCTCCAATGCTCAGTTCTAATAATGGTTTGACAGCTTTGTCAAACTGAAATTTGGCTGTCACTTCACTCGCACTTCTAGTTTTGTACCTTTTTAGTCTTGGAAAAGTAGTTTCTTTGTGGAATGGCATCAGTCTCTGGATTGGACCACTTTTCATGTCTTCAGTCAGTGTGTCTCTCTACCCAATGCTTGCCTTGCACATGTCTGTGCCTTTTGCAGACAAAAGGCAGAGAATTATAGGCTGGTTAGTTTAACGTTCGTAGTTGGGAAAATGCTAGAATCAAAGAAGAAATAGTGAGACACCTAGAAAAGAACGGTTTGATCAAGCAGATGCAGCACGGATTTGTGAAGAAGTCGTGTTTAACGAGTTTACTGGATTTCTACGAGGATGTGACTAGTGCAATAGAGGGGAACCGGTGGATGTGGTGTTTAAGATTTTCAGAAGGAGTTCGATAAGGTGCCTCACAAAAGTTTGCTGCAGAAGGTTAGACGGATATGGGGATAAGGTGTTGCACAAATAGAGGATTGGTTGTCTAATGGGAAGCAGAGAGTTGGAATCAATGGATGCTATTCTGGTTGGCAGTTGGTGACTAGTGGAGTGCTGCAGAGATTACCATTTACATTGACGATCTGGAGGAGGGGGCTGTGCACAGGGTAATGAAATTTGCTGATGACATGAAGATGAGTGGAAAAGTAAATTGTGTGGAAGGCGTGGAAAGTGTGCAGAGAGATCTAGGTAGGCTGAGTGAGTGGGCAAGAACCTGGCAGATGGAGTATAATGTTAGCAAATTTCAGTAATGTGAGGTTATCCACTATGGTAGAAATAATAATGTAGAGATGCCGGCGTTGGACTGGGTAAACTCAGTAAGAGGTCTGGCAACACCAATTTTAAATCCAACCGATTTATTTGATTGTAAATCTGCTAGCTTTTGGTGTTTGTGCCTTCATCAGGCGAAAGCACAAACGCCAAAAGCTAGCAGATTTACTATCAAATAAATCGGTTGGATTTAAAATTGGTGTTGCCAGACCTCTTACTGAGAAACAATAATAGCAAGGATTATCATTTAAAGAGCGAAAAGCTGCAGCATGTTACGGTGCAGAGGAACCTGAGGGTCCTTTGCACGAATTGCAAAAACTCAGTCTGCAAGTGCAGCAGGTGATCAAGGTGACAAATGGAATAGAATATAAAAGCAGGGAGGTCTAGCTGCGACTGTACAGAACAGTGGTGAGGCCGCAACTGGAGTTTGTGGAAAGATATATTGGCCTTGAAGGGAGTGGAGAGAAGGTTCACTAGGCTGATACCAGAGATGAGGAGGCTAGCCTATGAGGAGAGATTGAATAGACTCGGTCTGTACTCGGTGGAGTTTAGAAGGCTGAGAGGGGATCTTATAGAGACATATGAGATAATGAAGAGACTAGATAGGGTAGAGGTAGAGAGATTCTTCCTGCTTAGAAAGGATAGCAGAACTATACGGCACAGCCTCAAAGTAAGGGGGGGCGGTTTAGATTGGAGTTGAGGAGGAACTTCTTCACTCAAAGAATGGAGAGTCTCTGGAATTCTCTGCTCATTGAAGCGGTGGAGGCTACCTCGCTGAATATATTTAAGTTGTGGATAGATAGGTTTCTGATAGACAAGGGAATAAAGGGTTATGGGGAGAAAGCAGGAAAGTGGAACTGATCCACTTCAGATCAGCCATGATCTTATTGAATGGCGGGGCAGGCTCGAAGGGCTAGATGGCCTATTCCTGCTCCTACTTCTTATGTCCTTAAATTTGCTTTATTTTCACTACTGCCTAAACCTTTCCATTCAACTGGGGATAGTGCAGAAACAATGTATAATGCTGAATTCCCTTATCCTGTGTGAATTCTTCACTTATAAACTCAGGGCCAATGTTACACTTCACAATTTCTGCAGTATCATACTAACTGGTGTGCTTTCAGCATTCTACTATTTCACTCATTGTTATTGAATTCAGCTGGTCTAATTCTCACTACTCTCAACAGTAGTCTACAGTGACAAGATAATCAATTCCTGCCAAAGTGAAAAGGGACCTGGTCCAGCTTCATCCATAATCTGACCAGGCTGTCATGCATTATCATCATCTAGCTTGTTTAGCTTGGTGCTCATTATGGGCATCACACTGGCCAATGTGATCTTGAATTATATTTTCACGTGACCGGTAAAACACATCTCTTCCCTTTCTCAGAGTCCATTGAACCATACGATCTCTACAGTGCAGAACGTCAACATTTGGCATATTACGAGTTGTGCAGACTCAAATAGCATCTTACTAAGGCCCATCCTGCCACCTAACCCCCCCACATTTACCACAACTAATACACCTAACCTACCTATCTTTGGATCATGGAAGGAAACTGGAGCACTCGGAGGAAACCCACAGAGTGTACAAACTCCACGCGGATAACCACCTAAGGCCGGTATCAAATTTGGGTCCCTGGCACTGTGAAGTAACAGCGCTAATCACTATGCCACCATGTCATGCCATCAATTCAATCCCTGATGGCTTGCATGAATACACTTCAGCATCTCTCATCCTTTAGAGCTAATGATTCAACTTGTTTTTTTTTAACCAGACATTACCTCGAGCTGTCAATTCATTTTTTAAGTTTATTTGTTTGTATGACAAGTAAGCTCACGTAAACATCCGTGAAAATCCCCTAGTCGCCATACCTGTTTGGGTACACTAAGGGAGAACTTAGCATAGCCAATGCACAATAACATAGTCAATGGAGCATGGGAAAAAGCCGAAGTACCTGGAAGAAATCCATGCAGACAAGGGGGAGAACGTGCAAACCTTGCACAGACAACAGGCCAAACCAGGAATCAAACCTGAGTCTCTGGTGCTGAGAGATAGCAGTGTGCCACTATGCTACCCACCATCTTGGCATACTCAATATATGCTGTTGTGACCATAGATGTGCCCTTAATAGTACCTGGCTATTCTTTCATCGTTACTTCTAATAGTGCTTGGGAGTTGCATCTCGTTGAGTAGTTCGCTTGATTTGAACAGGGCATGCCCATCAGATTCAATATTGATCGATACCTTCCAGATCATGCTGAGGAACTGTTTCATGTTGCATCTGGATGATGCTGCATTCTGTTGTAGACTCCTCAAATTCTTTCATGAGGAGCACTGCTCTTGACAGAATGCCTGCAACATACATTTATTTTCCTTGATTGTGGCTCATGCCCAGATGATATCTTTGTGCTATCACTTTGGAGCAGATAGTTGCAGTTTGTGAAAAATGTTTTGAAGGAGTTTCTGGTGAACATCACATTCACTTTGCCCTGCTCAAGCAGCTACTGATGAAAATGCACACAGGCAAAAATAATAGCCAGGCACACACACAATTGAACATAGTATCATTCTGTCTGCCTTAGGTGCAAATGCGACTGGTTATACTAGCCGCATCAGATTGTGCCCAGACCCATCTCACTGGCGTCACTCTACCACCATGCTAAATGGGACAGATTAAAACAGATCTAGCAACAAGAATGGGCATCCATGAAGCACTGTCACCAACAGAAGAATTATACTCAAACACAACTTGCAACCTCACAGGCCAACACATCCTGCACTCAGATCTAAGCTCTGCAGTCCTGCCAGATCCAATTATAAGACATAGGAGCAGAATTAGGCCACTGAGCCCATGGAATCTGCTCTGTCATTCGATCATGACAGATATTTTTCTCATCCCCTGCCTTTTTTCCATAACCCCATATCCCCTTACTAATCAATAACTTACCTATCTCTGTCTTAAAGACACTAAATGACCTGGTCTCCCCATCCTTCTGCAGCACTGTGTTCCACAGATACACCATTCTCTGGCTAAATAAATCCTCCTCATCCCCGTTTTAAAGGATCATTGTGTTAGCCTGAAGTTGTGCCCTCTGATTCTAGTTTTTCCCACTAGTGAAAACATCCTCTTCCACGTCCACTCTATCCAGGCTTCACAGTATCCTATAAGTTTCAATTAAGATCCCCTCCCCCCTCATTCTTCTAAACTCTCAATGAGTATAATCCTCAACCATTCCTCATACAACAAGCTCTTCATTCCAGGGATCTTTCTTGTGAACCTCCTCTGGATCCTTTCCAAGACCAGCACATCCATCCTTAGATACAGGACCAAAACAGCTCACAATAATCCAAATGGGGTCTGACCAGAGCCTTATATAGCCTCAGAAATACATTCCTGCTTTTGTATTCTGGCCCTATCAACATGAATGCTAACATTATATTTGCTTTCCTAACTGTAAACTGAACCTGCTCATTAACCTTAAGAAAATCCTCAACAAGAATTCCCAAATCCCTTTGCTTTCTAATTTCCTAAGCAGTTTCCCATTTAGAAAATAATCTATGCCTCTGTTTCTCCTTCCAAAGTGCATATCGTCTCATTTTTCCACAATGTATTCCATCTGCCACTTCTTTGCCCACTGTCCTAACCTGTCCAAGTCCTTCTGCAGCCCCCCCCCTCCCCATTTCCACAATGCTACCTGTCTCTCTGCAAATCTTTGTATCACCTGCAAACTTAGCAACAGTGCTTTCAGTTCCTTCTTCCAAATAGTTAATGCATATTGTGAAAAGTTGTGATCCTGGCACCGACCCCTGAGGCACACCAGGCTGCCATCCTGAAAAAGGCCCCTTTATCCCCACTCTCTGCCTTCTGTCAGTTAGGCAATCCTCTATCCATGTCAGGACCTTACCCTTAACACCACGGGCTCTTTACTTACTTAACAGTTTCCTACATGGCATTTTGTCAAAGGCCTTTTGGGAATCTAAATAAATTATCCTCTACTGGTTCTCCTTTATCTAACTTGCTTGATACTTCCTGAGAGAGCTCTAACAGATTTGTCAGACATGATCTCCCCTTGACGAAGCCATACTGACTTAACCTTATTTTATTGTGCACTTCCAAGTATTCCGCGATCTCAACTTTAATAAAGGACTGTAAAATCTTGCCAATGACTGACGTCGGGCTAACCGGCCTATAATTTCCCATCTGCTGCCTCCCTCCTGTCTCAAACAGCAGTGTTACATCAGTTACTTACGTTAAAGTCCTCTGGAACCTCCTTGCCTCCAGTGATTCCTGAAAGATCACCATCAATGCCCCCACAATTTCTTCAGCTGTTCCTTTTAGAACTCTGCAGTAGAGTCCATCTGGTCCAGTGATTTATCCACCTTCAATCTTTGTTTCTCCAGAAACTTCTCCTTAGTGATCAAGAATGTTGGTAGACAATTAAAAAACTGATGGAGGACAAGGCTCTACAAACACCCCCATCCTCAATGATGAAGAAGCTCAGCATATTCGTGCAAAAAAATAAGGCTGAAGCATTTGCAACAAACTACAGCCAGGAGTGCCAACTGGACAATCCATCTTGGCTTTCTTCAGATGCCAATGCAGATGCCAATCTTCAATCAATTCATTCCACATAATATCAAATGACAGGAGGCACTAGACACTGTAAAGTTCATAAACCCTGACAATATTCTGGCAACAGTGCTTAAGACTTGTGCTCCAGAACTTATCACACCTCAAACCAAGTTGTTCCAGTACAGCTACAACACTGGAATCAACCCAATGTGAAAAATAACCCAAGTATGTCCTATACATAAGAAATAGGGCAAATCCAACTCAGCCAATTACCTCCCCTTCAGTCTACTCTCAATCATCAGTAAAATGATGGTACGGATCATCAACAGCACTATTAAAGAGCATTTGCTTAGCAATTACCTGCTCACTGCTACTCAGGTTGGGTTGCACCAGGGTCACTCAACTTCTGACCTAGTTCAAGACTTGGTTTAAACCTGGACAATAAAGCTGAATGCCAGAATTGAGCATGACTGTTCTTTACATCTAGGAGCATTTGACCAAGTATGGCATCAAGGAGCCCTATCAAAAGTGAAATTAATGGGAATCAAATGAAAACCCTCGCTGGTTGCTATCATACCTGTCACAAAAGGAAAATGGTTGTGGTGATTGATGGTCAATTATTTCAGTTTCGGAGCATCACTGCAAGAATACCTCAGAGTAGTGTCCTAGGCCCAACCATCATCAGTTGTTTCATCAATGACCTTCCTTCCATCATAAGCTCAGAAGTGGGGATGTTTTCTGATGACTGCACAATGTTCAGCACCATCCATGACTCTGCAGATACTGAAACAGTGCACGTCCAAATGCAATGAGGACTGGACTATTTCCAGACTTGGGTTGGAAGTGGAAATTAAGATTTTCCCCATGCAAGTGCCAGGCAATGACCATCTCAAACAAGAAAGGATTTAACCATCACTCTTTGACATTCAATGACATTACCAATATTGAATCCCCCACTAGCAACATCCTGGGGTTACCACTGACCAAAAACTGAATTGGACTGGCCATATAAATACTGTAGCTACAAGAGCAGGTCCAAAGTTATGAATTTAGTGACAAGTAACCCACCTCCTGACTACCATCCAGCCTGTAGTCTGCAATTTCTTTTGGATTAACTCTAAGCATGTATCTCCAGGTATACTCTGCCATGCATATTCTCCAGCTGATGTTTCACAACTTCTGTATTTGATACACATTTACTGCTTTCTTTAAAATCAGTTCCTCATCTTTTTCGCTCTGAATTTTGGTTCATATGTAACATTCACTTAGGGTTCAACACGTGTTCAAGGTGGTCAAGATTTCTGCTGTCAGTTAAATTTAGAGTGGTAAACACTTTGTAGCAATCCGTCCCCAGCACTGTTAGGAGGGTGAGTACTGTTTTAAGTTCAGTCTTGTTAATTAAATCTGCTGTATTCTCATTGTTTTGTCATCATGAGCGTAAAAACTCAGTTTTGTCAGAAATTACTTTCCAATATCACTGAAATTTCCCATCTTATTTCCAATGCAGCCATTTTCACTCACTCAATACTTACTTGCATTTTATCCGTTTTCCTTCGACGCTTTCAGCAGCTTTTATTTTGTAGATTTGAATGTTTTTCTCAATGCTTTCTCTGCCTAATTTCCCAGATTCAAAGACCATTTTTTTCGCATTTCTGCATTGCATGTTTCATGCATATGAATAACAGTCTTTTTCACTACCTCTGTGAGACTTTATCAAACTGAATAGAAATGGTAACCTATAATGCTTGCCTTATAGCACAGCCACATGAATATGGCAAGTTGGGTAGTACACTTAATAAGACAGCATTTTCAAAACCCAACAGATTTGTGCCCAAAATGCAAGTGGCCAAGATTTGAAAATGGCCAGGGTTTAACTTTGGCCATTTCACTACTTGATGCCACTGAGCAGCTTCCTTCCCTTCAACAAAAGGCTTATTCATTATATAAATCAGGATCATACCAGTTATCCTTAAAGGTGCTCAAAAATGAACACAACACTATGTCAAAGTTACATTATTGTGCAGCTAGAGGTTGGAGGAGTGCTCTCCCTGGGATCCATTATACTATGCTGAGCTGCTGCAGGCTCATCACCTTCAGTGTTCAAGTTTCTAGGTGACCTGTCCTAATCACTCTACACTGGTGCTATAGTTAAGAAAGCCCATTAACACTTCTACTTTCTCAGGAAGCTCAGGAAATTTACCATGCCTGCTACGACTCTCATCAATTTTTTTTTTAAGCAACACAGCACGGGAAACAGGCCCTTCGGCCCAACGAGCCCGCGCTGCCGTCATACCAAATACATTATCCTAATATTATAGGATATTCCTATAATATTCCTAAATAATATTCCTAAATAATAATATATATATTATTCCTAATATGGAAAATTTTCACCATAGGGACAATTTGTTACCCAATCAGCCTAAGAGCGAATTTTTGGGTTGTGGGAGGAAACCGGAGTGCCCGGAGAAAATCCACGCAACCACAGTGAGAACGCACAAACTCCCGCAGACACCGGCCCAATTCCAAGTGTCTGCACAGCCACATCGATAGTCTCTGAGCTGTCATGGTGCCCTTCAGATGGTCCACATAAAGCACTCATATACGACATGAGGTACCAGGCAACCCATGAATCAACATCCAAGAGCTGTACCCGCACCACCTGCCGAATGCGTGCTCAAATTATGGACCGAATTACCTGTGGAAAAAAGCCGTAGTTAAACAGTCCTAATATATCCCTCTATCTGCATACCGCTCATGTGGCTGTCCAAGAGACCCTTAAACAGCCCCAGCGTGCCTGCTCCCACCACCTTACTCGGCAGTGCATTCCACACCCCCACTACCCTTTGTGTGAAAAACTGCCCTCTAATATTCGTCCTATACATAGCCCCCCTCACCCTATGGCCATGACCTCTCGTCCTATCCATTTCTAAAGGTGGAAAAAGTTTACCTCCATTTACTCTATCTTTACCCCTTATAATCTTATACACCTCTATGAGGTCCCCTCTAAGCCGACGTCTTTCAAGGGAAAACAACCCCAGTCTATCTAATCGTTCCTCATAGGACAGTCCTTCCATACCAGGCAGCATCCTGGTAAACCTCCTCTGCACTCTCTCCAAGGACTCCACATCCTTCCGATAGTACGGAGACCAGAACTGGGCGCAGTATTCCAAGTGAGGCCTAACCAAAGTTGTATACAACTGCAACATCAAACTCCTACTCTTATATTCTATACCCTTTTCTATGAAAGCTAACATACTATACGCCTTCTTTGTCACCTTCTCCACCTGTGAGGACACCTTCAGAGACTTGTGAACCTGCACCCCCAAGTCTCTCTGCGTCTCTATGCTCCGTATAGTTTTACCTTTTATCCTATAATTCTCTTCTACATTTTTCCGGCCAAAATGCATCACCTCGCATTTTTCCGGATTAAATTCCATTTGCCATCTATCTGCCCAATCTACCAACCTGTCTATGTCCTGTTGTATTGCCTGACACTGCTCTTCTGTACCCGCCAATCCAAGCATCTTGGTGTCATCAGCAAATTTGCTGATCTCACCACCTACCCCTACTTCCAAGTCATTTATGTAGACCACAAATAGAAGAGGACCTAGTACTGAGCCTTGTGGCACTCCACTAGTGACAGGCTTCCAGCCGGAAAAAGAGCCTTCCACTACTACCCTCTGTCTCCTCCTCCCGAGCCAGTTCTCGACCCATCTACATACCCGACCCTGTATCCCATGCGCCTTCACCTTCTCTATCAGTCTACCATGAGGAACCTTGTCAAACGCCTTACTGAAATCCATGTAGACGACATCAACAGCCTGTCCTTCATCAACTGTTTTTGTCACTTCTTCAAAAAATTCCACTAGATTTGTAAGACAAGACTTCCCCTTGACGAAGCCATGCTGCGTATCCCTGATCAGATCGCAGCGCTCCAGATGCTCATACATCCTCTCCCTAAGGATCCTCTCCATTAGCTTACCTATAACTGAAGTCAAGCTCACCGGCCTATAGTTCCCTGGGTGATCCCTCTGACCTTTTTTAAACAACGGTACTACGTTTGCTATCCTCCAGTCCTCTGGGACCTCACCTGTGTCCAAGGAAGAGACAAAGATTTGCGTCAGAGGCCCAGCCAAGTCTTCCCTCAACTCCCTTAGCAGCCTGGGTAAATGCCATCAGGCCCCGGAGCTTTATATGTCTTTAAGCTGCCTAACAGCCCCAACACCTCTTTCCTCGTAATCCTTATTTCCCTCAACCGATCCTCAACTTTGTCAACATCAGGCACAGACATCTGTCCAGTCTCCTGCGTGAATACCGACGCAAAGTATTCATTCAGGATCTCCCCCATTCCCTCAGGCTCTAAGCATAGATCCCCTCCTCTGTCCCTAAGAGGTCCAATCTTGCCTCTAACCATCCTTTTGCTCCTTACATAGGTGTAAAATGCCTTTGGATTTTCCTTAATCCTACCTGCCAGAGCCACCTCGTGGCCCCTTTTTGCCTTTCTAATACCCCTTTTAAGATCCCGTCTACACTCTCTATAAGCTTCCAGCGCTATCTCAGTCCCTAGTTGCCTAGATCTAATGTAAGCCTCTCTCTTTTTCTTGATCAAGTCCTCAATCTCCTGGTAAGCCAAGGTTCTCTAATCCTACCTTTCCCATCCTTCCTCCTTGCCGGCACATATCTTTCCTGCAGAGAGTTTAGTTTTCCCTTGAAAGACTCCCACATGTACCTCGTCGACCTGCCCTCAAAAAGCTTATCCCAGTCGGTATCTTTAAGATCTTGCCTAATCTGGCTGTATCTAGCCCTCCCCAGTTAAATACCTTCCCTTTTGGGCAGGTCTCGTCCTTTTCCATTAATATCCTAAAGCAGACAGAGTTGTGATCACTATTTGACACCTGCTCTCCTACCTCGACGTCAACCACCTGGCCTGGCTCATTCCCCAGAACCAAATCCAGTATAGCCCCCTCTCTAGTCGGGCCATCCACATACTGCTCCAAGGACCCTTCCAAAACACACTGTACAAATTCCTCCCCCTCCACTCCTACAGCCCTGGGCACACTCCAATCTACTCCAGGAAAATTGAAATCTCCCACTACTACCACCCTATTTTTCCTACACTTATCTAAAATGTCCCTGCATATCCCTTCTTCCGCAGCCTGCGGGCTGTTGGGCGGTCTGTAGTAAACACCCAACAGAGTAACCTCTCCCTTCCTATTCCTCAACTCCACCCATAGAGACTCAATTCCTAAATCATCCATACCTCTCTCCCTCTGCACTGCTATGACGTTGTCCTTAACTAAAAAAGCCACTCCCCCGCCTCTCTTCACACCAACTCTGTCACACCTAAAACACTTATACCCTGGAATATTCAATTGCCAGTCTTGCCCCTCCTTCAACCACGTCTCGGTCACCGCCACCACGTCTAAACTCCTCGGGAACATTATTGCCTTCAGTTCATCTGTTTTGCCAGTCACACTCCTCGCATTAAAACACATGCACTGAAGACCCTCAGCTCTCGGATATTCCTTTCTACCTACTGGTGTTACCCTATCATCCCTCTCTCTCCCACTCCCAGTTCCCGCTGTCTCCCCACCCTCCCTCCCTATTAGTTTAAACATTTCTGAAACACTCCAGCTAACCTCCCAGCTAAAATATGTGTTCCCCTCCCAGTCACCTGCTCCCTATCCCTCGTGAATAGGTGACCCTCCCTCCTGAAGACTTCCCAATGATCAATAAATATGAAGCCTTCTGCCCTACACCAATCCCTCATCCATGCATTTAGTTGTAGTGTCTCATTTATTACCCAATCGGTCCCGGGCACAGGCAGCAGCCCAGAGAACGCCACCCTGGAGGCCCTACCTTTCAGTTGAGCCCCCAACTCCCTAAACTGTCTACGTAAGTCCCCCCTGCGCTTTCTTCCTACATCTTTTTGTCCTAGGTGTATCATTTTTACAGGTGTATCATAGAAAGCATCCTTTCCGAATGTACCACAGCTTGGTACAGCTCCTGCTCTGATCAAAATCGCAAGAAACTACAAAGGGTTCTATAATAACCCTTTGGGCCAGTCATAGACAGCAGTGGGAAGTTGTGCGTGGAGCCTGAAGAGATTGGTGAGGCACTGAATAAATATTTCTCTTCGGTATTCACGCAGAGTGCTGGAAATGTAGCTATGGAGAGCACTGAGGTACAGGGTTGCAAATTGGGGGGTATTGTAGTGGATAGGGAGGATGTGTTAGAAATTATCGAGGGTTTGAAGTTGGATAAGTCCCCTGGGCCGGACGGGATTTACCCTAGGATTCTCTGGGAGGCAAGAGAGGAGATTGCAGAGCCTCTGGCTCTGATCTTCAGGTTGTCGTTGGTTATGGGTGTGGTTCCGGAGGACTGGAGGATAGCGAATGTGGTCCCGTTGTTCAAGAAGGGGAAGAGAGACCTTCCAGGGAATTATAGGCCAGTGAGTCTTATTCTGTTGTGGGCAAAGTATTGGAGAGAATAATTAGGGATAGGATTTATAGTTATTTAGAGAGTAATGAATTGATTGGAGATAGTCAGCATGGTTTTGTGAAGGGTAGGTCGTGCCTTACGAACCTCATTGAGTTTTTTGAAAAAGTGACTAAGGAGGTGGATGGGGGTAAGGCGGTTGATGTGGTATATATGGACTTTAGTAAGGCGTTTGATAAGGTGGCCCATGGAAGACTTCTACAGAAAATGCAGACGTGTGGAATAGAGGGTGATTTAGCTAATTGGATTAGGAATTGGCTGGCAGATAGAAGACAGAGGGTGGTGGTTGATGGGAGATATTCATCGTGGAATTCGGTGACAAGTGGTGTACCTCAGGGGTTTGTTTTGGGGCCCCTGCTGTTTGTAATTTTTATAAATGATCTGGATGAGGGTATTGAAGGATGGATTAGTAAATTTGCAGACGACACTAAAGTCGGTGGAGTGGTAGATAGTGAAGAGGGGTGTTCTAGTTTGCAGAGAGACTTGGACAAGTTGCAGAGCTGGGCCGAGAGGTGGCAAATGGAGTTTAATGTGGAAAAGTGTGAGGTAATGCACTTTGGCAGGAACAAATAAATGTGTAGAGTATAGGGCTAATGGTAGGGCTCTTAATAGTGTTGAGGAACAGAAGGATCTTGGTGTATGTGTCAATAGATCCCTGAAAGTAGGCAGTCAAGTGGATAAAGTTGTTAAGAATGCATATGGAGTCTTAGCTTTTATTGGTAGGGGGATTGAATTTAGGAGCCGCAGCATCATGTTGCAACTGTACAAAACTCTAGTGCGGCCGCACTTGGAGTAGTGTGTGCAGTTCTGGTCCCCACATTATAAGAAAGATGTGGAGGCATTGGAGAGGGTACAGAGGAGGGTTACCAGGATGTTGCCTGGTATGGAGGGCAGGTCCTATGAAGAGAGGTTGAAGGATTTGAGGTTGTTTTCGTTAGAAAGGAGGCGGCAAGAGGGGATCTTATTGAAGCATATAAGATGATTAGAGGTTTAGATAGGGTGGACAGTGATAGCCTTTTTCCTAGGATGGAGAACGCTAGCATGAGGGGACACAGCTTTAAATTAAGGGGTATGAGTTATAGGACGGATATCAGAGGTAGGTTCTTTACTCAAAGAGTGATTAGGAAGTGGAATGCCCTGCCTGCAGCTGTTGTAGATGCGCCAAGTTTGGTGGCGTTTAAGAGGTTAGTTGATAAGTATATGGAAGAGAAGGAAATGGTTTAGTTTGGAGGGGCATTGCTTTTTATTTTGGTCGGCACAACATCGAAGGCCGAAGGGCCTGTTCTGTGCTGTAATGTTCTAATGTTCTATGTTCTATAACCTAGTCTGTCAAGCAAACCAGACTCCCCATTCATTGACTCCATCTACACTTCGTGCTGCCTTGGAAAAGCAGCCAGCATAATCAAGGACCCCATGCATCCTGCCCATACTCTCTTCCATCTTTTTCCATCAGAAAAAGATACAGAAGGTTGAGATCACTTACCACTGCCATCAGAATTTTGAATGGACCAATCATATATTAAACTCTCTACCCTATTACTGTAAAACTATATTCTGTACCTTCTTTTTCTTCTACCCTATGTACTTTATGTATGATATGTTTTGTCTGTGTAGTGTGCAAGAAACAATACTTTTCACTGTATCCCAATACACAATACAATAATAAGTTATATCAGTGTTGCCCCCTTCCCCAAGGTCCTCCTGTGGGCCAGCTCAGTATCAGTGATGGCGAGAAGCCATTGGGCCTCAAGTGATGCATGGCATTGGAATGCCTACTTTGCTTTTACAGCTCACTGCTTCCACAGAAACGAGGCTTAATTCTAATTTTACCAAGGGTCTCAGACTAACAGCTACCTCACTGACTAGCTGTCCACTGAGTGCAAAGTGATTTTTTTCTCTTTGATCATGTGGGAGCAGTTTCAAGATGGAAATAATTTCACAGAAAAATACTGCATTATTTTAAAACATTAATTAGGATCACATAATAAAGAATATCACTGTCTATAAAGTAAGATCATTTAGTAAAGTTTGATATGAATGCTGTTTTACATATTTATACCAATTTCAGCATCCCACAAAATCTGTGTATTCAACATAATTATGCAACTTACTGCTACTAAGGATTGTTCCACAAACTGGGTTAGCATGTGTGGGCGAACAGTGACCATGATTTCCTTGAAATCCATGACAGAAATGCTGCCAATCTTATTTTTATCTTTCTGCATAAAAGCCTGTCGTGCATGTTCCTGCTGTAACGTCTGCAAATTCAGAAAATAAATTTGAATCAAAATGTTTTAAATTCTGATGTTTAATTTTCAAATGAGATAACAGGATGAAAATAGAATCAAATGTAAAATAGAATCAACTGATTCAACAAAATTAGATCAAATTAGTAACATTTGACAAAATTAGCCTAAACTATGCAC
Source organism: Sphyrna mokarran (assembly GCA_024679065.1). Classification (NCBI taxonomy): domain Eukaryota; kingdom Metazoa; phylum Chordata; class Chondrichthyes; order Carcharhiniformes; family Carcharhinidae; genus Sphyrna; species Sphyrna mokarran. The sequence goes on along the minus strand of JAGIQG010000002.1, from coordinate 72,794,768 downwards.
CTGATTATTAGCTTTATAGCCAACTTATGCTTCTGTATGTAGAGCACATTTAGATCAGAGTCATGGAGGTTTAAACATCCATGCCACCTTTTTTCTTCCAGAAACCCCTAAGCTAGTCCCAATTGCCTACATTTGGCTCAGATCCCTCTATACTCATCTTACCCATGTAACTATCCAAACGCTTTTTAAGACAAAATTGTGCCCACCTCTACTACTACCACCTCTGGCAGCTTGTTCCAGACACTCACCAGCCTGTGTGTGAAAGAAGTGTCCCTCTGGACCCTTTTGTATTTCTCCTCTCTCACCTTAAACCTATGCCCTCTAGTTTTAGGCTCACCTACCTTTGGGAAAGATATTGATATCTAGCTGACCTATGCCGCTCATTATTTTGTAGATCTCTATAAGATCGCCCCTCAGTCTCCTACCCTCCAGAGAGAAATGTCCCAGTCTACCAACTTTCTGCTCATGTCTCAGGGCATCCTACTAATGTTTTTCCGGATTTTTTTTTTAGTTTAATAATATCCTTTCTATATAGGGTGACCAGAACTGTACACAGCATACTAAGTGTGGCCTTACCAATGTCTTGTACAACTTCAACAAGACGTCCCAACTTTTGGTTTCAATATTCTGACCAACGAAACCAAGCATGCTGAATGCCTTCTTCACCACTCTGTCCACCTGTGACTCCATTTTCAAAGAGCTATGAACCTGTACCCCTTAATCTTTTTCTGTAACTCTCCCCAACAGCCTACCATCAAATGACTAAATCCTGTTCTGGTTCAATCGACCAAAATGCATCACATTGCATTTATCTAAATTAAACTCCATCTGCCATTTGTCAGTGCACTGGCCCAATTGATCAAGAATTTGTTGCAATCCGAGATAACCTTCTTCACTGACCACTATGCCACCAATCTTGGTGTCACATGCAAACTTACTAACTATGCCTCCTATATTCTCATCCAAATCATTAATATAAATGACAAACAACAGTGGACCAAGCACCGATCCCTGAGGCACACCGCTGGTCACAATCTACAGTTTGAAAAAACCACACTTTGGCTTTTTGTCATCAAGCCAATTTTGCATCCATTTAGTTCCCACATTCCAAATCTCGTGAGATTTAATCTTATGCAACAACCAACCATGCGATAACTTGTCAAAGGCCTTCCTAAAGTCCATGTAGACAGCATTGACTGCACTGCCCTCATCTATCTTCTTGATTATCCCTTCAAAAAGTCTCAATTAAATTTATGAGACATGATTTTCCACTCAGAAAGCCATGCTGTTGCTAATCAGTCCTTGTCTCTCCAAATGCCTGTAGATCCCGTTTCTCAAAATACCTTTCAACAACTTACCCACTACAGATGTGAGGCTCACCAGCCTGTGGTTTCCAGGCTTTTCCCTGTAGCCCTTTTTTAAAAAAGCTCTGACAGGCCAATATTTTAAAATTCATCGCACTGTACAAGTATTTTGGACCATGTTGCACAATAACGCAATGTATGTGGCTTAAGCAATTCCAATTTCTCTGATGCAGGTCCAGACATAACCTTAGTGAGATGACTGACAATTTCTTCATTGGTTCAAACAATAAAATCACATATTTTGCTGATTGTGCTCATCAGATGTTCTGGTCTGCCTGGCTTTGGACTATAACTATATAGCGTATACCAATCAGATGTTCCCGTCTGCTTGGCTTTGGGTATACTATATAGCATACATCAGAATTTTTTTTTCCCATGTTATAACAATAAGACAGCAGTCAAAGAAGAGGCACAAGGTGCTATTATAAGCAACATACTCTCTTAGTAGTCATTGGAGTACTGAGAGCAGATCTGGGCACTACACTTTAAGAGGGATATAAAGAACAAAAATAAACATCAAATCCTCAACTTCCAGAATCCAAGAAAGAAATTTTTTTTTGAAATGTGGTTCAGAAAAAGATAAGTACTTTACATTTTTTCTTCATTAATAAAATAACAATAAAACATTCATATTATAACAAAGTATATTATAAAAATAGTCCATGAGAGTGTGGGAGGCTGACCTGACGATGCATATGCCGCCAATTCCAGTCCCTGCCCTTTATACATGGCAGCCAATTAGCAACCAAATGATGGAAGAGTTAGAAGTGAGCACATTCAGGCTTTTGAGCCTGCTCCATTATTCATGATGATTAAGGCTGATCATCCAACTCAACTCCCACTATCCCCCAAACAAAAAAGGTGTTTTGTTTGCATAAACATTTTTACATCAGTATATTAATTCAGCCAAACCCCAGTTTCCCATCACCAACACTTTTATTGTGCACCGAACGAAAGGGCTGTGTCCATGGCTTACAGCCAGGTAGTCTTGATCTCAGGACCTACAACAACAGTCTGGGTGAAGTAACACGTTTAAAATTTCTGCTGACCGTTTCCCATTGGACAAGCCTCCACTCATTCAGTAATGCAAGCAAGCTCATACTTCACAAAGCCTACAGGGAGAGCTATGAACATTTCTCCACAACCTTCATGATTATCACAAATCCCTCTCCATTTAGGTCTGTATCATTCCCTACATCGCAATTGCAAGGAGGCTCTTTCCATCGCCTGATGCTCATTCAGAAGTCCAAAGGCATGGCTGGGTCAAGCAGTGGAAACTGAATATGGAACCTTCTTTTCTGGAGGGAGCACTACAGGGTTACTGATGTAGGCTCCTTCTCAGGTTTTGTTTTAGCTTAAAGACACTTCTTCAGCCTCCAACATCAAGTCCGTACCTCCACTACCTAGATGGGCTAACACAGAGTCAGCTGAAGGCTATTACATCTCCACGGCTATTGATGGGACCGGCTCAAACAGGGACTCTCTGGTTCAGAGACGGTCCAAGTGCTTCTTTAGGGTTTTACCCTGAACTTTTACTTCATAAGATACTAATCCTGTTTTCTCCACAACAATCCCGGGGTCCATCTGGGATCTACGCCCAAGTTGCACACATGAACTCAGTTATTCTTGGCAAAAGTTATTTTTCTTTGCAGAGCCAGTTTTTTCTTTTGGTTTTCTGTCAGGACTCCACTTTCTCTGCCATGTTCTGGAATAGCAGGCTCAATCTGATATGAAGGCATTGTTCCATTAACATTTGTTGCTGTGCGCCATACAGTCTTGCAATCACACAAAAATCATGCCAGTTTAGTCCCCTTGGATGCTGCCAGTTGTTTCTTCATGCAATTTTTGCAGGTCTGAGCCAACTATTGTGCTAGTCCATTTGATGATGGGTGATAAGATGCTGTTTGGACAGTACGACATCATTGGACAGCACGACATCATTGGACAGCACAAAGTTCTGTAAATCACTGCGAGAAATATCCGTGCCTTTAATCGGCAACTAGAACATCCAGTATACTGAAGTTTTGTTGTAATTTTTAAATCGTAGCCTAAGAAGTCATGTAGTTTATCCCACCCACCTCCAAGCACTCGGGAGTGTGTGGCCACCATGATTAAAAACATGGAACCCATAAAGCGCAAAGTACACGTGCACATGCACCCATTGCCTATCAGACTACTCACATGGGTATTGGAAGGCCGAGGATGAGAGCTTTTGATTTTCCTGGCAGAGGTAATATTGCTTCACCAAGTTTGTGATGTCAGAATTCAGATTGGGCCGCCAAAAATAATTCACATCAGCAAGATGGCCATTACGTAGTTTTATTAATATTGGATGTCATCCTGCAGGCTAAACAATTACGAAATACCCAAAGTATGATCCCATCTTCAACATTAAGTTCAGCTTTCTTAATGAAGTAGAACTTCATTTCATCAGAGGGACATCCTTGGAATCCAGCATCTAGGATCACATGCTCAATTTTGGATAAGGTTGGATCATTTCGGGGTCCAGGTTTTAACCTCTCGCTGACACAGATCATCATAATCTCTTCCAATGCTGGTAAAGAAGTTAAGCTTGTGGGCAACAGGAGGCAACTTAGTGCGTCAACATTAACTACCCAGATTCCAGGGCAGTGTTCCAGAAGATACTTGTAGGCCACCAATAACAAGACAAGCATTGTATCCAAGCAGAGACAATGGGGGAAACTGCCTTATCCTCTTTCAAGAGGCTCAATAAGAATTTATGGTCTGTAACAATAAAAAAACCATTGACAGTAAATGTATTGATGGAATTACTTCACACCAAATACAAATGCAAACCATTCCTAGTCAATTTGAGAATACCTTCACTCAAAAAAGCCTGACTGCAGATTTTCCCAACACCATCTCTGGTATTTTCATGGTCAGACATGCAAGGAGGCCACAGCATTGAAATCAAATTCAGGATAAATTTTCTATAAATGACAAACCACAGGAAGGACTTTAACTCCATGTTCCCTGGAGTTGGTGCTTCCTCAGGCCAAAGCCATAGCAGCAGAATTAAACATTCAGCCGATCAAGTCTGCTCCACCATTTAATCATGGCTGGTATGTTTCTAACCCCATTCTACTGCCTTTTCCCCATAACCTTTGATCCCTGTAACAATCAAGAACCCATGTCTGTCTTAAATACATTCAATGACATGGCCTTCACAGCGTTCTGTGAAAATGAATTCCACACATGTGGAAATTCCTCCTCACAGTGATGGCACTGATGGCCTTTACCTTATATTCTACTGGATGTAACCCCTTGTCATTTACTTGACAGCCTAAGGCCACTTCAAACTCAGTCTCTGGAAAATATCTGCAATACTTATTCTAGATTGACCAGGTGTTCCTGTTCTAAAGCCGTGTGACCAGGATATCATCTAAGTATACTGCTAGCTTGGATAGCCCTTGAAGGACATTCTCTATAATTTTTTGGGAGGTGGCAAACCTTGACAAGACTCCAAAGGGTAAAGAGATATACTCAGAGTCCCCTACAGATGTTGATAACATATTTCTGGGAGAACTCATCCAATTCAAGCTAAAAAGCATGGCTCATGTCCAACTTGGAGAACATGTTGCTGCCTGTTCATGAACAAATCTTTGATTCAAGGAATGAGGGACCTATCGAGTTTGGAGGCCCAAATGACAACACGGCGGCAATCATTGCTGCCTCATAGCATTTGGGTCTGAGGTTCAATTTTGGCCTTGGGTGATTATGTGTGTGGAATTTGCCAGTGTTCCTGTCTCTGAAAGAGGGGATGCCTCTATGGTACACGCAGATAACAGCCTCAGCTTCTCTCCCAGGCAGCACATGTTTTATCTGTTCCTGAAACTTTGCTATGGCTGTCTCCAACAGTGCTTGCAATGATGTCATGTGGCAACTGCATCTATCTGGATATGCTCTCTCTTGGGGTCACACTGCCTTTCCTTGACTGTCTGATAATAACAAGAGTTCCTATATCAAAATAGACCCCTTCACATCTGATTTACACAAGCACTCTCCACTGAAGTCTGATTACACAAAGTTCCTCCCACCTCCTCCTCTCTACCGCACAACAGTTTCTTAAGAAGTGGTCCAAAGTTATAATATTTAGCAATTTTCCACAACCTAGCCAGGAACTCCATGACAGATCCCTGAGAGGTTCTCCCAGCCATGTTGAAACAATATCTCTGGAGAATTATAGAGCCTTTGGGTCGTAGTGTTTTTTTTAAACCAGGTTTATTAGCTCATTAAAAGTTTGAACAGAGACATCCAAATAGATGAGACTTCTGATTACACTAAATGTCAGGGTTCAAAATGCTGTCAATAATTTCACTCTTCCTTTTTCATCTTCTTCAAATGTTGTTCGCCCGAAGTGGGAGCGCATGGGCCCTGCATATTGAGCTAGTCTACCACTGGTGTCATAGGCTTGGATTTCCCAAAAAGAGGCATAATGATTCTTTTTTTACTGTAAAAGATTCTTGACTTCACCAACACCTTTTATTGTGCACGAAAGGAAAGGGTCATGCCAACAGTTTCCAGTCAAGTAATTTTCATTTCAAGACCTATAACATTCTGGGTAGAATAAAGCCTCCACTCGCTCAATAAAGCAGCTCAAAGCCTACAGGAATATCTACTGATGATCCCCATGGCCGACATAACAATCAACATGACCTATATCCTTCCTTATAACTACTAGAGTGATAATTTTATACATCATCTCTTCAGAAAATGTATTTTGTTACAGTGAAGTGCCTTTGCTTCCTGGAGAGATTAATACAATGTTCAGGATCACAAGCTAACCATGGGAGATCTAATAGTAATGAACAAATGACATTACAAAGAAAGATATCAATCTTGGTAATCACAGTGCTCCATAATAAAAATATATTTATAAAAAACACAAGTGCTTACAAAATACAACATACATGCTCCTTAATCGAAAGATTCATCAGCCAGGGTGTTCGGTTCTGCAGAAGTTCTCATTTAGCAGACCAGGTAAATTTCCGACTTCTTAATTATGTGCAATCATTCATACAAAAATATATTAGAGGCAAGTCACTTTAGAACAGGCTACAATAAAAATAACATGGCACCTTGTTTATTTAGACATTGGTTGACTACTCATTACTGATACAAACAGTGATACTGATTTATGGTGCAGAATATTTTATAAATATTAGTAGGAATTTCTTTGGGAAGGAATTAAAAACACAGCTTTCATGAGTTTAATTAGTGGCTTTAGAATAATGATGTGGTAAGATGCTCAGAATGAGAATGAAAATATTCAATATTTTCTGTTTTGTGGTCTTAGATACCACAAGGTTTGAACACCAGTTGTGAATCATTTTGCAAACGGGACTTAAAGCAGAAAAATCTAACGAACAAAATGTTGGTGTTAAAAAAAAAACAGTACATGAAAAGCATTAAAACAAACCATCTGGTCTAAGTTAACTATAAATATAAAGACTATTCACATTTTTTGAATACGAGAAGAATTGGCATCCACTGGAGTCTCCCGCTGCCTTAGGTCTCAGGTCTAGACATCACATTAACAAGATGACTCAAGGACTGAAAGCCAATGACCACATACCACAGATAAAAATAATTTAAACTGTCAATTGAAAATTTAGGAATAAATGTTAAAAAGTACTTTCGAAACAATGGCCCATGACTTCTGGGTTCCCCAGCATTGCATTTGACGGGTGCCCCAATGACGTGCTGCAGAATCTCTCCAGGAAGTCCCCAGATCAGGGGTTACTGAGTTATTATCCAGAAATACTAACTTCCTTTGGACTATTGCGCTGAGCTAGGAACCATCCAACAGAAGCTATTTAAATCACAAACTTAAGATAGGTTCTGCAAGTTTTACCCTGATAGCTACTCTGTAATAGTTAGAAGAAAAACAAATTCCTTTCAACACAAGAGTAACATCTAAACACCAGGATCCCACCTCACAGGGGACAATACCCACTACCCCAGTCTGGTCCAAACCCACCTCCTAGTGCGACTCCTCTGCTGGTTCTGGCTCTGACCTCCTCTCCACGTCCTGCCCTGATCCACTCACCATCTCCTCCCCCTCAATCCATATCTAGCTCCAATCCCCTTCCCAGGTTTGGCTCTCCTCACCCCTCTCTAGCCTGGTGTGACATCCCCATCACTCCTCTTCAGACCTAGTCTGAGCCACACTCCCCCTCCCCCCAACTCACTAACCCCAGGCCACCTAACATTCCAGGATCATTCTGTGGACATTGTACTCCAGTTGCACATTAACCCTTGCCATACCAAACACCCTTATACTACACGATCACAGAAGGCAAATTACACATGTTTGTTAGTTTCCAAAGAACTTTCGTGACACCTGTCTTCTGACCCACTCCCAGATAACAGGTTTCTGAAGGATGTCGACAATTGCAAGAATAGCTCCCTGAAAACCAAGAATGTGTCCTAGAGGTCTTGAAGGAGTTCAGTTCACCACCTGCATTTCACCATCATATCTGCAACTAAGCTGACATAGATCTCCTAAAGACGAGATTCAAATATTTGGAGCACTTCAGTGGGGCTCTACAATACTCACCACAGGTACTATTCCAGATCAGTGTTGTCTGCTACACACTGCACAATAAAGGATAGATGTCTTGGCTGAGGGAGGCATGGAGGACATCTCCTGCAACAAGGCGAATGGTGAAAGATTGGAACTGCCAAGAGCCAGGATGGTAATGAGCCATATGCACAGGCAACAATGAGCAGACAGGTCTATGCCAATCTGACAGCTAATAGGATTCAAGGTTGAATAAGTTGCTGACTTCTTAAAATTTTGTTTTTCTATCCTCTACTGGCTGAAAGGCCCCAACTCCTTTTTGTTTATAGACATCATACTTTGTTCAAATGTACTTTGATTTATGAGATCCAAATTAAGTTGCACTAGTTACCATCTGCCCTGCTAGTGCTTTGAGCCTTTATGTGTGTCAAACTATGCTAATATGCAGAGTCCTGGTGCTAAATGCACTTTTTAGAACTTGCAAAGCAATCCATTTCTCATGCAACCTTAGCATCGGTAAGTACAATTGAGATTTTACCCATGCTCTTTCAAAGACTGTGTGCATGATAACTTAGAAACATCATCAAATTTAACCTCAGCAGGGATGCATTCATGTCAACATCACACTTGTCCCCAAAGGGGAGCAAAGCTGTCAGACAGCATTCAAGCAGAACCAGATAAATGGGTGCACAGAGAGGAACAGCACAGAATACCATTTGGCCCCTCAATTTCATTCCATATGCTAAATGATCAAGAAAATTCATGCTCCTGCCTCCCCTCACTTCCCCACCACCAACAGTGCCACTCACCTAAAGTAAACCTCTTATCCCTTGATATCTTCATCATGCCAAGAGGTTTCAAGATTACTTTACATTACACTCATGAAGATGCCTCACCTGCATTATGGGTTACTGAGTAGAAACCACATGGAACCCTCAAATTGCCAAGAATCAGTCCTGGGTGGCCTTAATGGTGTAATACTGTAAACCATCATTGTTGACACCTCGACCAAAGTAAATATCGTTCTGACATGGAACTTGCAAAGGCCTATTACAGCTGCTGAAGTTTCACATGGATAGCTTGTCCGTCTTCAACACAGATCCACTCTACAATCTCTCATCTAATGCATGAAATGCCCGCTCCTTCAATGATGCCCGATGTACTTTGGTTGCAAGAGCAGTTCAGAAGTATGCTTACTTTTGGTACTTGATGGATGTCCTACAACTAGCATAAGATCGAGAGCATTAAATGGCTGACACATTCTGTGCAAATATTCCATCTGCTGGTGACTATCTGCTTTGACTGCTTAATGCCCTTATAAATAAGTGTCAGTTTTCAGCAAGAATAAACGGTACACTTACCGTGACGAAGCAGATCATTCAGCCTCTTCCTCTACTGATGGGTATTTCTCTGCTGTGCCCCATGGGCATTAACCTTTGCTGTGACCTCCACCCAGGTCAGCATGGTCAGACAAAAGATCCCTGTCACCATCCTGGGGAAACAACAGTTTTCCTTCCCTTGCTGGATGACCCGGAGTACTGCCTCCAGGGAGCTTTTGCTGAACCGTGGGACTGCATCCTTCTGAGATATTAAGGAAGCTAAACTAAAACTCCTGTCCGTATGCCCTATACTTATGGCACCTGCATCTTCCACCTCTTAGGTAGTAATGGAGGCAGCAACCACCTGCCCAGCAGCACCATAAGGTCTGCTGTGGTCTGCACAGATGCATAAGTAATGAGCTGACCAGCACAGGATCACGAGTTGTCAACCCAGCAAGAATCACTCCCATTTCCATATTCATCAATGAACTTAGATTCCACCCGTGAAATCAGTTTAGGTGGAGACAAGAAATAGCAGGGGATGAAATCTATAGATCCACTAACTACAACTCATCACGGGGCAAATTATTAAGAAATAATGTGTTTGTAAGAAAGGTACTACAATAATAGCATGCAACTTTTATCCGTATATAGATTGGACAAAACAAATTGGCAAAGGTAACCATAAGAATGCGTTCATTTGGTGTAAAACATAGAACATGAAACACTACAGCACAAACAGATCCATCGGCCCACAAATTGCGCCGATCATGTCCCTACCTAGCAGGCCTATCTATAACTCTCAATCCCATTAAATCCCATGTACTCATCCAGAAGTCTCTTAAAAGACCCCAACAAGTTTGCCTCTACCACCACCAACAGCAGCCAATTCCACTCACTCATCACCCTCAGTGAAAAACTTAACCCTGACATCTCTTTTGTTCCTGCTCCCCAGCACCTTAAATCTGTGTCCTCTCATAGCGACCATTTCAACCCTGGGAAATGGCCTCCGAGAAACCACTCTATCTATACCTCTCAACATCTTATAAACCTCCATGAGGTCGCCTCTCAACCTTTGTTTTCCAGGGAGAAAAGACCTAGCTTCCTCAACCTATCCTCATAAGGCAATCCACCCAATCCAGGCAACATACTTGTAAATCTCCTCTGCGCTCTCTCAACAGCTTCCACATCCTTCTTTTAGTGCGGCGACCAGAACTGCACACAGTACTCCAAGTGGGGTCTTCAAGGGTCTTATAAAGTTGCAGCATTATCTCCTGATTCCTAAACTCAATCCCTTGATTAATGAAGGTTAGTACAGCAAGGGTCCTAGAACAGATCCCTGGGGCACTCCACTGGTGACAGACCTCTATGCAGAAAAAGACCCCCCATCCACAACCATTCTGCCTTCTGCAGCAAGTCAGTTCTGGATCTAAAAGGCAATGGATCCTATACCCTCTCACTTTCTCAAGAACTCTTGCATGGGGGACCTTACCAAATGTCTTGCTGAAGTCCATACAAACCACATCCATCACTCTTCCTTCGTCAATGTGTTTAGTCACATTTTCAAAGAACTCAACCAGGCTTGTAAGACATGACCTGCCTTTGACAAAGCTATGCTGACTACTTTTGATCATACTAAGCTTCTCTAAATGTTCATAAATCCTGTCTCTCAGTATCCTCTCCATCAACTTACCAACCACTAAGATCAGACTCACCGGTCAGTAATTTCCCAGGCTACCCCTGTTCCTTTTCTTGAAAATAGGAACAACGTCCGCAATCCTCCAATCCACCATCGCCATCAACGATGCAAAGATCGTCGCCAGAGGCTCTGCAATCTCTTCCCTCACCTCCCACAGTAACCTGGAGTACATCCCATCCAGTCCCAGCAACTTACCTATCTTGATAGAATTTAAAAGTTCCAACACATCCTCTGTCTTAATGTCCACATACTCAATCTTTTCTGTCTGCCGCAAACCTGCAGTACAACCTCCAGATCATTTTCCACTGTGAATACCGAGGCAAAGTATTCATTAAGCAATTCTGCCATTTCTTCTGGTTCCACACAGGCTTTTCCCCCTTCATCTTTTAGATTACTGATGTATTTTAGAATGTTTCTTAAAATAATATACTGTGGGGTCAACCAGGGAACAGGCTGCAGGGTACGTTAGATCTTTGCAATGTGCAATGAAACAGGATTAATGATCTCAAAGAAAGACTGGTGATAAAATGATGAATTTCACATTCAGTTTGAATGTAAAAACCAGTCTTAAACTTTAACAAAGGCAATCACATTGGTGTGAAGTCAGAAATGACTAGTGGATTGGGGGAAAAAAGGTAAGACAGGAGGATAAGCATAGTAGACACTTAAGGAGATTCTTCATAATTCTCAACAAAGATATGTTCCATTGAGAAAGGAAGATTCCACTTGAATTCCATCTATGGCTAGCTAAGGAAGTTAAATTAATTGGAAAAAAATATACAATGATACCAAGATTAGAATCTGAAGACTTGCATGCAAGATTATGAAAAAATATGACTGCAGAGAGTAGATGCATTGGCTGCAATCTTCTAAAATTCCCTCAATTCTCAAAGATTCTAGCAGACTGGAAAACCTCAATGTTACATCCCTATTGGGGAAAGGAAGAAATCAGAAAGCATGAAACTAAAGGTTAATTAAACTTGCATTTATCATTGTTAAAATGCTGTAATCTATTGTAAAGAAAATAATATCAAGGCATTTAGGAAATCATAAAACAAAACCAAATCAACATGATTCTAAGATCCTTAAAAATTTGAACATGGGGCACTTCCAACTTGAAGTGCTTTTTCTTTTACTTACCTTCTGTTGCAGATGCTCCATCAAATTCAAAGGCCTGTGATCTGGCCCTTCTGCTTCAAGATTTCACCTGCCATCATTAACTGGATGGCAAATGTAGCTTCAGGCAAAGTTCTTGAAAATCCCAATTACTGACTAGTCCACCCTTAGGGGCAGGTTCAGGACACAGAAACAATCCCAATCTCTATTTCTTGCCCACGAGGGGAAATTTAGCCCAAAAAATGTCTGCATCAGGGAATAGATAGATTAAGCAAGTGGGCAAAAATTCAACAGATGGAATGTGATGTGGGAAAACATGAGAGTATTCACTTTGGTAGGAAGAATAGAAAGTATAGTATTATTTAAATGGAGAGAGACTATAGAGTGATATGGTACAGATGGATCTGGATTTTCTCCATAAGAACACAAAATATAGGAGCAGAATTAGGTTATTCAGCTCATTGAATGCCAGAGCAGACTTAATTATGGCTGATAAGTTTCTCAACCTCCATTCTCCTGCTTTTCCCCTGTAACCCTTCATTCCCTTATGTTGTTACCCATCTTGTTCTTAAACGCACTCAATTACCTGACCCCCACAGCCTTCTATGGCAATGAGTTCCACTGATATAGCATCCTCTGACTGAAGAGATTTCAGTTCTAAATGATTGTCCCTTTACTCCAAGACTGTGCCCTCAGGTCCAAATCTCTCTTACTAATGGAAACATCTTCCCCAAATCCAGTCAATTAGAGCCTTTCATTATTCTGTACGTTTCAATGAGATCCCTCCCTCATCCTTCTATGCTGCATTGAGTACAGATCCAAAGTCCTCAGACAGTCATCAAACTCTTCATTTCAGAGATCATTCTTGTGAACTTGTGTTTTTTATATGAGAAGGGTCCCAAAATGTTGTACAGCAAGTATTAAGAAGGTAAATGCTGGTTTACATTGGAAGAGAAATGGAATATAAAAAGGGAAGTCTTATTACAACTGTACAAGGTGCTCTTGAAAATGCAAAGAATACTGCATATGACTTTTCTTTCTTCACTTAAGGAGGGATGTACTTTCATTGAAGGCAGTTCAGAAAAGGTTCTTTGATTTGATTCTTAAACTAAAGGGATTACTTTATGTGGGAAGCTGAGCTGCTTGAACCTATCCCCTTTGCAGTTTGAAAGAATGGGGAGTGATCATATTGATTCTGTGGGGGCTAAACAGAGAATGTTTTCCCTCATAGGGGAATCTAGAACTAGTGGACAGATTTTCAAAGTAAAGGGTAGCTCATTTGTAATGGGGATGAGGAGGAATTTCTTGCCTCAAGAGGGTGGAAAATATAGGAATTCTCTATTCCAGAGAGCTATGGGTCATTCAACATATTCAAGGCAGAGACAGGCCTCATTTTGCTTGGGGAATCATGAATTATTGAGAAACCAACACAAAACTGAATTAAAAACATAGATCCTTCATAGTCTTAATAAATGATGAAAACTTGAGGGACAAAATAGCCAAAGCCTGCACTATTTCTTACTTTATGCTTAAGAGACAACAATTGATCGGCTGGAATAACCTAGGAAGGAGGTAGTGCAATGGTATTGCCATTGGACTAGTAATCCAGAGACCCAAAGCGAGATCTGGAGACGTAGGTTCAAAGCCTGCTTCAACAGATGGTGATACTTAAATTCAATTCAATTGAATTCACTAAAAATTTGGAATTAAAACTCTAATGAGGACCATGAAATCACTGTCAATCATAAAAACTCATCTAGTTCACTAACGATCTTTAGGAAAGAAAATTTGCCACCTTACTACCTCTTGTCTACACAACTCCAGACGTGATTGCCTCACAAATGCCCTCGGAAACAGAGGGCAGCTGGAACGGACAATAAATGCTGGCCTATAAAATAAACTTTTAAAATTATAAAAATAACTGAAACCAAGTGATGCAAAACTTGAGTATAAAGAGTTTAAGAAAGCTCTTGTCATTAGAAATATGATATACCTATAAATATATCCTAGAAAAGGCTAATACAAAAGTGTGACAAAAATGGAAACTGTGTGATGGAAATTATATGCAGATGTAATCTACTTGTAGCATTAATGGAAAGTTGGTTTAGAAGAGATACTGATAATAGTATGAGGACAAATTGAAATTGAACCAATTTGCTTCCTGGCAATAATTCAATTTCCTGATATTGTCTTAACTACAAATATGATCCAAACAAATTTTGTCATCCCTATCTTTGATACTTGCATATTACGTACAGTTTTCATTTAAAAGAACAAAGTACAAATGGACAGAACTAAACTTCAACAACTTTCTTTTATAGACCACATTTAACATAGCAAAACATTTCAAAGTGCTTCATCATCAACGAAATTTGACACTGAGCTACAAAGATGATCAGATGACCAAAAGCATGGAAACAGGATATAAAGGACCACCTTAAGGAGAAGACAGAAGTAAAGAGGCAGTGAGATTTAGGAAAGGGATTCCAAACTTAGGGACAAAGCAGCTGAATAAAAATTGGAACTATGCAAAATGTCAGAATTGGAGGAGCACAGAAATCTCAAAGCCTTCTATGGATATAAGATGTTGCAGAGATTGGGAAGGACGTGGTCATGGGAGGAATTTGTAAGCACGGAATACAAATTTTAAAATGGAAGACAACATTGGCCAGCAGCAGGGGGATGGTATGGTATGCAAATGGGACTTGGTGTGAGCACACGTTTATGTAGGTTCGAAAAAGGGAAACCATTGAAATAGTTGAATTAAGAGGCTAAAGGAATGGATTAGGGTTTCAGTTGGAAATGGAATTTTGGAGATGGAATTAGACAGCTTTATATGGTCAGAAGTTTACTTTTAGATTGAACATACCCCATGTATTGAATGGTCTAGCTGGGATTCAGACAATTGTCAGAATGCTGGGGGGAACCAAAGGCATTGGTTTGTCTTCCTACTAACCAGTTTGAAGAAATCTCCATTGATCTAATGCTGGATGTCAGACAGTAGATCAAATTAGAGACTGTGGGAGAGTCAAAGGAGGAGTTGAGATTGAACTGGATGCTGTCAATGCACGTGTGGAACAAGGGGTGTTTTAGAAGATGTGGTCAGGGCCAAAATGTGGATGAGAAATGGAAGGAAACGTAGGATATATTACTGGAGGGCTGTAGAGGCAATGATGCAAGAGTGGAAAGAGAAGCTTTTGAAGGTAGCTCTCTGGCTATGAATAAATCGCTAACCAGCCAAAGGCAGCTCCACACAGCTGGGCAACAAAGGACAGGCAATGGAAAAGAAGGGCACAGATAGAAAAATTAATCAGTTTTGCAACAGTCTGATTTTGAAGGGGGCCTTGGCAGCAAGAATTACTCTTGGAATTGTAATTTTAATTACATTCTTTACCATCTGGCTTAATATATAATGTCTGCAATATATCATATATGTAAATTTCCAGAACAGAATTAAAGCTGCAACATTTTGTACCTGCAACCTTAACATGCAAATTCTATATTTTATCACACTACTACACTGGCAGGCTTTAACTTTTCATTTAATGTAGGTTGCTGGCAGAATACAACATTTGTTAAAATGATTAAAGTGTTAACCACTATCCGTAGAGACAACGAAAAACCAATGATGCACAAAAGCTACTGTACAACTATAAAACTAAGCAACAATATTGAACAACAGATTTTAAAATGTGGTTTAGTTTTTTTTAAATTGTACATGGCATGACAAAATCCGAACATTATTTCTCCCACCTGATATCATCTAAAATCTTTCCAAATATTCTACTCAGCTTTCCTTTGGCTGTTACTGAATTAACCCACTCAAATATTCTTGTTTGTTTCATTGCAATCAACTCTCTACCTACAGTCATAGAATTTCTTAACATGATTTTTTGGCTTAAGCACTAACCTTTCATTGTAACAATTCTGCAGTTATTATTCTTCACAATAATGAAAATGGCAATGCAACACAAAACAGTTAACAGTAAAGTGACAATAATAGACATCTATTATGAGATTAGAGCAAAAAGGAACTTTATTAATGAAATTTATTTCAAGCTAAATACAGAAAAAGGTTAAAAAACATTAATGTTAGTGCAAGAGAACATACTTTGCATTCAACCATAACCAAAGAGAGAGCAATGTTCTAACGTATATTTCTACATTAATTAACATACACAAGAAAATTGAAAGATATTAACCTATCAATTTTGTCAAGATTTTTGTGACAAAGTACTACTGCTTACCCACGAAACTTCAGGAAAAATGTATTTTAAAAATCCAAATAATAAAATACTTTAAATAATAGCCTCCCTCTCATTATTTATGCTGCATTGGAGAAGATTTTAAATATTCTTTCATGCAATTTGAGCGTCACTGGCAAGTCCAGCATTTGTTGCTCATCATTATTGTCCTTGATAAGTTGACAGAGCTGCTTTCCTGAACCAATGCGGTCCATCCAATGCAATACAGCTATAGTGCTGCAAAGAAATCAATTCTCGAATTTTGATTCAGCAAGTGTAAAAGAACAGCAATATTGTTCCAAGTAGGATGGTGAGTGGCATGGAGCAGGTCTTGCATGTGGTATTCACATACATCTGCTGCCCTTGACCATCTTAATGGTAGAGATCACAAGTTTGGTAGGTGTCAAAAGAGCCTGGATGAATTTCTGAAGTGCTCCTTGTACATGGTACAAAATGCCGCCATTGTGTTGATAGCGAAGGCAATGAATATTTAAGGTAGTGAATGAGGTACGTAGAATTGTAACGATGCAGGTAGAATTAGGGATCTTCTTGGGACAAGTGATCATAGAATGGTTGAATTTCTGATGCAAGTGGAGAGTGAGAAAGTAGGATCCCAAATCTGTATCCTCTGTTTGAGCAGAGGGGAGTATAATAAGATGAGGGTGGAATTGGCTAATGTTGATTGGGAGCACAGATTGGTTGGCAGGACAGCTGAGGAACAGTGGAAGACTTTTAAGGAGATCTTTTTCGGTACTCGGCAGAATTTACCATATTCTGATGGTTCAGGAGGACTGTAAGACAAGGATAACCAGCTGTGGTTATCGAAGGAAATAAAGGAGAATATTAAATAAAAGCCAATAAGTACAGAGCGGCTAAAAATAATGAGCAATTAGAAGATTGGGAAAGATTTAAAAGCAACAAAGAATGACTAAGAAAGCGACAAAGAAAGGAAAGATAGAGTATGAAGCTAAACTAGCTCTAAAATATAAAAAGTGATAATAAAAGGTTTTACAAATATATAAAGAAAAAGAGACTGGCTGGAGTGAATGTTGGACCCTTAGCGTATGATAGGGAGGTAACGAGAAAATGGCTGAGACTTTAAATAAGTTTTTTGTGTCAGTCTTTACAGAGGACGACACAAATAGCTTACTGAATATTAAAGATAGAGGGATGGCAGGAGATGAGGTCGTTAATACAATTACTGTCACTAGAGAGGTAGTGCTTGGTAGACTAACGGGACTGAAGTCCCCAGGATTGGATGGAATGCATCACAGGGTTCTGGGAGAAATGGCATAAGAAATAGCAGATGATTTAGTAATTATTTATCAAAATTCGCTAGACTCTGGGGAAGTGCCAAACGACTGGAAAACAGCAAATGTTATGCCACTGTTTAAAAAAGGTAATAGACAAAAAGCAGGGAATTATAGGCTGGTTAGCTTAATGTCTGTAGTCGGAAAAATGCTAGAGTCCATCATCAAAGAAGAAATCGCAAGACACCTAGAAAAGAACGGTTTGATCAAGCAGATGCAGCATGGATTCGTGAAGGGGAAGTCATGTTTACAGAATTTATTGGATTTCTATGAAGATATGACTAGTGTGGAAGACAGAGGGGAACTGGGGGATGTGGTGTTTTTAGATTTCCAGAAGGTGTTCGATAAGGTGCCTCACAAAAGGTTGCTGCAGAAGTTTAGGGTATGTGGAGTTAGGGGTAAAGTGTTAGTGTGGATTGAGGATTGGTTATCTAACAGGAAGCAGAGGGTGCTTTTCTGGTTAGCAGCTGGTGACTAGTGGACTGCTGCAGGGGCCTCAACTGTTTACCATTTACATAGATGATCTGAAGGAGGGGCTGAGTGTAGGGTAACAAAATTTGCTAATGACACGAAGATGAGTGGGAAAGCAAATTGTGTGGAGGGCACGGAAAGTCTGCGGAGAGATCTGGATAGGCTAAGTGAGTGGGTGAAGATCTGGCAGATGGAGTATAATGTTAGCAAATGTGAGGTTATCCACTTTGATAGAAATAATAGTAGGAGGGATTATTATTTAAATGGTGAAAAGCTGCAGCATGCTACAGTGCAGAGGGACCTGCGGGCCCTTGTGCACGAATCGCAAAACCTCAGTCTACAGGTGCAACAGGTGATCAAGAAGACGAATGGAATGTTGGCCTTCATAGCGAGGTGGAGAGAATATAAAAGCAGGGAAGTCTTGCTGCAACTATACAGAGCACTGGTGAGGCCACAACTAGAGTAGTGTGCGCAGTTTTGGTCTCCTTATTTGCGAAAGGATATATTGGCCTTGGAGGGAGTACAGAGAAGTTTCACCAGGCTGAAGGGGTTGGCTTATGAAGAGAGATTAAATAGACTGGGCGTGTACTCGCTAGAGTTTAGAAGGCTGAGGGGGGATCTTATAGAGACTTACAAGAAACAAAGTGGCTAGATAGGATAGAGATTCTTCCTGCTTAGAAAGGAAACCAGAACTAGAGAGCACAGCCGCAAAATAAGGGGGAGGGGCTGTTTAGAACAGAGTTGAGGAGGAACTTCTTCACTTTTGATAAGCTTACATATTCACTCCCGTGAATATAATCCTAACCAACTCACTCTCTCCTCATATGTCAGTCATGCCATCCCAGAAATCAGTCTGGTAAACTTTCCTGTAGTCCCTGTAGAGCAAGAGCACCCTTCCTCAGATAAAGAGACCAAACTTGGACAAGTTGCAGAGCGGGGCCGAGAGGTGGCAAATGGAGTTTAATGTGGAAAAGTGTGAGGTAATGCACTTTGGCAGGAACAATAAATGTGTAGAATATAGGGCTAATGGTAGGGCTCTTAATAGTGTTGAGGAACAGAAGGATCTTGGTGTATGTGTCAATAGATCCCTGAAAGTAGGCAGTCAAGTGGATAAAGTTGTTAAGAAGGCATATGGAGTCTTAGCTTTTATTGGTAGGGGGATTGAATTTAGGAGCCGAAGCATCATGTTGCAACTGTACAAAACTCTAGTGCGGCCGCACTTGGAGTATTGTGTGCAGTTCTGGTACCCACATTATAAGAAAGATGTGGAGGCATTGGAGAGGGTACAGAGGAGGTTTACCAGGATGTTGCCTGGTATGGAGGGCAGGTCTATGAAGAGAGGTTGAAGGATTTGAGGTTGTTTTCGTTAGAAAGGAGGCGGCTAAGAGGGGATCTTATTGAAGCATATAAGATGATTAGAGGTTTAGATAGGGTGGACAGTGATAGCCTTTTTCCTAGGATGGAGAACGCTAGCACGAGGGGACACAGTTTTAAATTAAGGGGTATGAGTTATAGGACAGATATCAGAGGTAGGTTCTTTACTCAAAGAGTGATTAGGGAGTGGAATGCCCTGCCTGCAGCTGTTGTAGATGCGCCAAGTTGGTGGCGTTTAAGAGGTTAATTGATAAGTATATGGAAGAGAAGGGAATGGTTTAGTTTGGAGGGGCATTGCTTTTTATTTTGGTCGGCACAACATCGAAGGCCGAAGGGCCTGTTCTGTGCTGTAATGTTCTATGTTCTATGTTCTAAAACTACACAATACTCCAGTGAATCTCTGGAATTCTCTGCCCATTGAAGTGGTGGAAGCTACCTTGTTGAATATATTTAAGTCACGGGTAGATAGACTTCTGATTGACAAGGGAATTAAGGATTATGGGGAGAAAGCAGGAAAGTGGAACTGATCACTTCAGATCAGCCATGATCTTACTGAATGGCAGCACAGGCTCGAAAGGCTAGATGGCCTACTCCTGCTCCTATTTCTTATGTTCTAGAAGTTAATCAACCAGGTTGCTTTGGTACATTAATATCCTTTAAGGAACGAAATCTGCCATCCTTACCCATCTGGCCTAAATGTCATTCCAAGTCCACAGCAATGTGGTTGATTCTTAGCTACTCAGTGAAACGACTTGATTAACCAATTAGGGGTGCCTTGCCACCAATGCCCACATCCCGTGAAAGAATAAGAAACTCAATCACTTTTGACTCTCTGTCTCTAACACTGGATGTACACCACATGGACTGCAATAATTCGAGGAGGTGGTTCACCATCATCTTCTCAAGGGCAATTAAGGATGGGCAAATACTAGCCAATCTAGCAATGCCCACATCCCACCACTTTTGACTCAAACCCAGTAATGAGATTGCTTCTGCGATTTCATTGACTTCAATTTTGCTAAGATTCCATTTTGCAACACTCAATCAAACGCTGCCTTGATATCAAAGGCAGGCACTATTAGCTCACCCAAGTTTAGCTATTTATCCATGCTTGATGCAAGGCTGCAATGAGGTCAGGAGCCAAGTGGCCTTGTGGAACCCAAACTGAGAAACTACAGGTTGCTTTTGGGCAAGCTCCGCACAATAGCTCTGTTGATAACATCTTCCATCATTTTGTCGATGCTACAAGTAGATTGGTGGAAATGGTAATTGATCTGAGAATTTGTTCCTTTTGTGGACAAGACATATTTGGGCAATTTAACAAATTGATGGGTGGTTACCCATGTTGTATCTGTCTTGGAACAGCTTAGCTGGAAATGCAGCTATTTCTGGAGCACAGGTCTTCAATATTACTACTGAGCTATTGTCAAGATCATAGATTTTATAGCATCCAATGCCTTCAGCAATTTCTTGTTAATCACATGGCGTGAATTAAATTGGCTGAAGATTAACATCTGTAATGGTGAAGACCTCTGGCAGAAGCTGATTTGCTTACCACTTAGCATTTCTGGCAGTTGAGATATGATGGGAATATTTGTGGAGCATGTTCTTTCAGTTACACAGAAAAAGGAAACAGATAGAGTAGGCGATTTGGTCCTTCAAGCCTGCTCAACCCTTCAGTATGATCATGGTTGACCGTCCAACTCAATGGGAGAAGACGGGATTACCCTAATGTCCTTTAATCCCTTTTGCCCCAAGAGAAATATCTAACTTGTTCTTGAAAACATACAATGTTTTGGCCTCAAATGCTTTCTCTGGTAGCAAATTCCACAGGTTTACCATTCTGGGTGAAGAACTTCCTCATCTCAATCCTAAAATGTATCCCTTATTTTTAGGCAATGCCCCTGGTTCTGAACACCTCCACCGTTGGGAACATCCTTCCTGTATCCACCATATCTAGTCCTGTTAAAATTTTCTAAGTTCCTATGAGATCCTTCCTCATTCTAATGAGCTCCAGCGAATATAATCCTAACCAACTCACTCTCTCTTCATATGTCAGTCACGCCATCCCAGAAATCAGTCTGGTAAACTTTCCTGTACTCCCTCTAGAGCAAGAGCACCCTTCCTCAGATAAAGAGACCAAAACTGCACAATACTCCAAATGTGATCCAACCAATGAATTCCCCCCCTACTCCTGTACTCAAATCCTCCAGCTATAAAAGGTCAACAAACAATTTGCCTTCTTTACTACCTGTTGCAAATGCATGCTTATCTTCAGCAACAGGGGTACAAGAGCACCCATATCTCGTTGCAGATTCCCTTCTCTCAACAGCCAGATAATAATTTGTCTTCCTGTTTTTGCTACCTCAGTGGATAATCTCATATTTACCCACACTATTTTGCATCTGCAATGCATTTCCTTACTCAGCTTGTCCAATCATACTGAAGCATCTCTGCATCCTCCTCACAGCTCACGCTCCCACCCAGCTGCGTCATCTCCAAAATTTAGAGATTTGCAATTAGTACCCTCATGTAAATCATTAATATACATGTGAATAACTGGGGATGTAGCACTGAATCCCTATAGTATCCATTACTCATTGCCCGCCATTCAGAAAAAGACTTGTTTGTTCCTACTTTGTTTCCTATCTGCCAATTAGTTTTCTATCCTTCTCAATACACCATCCCTAATCCCTTGCACTTCAATTTTATACTCAATCTCTTTTGCGGGACTGTGTCAAAAGCCTTTTAAAAGTCCAAGTAATCACATCCGCTGGTTCCCCCTCATCAACTGTATTAGCTACATCCGTGATGAATTCCAGTAGATTTGTCAAGTAGGATTTCCTTTTCATAAATCCATGCTGACTCTGTCCATTTCTGCCACTGTTTTCTACTGCTCTGCTATAATATTCTTAATAATGGACTCTAGAATCTTCCCTATTACTGATATCAGGCTGACTGGTCTATAAGTTCCTGTTTTCTCTCCATCTCCCTTTTTAAATAGTAGGATTACATTAACCACTCTCCAATCTATAGGAACTCTTCCAGAGTCTATGGAATCTTGGGAGTTAGTTGGTCAATCGCTTCTAGCATTCTCAACTGGATGTGGCAAGATTGATCAATTGTTGTGGAAATATTTAGCTCTGCCTATAGCACTTTAACAGCATTTTAAAAAATCTATCGTAAATGGATATATTGCAATAGCTACAGTGCAAATGTAAGGCTGAACGCTGGTGCTGCAATTAACTAAGTTAGAATTGTGCTGACCCACATCAGTAAATTCGAATAATGATTTACCAACTCAATATACTTAGTCTGGCTTTTGTTAAAATCACCTTTATCTGAATGGAAATAATGTTAAATTTTATGACTAACTCAAACTGCATCTCCTCTCTAATTCCCATTCACTGCTGGAGTAAATGCATCCCAATTTATGCTACATAACTTCAGTTTTCCTATGCCTATTCACTTGCGCATTTTGGCATCTACTCTGAATGAAGTAAACCCCATCCATTACTTTCTTCTTTCTTTTCACTTTTTTGCTCTCTGCCTGCCATGAACACTTTTCCCCTCGAGTTTTCTGCCTTCCCACATCCTTCAGTACTCCTTGACCTGCATACTCTCCTGCTGTGTCCCTAGCTGTAATCCTTAAGCTTACACATTCCCCCTGATGACCTCTCGGTAACCTCTATAAAGCCCAAGCACTAATCACTGCCTCCACACTAGCATCAAGCTGAAATACTCTGGCTAGGTGTAAAATCTTGTCATCTCCTCCCTAACCAGATAACCCTTCCCAGTATTGATGTCAAACTTTGTCAGGGTTTCATATATCATGTCCCTTTCTCAACTCCATCAAGAATATCTATTAATCTGTGAACAAAGTCTTGCAATCCATGAGCTTCTGAATAACTGCATGAACATCATGGCCTTGATTAAAATCTGGCTGAAGGGTAAAGACATTTGCAGAGCTGAAGCCTCCTTGCTTGGCTCATCCAGACTGCCCCTTACTTCTCTAGCACTTTTCCTTCCTTTGAGCATCTTACATGTTCTATCCTGTTCACCTCTTATTTAAAATTCTTGTTTTCTACAATCTGCCCACATCCCATATCAATTTTCTGAATATTCATGGTTCAACCATATTCAATTTCCACACATTGACAAAAACAAAGTTTACCTCAACACCACTTCTCTTCATCCTCCACTGCCTTTAAGATGTCAGACTGCTTATGCAACAGGGTGAACTGAGATTTCCTTCAATTAAATACTGGGAAGACTGAAGCCACAAACTTTGCATTTTCACCACTGACTCCATCTCTCTTCCTGGCAAGTGTCACAACCTCAGTGCCAAATTTAATGTCAGGATGAGCTTTCAATATTATATTTGTGTCATTACTCAAACCACTTATTTTCATATTTTAAATATCATCCAACTCTGACCCTGGCTTAGCTCTTCTGATGCTGATAATCTTATCTACGTCTTTGTTACCTCTAGACCTTGCTATTCTAAAACTCCTGGCTGGCATATCTCATTACATCCTCCACAAAACTAAACTAATTCAAAATTCTGTTGTCCATGTTGTAACTTGAAACAAATTCCATTCACCCATCACTCTTGTGTTGTTCATCAATGCCTTGGTAAATTATTTTTCTTTTTTTAATGCTTCCATGGCCAAATCTCCCAGCTCTGCAATCTTTTACAGCTCCTAAGCCCTCCAAGATATGTGCTCCTCTTCAAGCATTAATGAGCATGCCTTCAGCTGCATAGGTTTTAAACTCTCAAGTACCCTCTACAATTCTCCATTCTGCTTTCCTCCTTAAAGACACTACTTGACACACATCTCTTTGACCAGATCTTGGTCATTCTCCCAAACAACTCCCATTGTAGCCTAGTGTCATATTTGTTTTACAATGAATCTGCAAAATATCTTGGAACATTTTATAATGCTAAAGATACTATATAAATACAAGTTGTTGCAGAAAAACTCTCCTGTAACGCTAAATCAAAATTAAATGACAACTAACAAACAAACATCCAACATTTTTGTGCACAACCATGCATATCACTGTGTATAATATACCATAATAAATATGTATTGTGTATCATTTAAAATTATTCAGAAACAAAAACTTCTGATCATTATTACTTTTTACGAGTTTGCATGATAGCTTGAAGAACATGGGGATACTCAGGTGGAAAGCATTCAAACTCCCAGGTCATCAGTATTCAGATTGAAATCTACACAGAATTGATTATTTTTACCGAGACATGCAGGCCAATAATTTCCCCATTTGAATGAGTTCTTTTTTAAATCAATAAAATTGACATACCGCATGCCAATGATTAAAAACACACAGAAACATTAAAAAAAATCCTATGCTATTCATTAACCAGCTTAATGAGCTATCAGTCTACACATACTTGTTCAGTGAGCACAACATTTAGCTATCTTCGTTAAATTTCAGCATCAGCAGCTTGACAATTTCTTTAGGGCAATAACAATGGAGTGAAATGGGAAAATGGGGAGATTGAGACCAGGGTTCATGGAACAGGAAAGAGATATAGGGAAGCAGAGGGGACAGGCAGCCAGAAAGGAAATAGAAGGACCGAGTTTGAAAGATTGCTGATTGACAAGGGCAAAGATAATACAGAGGAGGTAGACAGTAGAGTCAAGGCCATAGCGAGATGTTATAGTCTTACCAAATAGTAGATCATGCACAAGGGCCAAATGGCCTCTAAGTTGCATGACTCTCACATTCTCCGCCATTTCAAATATGCACACCTCAGTGCAGAATCCAAGGGAGATAGCTAGATTGTCACGTGGTGAGCCACATGTTACGAATGAGCCACAGGTGTTGGATAAAGAGACTGTTCATCCAGATACAAATTACTGCTTTGGGGTGATCCACAAAGAGGACTATTCCGAAGCAACAACAAAAAATGAGAAAGGTTTTAATCAGCATTTCCAGAAGCACTGCTCACCTTTTGAGTACAGGACTCTGTTTATAACAAAATATCAGGTGTTTGTACTGACATTCACCTCCAGGGAAAGAATGGCTACATGCTATCCAATATTTCAACGTTGCATTGGAAAGAGATCACCAGGTTCATGCTTGTTATCATGTCAGAGGTTTCCAGTACAGAAAAGACTTTCGGCCCATCTCGTCTGCACTGTTCAAAGATAAACCACCTAACTATTCTAATCCCATTTCCCAGCACTTGTCATAATCTTGCACCTTGACATCACAAGTGTACATCTAAATACTACTAAAATGTTATTGCTGGTCTCCGTCTTCTCCTACCGCTACAGTCAGTGAGTTCCAAACTCCCCCCACTCTCTGATGAAAAAACTTCTCCTTGCATCCCTCAAAACCTACCTCTTACCTTAAAACTTATGTTCCTCATCATTGATCCGTCTGCCAAGGTGAAAAGCTTTTTCCTGTCTATTCTATGCCCCTATTAGTTTTATACACCTCAATCACATCCCACCTTAATCTTCTCTGCTTCAAGGAAATAACCCATCTATCTAATCCCTGTTCATTACTAAAACTCCCCCACCCAAGTAACATCCTAACAAATCTGTGCACTCTTTTCAATGCTCTCACATCCTTCCTATAATGCAGATTCCAGAATTGTACACCAATCATAAATGCATGGGAGATGTGATAGCACGGCAAACCAGCATGGTACTATGTCTATGATACAAGTGCTTAAACAAACATACATGTTCTCAAAGCAATCCAGCAATCTGTCCTCCAGCAAATTATTGCACTGCTTAGCCACTGCGGTGGAATTGTGGCAGTCACTTTGTGGTGTCTGAACTTGCTGTTCTTTCTCATTACAACATTTATGCTCTCACCACTACCATTCCACAAATGTCCTTTGTGCTACCCATGCCAAGGTGATTTGGTCAAAAGCCAGGCTTTCAAGGCTCAGAGTCGTTCAAGGATATCATTAAAGGTCAGCAGTCTTCCAGCAGACATGTGGAAGCTGCTGGGATAGCACTGTGTAGAAGGTACAGGCACCCACAAAAAGTGGCATTATGAGATTGCACAAGAGTGATTAGTTCAATTTTGAATTGTTGATAAAGTGTTTGATAAAGTTGTTGAGGTGGTAGCTTTTATTTCAGGATTCTGACACACTGAACACCACGATGGGTCCATAGCAAAGGGACAGAAAGGTTGGAAATTGTACATTAATGGTGATGTGGACATGCAAGGCAAACAAGTACTCTGGATGTAGTAATGGTGGCGTCTGTTCTCGACTTTGAACAACAGGTATAAAATACTTGCTACTTGTGTGAATGAGTACAAAAACTGCATGCTGAATGGGTAAACTGACCATAGCATTATAGTGCAGGAAACTATTCAAATTGGGAGGGGGACAGTGAGTAGAAAAAATTTTCACTATGAATAGTGACAGGGGACTTTATTAGAGGACAGATACTGTTCCCTGCATCCATGACCAGATGATCTAAAGATTATGTTGTCTGTCCAGTTTCAGGGAAGAGATCTCCTCATTGCTGGATATGCATCTGGAGTAAGAGGAAGAATGAAGGATCCAGCTGTCATGACCCACATAGAAACGAACAAAAGTAGAATTAGGAATAGATCATAAGACATAGGAGTCTGCTCTGCCATTCAATGAGGACTGATATGATTCTCATCCCTAGTCTCCTGCCTTCTTCCCATAACCCTTGATCCACTTATTGATCAAGAACCTCTCTCTCTGCCTTAAAGACATTCAGTGATCTGGCCCCCACAGTCCTCTGCGGCAATGAGTTCAACAGATTCACCACCTTCTGGCTGAATGAATTCTTCATCTGAGTTTTCAAAGAGCGTCCTTCACTCTGAAGCTGTGCCCTCGAGTTCTAATTTCTCCCACTAGTGAAAACATCCTCTCCACATCCATTTTAACTACACCTCTCAATGTTCTGCAAGTTTCAATTAGACCTCCCCTCATCCTTCTAAACTCCATTGAGCATAGGCCCAGACTACTGAACCGTTCCTCATACAACAAACCCTTCATTCCTGGAATCATTCCTGTGAACCTTATCTGGACTACTCCAAGGCCAGTACACCTTTCTTTATGCAAGGGGCCCAAATCAGCTCACAATGTTCCAAAGCCTTATATAGCCTCAGAAATATATCCCTGCTCTTGTATTCGCGTCCTTTAGAAATGAACGTTAACACTGAATTTACCTTCCTAACTGCCACCTGAACCTGCATGCTAGTCTTGAGTCTTGAACCAGAACTTCCAAATTCCTTTGTGTTTCAGATTTCCAAAGCCTTTCTTAATTTAGAAAATAGTCTATTCTGCTATTCTTCCTACCAAAATGCATAACCTCCCACTTCCCGCATTGTATTCCACCTGCCACTTCTTTGCCCATTCTCCTAGCCTTTCCAAGAAATTCTGCAACCTCCCACTTCCTCAAAGCTACCTGTCCTTCTATATATATCATCTGCAAATTTATCAACCATCGCCCTCAGTTCCATCTTCTGATCATTAATGTATACAGTGAAAAGTTGTGATTCCAACACTGATCCCTGTGGAACACTACTAGTCACCAGTTACTATCCTGAAAAAGACACCCTTATCACCACTCTCTGCTTTCAGTCTTGTCAGCTAATTGTCTATTCATGTCAGTACCTTGCCTCCTACACATTGCTAAATAAGCTAAGAGCCAGTCTCCTGTAAGGTACCTTGTCAAAGACTTTCTGGAAATCCAAATAAATCACATCCACTAGCCTTCTTTTGTTTAACCTTTTTGTTACTGCTCAAAGAATGACACTTGACAAGTCAGGCACACTGTATTGGGGAAAGGTAATTTTGGTTAGACCATACCTGCAGCACCATGTACTATGAAAGTGTTACAGCGAAGTTCCACTAGATTGGTTCCTAAGTTAAGAATGCAGTCCTATAACACAAAAGGCTGAGCAAATCGTTGCCTATACTCTCTGGAATTTAGAAGAATGAGGGGTGATCTCATTGAAATATCTGAACAGACTTGACAGAATAGACAAAGATGGTTTCTCCTACGGAATCCTGAGCATAGTGTCACAATCTCAGGATTAAGGGGTCAATCATTTAGGGCCAAAATGAGAAATTTTTTCAGAGGGTTGTGAATCTTTGGAATTACCCCACAATGTTACAGATACTCTATCATTTGGTGCATTTAAGGTTGTGACAGACATGTTTTGCTCTCCCAGGGAATCAAGAGATCTAGATTGGGCAGGAAAGTGGAGTTGAGACAGAAGATCAGCCATGATCATACTGAATGGCAGAGTAAGCTCAAGATACGATGTCATCTACTCAAATTCATATATATTCTCCACTCTGACTTTCAAGGTGCCCGCCGAAAGACCAATGGCAAAGGTTGTAGACAAATGAGCGCAAGGCTGTGGAGGACACAACAGATGATAAACAATTTGGAAAGACTCCTTCTCCATCCTTCCTGTCCTCCAGTGGTCCAGGAGACAGAAGCATTGCTTCAGAGCACCAACTGCTTGTTCCATAACATTCCTCATGGTAGCACAACTATCATTTCAGGTTCAGAAGCAGAAAATCTCAGTAGGTCTGACGTCATCTGGGGAGAGAGAGTAGAACAAAATTTACGATCTGGATGGTTCTTCATCAGAGCTGAGAGCAAAGAAAATCAGAAGAGATTTATACTATGAGGGTGGACAAAGCAGGATAATTGGATAAAGGAAATGTAAATGAGGAGGAAGGCTGAGGAAATTACCAGGCTATGTAATGGCTGAATGGAGGTACAGATTGTTAAGGAAATACCCGAGTGTGGCAGTTGCCCTGAAAGACAGCAATAATGGGGAAGTGGAAAAAAGGAAGCGAGAATGAAGGGTGATAAAAATAGATCATTGAGATGAACAGAAGAAATGAAACAAAATAAATGGAAATGGAGTGAAGAGGAAGAAGAGATTTCAGGCTCTGAAGCTGCTGAATTCAAACGTTCAGTCCAGAAATTCCGGTGCTATTCCTCCAGTTTGCATTGGGGTTCACTAGAACATTGCAAAAGGCCAAGGACAGACATATGAACAGTAGAGCAAGTTGGTGTGTTGAAGTGGTAAGCAATAGGAAGGTCTGGGTTCTGCTTACAGATAGACCTATATTCCGCAAGGTGGTCAGTCTGCACTTGGTCTCTCTGACGTAGAATAGACTTCATTAGGAGCAGCAAATGCAACAGACCAGTTGAAGAATGTGTAATTGAAGCACTGCTTTACTGAAAAAGCATGCTTAGGCTCTGTGATGATGAACCGGGAGGACATAAAGGGGCAGGTGCTCCACCTTCTCCAATTACACGAAAAGATGCCGTGGAGACGGTGGGGTACTGTCTGCGATGGGGGAGTGGACCAGGGTGTCTAGCAGGGAACAGTCCCTATGGAATGCTGATAAGGGGAGTGAGGGGAAGATGTGTTGAGTATTGGCATCATGCTGGAGTTGGTAGCAGGAGGAGTGCCCATGGCAACTTCCTATGCATTCAAAATGCAACACATTTTACCTCCTTCCTGCCCACTATCTCAGGGCCTAAATATCTCTTCCAGGTAAAGTAATGCTTCATGTGCACCTCCTTCAATTTGGTTTATTGTATTCACTGCTCCCAATGTGGTCTCGTCTACATTGGAGAGACCAGACGCAGGCTGGTGACCGCTTTGTGGAATACCTTTGGTCTATCCGCAAGCAGGACCCAGAATTTCCTGTTACCTGCCACTTCAGCACACCACAGAACTCTCATGTCCACATGTCCGTCCTTAGCCTTTTGCAATTTTCCAATGAACCCCAACATAAACTTAAAAAATAACATCTCATATTCCAAGTGGGCACTTAACAGCCTTCCCGACTAAACATTGAGTTCAACGACTTCAGAGCATGAACTCTTCCCTCCACTCATTTCCATTTTTTTTCCATGTCTTTTCATCCCATTGGCCAATTTATATCACCCTTCATTCTTGCTTCCATTTTTCTTCTCCATCATGCCCCCAAACCAACACTCCTCCCCCACCATTTCAGGGCAACTACCATACGCTTCAAGCAGTCACTTAATCTGTACTTCCATTCTGTCATTTCATACATTCTGATCACCTAATGGGCACTTTTAGCATCTTCAGCACTTATTATTTATATTCCCTTTGTGCAATTACAGCTCCCCCTACCTCAGAATACAAATTTCTTGTGATTTTCTTTGCTTTTAGCTCTAACAAAGGGTCATCCAGACTCGAAACATTGGCTTTATTCTCTCTTCACAGACCAGAGATTTCACAGTATTTTCTGTTTTTGTTTCAGATTCCAGAATCCACATATTTTACTTTTTATGATTTTAGGTTCGCTGTTCACAACTGATCTGATGGCAGAGTGGTGCCTATAAGTCACATGTAGGGTTCATCAGGCTGCCAGCCTATGCTTCACTGTGATGCAGGATGAATGCATCATAGCTGCTGTCAGAGAACCAGCATTCACCAGCAGGATGTCTTGTGTATGATGGCGCACTGAGTTTACAGTGATGGTGAGAGGTACATCTCCTCATTAATATGTGGGCCCCGCAGAACCACTACATGCAGCTGGTGACATCCTACAGCAAAGGGAACCCTGCTAGCCTTATGAAACCAGAAGTTCACTGCTCCCACATTTCTCTAATGAGACAGGAGTAACCAAGCTCCCTCTCCTTTCATACAAGGCCTCCTTCACCTCAATGATGCAGGGATAAACACTAGAAATGTCATCAGCTCCAACCTGGACAGATTTTCTTAGTGCAAAAGGTTAAAGATGACCTTATAGGCCATTGATAGCCCTGTCCTTGACATGCTGTTATTCCATAGGTCTAGTTAAAGGAAGTGGCTTGGTTCAATCATCACCGCTCCTTGAAGTGCAGCTGTCTCTCTCTCTCTATATTATATGTTATATACCGTCCTCATTGTCTGCCAGTTGCTAATCATGGTTCAATCATATCACAATGCGGTTAGTATGAGGAATGAACTCATGCCATTGGCATTATTAAGCTATGATGTGGAGATGCCGGCATTGGACTGGGATAAACATAGTAAGAAATCTCTCAACACCAGGTTAAAGTCCAACAAGTTTATTTGGTAGCACAAGCCACTAGCTTTCGGAGCACTGCCCCTTCATCAGGTGACTGGTAATTCTGCTCACAAACAGAGCATATAAAGGTCAATTTACAAAATAATGGCTGGAATGTGTCTCTTTACAGGTAATCAAACACAGACGATGTAAGTGGAGAAAGGGTTAAGCATAGGTTAAAGAGGTGTGTATTGTCTCCAGCCAGGACAATTAGAGAGATTTTGCAAGTCCAGGCAAGTCATGGGAGTTACAGATAGTGTGCCACGAAACCAAGATCTCAGTTGAGGCCTTCAAGTGTGCAGAACTTAGCTATCAGTCTCTGCTCAGCGACTCTGCGTTGTCACGTGTCGCGAAGGCCGCCTTGAAGAAAACTTACCCAAAGATCAAAAATCGAATGCCCATGATAGCTGAAGTGTTCCCCAACAGGAAGAGAACACTCTTGCCTGATGATTGTTGAGCGTGTTCATTCATCCGTTGTAGCATTTGCATGCATGTGCCTCAGGAGATCCTTTCCTGCAGCATATCAGGTAGACAACGTTAGCGAAGTTGCGAGTTATGCACCATGTAGCTGGTGGATGGTGCTCTCACATGAGACGATGGCATCCCTGTCAATGATTCAGCACATCTTGCAGAGGTTGCTGTGGCAGCGTTGTATGGTGTCATGATCACTGTTCTCCTGAAAGCTAGGTAGTTTGCTGCAGAAATGAACGTTTGAGCTTGTGCAGTTGTTTTGAAGGGAAGAAGTGGGAGCAAGGGGATAGCCTTGGCAAGATGTTCGTCTTCATCAATGACATGTTGAAGGCTCTGGAGAAGATATCCTAGCTTCTCTGCTTCTGGGGAAGTACTAGACAATGAATGGTCTTGTGAGGTGGTCAATGCATATCCTGTTTTTATGAGGGCATTTTTCAGCGTCTGGAGGTGTTTGTTGTGGTCCTTCTCATCTGAGCAGATCCTGTACATATGGAGAGCTTATCCATAGAAGATTGCTTCTTTAAGGTGTTTAGGGTAGAAGCTGGAGAAGTGGAGCATTGTGAAGTTATTCGTGGGCTTGCAGTACAGTGAAGTGCTGAGGTGCATGTCCAAGAATGCAATCGATTCCTGAGAATAGTTCATGGAGAGCCTGATGGTGAGATAGAATTTGTTGATGGCATTATATAGTTGTTTCAGTGATTGCTCACCATGAGTCCAAAGGAAGAAAACGTCATCAATGAAACATTGAAGGTCCTGCGCGGTGAAGAGGTCTTGTTCGAACTTGTGCATGAAGATGTTGGCATAGTGAGTTGCGAATTTGGTTGCCATGGCTGTTCCATGTATCTGAATGAAGAACTGGTTATTGAAGGTGAAAACATTGTGGTCCAGGGTGAAGTGGATGAGTTGTAAAATTGCATCTGGAGATTATTACGGTCACATTATTAAGCTAACCAGTTAAGCCAACCAGCCCTGCCTTAGTGACTTCAGACATTTTACCGAGCTGATTTAGGGATAAAGGAAATGCTCTCAAGCCTTCCCGATATGTGAAGTCTTCTATCCAGAATCCCTCCTCCACTGTTTGCACATAGCTTCTCCACTGCTGCCTATGTTCCATCAAAGTTATGCAGCAAATGAAGAAGAACTGCAACCATAGCCATCTATTAATGAAAGCAGGTTTTCACCTACAGGCTTTCAAATGTCTCTGATCTCATCCAAGTCCTTTGTGAATCCAAAAACTTAATATTCAATATTGCATTATTTTCTGCAGCAGCAAAATAAAGTCAAAACCAGCTCATTTAAAAGTCTTGCGGTGATTTCTTTAAGTAGTCCTTGGGACGGGCAAGGAGTGGAGTATTCTCTCACATGCAGCTGAATGTACGTGCAGCTGGGAGTGATTACAATGTGGCATTAACAGGATTGAGGTCCAGAATGGCAATTGTGCGCTAAATATTATGTCCACACTTTTTGATGCCATGATACATCCAGATTATGTACATGCACAGTACGAATGCACAAATAGTCTTGCAGATTTTTTTTGAAGTTTCAGTATCTATAATGTCAGCACCAGCAGAGCTGTGGAGTCAATATTTGCAGCCTGCACACAATGAACAACAATGGCAAGAGGGGCAACTTTTCATTTATCAAACTGAATTAATGCATGATTAGAGGTCCAAAAAATTTTTGTAAGGACATATTGTACTAAAAGCACATACTTGTTCTCAATTAGGAAAGGGCTAGTAGCTATATGTACTTTACCATATTCGGAAATGTCAGTTTTGAAACAGGAGAATCAAATTCTGGGATCCAGTGGGCGAGGCGTGAAACTGATTTATGCCCGTAATGCAAAACAGACTCACTGAAAATTGGCAACCTGTTTTACATAGCACCCCATTTCTTTGCATTGATGGTAGCACTTCTGACTGAACCATAAGATCATGGTTTTTAAATAGAGCAACAATTGAGTGCAGTGCTACAGTTTTGAAGATGCTGCTGCCTCTCAACGAAAATATGAAACAATGGCCTTGCCTACTCTCCAAGCTGAACACAAAAGATACTATAGCACAAGTTAAAATGGAGCAGTGTTTTCCAACTCAACTAACATGATTTAATCAACTTATCTGGTC
The DNA here is from genome assembly GCA_024679065.1 of Sphyrna mokarran. Classification (NCBI taxonomy): domain Eukaryota; kingdom Metazoa; phylum Chordata; class Chondrichthyes; order Carcharhiniformes; family Carcharhinidae; genus Sphyrna; species Sphyrna mokarran. The sequence continues at coordinate 72,760,645 of JAGIQG010000002.1, read as the reverse complement.
ATGTACCATTGATGTTTGTGGGACCACACTGCGCAAATTAACTGGTACATTTCCCTTCCTCACAATAGTGACTATACTGCAACATGCTTGGGGGTGTCTTGAAGTCACGGAAGTGCCACGTTAGTAGTTTTTATTTAAACTTATTTATTGAGTCAATGTAATCTTAAAAGTATAGAAAACACATGTTTCATCTTTACATTTAAAGCATTTTAGCTAAGTATGAAGATAGATTGTGGTAATCTGATAATTTAAAAAGTTGGACAATATAGATTTTGAATATGAACCAGTGTTACAGTACAGTACTATAATTAATTACCAAAAATGTCAATATCTTTACATGGAGGAATTTACTTGAATTATACAAATAAGACTGAGTCAGCAACCTACCAACAGAAACTGAGAAAATTCTTTGTATTTAAGATGTTGTTTCCTATTTTTTCCAAAATGCAGATCCACAAACTCGGAATTCCAGTCAAACGGGATACGTTGGTGAATACCAGTTTGGCTATATATTTGCTTGACGTCATCTATATATCATGACGAAATATATGGGTTAATGTATAATTTAAAAAATCATGCTACTATAATTGAAAACAGAAATAAAATTTTTCTATTAATCTCCTAAGGCAATGTGTTAATACGAATGTGACTCCAAGTAACTGAAGGTCAACCACTTGTCAGACTAAACTCTCTCTTCTGTGATATTCATATACCATGACTTATGTTAAATACTTGCAATGACTAACCTATCAAATTCATAGCTTAACAATATATACCCACCAGTCTTACTCCAGAACAATTATACCAGTCACTTCTCATTGTGTCAAAAATATCTCGAAGTTACTTGAGACACTGAACATATGTTTCAGTGAAACTACATTTGGGGAAAAAAAAATCTACATTTGTACAATATACATTATTGACTGAATGCAACATTCCACAAACCATAGAAAAACATGATTCTTTTGAAATGAAGGTGCTGCAAATGTTTTTATTTCTATGCCACAGAAAAAACAAAGAGAAATCACATAACAGTATTAGCTGAGCATTTTCCTGAATTTTACTTAAACTTTACTAAATACATTCAATTTCTATTTATGCATAATCACAGTTACCTTTATGTTCAAAATTACATTATGAGTCTAGAAATTAAGTGACACTACACCTGTTTCCAGCTGCTAAACAAGCTTCCATTATTGTATTATATGTGCATTAAAACAATGGTGTTGGTCATTGCTCACCTCCTTAATATGCTCACCCATCCCAATCATCCTCCATCACTATGTTTCAATTGCTTCTATTCACATGAAACCCACTCCAGACTATCTCTCCTTGATCGAACTCAACTTTGGCCACTCCATCCTAATTAAATCCCCACCCAGTTGCCCAATTCAACACCCTCTTATGTTCATTGTTTTCCCCATTATCTCTCTTCCTCAAGGTTCATCTGTCGCCATTTTTGCCAGTTCTGGAATACGGAATTCACTTTGGTGCAAACATTTTTTTTATCCATTCGAAGGATGAGCGCATCATTGGCAAGGCCATCATTTATAACCCATCCCTAATTGCCCTTGAGAAGGGTGGCAATAAGTCACCTTTTCAAATTGTTGCAGTCCATCTGGTAATGCGTAAACAGTGCTACTAGGAGAAAAGTTTCAGGATTCTGATCGTGTAATAGCAAAGAAACAGTGATATGATACAAAGTTAGGATGCTGTCTGACTTAAAAGGGAAATTGCAAGTACTAGCAGTGTATCTTCTATATGATACTCACATCTATCACTGTATTAATGATAGAGGAAGAGAGTGTGGTGAATGGTATGTTTTTCAAGCGGCTGCTTTGCCCCATATGGCATTGAGCTTTGAACATTGTTGGAGCTGGATTTGTCCAGGCAAGTCCTGTCTACTATACCACATGTCCAGACTTGTGTCTTGCAGACTGTAGGCAATCCTTGTAGAGTCAAGAGGTGAGATACTTGCCACAGAATTCTCAGTCTCTGAGCTGCTCTTGTAATCAGAGTACTTATGTGGCCATACAATTCAATTTCTAGTCAATGGATGTAGAAGGATGCAGCAGAGGTGAGTGAAGACAACAAATTCTGAAAAGTAGTGAGCATAGGAACGTAAGAACTAGGAGCAGAAATAGGCCATTTGGCCCCTCGAGCCTGCTCTGCCATTCAGTAACATCACGACTGATTCTTTTCATGGACTCAGCTCCATTTACCCGCCTGCTCACCATAACCCTTCATTCTTTTACTGTTCAAAAATTTATCTATCCTTGCCTTAAAAACATTCAATGAGATAACCTCAATTGCTTCACTGGGCAGGGAATTCCACAGATTCACAATTCTTTGTTTGAAGAAGTTCCTCCTCAACTCAGTCTTAAATCTGCTTCCTCTTAGTTTGAGGCCGTGCCCTCTACTCTAGTTTCATCCACCAGTAGAGACAACTTTCCTGTTTCTATCTTATCTATTCCCTTCATAATCTTATATGTTTCTATAAGATCTCCTCTCATTCTCCTAAATTCCAATGAGTATAGCCCCAGACTACTTAATCTCTCCTCATAAGCCAACTCTCTCAACTCTGGAATCAACCTAATGAATTTCCTCTGCACCCCTTCCAATGCCAGTGTATCCTTTCTCAAGTAAGGAGACCAAAACTGTCCAAAGTATTCCATGTGTGGCCTCACCAGTACCTTTTACAGGTACAACAACCTTGCTGTTTTTAAACTCCATCCCTCTAGCAATGAAGACAAAACTTCTGTTTGCCTTCTAAACAACTGCTGTACCTGCAAACCAACTCCTTGCGATTCTTGCACAGGACACCCAAGTCCTTTTAGCACTGCTGTATGCTGCAATTTTTTTTACCATTTAAATAACATTCCATTTTGCTGTTATTCCTACCAAAATGGATGACCTCACATTTACCAACATTATACTCCATCTGTCAGACCTTCACCCACTCACTTAGATAATCTATATCCCTTTGCAGACTTTCAGCGTCCTATGCACTTTGCTCTGCCACCCATCTTAGTGTCATCTTCGAATTTTGACACACTATACTTGATCCCCAGCTCTAAATCATCCATCAATGAACAAAGACAAAATGGGTCCAAATTCTTTTGTGAGAAGGTCATATAATTATATCACTTTGTACGATCTGTAGTGAAATGCAAATGCTTCTAGGCCATTCCAAATAGTTGAGGTTATTTGACTTTAAGTAGGCAGAAATATTAGCTTTCTTTTTGTTTACCTTCTATTACTATCAAGACTGTGGACCAATGCATTTGTCTAAAATCGAAGTGGCCTCAGCATTTACTGTAATATATTATGAAGTCTATCCTAACACCATAACATAGCCTTGTTGGAGATGTATATATGAAGTGAAGCAAAGGACCGTGGCAGTGATTTGTAAACCATTTTCAATGTGACCCCATTTTAACTATTCATCACCTTCTCAAGGGAAATTCAGGTGACCTTGCCAATGATGCCCACAAAATATTCTTGAAAATTAAAATGATCCAGAAAGTCAGCAAAACCAAGAAAGTAATAACGCAGTGTTGACATTCAGTGTTATTAAGGTGTGTCTATTATAGATTAATATAATGTATCCCATCAATATGAAAATGTGTTTTACCATATTTGGTGCTGTGTAATCACATATGCTTCAGAAAAGCTCACCACATTCCATGGTGACAGATGATTTGATGAAACTCCTCTCGCAACTTCCCCAAACACACATCAGCACCCACCCTATACATACATCCGTCTTCCCAATCCACCTCTCACACTCACTCAGCAGTTCCTTCTTCCCAAACCTCTTCTCCCATAACTTATGCCCCCTCCCCATTCAACTCTCACTTACTCATCCCTTCTCTCCCACTAAACTGACCAATGACAGCCTTCTTTACTTCCCCATCCTCTCCTTTCTTCCCTCTTGACCAAGACTGATACCTTTACACCCAATCCCATTCATCCTTCTCCACTCCCAACCCAGCTCTTTGTGGCTACTGCTGACTTTGCTGTCAGTAGTGATTGTGGCCCTGACAAGGATGTTCACTGTCATGAAAGGGGAAGCCACCTCCCCAGTAAGTTAATGTAAATTCCACTCATATTTAATGGGATTCTCTGGCCATCCACTAATGCAAGACTAAGACCAATAGGCCTCCTTTCTAACCTAATAATGAAAACCTTGTCATTAACCTCATTCTTCAGACAAGCAAGCTATCCCTGGACATCCTGTTGCATGATTCAGGCTGGTAGGCTTTAAGCCTCTTTTCATCATCATGTGCTTGGGTAGTATCAGGATCCTTAATAGGCCAAAACTGTACAATGTCCAGTCCAATATGCGAACGCAACCAGGTTTAGGATTTTGGAAATATTTACAGAGCAGAATTAGGAACAAACATCTTTCTCTCCTTCCCTCACATTATTCTCACCCTCCCCATCACAATCTAGAGTCTGCATGGCCAGCCTCCACACACTTGCATAGCACTCACCACAATCAAGATTATCAGAAAGTTGCCCAAAAGTCAGAAGCATAGTTCTTGACAATTTCATTAACTTCTAAAATCTGATCTTTAAAGTCTGAAGATTAGAAAGGAATTTGCTAATGGAAGATTTCCGAAACCCTAGAGTCAGAATTCCATCATTCCATCATTTAGTGGAAAATTTCATCCCTGACATTTTGCTAACATTGAGTATCATGAGCAGATGGTTAGATTCTGTCAATGATGGTCATTGCCTGGCACAAGTTGTGAAAATGTCACTTACCATTTATCAGTCCAAGCCACAATGTTGTTCAGGTCTTATTGTACTGTAAACTGCTTTACTATCTCCAGTTAAAAATGGTACAGAACATTGAAATCAGCAGCAAACTTCCACTTTTCTGACCTTATGATGGAAGGAAGATCATTGATGAAGCAGATGATGATTGCGTGCAGGTCACTGCCAAGAAGAACTCCTGCAACAACTTCCTGGGGCTAGGAAGATTGGCCCTAAACAATAACAACCATCTTCCTTCACACTAAAGTCTAGCCAGTGGAGAAGTTTCCCCCTGAATTCTTTGACTTCAGCTTTACTAAATCACTTTGATGCCACAAGGTATCAAACGCTTTCCTGATGTCAAAGGCAGTCATTCTCAACTTACCTCTGAAATTCAGCTCTGATTATACATAGAAAGAGAAACATTTACTCATGTTACAGATATACTCACCCTAAGAATGTTTTTAAATTCTATTATCTCGCAGAAAAATTGGACAGAACTTCAGTGGTGCTGGCACGGTGCTCCCAGACTGAAATATCAGAAGTCAGGCTCAGTGCAACTTAGATAGGAAACCTCAATCTGGTTTTGTGGATGTTGGGCCATTAACTAGTTCAAGCTTCTGGGAGGAAACTTTTCCTTTGGAAGCAGCTAGGAAATAAACGGCCAGTAGCACTCAAGTCCTCACCCTGCCTACCAACAGTGATGAGAATTGGTCCTTACATGGCCATTAATTACCAACAGAAGTGGGTAAGGATGGGCAAGGCACCCATCGTTATGCCACTCACCATTACGCTCCCTCCACTCCCCGACAGCCCACTCCACAACATGATGGCGGTGGGGAATTCAGATCCTTAGTTTTATTTTTTTCTTTCAATTTATAATTATCAAAAACTGAGCAACATATGTGACATGATTTTCCACACCATAGAAAAGTGTAGAGACTTCAAACTTTTCTCTGATCAAACAGAAAATGCTGTGACGTTAACTGGATACTAACTGTAATACCAGGAACACTGCCAGGCCAGTTTTAATGTAATTGTCACTAAACACCAAGTACTAACATCTCTTTGCTGAAAGGTACAAGTCACTTTCAGAATGCTGCTTCTCAGGGTAATGTTCTGGCATAAATCTGTTGCATAACAGAACTGATCAATCCAAGTTATACAGGTTGTGATTCATATGCTTTAGAAGCATATTCCTATGCCAAGAATAGAAGCATAGAAGTTAAATGTAAAAAAAAATGTGGGTTTGAACAGGTTAGAATGAGAGGTACAAAAAAGTAGACTGCAGAAGTCAGACAGACTCAGAACATTAACTCTATTTCTCTCTCCACAAATATTGTCAGGTATTCTGAGTCTTTTCCAGCATTGTGTGTTTTATTTCAGATTCTGACATTTGCAATATTTTGCTTGTAAAGAACATAAAGGAGCCTGTGAGTCAGAAAGACTGCAGTAGTTCCAATTAGAGATACAAGTTATCCACATGGATCGCAGAATCAAAGAGACACTTTGGAGACAAAATTAATTAATCTGAATTTCTATCTGGGATGTCCAAGGGTGCCGTTTAGCCAGGAGGATAGATTCCAGGGAGCTTTCCTTTTCATTTCTGAGGTTTATCTGAATAACTTCTCAGAATGAGACAGTTGGCTTCAGTAAATAAGCAGAGAGAAAAAACTGCCAACAGACGACTCACCTAGTTGGATGGTAGTGAGTGAATAGACCTCAAGAAATCTCACAGTTCAAAGGATGGCAGGAATAGTCAGGAGCGTCAAAGTGAATTCAAGAGTTGTGGCACACCTTGGTTTAGTCCTCAAGACTGTAAAGCATAGGGGAACTCTTGTGTGGAAACAGAAGTAAAATGGGAAGTGGTCTGTTGAGATTTGTGGTTTGAAATACAAAAATTTACTAAATATTGTATTAACAGCACTTGTTTAACTTGAACAGCAAAAGTTTGTTGTTTAAAGTATGAAATCTTGCACTGTTATCCCTTGAATTAATAATTGGGAATTCAAATTTATTTTTCAAAGCTACAAGCATCAAATGAGGTGCTAACAGTACATTTTCACACAGGTACAGAAAAAGGCTAAAATACATTATTTTGTTAATTTACAAATCTAAAATTACAAAATAAGTTAACATGCAGAGAAGATATTAGCCAAATAAGCCTATGTGCCCCAATTTAACTGATCACAGATGAAGCCAGAAATCTTCTGCCCAAAAACTATATTCAGATATGCATCCTGAAAAAGGAAAAATGTAAATTGAGCAATAGGGAGAAATAATTTATGGCATTATAGATGATATTGGAAGTGTCCATTTCATTAAAAGTAGTTTATATGTTCTAAAACAAGCAAATTACAAATATCTAATTGGACAAATGCAGGTGCTCATATAAAATTGATATAATCTGTACAACAAGAATTCTCACTCTATAAACCCATGATTAGAGTTTCAAGATTTATACGGTCATCATGCACTAGCTTAGACATGGATTGATGTGTTTCTTTGCTAATATATGTAACTTAACGAAATTAAATTGTGCCTATTCCACATATATCTGCCAAAATATAATTACAAGTCTGAAGGTGGTCTTTGTAATGGTATTTTAAACATATTTGTGTCAGCAGGTGCGTAAATTGATTAATGAAATAACTACTTCAGTTTTCCAAAGTTAACTACAATCTAACCTTCTTGCAGGGTAACATAATATGACACTTTAGTTCTGATGGTCTACAGGGAGGAGGGACAATACATTGCAAAATTATGTTAGAGAAAAACAGGAATTTTGACTCAAAAACATTCAATATAGGAATTCACTTCTCATTTCTAAAATGTAAACTTTGTAATTATGTCACTAATGAAATACATTTAGTCTTCCAGTTGGGCAATAAACCCCTCAACAGAATTCCATTTCAAAATATAGTTTCAGACTGTAGCTCTGCACTACAGTTCATTAAAGATTTTAGAAAATAATTACCTCCTGAAAACACTAACTAATATGTGATTTCTCACCTCACATCCTATCTCCACAGCAGAAGATAAAGGGAGAATTTGTTATTATAGCTTTTTTCCCTTGTGGGAATAAAAATATATTAATTGGCTTTTGGGCCTAAAGGATACATTTAATACTGTAAGCACTAATTATGATTCATGACATACATTGTGTTAGTTAGCTTGGAAAATTAATAGGTTATTATTTTAGATGTAGCCTTTGGTTTGGATGCAAGACTACTTTGGAAATGCACATCTATCTTTCACTCGAGTGTTGATTGGCTATCCAAGTTCTTTTTTCACTTTGACTTGCAACACTTCTTACTCTTGCTTTTTATCTCCACTCTTTATCCAATACTTTTCTTGTAGTACACACCAAACCTGACTTCTCCATTGCCTTTCTTGTCAAATAGCTGGAAAGCAACAACGTACAAAGCATCTGGTGAACGTAAAACGGATTCAAATGCAAGGAAATCTTGAAAGGAGATCAGCCTGCAAATACAAAGTAAACTATGTTAATAAATAAGAGACATTCACCCCATAGTAGGAATGGAGGCCAAATAATGCATCACTGTCTATAGTGCTTTCAACCTGAGACAATTGGTCGAGTGTACAGGGGGAATTAATTATTAACCAAAGTTTCAAAGATCCAGTCTGAAGTTAATTAAGCATTAATAAAAATCTCTTTTGGCTTTAAAAGGCCAATAAAAAATAATTTAGTTTACATAGAAACCAGTTGTTATACAGTAAATATGTATGATTAAGAATGATTCAGGTGGGCCTGAAGGTGGAGCAGGTGTTTACCAATATTTAAACTAGGAAACATTCACCTACCTTTTGAAATTTCAGCAGTCAATGGAAGAGGTTCTCAGCAGAAGATCCCAGCAATTATACCAGGATCTTGCAGAAATTTCTTGAAGCCAAAACATAACATAGATAATGGAAAGATCAAAATGTATCACAATATCAGACCCCAATTTTCTCCAATCCAGTTTAAACAGATATGTCCTTGCCTGGGAATTAGCACACACACCAGGTTGTTGATGGAAATTGTGGTGTTCTATGATCGCAGCACATAGAAGTACAAAATTCTACCAGTTTTTGGGTCATTTGGCTAATACCAGAGACTACAGAGAATCCTGCTAAGTGATAGCATTATGGTGGCCATGAAACATCAATAGGTCTCCCCATGCGCTTCATGGAATACAAGCTATCTTACTGAGTGAGTTGAGGCTTGCCTAATGGGAAGCGATCAGTGGGGTCTTTAAACCTATTTTTCCACCTATTTCTTTGTAATAGGTCCTAGGGTGAAAACTAGCTGACAATAAGCCACAATCATAGCATAGTGATAATACCATTAAGCCAGCACCTTCCCCTTAAAATCCTTTGTTTCAGGTGTAAGTTCCTTATCTAGGTTGGGGGGCAGCCAGAAAATGTACATCATATGCAAGAGGAGCCGATAGGTGGCATTTCAGATTGCTAAATTATTTTTCGATCCCTAAATTGTCACATATGGAGTATTAGACACAGGGAAACGGTGACTGTTTATCAAGATTCTTAAGTTGGGATTCTTGAAAGAATCCCTCATTTCTGTATTTGAATTATTTTAATTTCTTTAATTATAGAAAAGTAATTCTTTCACTGACAACAATATTCCCATATGGTCAATCTTTCAGAAAAAAAACAAGGTTAGCGGAGTGATACAAAGTTAGCAGTTTCCACATAGAAAATCTCTGAAATGAATGTCAATGAACTGAAAACAAAATATAAAAAGACAAGTATTTTAAACCACAATAAAATACTGGGGTGAAATTAATTTGTGCCAGCAATGCAAGACAGATTTGTAGTGAATTTTTAAGGTTCCATTTTTTTATTTTGTATTGATTTGGAAAATATTGCCAAGGTTTCTCATTTTGGATCATATAAAAGTGACAAATTAGGAAGAGTTAAATCACAGTTCTGCCAACTTCATAGAAAAGAAAATTGAGCACAATGAAAAATTAACTGCTGACTTCCTACTTTATGCACTGCTGGTCTTGACCAATAGTATCCACTGAACTTGCAAAAACAATGCAAGCAGGGGAAAAACGTTTTCCTTCAAAATACATCCAAAACTAAATTACGTACAGCTACATAAATACATCAAAATATTCTCAGAACAGATCAAAATAATTCTTCTGCAAAAGTATTAAACAAAGCAAGAAGTTATCTGGAAATTAGTTCCATCTCAGCCTAATTGTTTGTATAATAATCCATTTCAATTTCATTTATAAATTACATTTTGGTTCAGCCTAAACCTTTTCATCTGTGCAAACCTGATGATGGGAGGTCAGAGGAACAATGTTACTTTCCCATCTAATTAAGGCAGGAACCTCAGGCAATATTGCAGAATAGCATCAGCCTACTTACTATACTTGATGCATATCAGCCAAAAGAAACTCAAGCATATTAACAATGAATTTTAGGTTCCACTAGAACAGAACATTTACATTAAGGATTCTATACAATGATATGGAATTCATACACTAAATTTATTAATCCATTGACAATTTTAAGATTACAGTGCCACTTAAAACCAAGATCGCATGCTATTTCAATAGAATAAAATCAAAAGACTGCAGCTCTAAAACAGTAGTCAGACACAGAATCCATTCTGCTATTCTCCTTGCACAGAAATTTACGCCGAACAAGAGTAGATGCTTTTCTACTGAAGAAGAATACAAGTGAAAACCATGTCTAACTGTTTCTTGAACCTTCTAGACAAAAATGGGAACAGTAAACGGATGGTAACTCACCAAGGCCCCAGAAGACAGCTATATGGAAGCAAGAATTGCACAGAAGTGAAATAAAGTCTGTAGTCAACTGTTCCTATATTTATATAATAGTGCTGCCACTGCAGAAATCAGCCCTTTCTTCAACAACCACTCCTCAAAACAAACTAGCTGAAAGTAATGCCCAGAGTATCTCAGCTTTCACCTCAAGACGGATGTACCCCACATTCCTAGAGACAAAATACGATGGGAAACAAATAGTCACTTCTTATTTGGTTTCAATCCATACATTTATAAACATGGACAGGGATCACGAGTAGAAGTGGAAACATCGACATGGCGGCGCAGGCTCGTTGGGCCGAAGGATCTGTTTCCCATGCTGTTTTGTTCTTTGTTCTTACCAATGACAAGCTGCAATATTATGTTTTATTATACAGATCTCCCAAAATTTTGAAGTAGAACAGGCCAATTGCAAATAACTATGAAACATAATACACTGTGGAATCACTTTTAAAGCTACAGACAGTTTACAAAATTGGTAAGTAATCGTTCATGAGAAGACAAAAGATTACATTGCACAAATCTCCAACCCAAAGCTATATCAAGATGTTAAATACAGCCTACACAAGTGGCTAATGTGAAAGATTACATAAATGCGCTTTTCCATCATTAGATGTTTCAGAGGTTCAGCATAATATGTAAAACTATTGTAAAGTATTATAAACTTTGAGGAGGTAAGTGCAGAACTTCAAAAAATTAGACAAGTTAGTGGAATGGGCAGATAAATGGCAGACGGAAGTTCAATGTATGACACATCTTGGTGGGAAGAACAAGGAAAGGTAACAAAATAAAGGAACAGGACCAGAGGGACCCGGGTACACAAGTTATTAAAGGTGGAAAAACAGATTGAGAGAGCAGTATAATAAAGCATACAGTATCCTAGGCTTTACTAACAGAGGCACCGAATAGAAAAACAAAGAGGTTATGTGGAAGTTGTACAAGACACAGGTTAGACTTCAAATGAACTATAGCATAAAAATGTGAACACATTTCTGAAGGATGTGAAGGCTTTGAAGAGAGAGTGCAGAGGAGATTTATGAGAACAGTTCCTGGGCCGTGGAAGTTATAACAGTAAGACGTCTCACAACACCAGGTTAAAGTCCAACAGGTTTATTTGGTACCAAAAGCTTTCAGAGTGCTGCTCCTTCAACAGGTAAATGGAGTTGGGTTCAGAAACATGGCAATATACGTGAAGTGGAGATGGTTTCACTGACATATCACACCTCAGGACATCCTTTCTTGCAGCGTGAAACAGACAACATCGGCCAAGTTGCATGAGTACGTACTGTGTACCTGTACATACAGACTCAATTACAAGAAAATGGTTGGAATGCGAGTCTCAACAGGTAATCAAGTCTTTACAGGTACAGACAATGCGAGCAGAAGGGTTAGTGACATGTTAGAGGTGTGAACTACCTCAAGCCAAAGCAAATGGTAAGATTTTGCAAGCTCAGGCCAAAATGGTGAGGGTTACACACAGAGTGACATGAACCCAAGATCCCGGTTGAGGCCATCCTCATGCATTTCTGCTCTGCGATTCTGCATTGGCGTTATGTCTTGAAGGCTACTTTGGAGAACGCTTACCCGAAGATCAGAGGCTGAATGCCCTTGACTACTGAAGTGTTCTCTGACAGGATGGGAACACTTCTGCCTGGTGACTATCACGTGAAATCTGTTTCTGTTGTCGTATTGTCTGCATGGTCTCGCTGATGTATCACATCTTGGGACATCCTTTCCTGCAGCGTATGAGGTAGACAACGTTGCCAAGTTGAATGAGTACGGACTGTATACCTGATGGTGTTCTAACATATGATGGTGGCATCCACGTCAATGATTCGGCACATCTTGCATGCAGAGGTTGCTGTGGCAGGGTTCTGTGGTGTTCTCCGGTGTTCTCCTGAAGGCTGGATAGTTTGCTGCAAACAATGGTCTGTTTGAGGTTGTGCGGCTGTATCTGCATGGTCTTGCTGATGTACCACATCTCAGACATCCTTTCCTGCAGCATATGAGATAGACAACTTTGACCAAGTCACACGGTGCACCTTGTGGTGGTATTCTAACACGGCGATGGCATTTGTGTCGATGACTCCTGTCCAACACCAGCCTGTCCATATTCAGCTATGAAGATAGACTGGAGAAGTTCAGACTCTTTTCCTTGAAAACGTAGCTGAGAGATTTATTCAAAATCATGACAGTCCTTATTAGGTAGATTGAGGAAACTGCTCCTATTGATAGAAGGATGGAGAACCAGAGAGCATAGATTTAAGATAATTGGTAAAAAAAAGTAAAAAAGTGATTTGAAAAAACCCTTTTACACACAGCACATGGTTAGGGTCTGGTCTGCTCTGCTGGAGTGTGTTGAATGCCTTACTTGAATTTGTCTCCAAGGAGAATTAAACCATTATTTGAAAAGGAAATAATCTGAAGAATTTTGGAGAAAAGGCAGGAGACTGGCACTAGCTGAAGTGCTCTTTTGAAGAGCAATGCAGAAATGATGGGCTGGATGGCTTCTTTCTGCGCTCCATCAATTGTGATTGAGAGATTCTGATAATTTTCAGAAGGATTGTACTTATTTACTTGAAGTAACCTTCACAACATTCACTATTTCTTAATCTGTAGTTATTAAGTGACTTTGCAATGCTTTCACAATTTTAGGCTAGCTAAAATACAAGTCATGTCAAAGATACTGAACACATGTTGTTATCTGAATAGAATAATTACTGAAAGTTTAATTACTTGTGGGGCAAGTCTCCAAGCAAAAGTTTTAGTTGGGAACAAATGGATAGGTCTGGAATAAAAAAACTTCTGAAGGAATTGGTGTGGCATTTGTGCACAACAGTCAGAAAGTAATCAATTCACTAAGTCAAATTCCTAGACCAGATTTAATTAAATCAGACCCAGTGGCACAGTAAATGTTAAGAACTCAGTAAGAATTTAGCAACACCAATTTTAAATCCAACCGATTTATTTGATAGTAAAATTGCGAGCTTTCAACACTCTTGTGTCTTCGTCAGGCAAATGCAGTGTTACTATCAAATAAATCGGTTGGATTTAAAATTGGTGTTGCTAAATTCTTACTGAGTTCTTACTACACCCCAGTCCAATGCCGGCATCTTTACATCATGACAGTAAATGTTGACAGGCTTTTGAAACAGTTACCAATCTTTCCTAATCATGACTGAATTAGAATTGTGCTTCCCATTTGGACCATTATATTGCTTGGATTTTTTTTTAGAAACTAGAATAAGGATTTTTCTCTAAGTTCATGTAAATTTTTGCAATTATTTTGCAGAGGACCAGACAGCAGTCAGCAGCACCTAGAAAGCCAGATGAAGAGGACCAAGAAGCAGTCAGCAGCACCTACAAAAGCAAAGAACTCAGTGGCAGGCTGCAACACCTAGAAAAGCAGGCAACAAAAACAAAAAGTATACAGTGAGCAACACCTGGAAAAGCAGGTGAAGCAAGGCCCCAGATGCAGTCAGCAGCACCTAGAATAGCTATTCAATCCAGTCTATAGGTCCAGAGCCTTTTGGCTAAGATGAAGCATCTGACCAAGCCCAAGATATTTGGATCTTGTTTGTCTCTCTTATGGGAATCATTAATTGGATTCAATTTGAATTTGGTTTTTTTGGATGGAAGAAGAATTGAATTAAAAAACGGACATGGGAAAAATCAAAATGTGACATCATAGGAAAAAAAGAAAAAGAGTGAACTGAGGGGAGTGGAACTGCATAGAGTCCCTCAGGATGTAAGACTCACACTTAACGTACACAGTGAATATTACATGCACCACAGTTGTATTGAAGCACTTCAAGAACACAACTTGATTGATGGAGACAACTTAAATACCTCTGCACCATTTATAATGACCCTTCTGAAATATATGAAGTTTCTTTGACCATACTGAAACGCCTCGGTGTAACAATGATATATGTAGAGAACTGAATATTATTACACTTTGCGTGATGGCCACTTAAGTGTTTGTAGTGTTCTTTCAACTATTTTACAAATAGAATATTTTTGAAAAAATGACTGATTGATGATAATTCTGCTTCACCTTCAAAAGCCATACAATTAGTTAGCAATTGTAAGATTTTATTTCTGTATTTGTCACAAGTAGACTTACATTAATACTGCAATGAAATTACCGTGTGTATCCCCTAATCATCACATATCAGTGCCTGTTCACATACACTGAGGGGGAATTTAGCATGGCCAATTCACTTAATCAGCACATCTTTCAGACTGTGGGAGGAAACCAGGACACCTGGAGAAAACCCCATGTAGGCCCGAGGCCGAAAAACCAGAAACAGAAGAGGAAGAGGTGTTGGGTGTGATGAAGGAGTGGACCATGGTGTGCCAAGAGTAATGCTGATAGGGAGGGGGGGGGGGGGGGTGAGGAGATGATGTGTTGAGTAGTGACACAATGTTAGCGGAAACGGGGAGGATGATTCTTTGAATGCTAAGGCTGGTACGATGAAAAAGGACAAGGGCGACCCCCATCCTGGTGCTGGGAAGAGGGCATGGGCTGAGGGGCAGACGCAGACAAGGGGCGGACAAGGCCGCGGACGTGGACAAGGGGTGGATGAGGCTGCGGACGCAGACGAGGGGTGGATGCGGACGAGGGATGGACACAGTTAAGAGTCTCAACAACCACAGTGAATGGAAAACCACAATTCAGGAAGACATATCGGCAGCACTATTTTGGAAAGTGGCATCAGAAAAGAGACTAAGGAACTGATAGAATGAGATAGAGTCCTTACAGGATGTGAGGTATGAAAAGCTGTAATGAAGGTATTGTGGGAGTCATGGGCTTGTAATGGATAATGGTAGATAGTTTAATCACCAGAAATGGAGACAGACAGGTCAAGGAAGGGACAAGTGTCAGAAATGAATCATATAAAGACTGGAAATTGGAAGCAAAATTTGATTTTTTTTTTCCCCCCCAGGTTCAGACTAGAACATGAAGTGACACCAAAATAGTCATTGATGTACCAAAGAGTTGTAAAAAGGGGCCAGAGTGGGACTGGAACAGGGAATGCTCCATTTAACGCATTAAAAGACAAGGCATTACTGGAACCTATGCAGTGCTCACATCCACAGCTTTTATTTGGAGGAAATGAGACAAGTTAAAGGAGAAATTGTTCTGTCAGAGAACCAGCTCAGCTAGTTGAAAATGATGTAGATGGGGATTGTTTAGGCTTCGGTTCAAAAAAGAAACAAAGAGATTTGAGGCCATCCTGGTGGGGAATGGAGGTGTAGAGGGATTAGATATTGACAGTGAGGCAGTGGTGGTTTGGGCAAGGGAATTAGAAGTTATTGATATAGCATACAGCATAGGAAGAATCGTGGATGTAGATGGGAAGAGATTGGACAAGAGTAGAAAGAAGAGAGTCAAAATAGGAAGACATAAGTTCAGTGGGATAGGAACAGGCTGACACATTGGGCCACCCTGTTAGGCCCAATCTGTAACTTTTGGGAATGATGTAGAAGTGGGCTGTCCACGGTTGGGGGACTGAGGTTGGAAGTTGTGGAGGGAAAATCTCCAGAGGAGATGAGGTCATCGGCAGCCCTGAAAACAGTGGCTTGATTTTCAGTGGTGGGGTCGTGATCCATTTACAACTCCCCCCAATAATATAAATCTCTTCCCATTTTCTTTGCTGTTAGCTCTGACAAAGGGTCATCTAGACTCAAAACACTGGCTCTAATCTCACTCCACGAATGCTGTCAGACCTGTGGAGAATATCCAAAATTTATTGTTTTTGTTTTAGATTCCAACACCCACAGTATTTTGCTTTTACTTTAATGCTCAGGGAATGAGGTTCAAATGTCATCACGGCAGATGAAATTTGAATTCAATAAGAAAAATCTGGAATTAAATGATGGCCATGAAATTGCTAGTCAATTCTTGTCAAAACCTTTCTGGTACCCTAATGATCTATAAAGAAAGGAAATCTACCATTCTCACCTGGTCTGGCCTATGCTGTGGCTCCAGAGCCACAGCAATGTGGTTGATTCTTAAATGCCCTCAAAGATGGGCAATAAATGCTGGCCCAGCCAGCAACACCACATCCCATGAACAAATAATTTAAAAAAAATGTAAAATCCAAATAGTAATTTTTAATAAGTAAATCAGCCTTATAACTACTTGTTGATTCTCTAAGAAATATCTAAAAAACTGAAGTTGAATTCCTTTAATCTATACTTTGAATATACATTTAAATAATTTACAAGAAACAAAAGGTACTCAAATATTCCCTCACCTATTACTTTATTATGAGTTTACCTTGGATGTTAAGAAACTGTCGAATACCAATGCTAGATGTCATCTGAAAAATTGTACTGTTCAGTATCAAATCTATAAAGGTGCTAGTATTCACTTACAAATACATTTATATATAAAACGAAAGGCCTCCAACATGAAACAGAAAGAATAACTTACTGTTTAAATTCATAGAAAGCATGTTCCCTGGCATTTCCAGCAATCTCATAATGGCTGATTTTGGACACAATTGATGGGAAGTTATCTTCCTAGCTGAAAGGACCCAATCTGAGAAAGGTTTTGTCCTACTACTTAGTTTCATAAATAAAATATTATATTTCAACTAAAAGGACAATGTTTTACATTGAAGGTACAACATAATCACAATATACCTCTAATTTGTGAAAATAGAGGACCTATATTATTTGTATAATGAAATTGCACGTTGTTAGAAAATTCAGACAAACTAATTTTAAATTTCTGTACTATTAATTTAGAAGCTTCTAATACAAAGTATAGCCACATATCAGGATACTAGCTCTTCAGACAATTTGAGAATCATTTGGTTATAATTCACTTTTAGTAAATGAAGTCAATATGTTAAATTTCCAGGGTTTGAAGCAGCAGCCACATGATCGTTCCTAATCAAATCAGATTGAGGTTACTGTTTATTACCACACAAGGGTCCATTATTTACTACTATATGGTGAGCTTAAACCAACATGATAATATTTCACTTTTGGCATATACATTCAAAAAGTCAGTGTTCCAAATTCAGTTTTTTTTCTACAAACAAATCTTAAAATTCTACTTTTAACCATTTATTTATGGCTCGCGAACCTGATTTAAATTAATCATCCAATTTAATATTTAAGAATGCACATTCAAATATGCTGATAAACTTTCTAAGCTTTTTTATTCCTACTTACTGTAGGTTGTGGTGTACAATTTAACCCAAATAAAACAATCCTTCTTTTCAGTGCCAAAGTCTTGTTTAGATCTATATGTGGCATAAAAGTCAACTACCCTTTTCTGCTAAGAAATGTTTTGTTTTTGGAGTCAGGCTCAATTTTTCACCTCAGAAAGGCAAACATTATTCCTCTTATAAGTCAGTGAATGGAATCAAGCTGGTGATATGGACTGGATTACCAAAATGTGTAGAAGTTTAAAACATGCTTATATAGAGCAGATCATGCATGGAGAGCAACAAACATTACAAAGCTGGCTTCAAACCAAAACTAGTCATTGAACAATTCATTCCAACAGCCTGGTTGTATATCACCACATGGATCTTCATCATCCGTCATTCTTTTAACTTTGACATCATCCTTCCACAAATAATGGTCATCTGTATTATCGAGGACATTCAATATTCTACATTTTAGAATTTTTTTTTAAAAACAGTAATGGGATCAAGCTTATTCCAAGCATCTAAAACACAGTAATACAATGTTACTAGTGAAGGTTCTTGCATATTTCCATCCTTATGGAATGTTTCTTTGCCTTCCAACATTCAATTCTTCCACATCTTTTGGGGAGGCTTATTTATCTGCATGTCTAAGGGCTAATCATCAGAAGATGGCTAGGAATAAATGCCACAGTGAGGCCAGTTGATCTCACATCACAAACTAAACAACAGGGTATTTGAACGTGTCATAGACAAGTACATTTCTTTGCACAGTCCTCCTACAGTATATTAAATTTTAAAACTATATGCACAATTAAATTCACTGAGGAAATCACAAAGCATGAATTGCTGTTGTACAGTATGCCAAATAGACAACAAATACTGCAATGAGGAAAAAGAATTCACACTAACGTACAACACAGCATATCCTATAACCATGCATTGGGCAGGTGGCTGTAAAATTCCAGAGAATCATATTTTACTAGATAAGTTACCATCCTTTTGAGTTTTGGCGAAGCCAAATAAAAGGGATAAATCATTGTTTGCAGTTCATTCTAGATACAGGGGCACAAGGCAGGAATGTAATGTCGTCCTGGAACTTCCCAGTGCAACAAGGAGGGCCAACCAGTCCTGTGACGCAGAGCACCAATTTGTCTATATGGTTCTGTAAATGCAAATATGCTTGTTTCGCATCTCTGCTGCTTCCTGGAGTCACATGCAAACTTTCTCCACAAGAGGGAAAAGAATATCAGTGAGGATATTGCAATAATTCAGGTGATATGTCCACCATTGTTGAATAGCAGGATACATATGGGAGAGTTAGGTGCGAGTCTGATGATATTTGTACTTGTATGGCAGTGGAATATCAGAATTTTAGACATGAATCCTGAATGTTGATATAAGGTGTAACTGGACTGTGGTGCAATGAGTAGCTATGTCAGTACAGACTAATACCCTCATTCTGCCAATATTTACATACGTAACGTTAGCTAAACCAATCATGACCTGCTGCAAAAGTAGTGCTGATAACAAAAACTTATGGAAATAATCTAAAGATTGCTAATGATCTGTAACTATTTCTATCTTGACTGCCTGAGAGTACCAGGTACTTGTTTGTCAATTTCCACTTGTCCATTCCATATTTTATAGAAAATGGCCAGTTTATTTTTCTCTCCTTTGCTGGAGTGATTCCTGTTCCAACTCTTTGATCAAGAGTGTGGCATTGGTATATTTTCCATGCTGATTCAGAATCATGCAGGATGCTTTTGGATTGCTTCAATCTTATTTATATCACTGACCATATTAGAATTCCACAGAAAACCTGCATACTCCAGGACTGGACAAAAATTTCAGTGAGCTATGACTGATATTTTCTCACAGCATCTCAGGTTCCTTTTCATAAATCCAAAAATCCTATTGCTTTGGATATTATCTGCAGAATGTAGACTCCTACTAAAGATATAAGCAAGCCCAAGAGTTTTTTGGCACAGTGAGTAGTAGGAGTTGTCATTTGAGGATGTATTCATTGAACTTAACCATTTGCGTGAGGTCACTGAATCTTTCCTGGCACTGTGTCCCCACGTCTTCAAGGTCAGATTCTAGGAATTCATTTCTATTGCCACCTGTTCCTAATTCCTTCAGAGAGCATGCCTTTAAAGTCAAACATGATTTTACACCTCTTAACTTCCTTGCCTAAAGACGTCCAGCGTCACACTGGTGAACCTACAGCCTGTTCTCTGGTATATTGCTCCAGTTCCAGTTTTCTTCCTTCTGTCATCAAGACACTGGCACTGTTCCACCAACTGTTCAATCCTGAACAAACATCAATTTGAAGAGGGCAGGCTATCTTTAAAAATTGCAGACTTGTTTTGCTAACTATGTACACAGCTGATCCACCTGCTGATGTTGTTCATCAGCACCATTTTTGCACAGGGATGTATGCTATAATCATGTTCAGAAGCAGGCAGCATGAAGTTTGTGCTTCCTGCTGCAATGGAATGGAGCAAAATAAATCAGGTACCATAATCCCTCTGCCTGTTAATATCCCTTTCCCTCAGAGTTTTGGCTCACATTTCTATATATTGTGCCTTTGCTGATGAGTTGCCTTCATCACAAAAAGATAAATGTCCCATCATATTGTGTGACCTTGTCTTCCAACACTGGCTCTCTCTGGTTGGTGCTACTACATGCCCTCTTATTTGCACTTTGAAGTATTTGGCTATCTTGTACAAAAAAAACAAATTTTACACATTGCAATCAGGAAAAGGAATTTAATTCACTTACTAATAACAATGTAACAAAACCTAAAACAATGCACTAAACAGTTGTCGAATCCTAAAAACTTCTCATCCTACTGGATGGGTTGCTTTTTTTTTGAGTTTTGATGGAGTCACAGCAAAGGAACAAATAACTGATTCTGAAAATTTTTATTAATCTCAAAAACGGAGGTAAAATAGTTGCTTTTCTAGTTGCCAAAGTTCAGAAGGGCACCCTTATTTTGGGCACAATCATGTTTTATATCCTATTAGTAAGGACATGGGTGGCATCTGACAATATGGAGCAGCTGAAATCCTCTCATAAGACAAGCATATTTGCATCTATTGAGCCCTATGGAGGCAATGCTACTCTGCATCATGGGGACGGCCATCGTATCTGATGTTGCCAGGAACATTCAAAGCATGTTCTTGCCTCAAATCCCACTTCATCCCTTATTTTGCCCACGGAGCTTCAGTTTTCCACAACAGACTCTATAAACTCCCACCACAAAAATCGCTGACACAGCTTTTCAGATCTGACCCCTGGGCAACCAGTGCAAACTAATCATGAAGAACTAAGCAACAGTGAACTTTTCAGCATCTTAGAATTTTATGACACAGCAAAAGGCCTTTTGGCCCTTCATGTCTATGCCAGACAAAAAGAGCCATCCATTATAATTCCACTTAGACCAATAGTTCCCAACTGATTATACGTCATGGCATACTTCTACACTATCAAAAAATTGAGGCATGCCTCCAAGTCTTCCTGTCATCTTCGCTTACTGGGAATTTTGTTTACAACTTTTCCCTGTCCTCGCACCTGTTTTTTTTTAATCTCTCAGGGCTTTTTGCATCTTCACTTTTTGTGCTGGCACACAGGACCTTTGTCTTCAATTCCTGTTGGTAATGCATGTGCCTGATCAATTTTAAAAAACTAGACCGATATGTATGGCTCTTTTCCAGCTGACGCATATGCAGGAAGTCCAATAATCATTGGATTTTGAAGATGCCAACCATATAGCTGAAGATCAGTTTACTTGCATAAATTTTGAATTTTATTTTCACAGCACACTGGTGGATGTGTCTTCAAGGCACAGTTGGGAGCCATTTTTGATGGCCATATAAATTGCAGCAATTTAACTGCATATCCAAGTACTTTCCAAATGTAATTTAAACATGATGAGCTTTTACCTCACGAACATCAGAGCAAAACAACAGGAATAGGTAATTCAGCCTATCAAGGCGACAATGTTATGCAATTAAATCATGGCAGATCTTCTAACCCACACCATCTCCATAGTCTTTGATGTCACTTGCCTCCAGAAATCTTTAGATTCCATGTTGAACATGTTCAATGAATGGTCTTCCATAGTCCTCTATGATAGAGAATTCCAAAGATTCACCAGCCTCAGAGAAGACATTTCTTATCTTGGTCTTAAATGGCCCACCCCTCATCTTGAAATTATATCCATTTAGACTCACCAGTCAGGAGAAACATCTTATCCATATCCACCCTGTCTCAATCTGCAAGTTACAACGCGGACACCCCTCATTCTCCAAATCTCTAGGAAAAATAGACCCCATTTCCTCAATCTCTCTCCACATGACAGTCCTGCCATCTCAGATTAATCTCGCGAACCGCTACAATCCCTCTATAGCAAGCGTTCCCCTTTCTTCTTCGATAAGTGGATCAAACTGTGCACAATACTCCAGATGAGATCTCACTAAGGTTTTACACAACTGCAGCAAGACATTGTTATACTTTTATTCAACTCACTTTGCGATATAGGACAACATCTTAACTGCTTGCTACATCTAGATGCTAACTTTTAGTGACTCTATCGCCTTTCAGTGATGAAAACTATAAAAGCCCTCTCCTCCATCTTCTCAAATAGAAACAATTCACACATACAAGTCTTCTCGTAGCCCCACAATCATCTACTAAATATCAGGCCTATAACAATGTTTTAACGCAAGCTCCAATATGTTTGAGATAAATATGGAATGACTGGTGAAACTGCAAGTTGATAGGAACATAGGAATTTAGGAGAGAGAGCAGGCAATTCAGCCTTTGAGCCCGTTCCACCATTCTCATTCTACATCATGGCTGATCTCCATTCCATCTCCACTTTTCTGCCCTTTACTCCATAGCCTTTATCCTGCTTTTGATCAAATATTTTTCTCTCTCATTTTTGATTCCATTGATCAATTTTGCATCCACTACACTCTAGTGCAGTGAGTTCCAGAGATTCACAACTCTCTGTGAGAAGTAATTCCTCCTCATCTCAGTCTTGTACCTCCCCTCTTACTCTACAACTATGACTTCTTGTCCTAGTCTGTTCCAGAAGGGGAACATCCGGTTAACATTTACTTTATCAATCCCATTGTGTATTTTATATACCTCAATCAAATGCCCCCTCATTCTTCTGTACTTCAGAGAGTACAAGTCCAAGCTACTCAACCGCTCCACATACAACAGTCCCTTTCAAACCTGAAATCAATCTGGTGAACCTCTTCTGAACTGTCTCCAGTGTCACCACGTCCTTCTTCGAAGGTGACAAAACTGAACACAATACTCCAAGTGTGATCTCACCATTGCCTCATACAACTGTAACAACACTTCTCTACTTTTATACTCAAACTTTTCAATAAAATGTCAAAATTCCATTTGCCTTACTTATAAAATTCTGCACCTGCATACCCACTTTGAGACTCACGCACAAGAATTCACAGATGCGTTTTGAATCCGTTTCTCACTTAAATAGTAATTTGCCCTTTTATTTTTCTGGCCAAAATGGATAACCTTGCATATATCCACATTAAACTCCATCTGCCAGATTCTGGCCCATTCCCCTAGTTTGTCAATACTCATTTGTAAACTTTTAATCTCCTCATCACAGCTTGCTTTCCCACCTATTTTTGTGTCATTAGCAAACTTCACTATGTTACACATTTAAAAAAAATCATTTTTATAAATGGGATACAGTTGTGGTCCAAGAACTGAATCCTGCGGGACCCCACTAGTTACAGATCACCAACTGGAGAAGGACCCATTTATTCCAACTTTCTGCTTTCTATCAGTCAGAAAATCCTCAATCCAACCATTTCTCTCCCCCAGCCTCTTAGAATCTAACCTTCTGGATCAATGTCTTGTGTTGACTTACAAATGCCTTCTGGAAGTCCAGATAGGTCACATCCACAGGATCCCCATTATCTATATGATGACATCAAGTTCCATCCCACCATCAGACTCACTGTGGACTATTCTCCAGAATCGGTTGCATTCTTGGACGCAAACATTTCCACCATGGATGGTCACCTCAGCACTTCACATGCTGCAAACCCATGATAACATCACGATGTTCCTTTTCCTCCAGCTTCCACTCTAAACATGTTAAAGAAGCCATCCCCTACAGACAAGCCCTCCATATATACAGGATGTGCTCAGATGAGGTGGATTGCAACTGACACTTCCAGACACTGAAAGATGCCTACATAAGAACAGGATATGGCACTTGAATCCACACAACCTCAGAAGACAAACAGGGGACACAGCGGCCAGAGTACCCTTCGTTGTCCAGTACTTCCCGAGTGGAGAAGCCACCACAACATCTTCTCCAGAGTCATCAACATTCATCAGTGAAGACGAACGTCTCGCCAAGGCCATCCCCATGCCCCCACTTCTTGCCTTCAAACAACCGTACACCCTCAAACAGATCATTGTCTGCAGCAAACTAACCAGCCTTTAGGATTTCAGTGACCATGACATCACACAACCCTGCCACAGCGACCTCTGAAGATATGTCAGATCATCGATATGGATGCCATCATCTCACATGAAAACACCATCCACCAAATAAACGTTACATATACTTGCAACTCGGCCAACATTGTCTACCTGATATGTTGCAGAAAAGGACGTCCCGAGGCATAGTATAGTGGTAAGACCACGCAGTTGCTACGACAACGGATGAACGAATACTGCTCGGCAATCACCAGGCAAAAATGTTCTCCTCCTGTTGGGGAACACTTCAACGATCACAGGCATTCAGCCTCTGATCTTTTGGGTAAGCGTCTTCCAAGGCAGCCTTCACAACAGTCGCAGCAGCCTTCACAACAGAGCAGAGATAGCCAAGTTCCACATAGGCGAGGAAAGCCTCATCTGGGATCTTGGTTTCATGTCACACTAGTAAGTCCATGACTTGCAAAATCTCACTGATTGTCCTGGCTGGAGATAGCACACATCTCTTACCTGTGCTCAATCCCCTCTCCACTCACACTGTCTGTACCTTTAAGGCTTGATTACCTGTAAAGACTCGCATTCCAACCATTATATTGTAAATTGAGATTGTGTCTATATGTGCCCTGTTTGTGAACAGAACTCCCACTCACATGAGAAAGGGGCAGTGCTCCGAAAGCTTGTGGCTTGTGCTACCAAGTAAACCTGTTGGACTTGAACCTGGTGTTGAGAGACTTCTTATTGTGCTTACCCCATCCAATGCCAGCATCTCCATATTGTGGAAATGCTAACGTGACCCTTTCCTCATGGAAGGAGAGGGACAAACAGTGGGAAACTATAGATCAGTCAGCTCAGCCTCTGTGGCTGCTATAGTCAATTATTCAGGAGGGACTGAACAAAACAAAGCTCAAATCACCAGTGTCAGCATTGTTTTATCAAGGGCATGTTGTTTGACAAACCTGCTACAGTGAGGATGTAACCAGCAAAAGGAAGAAAACGTCATTGATTTTTCTAGTGTATAGTATCTGCTGAAGGTCCTATGCATGAGGAGGACTTGTTTGAAGCTGTGCATGAAGATGTTGGCATATTGAGTTTGAATTTGGTCCCTATAGCTGTTCCATGTGTCTGGACAAAGAACTGGTTGTTGAAGGTGAAGACATTGTGGTCCAGGATGAAGAGGATGAGTTGTAAAATTGCATCTGGAGATTGACAGTTGTCGGCGTTGCGTATTGAGCAGTTGCATTAATGCCATCATCATAGAGGATGTTGGTGTAGAGTGCCAAGACATCCATTATGACAAGGAATTCTCGTAGTTCAACTGCTCCACATGAGCTGAGTTTCTGTAGGAAGTCCATAGTGTCACGACAAAAGCTGGGGGTTCTTTGTACAATGGGTTGCAGAATGTCCTTGACGTAGTGGAGAGATTTTCGTACAGGTCCCATTGCCCAATACAATGGGACAGCCTTGTGTATCTTCAGGAAGCAGAGATCTCCAACACAGGGAGTACGTGGGATGAGTGCATAGAGATCTGGATCAAAGGTTCTTATCAGTCTGTTGAGTTGATGGTGTTTTTTGGTTGGATTTGCAGGTAACTGCCCCTCCTTTGTCTGCTGGTTTGATGACAATGTTGTGGTTGGTTGGTCTTGAAAATGCGGATGGCGTTGTATTGTGCTTGGGTGATGTTCAGGGCTATCTTGAGTGTAGCTGATGAATCGTGCATTAACACACCTCCTGATGCCGTGGTCAAACAGGTCAAATCGAGGACAGCGGCCTTCCAGAAGAATCCGATTCGACTCTTTCCTCTTTGGTTGTTGCTGCACTGCAGATCTCTCTATTGGCTGTTCCAATTCATTGGCTGTCTCATTCATCTGATGAATTCCTCTGTGTCTAGTGTGAGACTGATGGGGTCTATTTTGGTGGTGGGGCTGGAACTGAGCTCTTGGCTGAGTACTTCTGATTTTATCTGATTGAAAGCGTGTAGTCTGACAAGTTGACAATAGACTTCTCTAAGTGGTACTGTTTTCTTCTGTGGTACCGGGGGAGGCTTTGTTGCTGCTGCCGCCGGTGATGCCGAGTTTTTCAAGTTTTCTGTTCTTGTTGTGCATACAGATGGCACAGTTCCTTTGTCTCATCTGCTTGGCAGAGTTTCACAACTGGTCTGTGTCCTGAGTGCAAGTTGAGAATATGGACTCTATCTTGATGTCTGCTGTAGAGCTGGTGTATGAGGTGATTGAGGAGTGACAGACAGCAAAGTCTCTCAGCGTAGTCTGTATTATAGGTTGACCCAAGTGGGTTCGTGATCTGTGGTCCTTTCTTGTATTTTTGTGGAAACTTGATGTCTGTGTCGATATGCGCAATCTTCTTAGAGATTCTCTCCATTGGAGCCTTTGTGGTGTCGATAGTAGCCATGATGTGGAGATGCCGGCGTTGGACTGGGACGAGCACAATCAGAAGTCTCAACACCAGGCTTGCAAAATCTCACTAACTTTTCAGGCTGGAGACAATAGCCATCTCTTTAACCTGTGCTTAACCCTCTCTCCACTCTCATTGTCTGTGCCTTTAAGACTTGATTACCTGTAAAGACTCACACTCTGACCATTATTTTGTAAATTGAGTTTGTGACTTTACATGCCCTGTTTGTGAACAGAACTCCCATTTACCTGCTGAAAGGGCAGCACTCCAAAAACGTCTGGCTTATGCCACCAAGTAAACCTGTTGGACTTTAACCTGGTGTTGTGAGGCTCCTTACTGACCTTACCACAATCCAAAGAACTGTGGAATAACTAATGCATCCACTATCTCTACTGTCACCTTCTTTAACACCCGAGAGTATAGGCTATCAGGTCCTGGGACTTACCTATTTTTAAGCCCTTCAGTTTACAGAGTACTTTCTCCCTGGTTATAGTAATTAATTTAGTTTTTGGGGCAGAATTATTATCTTCTACTGTGAAGAAAACAAAGACAAAGTATTGGTTTAGCCATCTACTACTGTTCCCTTATTACACCACCATTCCCAACCTCTGAAGGACCAACATCTACTTTCACTTTTCATATATTTATAGAAACTTTGGTACGTGTTTGTTTTCTGCTAGTTTCCATTCATAATTCATTTTCACATTTTTGATATTGTATTTAGTCACCATTTGAAATTCTCCTGATCCTTCACACTGCTACTAACTTTTGCAGTATTATATGCCCTCATGTCAACCTTGATTACCTTAAGCCATGGATGATTTTTCACCCTTTTGCAATTTCTCTTCCTCTAAAGAATGTACCTTAGTTGAGAAGTACTTAATATCTCCCCAACAACTGCCATTGTCCTACCATCCTTCCCATCAATACTTTTGCCCAGTCCAATTGGACCAACTCTCTCCCGAGGCCTGCATAATTGCCTCCAATAAATGCTAAAACTCAAGTGTGTGATTCTGTCTTCTCACTTCTAATCTGAATTTGAAATTCTAACATGCTATGATCACTCCTTCCAACTGGATCCTTAACGAAAAGCTATCAATCCTTCCTCATTAGACAATAGCTGATCTAGAGTAGCCAGTTCTCTGATTGGTTCCATAACATGCTGTTTTAAGAAACATTCCCGCATATATTCTGAACCCTTCATCAAGGCTATCCTTGCCAAGTTGGTTAATCCAATCAATATGCCTGTTAAAGTTACCCATAATTACTGTTGTGCCCTTTTTATAAGTCTTCCTCATTGATGGGCTACAGTATATCATGGAGATACATGATCTGTGTTTTTACAATATGCTACACTTACTACAAACTTTGCTCTTATCCAAATAGCTGACAGACATGAACTCCTCACTGATGAGGCAGCTGTAATCATGGCAGGATCACTTCACTAAGATCCTCAGAACAGATTTCCACATCTCCAATGGGAAGACAGTGGTATAGTGATATTGTCATTAGTACCCAGTGACCCAGGGTAATGCTCTGAGAACCCAGGTTCGAATCCAACCATGGCAGATGGTGAAATCTGAATCCAATAAAAATCTGGAATTAAGTCTAACCATAACTGTGAAATCATTGTTGATTGTTGTAGAAACCCATCTGGGTTACTAACGTCCATCTGGGAAGGAAATCTGTCTTCCTTACCACCTCTAGCCTACATGTAATTCCAGATCCACAGAAATTTGGTTACTTCTTAAAATATGCTCAGGGATGGGCAACAAATGCTGGCTAAGCCAGCAATGCCTACATCCCACAAACAAAAAAAAACTCAGCAGATTCTCCACAAACTGAGCAGTTGCTTGATAAAGAAACTTCTTCCCCTCCCACTGAAGAGGTGATAAAGGAAACAAGACAAGTCAGGAGTCTGATGGGTTACTCTCCTGGATAAATACAGCACAAGTAACACTCTAAGCTTCACACTATGCAAGACAAAAGTGCCCACTTGATTGCCCCCCCCCCCCACACCCACAAACGTTCAACCCTTCCACAACTGACAGTGACAGAAATGTGTACCATCTACAAGATCAGTGCAGCAACTCACCAAGCTTCCTCAGAAGCACCTTCCAAATCCATGACTACTACCATCCAAGAGGACAATGCAGCAGACTCATGGGAACACCACCTGCAAGTTCACCACAAAGCCACCTACCATCCCGACTTGAAAATATATTGCCGTTCCTTCTCTTGTCACTGGATTAAAATCATGAAACTCCCTCCCTGAGAGCACTGTGGGTGTACCACCACCACCTGGTCTATAGCAGTTCAAGGCAGCAGCTCACTACCACTTGCTCAAGGGCATTTGGGGATGGACAATAAATGCTAGCCTAGCCAGCGACATGCACATTCCAACAGCCAATTTTTAAGTCAACTAAGCAACACAAAATCCTACATTTGGACAACATTCCAGCAGAGACTCTTAGGTGCAATAATATTGTCATCAACAAACTTACAACAGCAGTTTTCAAAAGTATCTGGGATGAGAAGAACGTTCCACAGGTCTTCAAGGATATCAACATAATCTGGATCTGGAAGTGGAAAAGATCCAAAAAAAATATACATGGCAACTACCAAGGAATAAGTCTTGTCAATGGATAAGATTTTTAAAGGAACCTACTAAAGAGTTTACTAGACAAATGGGGAGACTCTGTGGGTCATTAAAATCAGCAGGCAGGACAATTCCAGGACAGTCTGGTGGTATTCCGAATACCACCAATATTCAGAAGCATGGGATAGGTTACAAGCTGTTGCAGACCACAAGCCTGCACCTTCAACCTGGCCAGCTGTATTGCAGGAACAAAATTTCATAACTCCATGAAAATTGCAGGAAGCTAAGTCACCTTTTCAAAGGCTCATGGTTCTCAGTCCCTCAGATGTCATGAACTATAGTCTGGATGGGGGAACCATTTGAAAGGCAATATGAAAGCATTTGATCCATGCTAACCTATGCCCTACTAAGCACCTCATTCCATAGAAACTGTTCCAATGAGACAGGGAAGGTATGGTAGGTTACAGGAACCGTGGTGTACAAAGGCTATAATAAATCTAGTCAAGAAGAAAAGCTTACAAAAGGTTCAGAGAGGTAGGTAATGTTAGAGATCTGGAAGAGTATACAGCTAGTTGGAAGGATCTTAAGAAGGAAATTAGAAGAGTCAGGAGAGATCATGAGAAGGCCTTGGCAGGCAGGATTAGGGAAAACTCCCAGGCATTCTACAAGTACGTGAAGAGCAAGAGGATAGGATGTGAAAGAATAGGACCTGTCAACTGTGATTGGGGGAAGTTTGTATGGAACTGGAAAAAATACCAGAGGAACTTAATGAATACTTTATTTCAGTATTCACTATGGAAAACTGTCTTGGTGGTTATAGTGCAGACTTAAAAGCTTGAGCATGTAGATATTAAGAAAGATGTGTTGGAGCTTTTGAAGAGCATCAAGTTAGCTAAGTTGCCGTGACATACCCGAGGCTACTGTGGGAAGCGAGGGAGGAGATTGCTGAGCCTCCAGCAATGATATCTGCATTATCAACGAAGACGGTAGGGATGGGAGTTCCGAAGGATTGCAGATGTTGTTCCTTTATTCAAGAAAGCGAGTAGAGATAGCCCTGGAAATTATAGATCAATGAGTCTAACCTCAGTGGTTGATAAGTTAATGGAGAAGATCCTGAGAGACAAGATTTAATGAACATTTGGAAAGGTATAATAGGATTAAAAACAGTCAGCGTGGTTTTGTCAAAAACAGATCGTGATTAAATTTTTTTGAAGATGTGACTAAACACATTGATGAAGAGCAGTAGATGTAGTATAGAACATATAACACTACAGCACAAACAGGTCCTTTAGTGCACAAGTTGCGCCGATCATATCTATACCTACCAAGCCATAGAACTATCTATAACTCCCAATCCCATTAAATCCCATGTACTCATCCAGAAGTCTTTTAAAAGACCCCAGCTAGTTCGCCTCTACCAACCATTGACGGCAGCCGATTCCGTTCACTCACCACCCTCTGAGTGAAAAACTTACCACTGACATCTCCTCTGTACTTGCTCCCCAGCACCTTAAACCTGTGTCCTTTTGTAGCGACCATTTCAACCCTGGAAAATAGCCTCCAAGAATCCACCCTATCTATGCCTCTCAACATTTCATAAACCTCTATCGGGTCACCTCTCAATCTTCGTCTCTTCAGGGAGAAGAGACCTAGCTTCCTCAACCTATCCTCATAAGGCATGCCTCCCAATCCAGGCAACATCCTTGTAAATCTCCTCTGCACCCTCTCAATAGCTTCCACATCCTTCTTGTAGTGGAGGTGACCAGAACTGCGCACAGTACTCCAAGTGACGTCTGACAAGGGTCTTATAAAGTTGCAGCATTACCTCCCAACTCCCAAACTCAATCCCTTGATTAATGAAGGCCAGTACACCATACAGCTTCTTAACATCATACACCTGCGAGGCCAATTTAAAAATCTTATGGAGCCAGATCCCAAGGTCCTTCTGCTCTTCAAGGACTCCTACCTTTGATATTGTACTCCTTCATCCCATTGGTCCTGCCAAAATGGACCATTACACATTTATCCACGTTGAAGTCCATCTGCCACTTCTCCGCCCCGTCATGCTGAACTTTTGACAACCCTCCAGGCTATCCACAACACCACCAATCTTCGTATTGTTGGCAAGCTTATTAACCCCATATCTCCACTTCCTCATCCCGGTCATTTATGAAAAATGACAAATAGCAAGGGTCCTAGAACAGATCTCTGGGGTATTCCACTGGTAACCGATCTCCATGTAGAATAAGACCCATCAACAATCACTCTCTGTCTTCTGCAGGCAAGCCACTTCTGGATCCACAAGGCCAAAACCCCTTGGATCCCATGGCCTTCTCAAGAAGTCTTGCATGGGGGCCCTTATCAAGCGCCTTGCTGAAGTCCATGTAAACCACATCCACTGCTCTCCCTTCGAGAATGTGTTCAGTCACATTTTCAAGAAACTCAGCTAGGCTTGTAAAGCACAACCTGCCCTTGACAAAACTACGTTGACTATTTCTGATCATACTAAACTTGTCTAAATGCTCATAAATCCTGTCGCTCAGAATCCTCTCCATACATATGGACTTCAGCAAGTCATCTGATAAGGTATCCCATGGAAGGCTTATTGAGAAAGCGAGGGGGTATGGGATCCAAGGGGACATTGCGTTGTGGACCCAGAACTGGCTTCCCCACAGAAAGAAGTCTGACAACACCAGGTTTAAGTTTCCCACAGAAGACAGAGTAGTTATAAATGGGTCATATTCTGCGTGGAGGTCAGTCACCAGTGGACTGCCCTAGTGATCTGTTCTGGAACTCTTACTCTTTGTGATTTTTATAAATGGCCTGGATGAGGAAGTGGAGGGATGGATTGGTAAGATGCTAATGACACAAACGTTGGAGGACGTGTTGTGCATAGTGTGAAGGGATGTCAGAAGTTGCAGCAAGACACTGATAGAATGCAAGACAGTGCAGAGAAGTGGCAGATGGAGTTCAACCCAAATAAGTGTGAAGTCATTCATTTTGGCAGGTCAAATAGGATGGCAGAATATAATATTAATGGTAGGACTCTTGGCAGAGTGGAAGATCAGAAGGATCTTGAGGTCCGAGTTCATGGGATGCTCAAAGCAGTTGCACAGGTGAAGAAAGCGTATGGTGTACTGGCCTTCATCAATCGAGGAATTGAGTTTAGGAGTTGAGAGATAATGCTGCAGCTGTATAGGACTGTGGTCAGACCCCACTTGGAGTACTGTGTTCAGTTCTGATTGCCTCATTACAGGAAGAACATGAAAGCTATAGAAAAGGTGCAGAGGCAATTCACAAGGATGTTGCCTCGATTGGGGAGCATGCTTTATGAGGATAGGTTGAAGGAGCTCGGCCTTTTCTACTTGGAAAGATGAAGGACGAGGGATGATCTAATAGAGATGTATAAGATGTTGAGAAGTATTGATCAAGTAGATAATCAGGCTTTTTCCTAGGGCAGAAATGGTTACCACAAGAGGACACAGGTTTAAGGTGCTGGGGAGTAGGCACAGAGAAGATGTCAGGGGTAAGTTTTTCACTCAGAGTGGTGGGATGCATGGAATAGGCCGCCGGCAACGGTGATGCAGGCAGATTCAATAGGTTTTTGTTTAGAGAGACTTTTAGATAAGTACATGGAGCTTAGTAAGATAGAGGGTTATAGGTAAGCCTAGTAATCTCTAAGGTAGCGACATGTTCGGCACAACTGTGTGGGACGAAGAGTCTGTATTGTGCTGTAGTTTTTCTATGTTTCTATGTTCTTCCACACAACCCCATTGTCTCTTATACCCTCCATTCAAACCCATGAATCTCCACTCACCAATGGTCCTCATTTTTTCCATGTCAAATCATGGCACTTCTACGCCCATTCACTCCATATACATTCTATACAAAACTGAGTATAGCAAAACTGGAATCAATGGGTGTCAGAAGGCAAACTCTCCACCGGCTGGAGTCATACCTGATACAAGGGAAGATGGTTATGGTTGTAGAGAATCAGTCATCTCAGCTCCAGGAGATCTCCACAAGTGGCCCTCACGGAGGTGTCCTAGGTCCAACCATCTTCAACTGCTTCAATGATGTTGCCTCTGTCATAAGTGGGGATGTTTGCCAATGGTTACACAATGTTCAGCACCATTTGAGTCCTCAGATACTGAAGCAGTCCAGAGATCTGGCCAATATCCAGGCTTGGGCTTACAACTGGCAAGCAACATTCACCCCACACAAATGCCAGGCAATGACCATCACCAAAAAGTGACACTCCAACCACCACCCCTTGACGTTTAATGGTATCACCATCATCACCAAATCCCCCACAGTCAACATCTTCAGGGTTACCATTGACCAGAAACTCAACTAGACTTGCCACAAACAGGCATATTGCAATGACTAACTCATCTCCTGACTCCTCAAGCCTGTCCACCATCTACAAGACAAGTCAGGCGTACGATGGAATACTTCCACTTGCCTGCTCCAACAACACTCAAGAAGCTTGACACCATCCAGGATAAAGCAACCTGCTCAATTGGTGTCGCATCCACAAACATCCACTCCACCTCCAAAGCTCAGCAGCAGCAGCAATGTGTATTATCTGCAAAGTGCACTGCAGCGACTGATCAAAAATCCTTAGACAGCACCTTCCAAACCCATGACCATTTCCATTTAGAAGGACAAGGGCAGTGGATACATGGGAACATCACCACCTGCAAGTTCCCCTCCATGCCACTCATCATCCTGACTTGTAAATAAATTCCTTCACAGTTGCTGGGTCAAAATCCTTGAATTCCCTTCCTAACAGCATTGTGGGTGAACCCTCAGCAGGTGGACTGCAGAGATTTAATACAGCAGCTCACTACCACCTTCTCAAGAGCAACTAGGGATGGGTAATAAATGCTGGCCAGCCAGCAACACCCATGTCCCACGAATGAATAAAAACATTGAACCCTACAGTAATAATGATGGGTAAAAATGCTTTAAAAAGTAATTCATTCATTGTTTTTTTTAAAAGAAACAGCTTGGACTACAAAAATGTCAATTGACCAGATTTTTGAAATTGCAAAATATCAATATTAGAAAATACAAAGTAATTTACACCTCTATTTTGAGTAAGTAAGCAGAGTGCAATTGAGGATAGATCCAAGAGATGTTCTCTTGAGCATAGCCATTTCAAAACGGACAAATGGATGCCTAGGCTCTCAAGCAAACACATGGGATCCAAATAATAGGATAACTTAATTAACAACTCCTTCCTTTAGATTGATTTTGTCAATTGAGGACTTTATGATCTGCAGCGCAGAAAAAGACAGAGGGGGAATAATGCAACAACAATGACTGGTGTAAAGAGCTTAGGGGAAACCACATTCTGAGCAGCCAATCACAAACAGCATGTCTGGCGTGAAGGTGCTATGGATGCCTTCTCTTTCCTCTTCCTACTAGTTGCTACCTTCCTCCTATTCTCAAGGTGCCTTAAAATGCAGACCCAAGTTGTGGAAGATACAAGAAAACACCAGGAATTCAGAAGAACGCTCAATGAGTAATGAAATAACATCCGCAAGTGGTCTAGGCAATAAAGCCACTGTTTCAGAATGTTGATGGTTTGGTCCAAGTCATTCTTGGTAGCAACATGATTCATTGTAGGTGTGCTCTCCGTGTGTGATTGGGTGACTGTGTGGAGCCAAAAGCAGCTAACATGGAGGCCAGAAAAGGAAGTCAGATGAACAGCTGTTTGGGAGGGGGAAATAAAATTCAAGGAGTATCCCATGGGCAAGATAACCTTTGTGATGATATGAGGAAGGACAGGGAAAAAATGAGGTGTGTGTTCAAGGCTAAGGCAGCAGGAAACCTTAGAAAAGTTTACATTGCTGGGATAGAACCTCAGAATCCCTACAGTGAAGGAGGAAGCTAAAAGAGCATCTTACCCAGTTGTATACCCTAATCCTATCCCCATTACCCCAAGCATTTACCATGGCTAATCCACCTAACCTGCATATCTTTGGATAATAAGGGCAATTTAACATGGTCAATCCACCAAATCTGCACATCTTTAGCCCATGGGATGAAAGCAAAGCGCCTCCCCTCCCCCACTGCAGAGGAAACCTGTGCAGAAAACATGCAAATTCCACACACACACCCAAGGCCAGAATCGAACCCAGATTTCTAACGTTGTGAGCCATCATGTCACCCACAGAAGAAAGCACAGTAAACAGGCAACAGATGGTCACAATCTTAGTGACAAAGTCGTCCAATTCTAACTGCCAAGTGCTGTTTAATTATGTATGGGCAAATATAACATCCAGTGTGGTATTAGTCATCCAAGTAGGAAAGTTCATTGCCACTTTAACAACAGTGCTGGTCCTCAATTCTGCTCACAATGCCTGTTCAGAGTCTGATCATCACCTCCTTTCCATCCTTCCTAGCTTCTGGTAGACTATCACAAACTTTTCAGTACACTAGTGAAAAATGTGTTAAATTTAAACAAATTCGTTTTTCAATAAATTGATTAAATTCTTGATAAGAATAATTACAAAAGGATAGAATTGTAAAACATCATGCAACAAATAGAAGAATGAAAAGTTTCAGCAAATCAAAATAATTATACACTTCAATTATAAATCTTTGACAAACATTTGTAAATTTGTTGTACATTGACAGGATCACTTATTACAAGTATACTGGTACAACAAGTTGATTAGGATGATTGCTATACTGGAAGCAATGATTGTTTAAGAGTTATTCCAATTTATTCAGACTTGATCTGAGTGGGTCAGGGCAGGAGAAGGGACACAACATTTTGGCTACATAATGTAATGATTCTTCTCTTTGCTATGAAGTTTAATCTGCGCATATGCTGAATGAGCCACAAGGTATATTAGGCATCAACAAAAAAAGCACAAAACAGAAGGTGGAAAGCTATTTGGAAATGCAGTTGGAATTCAAATCTCAAAATCAAGTTACATGGAACACAAAATATAACGCACTTTATAGTCTCAATATTTCAACACCCATGGCTTGAAGTATTTAAATATAATTCAGGTCGTCCAAGAACCAAAGGTATAATGTCATCAGAACAGATAACACACATTTTACTTCTAAAGCCCAAACACACAATATTTTGGAATGCTGGTTATACCAAGTAATTAAAGGAAATTAACATTGCTAACATCAATGTCCAAATATCAAAATGAATGCTATACATGAGATGCATATATGTACTCTATGGCTTCCTGATCACTTTTAAGTGCAAAAGCAAAAAATCCATACAAGTCCACTCTAATGATCACATTGCTTAATCAGTATCATTTGTGCAGCGAACAATGCATCTACTCCTTCTTCTCCAACTGGCAACTAATTACAATCTTAGCCTGGAATGAAAACCTGCTTTGGACAATGCTCCAACAGTGTTCTGTTCCACTAACAGTGCCAAGATTACCTTGGTCAAAGTGATAAACAGCATACAATGCAATTGTGACTGTTACTCTGTCTGTAGCCACTACTACTTCAGACTTAATAAAACCAAACCCATAGGGTTAAATGGATGGAGGCAGCAGTGATACAAAACTGACTATGGAACAGAAAGGAAAGTAGTGGAAGAAGATTGTTTTTCAGACTGGAGAGAAGTATAAAGCAGTATGCTCAAAGGGCCAATTAGGACTGCTGCTCTTGATATGGATTAACAGTCTGGATCTACAGGCATAAGCTCAAAGTTTACATGATAAGAAACTTATGCGAAGGTGCTGGCATTGGACTGGGGTGGGCACAGTAAGAAATCTCTCAACACCAGGTTAAAGTCCAACAGATTTACTTGAAATCACAAGCTTGAAGTGCTGCTCCTTCGTCAGGTGAGAGAGCGCTCCCAGAGTTCGTGATTCCAAATAAATCTGTTGGGCTTTAATTGTTGTGATATGAATGGCTAAGAATTATAATAATAAGCTTCACGGATATAGGCTGGCTAATGAAAAAGGACACAAATGAAGGGAAGCGTGAAGTACGAGTGTGCATTAGAAAGAATGAGAGAACTAAAAGGAATAATTTTAAAGAGGATGGAGGAATAGAGAGTCCTGAAGCTATTTTAAAAGAAATGGAATTCTTGATCTTGTTAGAAAAAATCAGAATCCATGAGAAAAGGGATCATTACCATCATTTAGAAGCAGAAGTAGGTAAGTAAAGAAATTAGAAATTGGCACTCATTGCCATTTGCATCAGGTATGCCCTGAGTCAATGTTCCATCTTGATCAGACCTGCTCTGTTTCCAGCAGAAAGGTCACTACCCTCACTACTCAGGAATACAATCTTCAATGAGCAGGACAAGATTGTGAATACCTGCCTTGTCATCCTGGTCCAGGAGAAAGCTATTTGGATTCCTGTGTACAACCACATCAATGTGGCTCCCTCCCCAACTACTCTAAAAGCATCATGAGTGCAGCAGAAAGTTTGCCAACTAAATCTGGAGTCAGGCAGTGCTGTCTTCTTTCTCCACTTCTGTTTGTGTGTTCTATTGAACCCTTTGCTAAGTTCATCAGGAAAGATTCAGGCATAAGTGCAATAATGATCATAGGCACTCAAGTCAAAGTCTCTCTTTTAATGGATGACACCATCTTTTGCTCAGATCTGCTGTAAGTGTGCAGGCTGATCAACATCTACAACTAGTCCAAACTGCCCTCAGATGTCAAGGTAAACCATGGCAAGAGCAAGGTCATGTTTTTTGGAAACTGAGCAATCTTCAATCCCCTTTACTTTCACGTCAAATGGCCTGAGGGTGCTGGGGATATGGCTCGGAGGGACCAGGGAATGCATTAGAAACTGGGTACGTGGCAACAACGTTCCCTCTCCATTACCAGGAACAAGGTCATCAGAAGCTAGGCATTCTGTTGCTGCACGAGGCACAGGTCTGGCCCATTCCTCTCTCCTGCATTACAGAAATCACCCAAGCCATTTTCTGATTCATCTGGGGGTCACAAGTGGACTGCGTTGGTAAGGAAGAGTTCCCTGCACAAACTGTCAGAAGTCATCTGGCAGAATGCCTCGTCATCAGAATTTTCAAACAAGCACCAAGATCTAGCTTGGTTAGTGGTGAGAAAGATCCTCCTTATACGCCTAGAGTCTCAAGCCATCTGCACAGCCACCTTGAGGGCTGTGGTGGGGAAGAGATCATTGCCCACCTCTTTGTGGAACGTGCTTATTGCAAGATCTAGAGAGAAATAAGGTAGTTTTTGTTGAAGTTTATTCCAGCAGCTCCGTGGCACAGGAAGTGCTGCCCCCAGGGATACACTCAGAGACAAACATCAGATTTTGCTAAAGAATCATCACCTTGTTGAAAGATGCTCTTTGGTCTGCCCAAAACTTGTTGGTTTTCTAGTGCATGTTGTCCCTGACAAAGTATTGCAGATTGGCAGTTTCCAAAACCCAGGACTCCTTGCTGAGGGACGCGCTAAAGTTTAGGGTAGCTGCCACAGAGACGCAATGGAGAAGATCACTGTCTATGACCTCTCAGTGAACCGAGGAAGCAGAACTCCCTCAGGCCAAATGACTCATTGAATGCATACAGCGAATATTACTTGTATCTCAGTTGTACTGAAGTGGGCACCTTGGAGTTGAACTGAAGTACACTTGTTATAAATTCTTCATAACATTTGTAAAATGTAAAATTTTTTGATGGACTGAAGCATCTAAGATATATCTTGATGTATATAAAGAACCTGAATATTGCATTTTGAAAGACGGATATTTTGGAATGTTTGAAACATTCTTGCAGATTTTTTATGAATAAAGTTAATTTTTAGAAAAAAAGCAAAGGAATAGAAAACAAATAAATTGTGCTCAAGCTTTATAAAAATACTGGTACAATTAAACTTGGGTATAATATTCAATTCTGGCACAACACTTTAAGAGCCAAAGTCTTGGACAGGGGGCAAAGAAAAATTACTAAAATAGTATCAGGAAAGACTGGAGAAGCTAAGGTTGTCCTTCTTAAATCAGAAAAGCATTAGATTTTATAGGGTTTTCAAAATTATGAACTGGCAGTATAAAGAGGAACTGTTCCGGCACCAAAAGAATCACTAACTGGAGAAGGCAGATAGTGTGTGATTAGGAGATTGCAGAGCCTTTGGCTTTGTTGTCATTGGCTAGAGGTATAATGCCAGCAGACTGGAGGATAGCAAATGTTGTCCCCTTGTTCACGAAGGGGAGTAGAGACCATCCTGGGAATTATAGACCAGTGGGCTTACCTCTGTTGTGGGCAAAGTTTTGGAAAGAATTATAAGGGATAGGATTTATAATCATCTACAGAGAAATAAATTGATTAGGGATAGTCAACACAGTTTTGTGAAGGGTATGTTGTGCCTCACAAACCTTAGAGTTTTTTGAAAAAGTGACCAAAGAAGAGGATGAAGAAAAGGCAGTTGACGTGGCGTACATGGATTTTAGCAAAGCGTTTGATAAGGTTCCCCATAGTAGGCTACTGCAGAAAATGCAGATGCATAGGACTGAGGGTGATTTAGCAGTTTGGATTAGGAATTGGCTAGCTGATAGAAGACAGAGTGGTGGTTGATGGGAAATATTCACCCTGGAGTTCAGTTACAAGTGGTATACCTCAGGGATCTGTTTTGGGACCACTGCTGTTTGTCATTTTTATAAATGACCTAGATGAGGGTGTAGAAGGATGGGTTAGTAAATTTGCAGACGACACCAAAGTCAGAGGAGTTGTAGACAGCAAAGATGGCTGTTACAGTTTGCAGAGGGACATAGATATGCTGCAGACGTGGGCTGAGAGGTAGCAAATGGAGCTGAATGCGGAAAAGTGTGAGGTGATTCACTTTGGTAAGAGTAACAGGAGTACAGAATATAGGGCTAATGGAAGTAGTGTCGACTAGCAGAGAGATCTCACCGTACATGTGTATAGCTCCCTCAAAGTTGACACCGAGGTTGATAAGGTTGTTAAGAAGGCGTACAGCGTGTTAGCTTTTATTGGCAGAGGGACTGAATTTCGGAGCCGTGAGATCATGTTGCAACTGTACAAAACTCTGATGCGTCCGCACTTGGGAGTATTGCATACAGTTCTGGCCGCCACATTATAAGAAAGACGTGAAGGCATTGGAAAGGGTGCAGAGGAGGTTTACCATGATGTTGCCTGGTATGGTGGGAAGGTCATATGAGGAAAGGCTGAAGGACTTGAGGTTATTTTCATTAGAGAGAAGGTGGTTAAGAGATTAATTAAGTGAGGCATACAAGATGATCAGAAGGTTTGATAGGGTGGACAGCAAAAGCCTTTTTCCTCGGATGGTGATGGATAACACGAGGTGGCATAGCCTTAAATTAAGGGGTGGTAGTTATAGGAAGGATGTCAGAGATAGGTTCTTTACTCAGTAGTAAAAGCGTGGAATACCCTGCCTGCAGCAGTTGTGGACTCACCAACTTTAAAGGCATTCGAACGGTCAGTAGATAAGCATACGGATAACATTGGAATAGTTTAGGTTAGAGGGTCATTAGATTGCGCCGACCAGTGGAACCAACCGAGGGCCGAAGGGCCTGTACTGCACTGTAATGTTCTAGCTATAGAAGCTGAGACAACATGAAGAAATTTATTTTCTTTACACAATTTTTCTGATGTGGAA
Source organism: Sphyrna mokarran (assembly GCA_024679065.1). Classification (NCBI taxonomy): domain Eukaryota; kingdom Metazoa; phylum Chordata; class Chondrichthyes; order Carcharhiniformes; family Carcharhinidae; genus Sphyrna; species Sphyrna mokarran. The sequence continues at coordinate 72,719,781 of JAGIQG010000002.1, read as the reverse complement.
TGCAAAATCTAAAAGAGTAATAGAAGCAAATTCAATTCTCAGAGAACTGAATAAACATTAGAAGCAAAAAAAAGTTAGAGCTATGGCACGGGGGAGGTGGAGAAAGAAAGAGGGAGGGAAAAAAAAAAAAACAGGAAAATGAAATTAGCTGGCTAGGTCTACCAAAGAGTCAGCTTTGGCTTGTATTTGGGAACAGGAAACACAAATGCATTGCCAGGAAGTGGTTGCAGCAGAGACAAGCAGCATATTTTACTGGAAAAACGAATAGATATATGAAGCAGAGGTAATACAAAACAACATGGAGGGTCCAGATAATGAGGTTAGTTTTAGGATGAAGTTTTAAAATCCTGCAGCAGATTGGTTGAAAAGCATCATGCTGAGCTATAAACTTCCAGGGTCCCTTTCATGAAAGATTTGCGAAATCGGAGTAATGTTAACATTGTGAAACTTTACAACACCGGTGTGTAATCTTTTAAATAGTCTCCTTTAAGGGCATGGTGAGATCATACTAACCTCTGCCTAGACACAAATTCATGTGATTTCGTTGTCATAGGGAAAGAAGCCCAGACTGAAACGTATAGAAAATTAAATGCTTTCTTATCATGAGACAGAAGAACAGCTGGGCCTTTGTAGAAACAGGATGGGATTTTCTAGCTATTCTGCCAACAGGATATTTCGGTCTGCCGAAGAAAACCATGCATGATGGATTCCCTGACGGCAGAGCAGGTGAGCAGTACAAAACCCACAGACTTTGCCAGAAGTGGAAGATGCCACATTTGCCACAGGAAAACACACCACAGGTGAGCCAGAAAATCCCAGCCACAGACTTATAGATTGAGGAGACAAATGAAAACAGCTGCTAAATTAAAGAGAAGAAAATACTGTTTTGTGTTTGCCATTGACCAGGATGCCAAAGAGAACTGATTTTCTGTTCAGAGTTGGAATTTGTGGAAATTTAAGGACCAAGAAGTGGAGAGGCCAAAGTGGTCTCTGCTGCTGAAGATCAGTTCAGGGATACATAGAAAATTGAAATGACTTTGAAAAGACATTGGAAATCTCACTCTGGTGTGACAAGAAGACAGCCTGCTGAATGTGCAATTAAATTTATAAAATCTATAAAAGCTACATCTCTGCTGAGCGTGTGACACAATATACAAATGGTCATAAAGTATTTTTGGTTGAGTTAATTGGTTAACGGAGAAGTACCTTCTCAGTAGTTTGGTACATTAGCTCCCTATTAATTAATGTTTTAGCAGTGTTGATTTTAATTTGCTCATCACGTCATAAAACATAAAATCTTGTTGTTCGATTCTTTCTATTAGTCACTAGGAAATTTATATCCCAAAGTTAAGTTTCTATGGGGATTAAACAATTAATTTATGAATATATATTAAGAAGAGCATTGTGATATGCAATTTAAAAAGATGCTTACCCAGTTTTTGATTGATTCACTGCATTTGTAAGCAATTTCACTGTCTCAGGATTGGATTCCATGCCATTGCGCAAATTCAAAAACCTTCTGACAAAGTCATCCGGTGACATGAATCGCTCTCCGTTCTTCTCAACTGTTGCATACTGAAAACAACAAATAATTTTTCATTAATACATAATAATACACACAACTTGGGGAAAGGACTTCCTTAACTCCCAAATCATTCTGATTACTAAAATTTCATGACAATTTCTAGAAACAATACTTGCACATTTTTCACAAATGGTTTTTAAAAATTCATTCATGACATGGAACATCACTGGCAAGGCCAACATAAGTTGCTCTTCTCTAGTTATGCTTGTGAAGGTTGTGATGAACAGAACCAGTCTTGAACTGCTGCATCCCATATGCTGCTAATACACCAACAGTGGTATTAGGACATGAGATTCAAATTTTCAATCCAGCCACAGTGAAGGAATGGCTACATAGTTCCAAGTGAAGATAGTGAGAGACTTGGGGTGAAAACTTGGGAGGTGTTCCTGTGCATTTCTTGCCCTCGTCCTTCTACGTGGTAGAATTTACAAGATTAGAAAATGCTGATTATAGAGGCTGTGTGCATTGTTGCACTCTGTCATGTATATTATATACATTGCTATCACTGTTTACTGATGAAGACAGTAGACATTTAAGGTGATGGGATTCTGCTTAAGTGGGTGGCTTTGTCCTGAATGGGTATGAAACTTCGAGTATTGTTCCAAGTATCAAGGTAAGTGCAGAGTTTTAGTCATACCCTGACTTGCACTTTGTGGAAGAGGTGGTTTCTGGAATTAGGAGGTAAATAGCATGCAGCAGAATTCCCAGCCCCTGATCTGCTTTTGCAGGTATTTTCCCTCTTGGAGGTCAGAATCAAATCTGCACCAATGCATGAAATGCCCTGACCTGCCCACCTAATCGTATGTGCCAGTATTGACACCATACCAGTCAAGGCTATGGACTATCAAATAATCATCCAGATATTTTTTAAAAGATGCGAGGCATCTCACTTCCACCACCCTTTCAGATAGTGCATTCCAGATTGTCACCACCCTAGGAGTAAAAAGATTTTCCTTAAATCCCCCATAAACATCCCACCCCTCACTTTTAACTTATGTCTTGTTATTGATCCTTCAACTATGGGAAACAGCTGCTCCCTATCCACCCTGTCCATGCCCTTCAATTTTGAATACCTTAATCAAGTCTCCCCTCAGGTTTTCTCCGCTCTAAAGAAAATAACACAACCTATCCAACCTCTCTTCATAATTCGACTGTTCTATCCCAGGAAGCATCCCGGTAAGTCTCCTCTGCACCCCTTCCAGTTCATTTACTTCCTATAATGTGCAACCAGAACGGCACACAGTACTCCAGCTGTAGTCTCACCAAAGTTCTACACAATTCCATCATGACCTCTCTGCTTTTGTAACCTATGCCCCAATTGCTAAAGACGAATGTGCCATGTCTTTTTCACTACCCTATTAACCTGCCTTTCTGCCTGCAGAGATACATGGACAAACATGCCAATGCCCCTTTGTTCTTTGGAACTTCCCAGTGTCAGACCTTTCATAATATACTTTCTTGTCAAATTACTCCATCTCACTCATTTCAGGATTTAATTCTATCTGCCATTTATCTGCTGATTTGATCATCTCATCTGTATCTTCCTGTATTTCTAAGGTGCTCAACCTCTATTAAACACCCAGCCAATCTCTGTCATCAGCAAACTTACTGATCTTATCCCCTCACAGTCATCCATGTTAATTATATAAATGACAATAATAGGGACTCAGCACAGATCCCTGTGGCATGCACCTAGTCACTGGCCTCCAAACACTAAAGCAACAATTTGTCACCACCCTCTCCTACCACTAAGCTAATTATGAATGCACTTTGTCAGATCACCCTGCATCCCATGTGCATTAGCTTTCTTAAGTCTGCTATGTGGGACTTTGTCAAAGGCTTTACTGAAAACCACGTGAACTACATCAACTGCACCACCTTCATCCACATACCGTTACGTACTCAAAAAAATTCAAATTTGTTACGCATGACCTCCTGCAGACAAAACCATGCTGACTATTCCTGATCAAACCTTGCTTCTTCAAATGGAGACAGATTCTCTCCTTCAGAATCTTCTCCAGTAGTTTCCCAACTACAGACATGAGACTCATTAATCTGTGGTTCCTTGGCTTGTCTCTACAACCTTTCTTAAATAGTGGGACCACATTAGCTGTCCTTGTCTTGTCCATGCATGTCTTTTTCATATCAGTCTCCAAGGCCTAAAAATCAGTTCTCATCACAGGGGACACAATTCACATCCTGCCTATGAATGTCCTATTGAGATTGACTAGTGTGGTTCTCACTTAGGGGTGAAAAATTTGGATCAAAGGTTGTCATTGACTAAAATAATAAGAGGAACAAATTAGAATACAAGATTGAACTAGCATGACATACTCCCCCCATTCATCACCACCACCATAAAATATCCCAGCAGATTGAAAGATACAAAAGATCACTTTTATTCAAAAAAAAAGGGAGACATATCAGGAAAGTATAAGCCAGTTAGTAGCATGTTTTACAAATTTATTAGAATCTTTGGAGGATATAACAAACAGGGTGGATCAAGAGACAATAGGAGACAGTGTAATGCATTTCAAAAAGATATTTGATAGGGTGCCACCCAAGCTATCCTGCTAAGGGGGGTGCCAAGGCGGTGATTGGTGCTGTGGATGTTGAGCATACTGACCTACATAGGCTGAGTACCAAGTCCTAGACACTTCCTTTTATTTATTTTCAAAATAGGAGATGTAGGCTGCTCCACCATTCAATAAAATCATGGGTGATCTATGTGTATTGAGATCCATGTTCCAATTTACTCCTAAAAACCTTTGATTCCCTTGCCAAACAATTTTAGAATCCCTATGATGCAAGAGGCGGCCATTTGGCCCACTAAGTCTGCACTGACTCTCTGACAGAGCATTTCACCCAAGCCTTACTCCCGTAAGCCCATGTTTACCCTACTAATCTCCCTAACCCAAATACCTTGAGATAGTAAGAGGCAATTTAGCATGGCCAGTACACCCAACTTGCAAATCTTTGGATACTCACAGTTCTGAAACACAAAACCAAGCAAAATAGAGATAACATTTCTGCCTTTCTCTGACTTCTGGAGGCAAAAGAAGTTTCTCAGAAATAAATGTTTCCAATTTCATAATCACTTCATTACTTTTTTTTAAAATCAGTTTTAATTACATATATTCAGTGAAATTGAAAATGCATGCAATCCAGATGTAAAAAAAATTAAGATTAATATAGTAGCAGAAATGTTACAATAGTAAATGCTCATCCAGTGCATGGCCAATACTAGCACATTTCATATGCACAGCAAAGACCTCACTAGGTTTCCAAGCCCAGTAATTTACATATTGTATGAGCTCCTAACCTCATTCTCCTCTTGAGAGCATCTAAACTGGAATTCCTGGACAGGAGCATAAAATGTGTAGGTACAGCTCTTTGAAGTAGTAATTGCATGTCCTTTTCACATTGGTCTCCAAGGCCTAAAAATTAGTCAGTTCTCGTCACAGGGGTCACAATTCACATCCTGCTTGTGTATGTTCTGTTGAGACTGGCAGCACAGACTTCACGCCACCAGCACATTGCGAAGAACATAGAACAGTACAGCACAGTATAGGCCCTTGGCCCTCAGCCCTCAAAGTTGTGCCAAGCTATGCCCAAACCCAAGATCAAACTATCACACTCCCTATTATTCTGGTGTGCTCCACGTGCCTATCCAATAACCGCTTGAAAGTGCCTAAAGTGTCTGACTCCACTATCACAGCAGGAAGTGCAGTCCACACACCAACCACTCTGAGTAAAGAATCTTGGACATCCCTCCTATATCTCCTACCATGAACCTTATGGTTATGCCCCCTAGTAACAGCTACATCCACCCGAGGAAATAATCTCTGCACGCCCACTCCATCTATCCCCCTCATCATCTTATAAACCTTTAAGTCGCCTCTCATCCTCCTCCACTCTAATGGGAAAAGCCCCAGCTCCCTCAACCTTCTCTCATAAGATCTACCCTGAAAACAAGGCAGCATCTTGGTAAATTTCCTCTGCATTTCTCCAATGCTTCCATAGTGAGGCGACCAGAACTGTACACAATATTCCAAATGTGGTCTCACCAAGGTCTGGTATAGATGCAGCATAACCCCATGGCTCTTAAACTTAAACCCCCGGTTAATAAACACTAAAATTCTCTTTGGTTCTCTTCTGGTTCTCTATGGTCAACTCTACCAGTTACATCCTCACAGAATTCCAATAGATTCATCAAACATGATTTTCCTTCTGTAAATTCATGCTGATTTTGTCTGATTATATCACTGCCTTCCAATTACCGAGTTATAAATCCTTGATAATGGGCTTTAGTAATTTCCCCACAACCAACATGAGGTTGTGGCGAAGTCAGCTGAGTTTCCACAGGACTGTGCGATGGTCACTCTTACTGACACTGTCATGGACAAATGCCTCTGCAACCAACAGATATGTAAGGATGAGATCAAGTACATTTTTCCCCTCTTGTCACTTCCCTCATCAGCTACCAGATGCGTTCTAGCAGTTTCTAGAAGGTTTCCTTGCCCATGTTTAACCTGAAACCATGAGATTTCATGGGGTCTGAAGTCAATGTTGAAGACTTCAGGGCAACTCTCTCCCAACTGTATATCAACATGTCTACTAGTCTACCCTGTCAGTAGGACAGGACATATCCAGGGATGGTAATGATGTTGTAATGGAAATTTTTCCTGTTTTTTGACTATGATAGAAAGACTCAAAGTTCATTCTAAAAAGCAACTTATCTTTATTTCTGAAAGACTGCATGCTGTATATGGCAGGATCTCAGAAACAGAGAGGAGTCCGCACAAACTGCTGATTCTATCCCAAAACCGTACCAATTACGAGAATCAATTCAATAGTTATACCTTTATCTTATCAGCTTATATGACTTCAGGAATTCAAGTAGTAATACAAGTAGTTATACATCATTAAGTGTATTATGATCCAGCGACTTCCGAGATCCCTTTGTCTCATCAATATCATTATCTTGTCCTTTAAAGGAACAGAAAGGTTGAGAGATCTCTGACCATATCTTGTTTTCTGATGTAATAGAAGGTTGTGACTCTGACCTTATTTTGTGTATGTAGTTCCAGGGTATGTGGAGTCAACCTTATCAAGACAGACTGAGGTTAGGCATTTGGCCTTCTCTGGTTTTATTCATGTCTTAGGTTATGCAGAGTCAGTTTTCCTTTATACCAAATACTTGACCAATTTTCCCTTCATGCCATTACTTCATTCATACGATATCACAATGGTGGTGTCTGGGGTGTTGATTCTGCAATAATGAATATGTCAGGCTGTTGCTTGCCTAGTCGGTGAGACAGCTCTCCCAATTTTGGTACTGACCCCCAAATGTTAGTAAGAGGTCTCTGCAGGGTCGACAGAGCTGTATGTTTTACTGTTGTCTTTTCTGATGCCTAGGCCCACACCAGCCAATCTGTCTGGTTTCATTTCTTTGTTAAGACTTTGTAGTGACAGATACAATTGAATGGCTTGCTGGGTCATTTCAGAGGGCAGTTGAGAGTCAACCACATTGCCGCGGCTCTAGTCACATGCAGGCCAAGCCAGAGAAGGACAACAGATTTCCTTTCCAAAGGGACATCAGTGAATCAGATGGGCTTCATGATCATCAGTACATTCTTAATATTCCAGATATTTTTATCAAATTCAAATTCACTCAACCACCTGCCATGGTGTGATTTGAATCCAAGTCCCCAGAACATAAGCTGAGTTTCAGAACTAATAATCCAGTGATGATCACACTAGGCCACTGCCTTCTGACTAATTTGCTCAAGTTCTTTAATGATGTAACAAGTCAAGTGGATAATGGGGACATGTAGATGTAAAATATCCGGACTTCCAGAGGCATTTGATAAAACCACACAAAACATTATTACACAAGACAAGATCACATGAGTTTCGGAGTAATTTATTAGTTTGGATAGAGGACTGGCTAAACAACAGAAAATAGAGAATTGGGATAACTGTTTCTTTTAGTGGTTGTCTAGCTGTAACTAATGGTGTGTCATAGGGTTCAATCCTTGGATCCCAACTATTTACAATCTACATCAATGTCTCAGATGCAGGGATAGAAGGTACTATAACCAAATTTGCTGGTAACACTAAAATAGGTGGAAAAGTAAGTTGCAATAACAAAAGAAGCAATTTACAAATGGATATGGATAGGTTAGGTGAGCGGGTAAAATTTTAGCAGATGGAGTTTAACATGGATAAATGAGGGGTTATCCATTTTGGTAGGAAAAATACCAAGACAAATTATCTAAATGGAGAGAAACTTCACAGTGGTCCCCTTACTTGAGGAGGGATGAAGTTGCATTGGAGGCAGGGGTCATTGGGTTGGGTATATCTCAAAGTGAAATTGAGCAGTTTAAGCTTATACTCTCTCATGTTTAGAAGAGTGTGAGGGAAGATCTACTTGAGATATACAAGATGCCAAAGAGGACTGACAGGGGATGTTTCCTCTTGGGGAGCAATCTAGAGCAAGAAATCATAGTTTTAGGATAAGGGGTAGCAGATTTAATCAGGAGGAGAAGTAATTACTTCTCTCAAAAAGTATGAATCTGTGGAATTCACAATCCCAGAGTGTGGTGGATTGCAGGACATTGAATAAACTTGAGGAGATAGACAGAATTTTAAGGATTATGGAGAACCGACAGGAAAGTGGAGTTGAGGTCAAGACATGATCAGCCATCGTTTTTTTGAATGGCAGAGTGAGCTCGAGAGGTTGAATTGCCTATTCATGATCCTGGTTTCTTAGGTTCATCTGCAGAAGCCCGATTACAGCACAAGAAAGCCAGTGGTTGAAGCTTTGTGAAAGCCGTTCAACTTGCACCGGCGAAGCAGAACCTCATCGGCACCCCTAACCTTAGGGGGTACTGCATCAGGAGAGATGGGTCAATTAGAATCTCAGAGCCCTGAGATCAACCTGTTCAGTGGCAGTTCACAATCTGCATTCAGTCAAGTAGGAGTCAGATATTTACACCATACATATGATGAGCATTGCTGTCTCCCCAGTGAAAGTAATCATCACCCTATTGCACCTTAGGGGCAGGGCTTTCACACCCTGCCCATGAAAGAGCAATCTCTGAGCTGAAGTTCCACTGACACCTCACAGGTGTTGACAGCTCACCCACATCATGCCAACTCTAATCTGAGTCATCCTGAAATAAGAGGGTATCCGAGGTCCTGAGCCTCTTATCCCACTCAGGTCTGGCCATTGGCTCCTTGCCTCCTCTGGCAGTTTCCACTTGGTGCCCTCCTTGATGCCTTCCTCATCTGAGGATGTGATAGTCATCCAATTTCTCCTCAGTCAGCAGCTCTGCCCATTTCAACGCCAGGTTAATGCACCTGGAACATATCATTATAGTGCACAATACCCACTGGAGGCTGTAATGAAAGGCTTCCCCTGAACGGTCCAGACACCAATACTACATCTTGATCACCTGCTCCATCAATGTACAAGTCGCTGCACAAACCTCATTGCAACATGTCTCAGCTGCACTCTGGGACCAACCTACAGGCTTCATCAACCACCATCTGAAGGGTGACTGAAGAGCCATCCCTCCAGCCAATTCTCTCCCTAAAGACTCCTGGGATCTAACAGCGACCAAGGATATACTGCCATGGATGCTCCCCAGTACTGGGGGCACAGCTGAAAGATCCATTCATTGCAGAATGATCTATACACGTGCAGTGGAATCCTTTGCGGTTCATAGAAGGGACACCATGCTGCCATGGGGAATGCACAGCCACATGTACGCAGTCAATTACTCCCTGCATTTGGGGAATTCAGCAATGTGTACAAACCCTATGACACTGGCAAATGGTTAGCCTAGTGCTGGTCAAAGTTCATGTAGGTATGAGCCCTTCTGAAGAACATATCAGTTGCCTCCTTGGCGCACTTATGTGCGGCAGGTGGTTCAAAAGTCAACAAGGGGCAGATAATTGTGTGAGAGGTTTGCACATGTCAGTTAGCCTCCAGCACAAAGACAACCTATCCCTCTTAATGGGAGGCTGCACTAAATGATAGTTGAATGCCTTTGCTGCAATTCTACAAAAAAGAAACAGAACATCAGGACAAAGAGATGACTCCCACATTTCCTGATATGATACGGTAGGTATTCATCAGCGACAGCTGGTCAGATGGATACTCCTGCCTTAAAATCAAGTTTCAAGTTGATACTCCGTTTTCATCACTTTGAGGTAGAGTTTAAAGTTACACAACCCTCAAAAAATTCTCACCCATCCTATATTGAATTGATTTATTAGTTACATAGATTGGGATACAGTGAAAAGTATTGTTTCTTGTTAACTATTACAGACAAAACATACCATTCATAGAGTGCATTAGGGAGAAAGAAAAGATAGGGTGCATAACAGTGTTGCAATTACCAATAGGGTAAAGAGAAGGATCAGTTTAAATGTGATTAGGACCAAAGGTCTGATGACAATAGGGAAGAGTATGTCCTTGAGTCAATTTACAGACTTCTGCATTTTTCACTCCCAAAGGAAGAAGGTAGAAGAGAGTTTGCACACGTGCATGGGGTCCTTGACAATGCTGGCTGCTTTCCCAATGCAGCAGGAAATGTAGGTAGATTCAATGAGCGCAAGTCTGGTTAGCATGATGGACTTGGCTATGTTCATAACACTTTGTAGTTCCTCGCAGTTTTCATCAGAGCAGATGCCATACCAAGCTGTGATGCAACCAGAGGATGCTTTCAATGATGCGTCTGTAGAAATTAATGAGTGTTGTAATGCCAAATTTGCTTAGCCTTCTGAGAAACTAGAGGCTTTCATGGGCTTTCTTAACTATAGAAGTGGAGGGACCAGGTCAAATTGTTGGTGATCTGAATACATAGAACTTGAAGTTCATGACCATCCTCACATCATGACTTTTGATGTAGACAGGGGCATATTCTCCACTATGTTGTTTCAAGTTGATGACCATCTCCTCCGTTTTACTGATATCAAGAGGAGATTTGCATCACAGCATTTCACCAGATTCTCTTTCCAGTATTCTGTCTTGTCATTGTTTAAGATTTGACCCACTACAATGGTATCAGCAAACTTAAAAATGGAGTTGGAGCAGAATTTGACCATGAATTCATAACTGTAGAATGAGTATAGCAAGGGGCTAAAAAGACAACAGCTAATTTTAAAAGCGACCCTAGTTCAGGACTTACTGCAAGATGTCATCCTGGAACATGACCTCATGACTAACTGTCAAACCACTGTTTCCAGGACTTTCATTGGCCTCATCTCTGGATGTCACCCCTCCGTAGTTTCCCTCATAGCTAATCCATAAAAGTCCGCTTTCTACCGCCTTTCCAAAATGCACAAGAGGATTGTCCTGGTACGTCCATGATTTCAACCTGTTCCTATTCCAGGGAACTTGTATCTTCCCCACACCCTTGCCCAGTCTTGTCCCATCCCATGCACATTCGAGACTCCTCGGGCACCCTAACTGCCGTTTCACTATCATTCACAGCTCCCTTCCCCACCAGAACATTGAAACGGCTCTTCCCTGAAGACAGGCACAATTGGTCCCAATTCACCACCACCTCCCACATCTGGCTGACTTGTCATCTCCAACCCATGTCCTGTACTTCAACTCCTACTAACCCGCATTATGATCCCCTTGAACTTACTTTCTATCAGCCTCATGTTCAGAAGTGATCCTCCATCATTTCTGCCACCTTCAATATGATGCCACAATCAATCGCATCTTCCTCTCCTGTCAGGATCAAATTTGTTACAACACAAGCTGCCATTCAGCCCACCTTGTCTGCACTGGCTCTATAAATGAGCAGTCACCTTTTGCCATTCCTCTGCCTTCTCCCTGCATATTGTTTCTTTCTTTTCAAATATTCATCTAATTCCCAGTTGAATGCTTATACATTGGTTCTTTGAAAAGAACCAATCTAATAGTCTCTTGAATACCTCAGGTGAATCTGAGAATCCACCTTACTCTCAGACACTGCATTCCGGGCCCAATTACTCACTGTGTGAAAAAGCTTTGTTTCTTTTACCAATTACCTTAAATCTATGCCCTCTGGTTTTTGATCTTTTTGCCAATGGGAACAGTTACCTTTATCAGGCCTCTCAGCCTTCTTTCTCCAAGGAAAAACGTTCCAACTTCTCCATTGTGCCTTCATAACTGAAGCTTTTCATCCTATGATCCATTCTTATAAACCTCTTCTGCATGCATGCCAGTGTCTTCACATCCTTCCTGAAATGCAGCACCTAGAACTGAACACCATGCTCAAGCCGAGACCCAGCATCTTATAGCTCAACATAAGGTACATTAGTGATGGAGAAATTATTAGAGAAGGTTCTTCGAGACAAGATTTATTCCCACTTGGAAATAACTTTATTTCCACTTGGAAATAAGTGGATATATGAGGCTTTTGAGAGGTTTTGTGAAGGAGAGGTCGTGTCTCAGAAATCTGATCGAGTTTTTTGAGGAAATGATGAAGATTGATTGATGAGGGTAAGACAGTAGATGTTGTCTACATGGACTTCAGTAAGACCTTTAACAAAGTCCCTCATGGCAGACTGGTGCAGAAGGTAAAGTTGCACAGGATCAAAGGTGAGTTGGCAAGATGAATACAAAGCTGGCTCAGTCAAAGAAGGCAGAGAGTAGCAGTGGAAGGGTGTGCTTCTGAATGGAGGGCTGTTACAAGTGGCGTTTCTTCAGGGATCAATGCTGGGACCTTTGCTGTTTGTAATATATAAATGATTTAGAGAAAAATGTAACTGATTTGATTAGTAAGTTTACAGATGACACAAAGGTTAGTGGATTTGCAGATAGCGATGAGGACCATCAGAGGATACAGCAGGACATAGATAGGTTAGAGATTTGGGTGGAGAGATGGCAGATGGAGTTTAATCAGACAAATGTGAGGTAATGCATTTTGGAAGGTCTAATACAGATGGGAATCATACAGTAAATGGCAAAACCCTTAAGAATATTGATAGACAAAGGGATTTGGGTGTAAAAGTACACAGGGCACTGAAAGTGGCAATGCAGGTGGAAAAGTTAGTCAAGAAGGCATATGGCATACTTGCCTTCATCGACCAGGACACTGAGTTTAAAAATTGGCAAGTCATGTTGCGGCTTTGCAGAACCTTAGGCCGCACCTGGAATATAGTGTTCAATTCTAGTCGCCATACTACCAGAAGGAAGTAGAGGCTTTGGCCAGAGTTCAGAAAAGTTTTACCAGGATGTTGCCTGGTATGGAGAGCATTAGCAATGGGGAGAGGTTGGAGAAACTTGGTTTATTCTCACTGGACCGACGGAGGTTGGGGAACCCAATAGAAGTTTACAAGATTATGACAGGCATGGACAAGAGTGGATAGTCAGAAGCTTTTTTATTCCAGGGTGGAAGAGTCAATTACTAGGGGGCATTGGTTTAAGATGCAAGGAGCAAGTTTTTTTTTTTAAAGCAGAGGATGGTGGGTACCTGGAACTTGTTGCCACAAGGGATGTAGTGGAAGCGGATATAATAGTGAGGGGCCTCTTGACAAATTGTGAATAGGATGGGAATAGAGGGACATGATGCCCAGAAGGGTAGGGAATTTTAGTTCATGGGGCAACATGGTCGATACAGGCTTGGAGGGCCTGTTTCTGTGCTGCAGTTTTTTTTTGTTCTTTGTTTATAACTTACTTGCTCTTGTACTCTATGCATTTAATTAAACCCAGGATACAGTATGCTTTATGAATGACTCAGCTGGTTACCCTTAGTGATTTATACACATGTGCATACAGTCCTTTCTACTCCTGCACTCTTTATTCAATACTGTCAAGAGTTTATATATCCCAGACTTGGTGTTTAGGAAGAGGTAGACATTTGTAATGTTGCATTTTTTTTTAAAAAAACACATCTAGTATAACCAGCATCTAATTTCCCAATTCCAACTGCTTTGGAATAATTTAAGGATGGTACATAGCTTATAGGGGAACATGCTGGTGTTGGTGTTCTCATACATCTGCTGCTCTTATCCTTCAGTTTAGGTGATGCTAAAAATGAGTTTTGGCAAGTTTTGCTGTGAATTCTATTGATGGTACACACTGTTGCCTGTGTGCTGATAGCTTAAGGTGGTGGATAGGATTTTGTTTTACAAGTCAAGTTTCTTGTTTTTAAAATCAGTTTATGGTTTGTTGGCATTGTTGGCTAGGTCACGATTTATTCCCTGTCCCTAACTGCCTCAGGGTGGTAGTGACCTTATGGTTTCTTGAAGTGCTACAGTCCATCTGTCATAGGAACACCTAAGGTGCTATTAGGGAGTCCAGGATTTTGACCCACAAGACTGAAGGAATGGTAATAAAGTTCAAAGTCTGGATAATGATGACTTTAAGAGGAGCTTGCTGTTGGTGGTGTCCCCATGCATCTACTGCTCTTGTCCTTCTAGGTGGTAGAACTTGAAAAGTGGTGTCAAAGGAGCCTTCCTGAGTTGTTGCACTGTATGGTATACAGTGTTGCAACTGTGCATCAGTGGTGGAGGGAGTGAAAGTGAGAAAGCAGTAGAAGAAGTGCCATTCAAGCACGCTCTTTGTCTTGAATGGTGTAGAGCTTCTTGAGCTTTGGAACAGCACTTATCCAGGAAAGTGGTAAACATCCTATCACACTCCTAGCTTGTGCTTTGTGGATGCAGAACAGGCTTTGGAGAATCAGACGATTTACTCTGTCGATTTCCCAACCTCTGACTTGTTCTAACAGTCATTGTATTTATATGACAGGTCCAGGACAATGGCCTCAGGATATTAACAGTGAGACATTCAGCAATTTTAGATTTAAATTTAACTAAATTATATGCTATGTTAGTGCCTACTCAGCCCGTCCACGAGAAGTTTCTTTACATTCTCCAAACTCTCAATCCCACCTGGTTTCATGTCATCAGCAATATTACATGTTGCCCCCAAGTACAAATCACTGATATAGATTGTTAGCTAAGCTCCTGATTGATCTTTACTGTGCCACATTAGTTACAACCTGCTGACCTGAAAATTATTGGTTTATTCCTACTCTCCAGGGACAGGATCAGCAGCGACCTACAAGAGTCCCAAAACACATCTTACTCCCGCAGAATTTCTCATTACATCACTGATAGGGATTATAGCAATGAATAATTTGAATAAATTTAAATTTACTAGGCAGTCTCCCCTATCCCTACATTAAATTGTCAATTCACATAGCATGAAGCTACACCGATGTGAATCACAACAAGGGGCCCATGACGTGCACCTGATGAGCAGAACCGACCGGAAGTGTACAGGTAAATGCAAGCGCCAATGAGAAAAGCTAATTGAACAATGAGGCATCTCCAAAATAGAAATGTTTTGGTCACAGTCAAGGTATACACCCTTAAAAGGGGAAAGGTAAAACAAATAAACCTAGAATCCTGCAGATGAAAAAAGATAGAAATTAAGGAAGAAAAAGTGTGTTCACGACAGGTGTAAGGTTGAAAATACAGTTGAGAACCAAGAGGAATACACAAGGTTCAGAGGAGACACAGAAATGAAGGGGGATTATGACTGGCAGCTAACAAAAGGGAAATCTCAGAAGTGTTCTATAAATAGAGATAGTAAAAGGCTGGTAAAGAAATGAGTCAGACCAATCAGGTATGCAAAATGGAATTTATACATGGGGCTGCTTAACTGAGGTAGTAAATGATTCAAATTTGATAATGAAGTGTTGAATTGACTGCTGGTAATTAAAATTGACAAGGCACTTGAAATGGACAAAATACGTCCAATGATGTGAGAATGGAAATTTCAGATGCATGGCTATAATCTTCTCTATGCTCAGAAAAGATGTCAGAGAACTGAGAATTGCAAATGTTACACCCTTGTTCAAGATAGATTGTTATTTTAGCCCTGGCAATTATAGGTCAGCCAATTTAACATCCAGTGATGGGCAAGATTTATTATTCACGATAGAATTAATAATCACATGGAAAAACGTGGGTTGGTTAGGAAGATATGGATTTTTAAAGAAGAAATCATGTTTAAATAACTTTCAGAGTTTTGAGGAAGGGGGGTCTTTGAGGATGTTGTAGATATGCTGCACATGGACTTTCAGAAGGCATCTGATACAATGCCAACTTGCGACAAAAGTTGCAGTTCATGGAATAAAAGGGACAGTTAACAACTGGGATATAAAACTGGCCAGATAATAGGAAGCAGAGTGTAATGGGCAATGGATATTTTTTAGACTGGAGGACAACTTGTAATGGTGTGCCCCAGGAGTCAGTATTAGGACACTTGCTTTTCCTGACATATCAATGATTGTGATCTTGGCATGCAGGGGATAATTCCAAGGTTCAGATAATAGAAAATTTGCAAGTCTTGTGAAGATGTCAGCGTAGAATGTCAATAGGACAGAATCATAATACAGAAAGGCCTTTCAGCCCATCGAGTCTGCACCAACAAATACTACCACTAAACACATGCTAATCTCATTTTCCTGCAATGTACCATATCCTTGAATACAATGATATTTCAAGTGTTCATCCAAATATTTTTTAAATGTTGGGAGGTTTCAGGTTTCCACTACCTTGCCAGGCACTGCATTCCAGATTCCCACCATCCAGAATGAAAATGTTTTTTCTCAAGTCATCTGTGTAGCTCAGTGCCCTGCCATTCATTAAATACTCTTTCATCTTGTTTCTTCTTTCAAAGTGCATCACCTTGCAGTTATCAAGGGTAAATACCATGTGCCACTGCTTTGCCCATCCGACCAACTTACAAACATTCTTCATTATTAACCACCCTGCCGACCTTGGTGCTGTCTGCAAGTTATTTTCCAATCCTTCACATACCTCAGTCTTGGCTCTGAGGGCAAATATAGTGGGCTTGGAAAATAGAGCACTGGAAGGGAGGTCAGAGAGGATACAGTTGCCTTGGGGGAATGAAAATATGGAAGAGGGCTCAGAAGGAGGACACGTTGTGGGGTTGAGGTCTGAAGAGTAGAAGAGGGCTTCAAGGGAGAACACAGGAAGAGGTGAAATGCATGGAAGCATGCACTGTGAAGGATTTGGCATCCTCAGTATGTACAAAGGGCAGGGGCAGGTGTGGATCCAGTGTGCGTACAGAAAGGAAATGAAGGGATGAAACGGTGCTGTCGGTACTATTCACATTGCGTCTAAAAGTCGAAGTACTGGCTGTCAGAAGGAATCTTCACATCCTCCCTGGGAGCCGTCTTCCACTTCTTCATTTCTCTGTTCGAATCTCCCATTCCCCTTATCCCAGACTTGCCCTTCTCTGTGCCAATCCTCCATGAATGCTGCCATTGTCCTGCTCTCTTCTCATGTGCTTTAAGAGTTCAAAAGGCAATAACCGCTCATCTCAGACACAAGTGCACAAAACGAATTGCTGCATGCTGCCTTTAAACAAATGTAAACCAGGTACCACTATCTTAATGTTGAAGGTAGGATTAATTTCACTATGATTAATTTCAAATGTTTTAATGTAATGAGTACTTATTACATATAAAACATAGTACAAGTAGGAACCCACCATGGTACTGTCAGGCCTGAACCTGCACTGCTGTCTTGATCAAGTTACACTGCCCACTAGATTTCTCATCCCTAAGGTGTTCACCAAATTCTGCCCTGTGCTTCTAGACATAAAGCCCAGATTCCCATATGCCTTAACCATTTTTCAGCTTGCCTTGCTATCTTCAACAATTTGTGCACCTACATCCCCAGGTCCTTCTGCTCCTGTACGCCTTTTAAAATTATACCCTTTATTTAAATTGCCTTGAATTCTATCAAAACGTTTCATTCGGCATTAAATTTTATCTGCCACATTTGCTGTTCCACCTGCCTACGTTCTTTTGATGTCTATACTTCTTGCAGTTCAGGCTGATGCATAATTTGCAAATGTTGACATTTGTTTCCTGCACCCAAGTCTAGGTCACTAATATAGATCCTCAAAAGCAGTGGCCTTAAAAGCAGAGCCATGGACAATTTTTTTTTTACAACTCAGTCGGCTGGTGCTCACTGTTCCCCCTTTGCTCTCAACCATTGCCTCTCTCTCTCTCTCTCCGTTCCCTTCACGCTTGCTCGTGTCACAATACACACATTTCTGAAAAACAATTTGTTTCTTGTCACTTCCTGAATTTCAGATCTATACAACCCCTGTTCCTTTTATTCTGTGGACTTCAATTTTGCTAATCAGTCTATTACGTATCACTGTCAATTCTTTTGAAAATCCACATGCACCACTTCAAGTACATTAAACAACCCTCTATTATTTAATCGAAAAACTCAATTAAATGATTTACCACTTACAAATCCAGGCTGGCTTTCCTTAATTCATCCATCTTTGCCCAAGTAACAATTTCAGATTCTTCTTCTAGTAATTTTCCCATATTTCCAAGGTTAAATTGACAAGTATTTGCTGGATTTATCCTGTCACTGTGTTACGAACAGGAGTGTAACATTTGCAGTTCTCCAATTCTCTGGCACTAACCCCATACTAAGGAGGATTGCAGTTTCCCCCTTACTTCCCTTAGAAGCCTCAGATTAATCTGATCAACTCTGATGACTTTCTTATAACATATCACATTAAATTTTAGCTCATACAATGCCTTAACCACATCACTTTTCACTATGATTTTGGCAGCATGATCTTCCTTGCTAAAGACAGATAGAGCAGCTTGTTTCTTGGCTCAGCCATGCCTTCTGTCTCTGCCTGCAAATTCTCTTTTGGGTCCTTAATTGATCCTTTTTTTAACCACCTTTGTGTTGTTTGCCAGTCTCTTATACAGCTTTGCTGATCTTAATTCTGTTTTTGCTTGCCCTGTGTCCCAATTTTTCTATATTCAGCTCGGTTCTCAATTGTATTATCAATCTGAGCTCATACAGACCCTTGTGCTACAAATTTTACTGTCCACCTTTCTCTTCATCCTGGAAATCTGACTTTGCTTGTCCTCCTTTCCCCATTATGGCAACGTACTTCAACAGTAATGAGGCAATCTGTACTTCAGAGACAGTTTTATTGGCCAATTTTTGATTCCAGTTTACTTCGGTCAGATTTGTTTTTATTGAATTTGTCCTTCCCAATTAATCATTTTTACTCTAGATTGCTTTTTGTCCTTCTTGATCGCTAACCTAAATCTTAAAATATGATGATTACTGTTCCCTTAATATTTTTTCCTATGTAAGACTTCAAACATACTGTCCTATAAAATTCTTCAGAAACTTTTCTCCCCCCCCGGCTACCTTTTGCGCTATGTATCTCAGTCTATATTAGGATAATTAAAACCTGTCTAATTTTCTTGCAAATTTGTTCCTTTATATCATTTTCATTAAGCGGTGGTCTACCGAAAGCACACAGTAGCGTATTTCTAAGGCTTCGCATCTCTAATCAAATAGATGCTGCCCATGATCCCTTTGAACATCCTCTCTCTACAGAACTGTGTTATCTTCAATCAATATTGCATCCCTCTTCCTTATCTTTCCTGAACACCCCTGCTCTTTTTTTGAGCCGGGTCTCCATAATCACCATCAGAAAAAGATCACACTCCACGCGTACCTACTTGCACTGGCAGTTGACCAACCTTACTTACCCCACTCCATTCATTTTCATACAAGCACTACTAACTTCATTTTATTCCCTCTTAGTCAGATATTAGGTGGGATCAAGACTATTTATTACTCTAGCGTTGTCTGTCTCTCCCAATACTTCGTATTATTTTCTTCTCTAATATCACCTCCTGGTTCTCATCCAATGCCAAGTTAGTTCAAATAACCCTCAATACGACTAGGAAATCGCCCTGCATAAACATTCAAGTCCTCGAAAGATATCAGGAGATCAGGAAAGGTTAAAGCTAGTGCTGGGCTGGGCCCAAACTGTGGAGAAAGTTTCAAAAAATCTTCTCCTACCAAAAACATTCATCTCTGTCCTTTGGTTATATTGTTGGAATGTGTTTGCCAAGTAGAGGTGTCCCAAAATCTTACAATAATTTATTGTAATCTATTTCAAAATGACTACACCGTCTGATATTATTTATGCCGCACGTTTAAGAAATTAGGTAGGAGCCTTAAAATTTTTTTTTAATCTGGACATCCAGTGCAACCACTGAAATTTTTTAAGATTCCCGATAGCCATATAACATTAAACAGGTTAGTGTTTGGTCTCTTTCGGACCTCTTGATATCATATTTAATATTTATTAGTCAGAATCATAGTAGTGTACCTATCCTTTTTTAGGATCGCTGATTAAAGAGGGGAGATCTTGGAAAAGAGCCAATTCAAGTCCTGAGCCTTCAATCCTCATGGTCTTGAAGTCTCAGTTGGATACTTTCCAGACCATCTCCTCAACAAGAATCCAATGTCAGACTGTTCCACACACTCAATGCCAGGCACATAATTAATATCCAAAACAGGTGGCATCCCTCCAGTTGAGCAATCAAACTCCAACCAGAAGCCAACCTCAAGGCTAGATGCCAGTAAATTTTAGATGTAAGAAGTATAATGAACTAAATCTGGCAGACTGGTCATATTAAGGTTCATGTCTCAACTGGTACATGTGTGGATTTTGCTTTTATCGATAGTGAAATGATGGTCAGGTTTTAACAAAAATTTACCAGTTTTGCTGCATTTAAAACAAAAAAAAATTTAGAATGCCTGTATTTTATCTTAATTTTATTTACTTGCATGCAATGCTTTGGAAAACTGCATTACTTTCGAACTGTTGTCGTATAAGCATCAGAGGCAGCCATACTACGCCAGCAACATCTTTTCAACATCAAGATTAATTATTGAGGAACAGTTTCCCTTGGTAATGTGGCTGAAAAAGATCATTGGGATCTAGCCCATCACCACAGACATTGTAACGGGCAGGACAGAAAACAGCGAGCATTTAAAGGCCTGTTGACCTCGAGCAGGAATTTTCAGTCTTGCCCACACAACAGGAAAATCTTGTCAAATGAAAAATGTTACTCCATGGAACTTTTGTTACAGGCAGTGGAGCTAAGGAGAGGGAACCTACCTTCATGTCAAATCAGAGGTGAAAGTTGCTAGGAATGAGATCATAAAGCGATTGAGTCAGCTTGGGAACAAATAACCAATGTGTGTTACCCAGAGTACCAAAATAAAAGCACTCACTATTGACTACATTGCTTTACTTCACAGATTTGTTAGAGCAGGAGGCCATTTGGTCCATCATGTCTATAAGGCTCTCCACACATCATGGCCATATAACGTCATGACTTAGTGCCATTCCCCAGCAAATTGTTTCCATTCAAATAATCATCTAATCCCCTTGAATGCCTCAATTGAACCTACCTCCACCACACTTCTAGACAATGCATTCCAGATGTGAACATGTGAAAAAGTTTTTCTTATATATTACACTATATTATATAAACAGTTTAAACCTGTTCCCTCTCAGTTCTTGATCCTTTTACATGCAAAGAACAAAACAGCACGGGAAACAAGCCCTTCGGCCCAACGAGCCCATGCCGCCACCCTGATGTTCCCACCTCTACCCGTGATCCCTGTCAATGTTTATAGATCTATGGATTAAAAACCAAATTTGAGACAATTTAGGGAGAATTTGTTTTGCCAGTTAGCCTAAGAGCACATCTTTGGGATGTGGGAGGAAACTGGAGCACCCGGAGAAAACCCATGCAAGTACAGGGAGAATGCGCAAACTCCCAGACACAGGCCAAAATCCATGTATCTGCACAGCACAGCGATAGTCACTGAGCTGTTGTGTTGCCCATCAAATGGTCCAGGTCAAGCGTACACTAATGACATGAAGCACTAGGATACTCTCGAAAAAAATCCAAGATGCAGGAGCAGCAGTTTCTCCCCATCTATTCGGTCCACCTCTCTTACAATCATCTCTATAAAATCTTCTCTTAATCGTCTCCTTTCCAAGGAAAACATTCCCAACCTCTCCAATCTATCCTCCTACCAGAAGTTTCTCATTCCAGGAACCATGGATGCTGTAGAGAATTGAAATTGGAGGATGGCCCATTTCATGCTTGGAAATAATACATGAGGCTATCAAAGAAAAATCTAAAAGGATGAAACTGAAACCACTTCATTGATCTGTGTTGTGAACCAGCTTCAGCACAAATTTCTTCGTTCTCTATCCAATTTGTCTAAACTAAACCATAGCCCATAATTTAGCAAGATGATCTAATTAGGAAAGAAATAATTGATAGCAGCAACATCCAATCTATGGTCAATCCAAATGTCAGTTATAACTTTGCCATTTCCTCCTCCACATCTCTATTACTATTTGGGGGCCTATAGAAAAACACCTAATACCGTGAGCGATCCTTTCCTATTTCTAACTTTAGCCCATATTACCTCAGTAGGCAGATCTGCCTCAAAATGCCTTTCAGCAGCCGTTAAACAATCCTTGATTAATAATGCTACTCCTCCACCTCTTTTACTGCATTTCCTATCTTATTGAAACATCTATACCCTGGAATTGCCAATAACTATTCTTGTGCCTGTTCTAACCATGTCTCCGTAATGGCCACAAGTACCAATCCATGCTCCAAGTTCACCTACCTTATTCCTGATGCTTCTTACATTGAAGTAGATACACTTCAACCCACTATCCTGTCTGCCTGTATACTCCTGCAACCTTGGTACCTTCCACAGTACCTCGCGACCCTCAACACTGGCTTTTGGACCACATCTCATTTTCCCATCCCCTGACAAATTAGTTAAACTGCACCCCCCCACCGTCAAAGAGCAGATGTAAATTTCTTTCCCAAGATATTAGTGCCCTTCTGGTTCAGGTGCAAACTGTCCTGTTTATACAAGTCCCATCTTCCCTAGAATGTGCTCCAACTATCCAAGTAAATGAAATCATCGCTCCTACACCATCCCTGTAGCCATATGTTATTCTGCACCCTCTCCCTGTTCCTCAACTTACTAGTATGTGGCACCAGCAACAAACCAGAGATAACATGCTTTGTCCTAGCTTTCAGCTTCCAGCCTAGCTCCCTAAATTCCTGTTTTAAATCCCCATCACTCTTTCTACCTACATCGTTGGTACCAACATGCACCACGACCTGAGACTGATCCTCCTCACCTTAAGGATCTTGAAAACACGGTCCAAAACATCATGGACTCTTGCACCTGGGAGGCAACATACCATCCATGAGTCTCTTTTTCTGCCGCAGAGCCTCCTATCTGTCCCTCTAACCATCATATGCTCTCCTCCTTTCCCTTCTGAGGCACAGGAATGGACTCAGTGCTCGAAGACCAGTCACCCCCCTCAACAGTATCTAACACAGAATACTTGTTGTTAAGGGGAACACCCACAGGGGATCCCCGCACTGGCTGCTTCCTCCCAGTCCCTCTCACTGTCACCCCTCTATTTTCATTTTTCGGAGTCTCTAAACCCCTGAAGCTTTTATCTATGATCACTTCTGCCTCCTGAATGATCCAAAGTTCATCCAGCTGCAGTTCCCTAATGCAGTTTTTAAGGAACTGGAGATAGATGCACTTTCTAAAAGAGATAAACTATTTGCTATTTAGGCCTGTGATTTTTATCCTAATCTGAGATTATAGAATTTCTAAATATTTGAATTAAGAGGAAAAACAACTTTGAAATGTCTTTCAGGTACACATTAACCTACTTAGGTCAACTGATTAGTACAATGCAATATGGAGGTCAGAATCAAGTAGTTAAGCAATTACTTGTATAGATCATTTAATGCACAAAATAAAAATTGGTACCAAGAATAAGGTCTAGAATCAGGTAAATGAAAATATTCTAATCTTAACGGTACTTAATCAACTCAATGAAGCAGAATGTCCATCATCTCACTTGATAAATTATCCAACTGAAATTGATTTGTTGGAAAATCACAGACAAGGTCCATCATTAAACACCGTTTCATTCAAATGAAACTAACTTTTTTGTGCAAGACTGTTACAGATTGAGATTTTGTAGCCTGTTCTTTAAAAAGAAATACTAAACAATTGGTTCTCATACATCCATATATTAGACCTGCCTCATTAGTAAACCTTGATTTTTGCTCTAATTTCTTCAAGAACATATACTTACTGACGAAAAGAAATAAAAACCAAAGATTTCGCTATCAATGCGGGTAGAACATAGAACAAAGAAAAAAGAACATTACAGCGCAGTACAGGCCCTTCAGCCTTCAATGTTGATCCAACCAGTGGAACCAAACTAATGACCTTTTAACCTAAACTATTCCAATATTGTCATATGCTAGCCAATGACCATCTGAATGTCCTTAAAGTTGGCGAGAGTAGGGAAATTTCCCTGCTTACCATACATGCCTCATTAGAAAAGCCCCTGTTACAGACTATCATTTTGAGGGCAGAATGTTCTTACAAGTCTTTTCTCCTACACAATTGTTTTACTGGCATCTGTTGAGGGTTTGGAGCATGTGCTTATTTGAACAATTCATGTAAAAGAATGTTATATATCACAAGCACCATTCATCCAGCTTTGAATAGTTTGACAGAGTGAACTGTTCAAACTCTAAAAGTAGGGATTGAAGAGAATGGCAGAAAGCACAAGATTTATATTCCAGTATTATATCACACCATAATCCACAACCAGGCTCTCTCTAGCAGAATTGCTGTTTGATGGGAAGCCAAAGTCTCACCTGCATCTGTTTCATCCAGGTCTTAGAACAAAAGTGAGCAGGGGATAAGAAAAGCAGAAAGAAGAACACAACTACCACACAGAGGGAAGAAACTGGATGATCAGGTTCACATCAGGAACTTTGGTAGAAACCACGGGTGGTTACCATTATGACTCAAACAGTTTCAGACTCAATCACCATTACAGATAACATGGCAGAAGGTGATGATGCTGTGGGTGTTCACCAGGAAGTGGTTCCTATGTTTCCAGGTTTGCTAATTGACTCTGCTGGGGGATGAAAGAGGAATGTCCAGAATCGCAATCTAACTCCACCTACAATTCCAGATCAACTATTACAAGATTCACCAATGGTATAGTGCAGGTTCCAAAGAACTGCAAAACTCCTAACTCACATTAGTTAAGATATTACTTTCATTATATTTCTGTTCAAAGGGGATTAAAAGGTTCCATTCCATGCCCCCTCCATTCCAACTTTGACCTGCACCCACCTCATATACTCAATGCCAACCTGTCACCTTTCCATGCTCATTCTTCAAATTTACTTCATTGTCAGGTGTAGAACTAAAATGCTGTTCTTAAAAGGGTCATGGGGTGCACGAGAGAAGGAATTAGCATAGAGGTGGTATAAAATGAATGGGTATAGCAGATGCGAGAGTTGAATGTCATATTACAACAATCAAGAGCAAGCCTTTTAGCTAACTTGCCTCAGCATTCGGCTATATCCATGATCACATATCTATGTCTGTTGAGGACTGGAGCATGTGCAGGCTTTACTATCTGCAACAGGGTAATCTGTAAGCAAGACTTGTTTTACTAGAGCTCCTTTTTCCATAGTTTTTGAAGAAAGTCACCATAGTTCCAGATGACCATAAGCTGCTCTCCTCTGAATGGGAGAGTTGACTGTTGGTGATTTAACTCAAGGATCACCACATCACAGCTGAGGTGCAAAGTTGAGAAGGCATGGACTTCATGAACAATTTCAGCCAATACAGTAATTGAACGTACACTGTTGCTATTGTTCTGCGCCACAAACTAACCATCCGACCAACTGACATAGATTTTACTGTTTTGCTGATTTTGTGTTATTTGCAACACATTTCACTACCTTTTGTGGTCTCAAGTCACCACATCCCAAATCTCTTCATACCAGGAAGGTGAAAGGGTGTGCAGCAGGAGACTGAGTAAAATCAGGTCTGTCATCCCAGGAACCAGAATATATATGATCAGGCGTGCAGTCAAGTGCTGAGGCAAGTAAGTTAAAAGGCTTGTTCTTGGTTGTTGTATTGTGACATTTTAGACCCTCAATCCTCATCTCCTATCCCTATACATCTTATACCACCTGTATGCCAATTCCTGCTCCCATGTACCCTATGGCCCTTTATAAATTTCAGGTTAACTCATAACCCATGGCCTTGCATGCCCTCAACCACTTATGGATTCTTACAGTTCCTGGTCCAATTCAAAACCAACTCATGTTCCCCACCCAATGGATCCTCATACTCCTCCAGGCCAACTCATGGCCTACCCATATCTATTCACCCATACATTATGGTGTTGTACATAGTGTAAAGTACTGATGGGATGTGTGGAATGCTCAGAAAAAACGTTCACAAATTTTCATTTGAAATAAAACTACTGTTCCTACAACCCTATTACAGAGTAAACACAAAAAAACACAAAGCATCAAAGTTAACAGTTCTCTCCAGCTGTCAATGCATCATGAGATAATTATTTTATGAAGCTGGGATTTCCTTTTACTGTGATCTCTCTTGTTAATGTCTCAATATTTATTTGCAGAAGATTAAAAAGTTGTGAAGTGTTTAAAGCCTGTTACTGATTCCTTAGGGCTCTATTCGATCAACATTAATTCCAGCATTTTAGTTCTACACCTGACAATGGAATAAATCTGAAGAATGAGCATGGAAAAGTGACAAGTTAGCATGGAGTATATGAGTGGCCATATGATTCCACTAGAGTCCATGAACCAAACATCATGGAGAAGCTGACTCAACTCTTTAAAAATTGCAAGGGGCTAGGGGATGTTTACTTCTGCAGTGGAGCCAGCCAGATTGAGTGTACAGAGTATGGATCCTCTAACCACTCACTCATCACGCGCAAGTGAAAATTGGGGTCTGTGCCAGGAATCCAAAATCGGGTTATACCTGTCATGTTTAAATGGTTCAAGAGATGTTCCAACTCCACAAAAATCCATGTCAACTGCTAGTAAAGTTACATACCTTCAGAAATACAGTTCTTAGTTCAGTTGCATTTGCTTTCTTGGTCAAATCCAACTGTGGAAAAACAAATAAAACGCTGTTAACAAATTATAAAGTAGCAGCACTCAACTTGACTGTTCAACTTACCAGATAGGGTTGCAAAAAAAAACTTACATTTATATAAATGCAAGTTAAAAGGATGAATTTTGACATTCTTAAAAATGAGCAAACTAAGGCATAGGCAATTAGCAAGGCAAATTAAGAATAGGATCAAAACAGGTCAAGACTGCCACTGGCAGGGTGAATATCTATCAGCACAGGTCAGAGAGCCATGAGGACTGAAGGAACCAAAAGAATTTCAACAGTGACAACTTCCCTTTAGGTGAAAAGCCCGTAAGACATAGGAGCAGAATTAGGTCACTCGGACCATTGAACGGCAGCGCAGATTCAATCATAGCTGATATTTTTCTCACCCCCATAACCTGTGATCCCTTTATTAAATCAAGAACCTATTTAAAGATGCTCAATAACCAGGCCTCCACAGCTTTCTGCAGCAATGAGTTGCACAGATTCATCACACACTGACTGAAGAAATTCTTTGTGTTTTAAAGGATCATCCCTTTAATCTTAGGTTGTACCCTCTAGTTCTAGTTTTTCCTACTAGTGGAAACATCCTCTCCATGTCCACTCTATCCAGGCCTTGCAGTATCCTGTAAGTTTCATTAAGATTCTCCACATCCTTCTAAACTCCAATGAGTTTTGGGAAGTCATGCCTGACAAACCTGTTAGAGTTCTGAGAAGGTAACAAGGAAGTTAGATAAAGGGGAACCCACTGGACATGATTTACTTAGATTTCCAGAAGGCCTTTAAAAAGATGCCAAATAGGAGACTGTTAAATAAGTTAAGAGCCCATGTGTTAAGGGTAAGATCCTGGCATGGATAGAAGATTGGCTGACTGGCAGAAGGCAGAGAATGGAGATAAAAGGATCTTTCTCAGGATGGCAGCCATTGACTGGTGGTGCACCTCAGAAGTGGATAGTGAGACTATAACTTTTCACAATATACATTAACAATTTGGAAGAAGGAACTGAAAGCACTGTTGCTAGGTTTGCAGATGATACAAAATTTTGTAGAGGGACAGGTAGTATTGAGGAAGCAAGAGGCTGCAGAAGAACTTGGACAACTTAGGAAAGTGGGCAAAGTGATGGCAGATAGAGTACGATGTGGATAAGTGTGAGGTTATGCATTTTGGAAGGAGGAATGGAGGCATAGACTATTTTCTAAATGGGGAAATATTTAGGAAATCAGAAACACAAAAGGACTTGGGAGTGCTAGTTCAAGATTCTCTTAAGATTAATGTGTAGGTTCAGTTGGCAATTAGAAAGGCAAATGCAATGTTAGCATTCATGTAGAGGCACACCACTAGTCTCTGGACGCCATGTTGAAAAAGACCCCTTTACCCTCACTCTCTGCCTTCTGCCGGTCAGTTAACGTTCTATCCATGCCAGGATCTTATCCTTAATACCATGGGTTCTTATTTAAAGTCTCCCATGCAGCTCTGTCAAAGGCTTTTGCAAATCTAAATCAATCACGTCCACTGGTTCTCCTTTATTTTACTTCCTTGTTACCTCCTCAAAGAACTCTAACAGATTTATCAGACATGACCTCTCCTTGACAAAGCCATGCTGACTCAGTCCTATTTTATCATGCACTTCCAAGTACTCTGCAACTTTGTCTTTAATAACGGACTCTAAAATCTTGCCAAAGAAGAAAGTCAGGCTAACCGGCCCATAATTTCTCATCTGCTGCCTGCCTCTCTTCTTAAACAGCAGTGTTACATTAGCTATTTTCCATTCCTTTGGGACCTGCCCTGCCTCCAGTGATTCTGAAAGATCACCACCAATGCTTCCATCATTTCTCCAGTTACTTTTCAGAACTCTGGAGCGTAGTCCAAGCAGTCCAGCTTCAGTTTCCCCAGACCATTCTCCTTAGTGATGGCCACTACACTCACCAGTGCCCCCTTATTCTCCTGGAGTTCTGGCATCCCACTGGTGTCTCCCACCATGAAGACTGATGCAAACTATTCAGTTTGTCTGCCATTTCTTCGACACCCATATCTCAGTTGCAATGTTTCAGAAAAACATGCAGCCTCAGTTTATTGACTTGAAATATTAAATATGCTTCTCTCTCCAAAGATGCTAAGTATTTTCAGCTTGTTTTTTTTAAAATATATGTTGTCTCTGTGCATTCATTTCAGCACAAAGGCTGCAACTTCAAATTAACTCCAGGGTTTTCTACCTAAACTATTTGTGAACCTCAAACTCCTCTCAGTAAGTGACTATATTTTGGACTTCAAGCATATCTGCATCAGCTGAAGTCAAGCAGGAGAATTCATTTCTTCAGATCTGTACTCCATCCTATTAATGCTTATACAGCATTTGAAATTCCAGGAAAGGAATACACTACCATTCAGAATACTCAAAATTAACACTAAAATAATAAGCAAAAGAGATTCTGACTATTAATTGTTTGAGAGCAAACTGATTTCATCTTGCTGTTAACTGCAATTCATTCAGAAAGTTAAAACAACATTCTATAAAGTCTCAACAATGGGCTTGATGATTTGAACCTGCATCCACACAGCATTAGTCTAGGCCTCAGGATTACTAGTTCAGTAATACGCCACTGTCTCCTTATGCTACACCGTCCCCATGAAGTATGAGTGACTGTACTTGATTTCAAGCTGTATTTGACAAGTGTGATGTCAAAGTGCCCTGAAGTCAAAGGAAAAACTCTTCATAGGCTAACCTCACAAAGGAAATGGATGTGATTTTTGGAAGTAAATGATCTCAGTTCCAAGACACTGCTGCAGTAGTTTCTCAAGCAATGCCCTGGGCCAAACCAATTTTACCTGTTTCGTCAAATGCAAAAATCAGAGATGGAACTTCCATTGATAATAGCTCAGTTCATGAAACAGTCCATTCTTGTTTGCAACAAGAACCGGATAGTAGTCAAGGTTCAGCAGTTGATGCCAAATGATATTCACACCATAAATGCAAGGTGGTGACCACCTTCAACAAAAAAAAGTCTAACTATCATTCCTCAACATTCACCGGTATTACTTTCAAATCCTCATTAACATCTTGAGGTCACTGTGTCCAGAAGCTTAACTGTGCCAGCTATACAAATACTCTCACTACAAGAGCAGATCAAAAGGTGGAAATTCTGCTGTGAACTACTCATCTTTGGACTATGCAAAGCCTCACAACATTCTCCTTTTCCCTGAATGAACACTGATCCAAAAATAATTAACAGCTCAAAATCATCCAGGATAAAGCAGCCCAATTGATTACACATCATACACAATATTAAACATGCAATAATTATCCTTTAATGGCTGCAGTGTAACATCTATAAGACTCCTGAAGCAAATAATTAAACCTTCAAAACTGCCTTGCAAATTAGAGATTTCTATCAGCAAGAAAGGCAGTAGCAGACAGCATATGAAAATACCAAAAACTCAAGTTCCATTCCAAGTGAGTCAACACTCTGATCTGGTTCCTTAACTGTTGTCAGGATGAAATACTGGAATTCCATCTTTAACAGCACTGTTGGTGAACCTACACCACATGGACTGCAACAGTTGAAGGCAGCAGCTCACTATTCTCAAGACTTTAGCCTTGGGCAATAAATGCTGGCCTAACCAGTAATACTTGAATACCATTCAATAAAAAAAATTGAATTTTATTTTCCATTTATCCACCTACTTTGCAAGTCTGCTTATGCCTGTCTGTATTTGTTGTGATCTCTCATTATGTGCTATACAATCCCCCTGCATCCCAAATTTGGCATTATTTCAAACAATTTTCTGCCTTCAATTTGAGTACAAAACATGTATACAGTGATCAAAGCTCCAAGCACCGATCCCTGAAGACTACTTTCTCCCAGTCTGAGAAAGTTGCCCAAACTTCTACTCTTTCCACTATACATTCACTATTTTTCAATCTATTCTGCTATGAGAGCCCTGATTCCACACACTGGCCTTCATCACGAACATCTTATGTGGTAACTTATTAAGCGCTCAGCTAAAGGCCACATATGCTAACTCCAAATACCTTAACATTCTATTGTTGTTCAAATAATTCAATAAGATTGGTTAAGTATGAACTTCTCTTTAGAAACCTGTATTATTTATTATATCTGCTTAAAGACAAGATGGCAAAATATACAAAGATTGAAACTACTTGGTTTATCATATCTATACCGGCTTTCTGCAAGATTAAATTACTTGGTGCCATTCCCTGCAACCCTGCATATTCTTGCTTTTTAGATAATTCCATTTTGAATGCTTCCTTTTGAACCTGCCTCCACCACACACTCAGTGGATCCCAGACCTTAACTATTCATTTCTTGAAAGTGTCATATTGTCTTTACCTCTTTTCACAATTACTTTAAATCTGTGCTGCCTCATTCTTGATCTCTTCATGAATGAAAAGTTTCTCCCATCTACTCTTCAAGGCATCACATAATTTTGAACACTTCAATCAAATTTCCTGTCTTTTCTCCAAGTAAAACAGTCTTAACTTCATGACTAAAATCTTTCATCCCTGGATCACTTGCAAACCTTTTCTGCACTCTCCAATGTCATTCATGTAGTGCAGCACCCAAAATCACAAGCATCACTCTAGCTGCACCAAACTAGCAACTTGTACAAGCTTTACATAACCTTGTTGTTCTTGTACTCTGTGTCTTATTAATAAAGTACATGACACCGTATGTTTTATTAACTGCTCTCTCAACCTGCCAGATTCAATGATTATTGCACATATACACCCAGGATACTCTGCTCCTGCATTTCCTTTAGAACTGTACTTTTTAATCTTGTCTATGTTCTGTCAAAATAAATAGCTTCACATTTCTCTATACTGTATTTCAGCTGCTGCTTGCCTGTCTATTCCATCAACTTATGTATTTCAAAAGTTCTATATCGCCCTCATCATACTTCACAATGCTTTCAAGTTTCACATCATCTGCAAATTTTGAAATTAGTAATATGTAACAGGAAGAGAAAGGATCCCAATGCCCAATCTCTGGAGAAAGCTACTACAAACCTTTAACCACCATACATTAACTATACTTTGTTTCCTATTTCTAAGCCTATTCCATATCATTACTGTCCCTTTTATTCCATGAGATATAATTTCTCAAGTCTGTTCTGCAGCACTGTATCAAGTGCTTTATGGTAGTCCAATCACCAGCATTTCCTTCATCAGCCCCTTCGTTAACTCTTCGAAAAACTCCAAATTAGTGAAGCATGATTTTCCTTCAAGAAATCCAAGCTGGTTTTCCTAATTAACCTATATTTACCCATCTATTAATTTTTCCCAATTTAATATCTCTAAAAGTTTCTTTATCATGGACATTAAACCCACTAGTCTGTAATTGCTTGGTTCATCTTGGGTCTTTTTTTTTAAAGCAAGAGTGGCATGTTTTCAATTCTCCGGTTCACTAGGACCATCCTTGTGTCTACATAAAACTGAACACTTATAGCCAGTGCCTCTGTAATTTCCACTTACTTCCCTAAGCATCCTTGATTCATCTCATCAGTCCTGCTGTACTATCGATTTTTAAATTTAGACAGTCTTTCCAATGCCTCCATCATTTTTAAACCTTTCTAGTGATGGGTCGTGAGAGGGCTACTCTTGGGTCTTTCTCGAGAATATCCTAGTGCTTCACATCATTAGTGTACGCTTTATCTGGACCATTTGATGGGCAACACGACAGCTCAGTGACTATCGCTGTGTTGTGCAGATACATGGATTTGGGCCCGTGTCTGTGGGAGTTTGCGTATTCTCCCCATGCTTGCGTGGGTTTTCTCCAGGCGCTCTGGTTTCCTCCCACATGCCAAACATGAGCTCTTAAGCTAATTGACAAAACAAATTCTTCCAAAATTGTCTCAAATTTGGTTTTTAATCCATAGATCTATAAACATAGACAGGGATCGCAGGTAGAGGTGGGAACATCGGGGTGGCGGCGCGGGCTCGTTGGGCCGAAGGGCCTGTTTCCAGTGTTGTTTTGTTCTTTGTAGTGTCTGAATTACCTCTTCCTTCTCTATGGTCTGAGTAGGATTTTCTTCCTTGGTAAAGACATGCAAATTATTCATTATTTCAGCTTTGCCCTCCACCTTCTTGTCCAAATCCCTCTTTTAGTACCTAATCAGTTCGAGTGCACAACATGGGGTGTTATACAAGGGGCTGTGAAGACCCAGGGCAGGTATGGAAGAAATTTAGCACAAATGCTGGGCTATAAGCTCATACTCAACAATTCTAGTTTCAGAGTGACATAGGCTTCCTTCCTCTCCTTACCCCAGGTCTTCCTCACCTGCTGCTACTCCACCTCCAAATAGCAGGTTCTCTATAAAGCAATGTTAATGCTGCAAATTGAACAAACTATAACAATGCATCACAAATGATCTCGGGCATATTGTTATTCTTTTCTGGTGATGCATGTTATTGGCTCAATCTGCTGCTCTGCTGACAAAGTGCTTATAATCAATTACGTATGCAAAAAAATGGCAACTGCTGAAAAGCCACAATCTTTACCCTGTTTCCTTACATGGCCCTGGTAAGGATGGCATTTGTCATCTGCAGAATTCAGCTGTGAATTACAGCCTGAGAATGTAGCTGATGCCACCTGCTGCAATCTGAAGACAAATAGTGGCATTTAAGAAAATCATTGCTTTTATGACCACTTGCATGGAATACACTCCAAGTTCAGCAGCTATCAAATCTTATTGCAGGAAGATGCAGAGGCCTGCATAGAATAGAATCCCTACAATGCAGAAGGAAGCCATTTGCCCACTGAGCCTGCACCAACAGGTCTTATCCCCATAACTCCACATATTTACCCTTCTAATCCCCCTGGCAATAAAGGTCAATTTAGCATGACCAAGTCACCAAACCTGGACATCTTCGCGTTGTGGGAGAAACCTATGCAGTCACAGGGGAGCGTGCAAACTTCACACAGTCACCCCAGGATCCCTTGGCACGGAGAGGTTGCGGTGCTAATGACTGTGCTGCATACCATCCAAGCACAAGCTTACATGTAAAGTCTTAACCTTCTCCAGTATTGCCTCCTCAACCAGATTCAAGAAACTATTTTGGTCCACAAGTCCATTATGTTGGGTATGGTCTCCTAAACACATCCCCTTGTTACAATCTGAAAGTTGGAATTACAGTGATAAACAGGACAGCTCAAAGTTCAGGAATTCAGTAAACTGAAGTTGAGAGCCTCTGAAGCAGTATAAACTAGAGCTACGAGAGACCAACTCCTGGTTTTCTGTGGACTCAAGATTGTGCAATGCAACTGTGATTTTAAGTTAAAATGCAATGGAGTCAGGTATATCATTGGTGGGCACTGTAGACTTTTAAAAAAAAATGTACCCTAGGACAGGCAACCGATATGCAATCCGAAGCAAGTCAGTTAAAATGTTGGAAAACAGGAACAATGTTCCCTCTAAGCTGCATGGATGAGCAGCCGTGTAGAAATTTGGAATATGCTGCACAGGTAACAAACAGGTCACACACAAGCAGCGTTCTCTTCAAGGTGTGCCTTCGCTTGTCCATGCACAAGTTCTAGGGGGACCACAGACAAGTAGGTCATACACAAACAAAACTTGGAGGGAACACTGGCAGGAAGGGTACATGGATTATGCGCCTCCAAATTGGATGTGCCTGTCTCTCTTGCATGGATTGATTCATACTACCCAGACAGCTCGAGCAAAGAAACACGTAGTATCTGCCAGTAGTGCATTTGAGGTCTTCTACAACTGGTGTGCACCACCATAAGAATGTGTAATAGTTAAGAGAAATAATGTTATATAATTGGACAACTGTTAGGATAATCTGGGACTAAAAATACCAGTAAATCAGAACAGATTAGAGTGAATATTGCACAGAAACACAACCACTTATTGAATTTAAACATGTATTTCTGAATGATTATATTCTGTATTAAAGCATACATCTTGGCCAATTACCCACTGCTCTAAGCATGATGGGATATAGCTAAGTAAGGAGAGCCACATTCCTGGAAAACAACATAGCTGACAGAAATAAGGGAACGCTTATCAACATGGCCCTTAGAAAGTACAAGCTACGCAGACAATAGAATGAATAGAACAATATAATTTTCCTGGTAAGAGATTGGTATTACCAGGAAAATAAACTGTTGGACTCTACAGACTTGAGTATCAAAAGTTCTTTCCCCACTCTACAGACCTACATATTGGGAATGAACATTTGGACTCTATGATCTATGTATCCTCATGCTGCCGGAAAGTAGAACGTTATGGGCCTAAGTAAATAATTTATGCTAAAATAATTAGCTCATGTCCAGGTAGGATGAGAAGAGGCCAGCAAGTGATTTTTGAAAAATATATAACTGTACTACTGATAGCGATGCAATTAAAGTAATTTGTGCTGCCCCAAATCATTCTCCCACATGTGGAGCAGGGCAACACTAAAATATGTCTTCAAGCAAAATTGCTGTCTAAGTTTTTTGTATCTGAACTGTAATTAATAAAGAGAAATCTCTCACATGAAAGCCAGCAAAATACATAGGTCTACAAAAAGCTCATAATATAAACTTCCTTCCTCTTGTATATTTTGGGTTTTACTTGTCGTGAACTTCTAAAAAAGTGATACTTTTATTGCTTTATTTAGGTCTATGATCCAGAACCACTGGGTCACTCCTTTTACGTACTGTCCTTACAAGATTTTTATATCAGAATGTTTACCAAATATACAGAACATTTAATCACATGATTAAATGTATGCATTCATAGAATTCTGAAAACCAGGGGAATATAAAAAGAAAAAACATACAGGCCACACAATTCTACAATTTGTCTATAATTAAAGTAATATAAATGAGAAACCATTTGAGCCCTTATAAAGATGATGCCAAAGAGACAACTAGAATTCACATCTAACAACATTTGAAAGTTTAACTACATACACTAAAATACCAAGATAACAATGGAAGAGTTTTGTTTGACTAAAAAAACTCCAAAAAATGTCTTAGGAAGAATGGTTCATGCATACGTTATGTCTGTTGTGATTCAGATGGGCACAGTCTTGCCCTTCAGTCACAAAGTATCAAGTCCCAAACCTGGTCTGGAGCACAAAATCCAAGGCTCACACTCTCATATAGTACTCACTACCACTATCCATCTTTTTGATGGGACATTAAATCCCATTTCCTTCCTCAGGTGGATATAAAAGATGCATGATACTACTTCGAAAAAGAGCAGGGGAGTGATTTCTGCCGTCCTAGCCAATACTCATCCCCAATCAACACTAACAAAGCAGATTTCTTGTTTGTTATCTACTGTTTGTTGAATATGCAGCGTGCAAATTAGCTATTTTCTAAATCAGAACACTTTGGCTACATTTTAGAAGTCCTGCATTCGTTGTAGAACGCTTTCAAACTTCCGGTGGTCGTTAAAGGCACTACATAAACGAAAGCCTCTCTCTATGCAAACCATTAATCCTATTTATGAAAATCCATCCTCAATAAATGAAAGGAAGCAAATTAATTTATTCCAACTCTTCAGTGATCAATGGGAGCCTAAAGGAAGAAACGGGGTTTTCTCGGTCCTCTGGCGAAATACCGTTCCCTCCCCCCCCCCGCGCGAAGACAAAAATGTAACTTCAAAAGATAACTGAAGACCAGGGCCCGCCCGCGACCATTTCCTACCCGACCCGGTCATAACAATGGTCGGTAGAGCCAAGCCCGAGCTCCAGCCTGGCCCACTCTGCCTCACCTTCACCGCCATACTCAGGATTCGCCTACCAGCACGTGCGCACACACCACGTGATCGCTCGCTGGCATTGAGGCGGCTAATCTGGTGCACCACGTGACCTTCCGCTGATTGGTCTGCGGTCTCGAGTACCACCTGACAACTGGTCAGCGATTGGCCGGCAGCCTCAGGCACCACGTGATCGCTCGATGCTGATTGGTCGGCGTGTGACAGAGTCACAGATCTGTCTGACTGCTAGAGGGAGATTTAAAAATAAAGAACAGCACATGGCGAAGGGGAGCACCTGGAGGTGAGCTTAAAAATAACACATCTAGCCACACAATCTTTACCTTAATCCATTGTAGGAGCGTAATCACAATGGCTGGAGTAATTCATAAAGATGACATGTCATGGGCTTCTCAGAATAACTGGAAATAAATGGGAAATGTGACATTTTACACAATTTAGGCATTTTCCCAAGTCCACAGCAGCTCTTCCAACCAACGATCCAGATAAAAGATGGATTATTGTTGGGTAAACTCAACAAATCTAATAGTGGAGATAGAAACAGTTAACATTTAGAGTTTGTATGATTATTTTTAAGAGGGATAGAAATATAACGATTATATAGTTGGGGAAGATGGGCAGAATAGAAAGCCGGGGGAGGGCAGTGCAAAGGAGAGAATGACAAAAGTGCCATGGACACAGACAAAGGAAGTGTTAATGGTGCCATCATGGATTGGTGAGCATTAATGGTGGCAAAATGTAAGGTAGCAGAATGTGTTAAAGGTCAATGTTCAGTGGGAGCAAAACCGAACACACAAGAGATGACCATGGTCAGGGTAAGGGATGAGGTTATGCTAAGGCAAGTTAAGGGAACTGGAAAAAGATATGAAGGGGAAAGTTCACAGTTTAAAGTTGTTGAAGTCAAGTGTTGATTTCAGAAAACTACAACATGCCTGATCAGAAGATGTGTTGCTTGTCCAGTTTGCATCACTGGAGCATTACAGTTGACCTAGGACAGGTATGTGGGCATGAAAGCAAATGTGGAGTTGAAATGGTAAGTTCTGAGAAGATTTGGGTCCTGCTTGTGGATGGAACAAAGCTGTTCTGCAAACTGATCACTGATCTACACTTACTTTTCCCAATGTGGAGCAGCAAGTATAGTAGACAAAATTGAAGAAAGTGCAAGTGAAATGCTGCTTAACCTAAAAAGGAGTACTTAGGCGCTTGGATAGTGAAGAGGGAGAAGGTAGAGGGACAGGTGCTGTACCTTCTGCCATTGCATGGGAAGGTGCTGTGGGATAGGGATAATGGAGGAGTGGACTAAGGTGTATTGGAGGAATAAATCTTTGGTTGAAAAATAAGGCAGACATTGTCTGATGTACTTTTTTTTTGAAGCCAATATCATCAGAACATATCAGGTGCAGAAACTGGGAGAATAGGATGGAGTCTTACAAGGCAGCAGGGTGCGGGTAGTTGCAATCAAGGTAGCAGGCGATCGATAGTTTATAATTAATATTGGTGGCCAGTCTATTGCCAGAAGTAGGAAGTGAATGAAAGTCAGAGATAGACCATGTGACAATACTTTGCAGAGAGAAGTATTTAAATTGTTCAAAGGGCCTGAATGATGCATCCAAATTGCAATGTTTCTTGGGGAATTTTTGCTGAAAATAAAAATTGTGTTCAACTGAGTGTATCCTGCAATCGTTTATTAATATTGTAAAGGAAAGCTTTTAGACATCTTGGTTTCTTGTGGGGACATAATGTGAAATTTGAGAATACATTAATAAGATTAGTGTAGTATTTAAGTCATATTTGTGAGGTTTATAAATATTATGACTTACATTTTAAGCAAAGTAGGTTTGAAATAACTTAATGAATAATCCTATTAAGAGACAGTTTTTCCCCAAACCAGTTAATTATACTAAGTCATCACACAAAGATTATGTCTAAAGAGACAGAACAACTGTAAAACTTGATTTGTCATGAACTGCTAGTGCAAGGTTAGATCAGATGCTAGGTTTACATGTTGAAACTAAGTACTATAATTAAACCTAATGAGTGTTCTAAAGAAAAATTAAACATTAAAAAAATTGAATAAATGCATACTTCAGCTCCTATCCCTAGAAAGTTTGCAGCTCATCATTTTTAATGATATCGCACAAACTAATCTTTCTGATGGTTATTACACTGCAGCTGCTTTCATGACATTTCTGACAGGTTTGAATGTGAAATATTGACCAGGATTCTCCTGTCCCACTTCAGTGAATGGTGAATTGGCTAAGTGCCAAATTCTCCATCCTTGCTGGAAGTGGTGGTGAGGCCATGCCTGACCAGATAAATCAGCCACTGTCCTTTAGCTTGGGAAGCTAAGAAAAGTGTTGTTTTAAGTATTTTGACTGCTGATACTCTGCTTCTTGGGAAGCAGTGGATAAGAGATTCCCTATACCAAATATTTCAAGTGAGAATCTATGTAATGGCTATACTTAAGATAATATACCCATTGAATGTTAGATTATTGTTTCTTGTGAGATAATGTACACGCTAGAAAAATATGAAAGTTTTGGATTGAGCTCACTGACTTAAGATAAATGCTGAAGAGAAAAGAAATCTCTAAAATACAATGGTTAGATGCATGTGGTCAATTAGCTAATTCATTACCATATGTAATTCAATAAACAAAAATTGTTAAGAGACCATAAAGAGCTGTGTAGCATTGAATGCTTTGTGGAGAACATGGAGATCGTTGATTTGTTTTGAAATTTTGGTTATAAAATGTTAACTTTATTTAAAAATAGAGACAGGAGATGTTAATTATATATTAATTGTGTTTAGTTGCAGGCAGATGTGGACATTAATTGGAGATTCACTTGTACTCCTAAAGATAGGAACAGAATGAAACTATGAATGTTGAATTTGGAGGTGATGTTATGTGCATCTCTCTAAATAAATGGTTATAAAATGTGTAAAAATTATTCCATACTTCATTTGGTTTCCTTCAATATCACTGCACTCGAGTGCTGAGCCAGGGGGTCAGCAAAAGCCTTTCTCATCCAGTAACTACCTTCTGTTTTCTCATGGTGGCCCAAATGTGGATGCTACAATGAACTGCAATAGATTAAAGACATTATGACTGCCCAATATCCTGTCAGCATTGATCTGAAAGATGAGCTGAGTACAGTCACAGATCAGCTGACCTTTAAGAAAATGAAACTCGCACTTCTGACTTTATATGCCATCTCTGCAAAGTGGCACGGCACCTTACAAAAGTGAAAAACCCAATACCCTTGCAAAGCTTCATACTTGCTCTGCCTGGTTCTTTCTGGGGGAAAAGAATGCAATATATTTTCATCTCTCCACATGAAAAACATCAGGAATCATCTTTATACAACACTGGCAAACTTAATTGGCGATGTCATCTGCTCCAGCCTGAAAGGGGCCATTCAGGAAGAAATTCATGGCCACTGTTAGCTTTGCAATCACCCACAATGCTATCCTTGCCTCCTCAGAGGCTGCAGGTCTGTCTTCAACATTCATTTTAGTAAACTAAATGAACTAAAAACAAACAAATTAAGGCACAAAGCAAAAAGAAGGGAACCATCAAAACAAAAAACAAGGCAGAAAGGAAACTTAAAACACGGACGGCAGATTTCAGGAAGCAACTTATCCGAATAACATAAACTGATTGAATGAAAGCTATTTGCAACTTCAGCAGCTAATCACCAACATATTGAATGGTTTAAAGACCATTCTTTTAAAGTACAAATATTGATCAAAAATAGGTGCTGCACGTCACCTGATGCCTGATACAATAAAACTGACTACTTTTCTGAAAGGTTTCTACATAAGTTGCATTGCTGATCTGTTAGATGGAATTTCACAGCAGGGGACTGGAGGAGCTGAAGGTCCACTTCCAACAGGGACAGTCAAAGTGGAAGATATTAAAAATGCCAAGCATTGGGCTTTGATCAGTTGTAATTCTATTAAGACAATGGGAACCATTAAACAGCCAGATGTTCATCAGATATTCAAAGCCTCTGTGGAGATGAAATAACTTCCATGTCCACATCCTGTTGATTTATCTTGAAACATGTTAAAAGTTTCAGCGATTCAACAAACAAAAAAAATGGGATTACTTGGTCTGCAACAATGAATCCTAGAGATGCTAATTGATTTCCTTTCCAGAAATATAAATAGGAGTTTAAAAATGGATTCTACCAAGCAAGAGAAAAAAAGCAGGAGAAACATGACAGTCATCTGAAAAGTCAAATCCAGAATTCTACAGGAAACCAGCTAACTTCAAATGGCCACAACACTCAACAATCCATGCCTCAAAAGACAAGCAAAGTATTCAATCATATATTCATTTAATTTTAAATGAACCCCAAAATTCTTTCTGATGTGTCATTGATTCTTCATCAGTCTTGCCTAGCTTTTAATAACTAATAAATATACTCATTTCACACAAGAAAATCTGCTTTGAGTGGCTCCTTATTAACAGAAATACATTTAGATTGGAAATGGGCCTTCATGGGGAAAATAAAATTTAAAACCTTTGCTTCCAAATGAGAAGACTAAATAAAAGTGAGCCTTTTTACTCCTCCTCACCCATTCATAACAATATACTCAGTGAAACAAAGGTGTTGCATATACAGTTGTTGTAAAGATCAGTGAATTATTCCCCAAAAGCTAGAATATAAATGACCAGGAGAAAGCTATTCACCTTTCAAATTTGTATACCATTCAATAATATCATAGTTAATCTGATTTTGCCTTAACTCTTCTTTCCTATCTGCACCCTTAACTTCAATTCCCTTGCCAATCAAAAATGTGCCTAATTCAGCCTTGAATACATTCAATGACCTAGCTCTACTCCTGACTGGTGAACAGAGTTCTAAACACTGACTACATTCCAAAAGAAGAAATTCCTCATCTCCAACTTAAACGGTGAATTTCTGTTTTGAAACTGTCAATAATGTTCCCATCAATATTACTGAAAATATACTGTGCAACTGAATTTTGTGCTCCATATATTTGCCCACAATTGACAGCAGACTATAGGTATCCAGTTTATCATTCTCTACCTGATTGAGCAAGGTAGAGTTTTTGATTTTATTGGTGCCACATTAGTATATAGTGAAAAGTATTGTTTCTTGCGTGCTATACAGACATACCACACATAGAGAAGAAAAGGAGTGCAGAATGTAGTCATAGTCATAGCTAGGGTGTAGAGAAAGATCAACTTAATGCGAGGTAGGTCCATTCAAAAGTCTGGCAGTAGGGAAAACGTTGACTTCAGACTTCTGTAACTTTTTTCTGAAAGAACATGGAACAGTATGTTCAAGGTGCATAGGGTTCCTGATTACGCTAGTTACTTTTCTGAGGCAACGGGAAGTGTATACAGAGTCAGTATGGGAGATAAAAACAAAATACTATGGATACTAGAATCTGAAACAAAAACAAAAAAATGCTAGAAAATCTCAGCAGGTCGGATAATATCTGTAGGGAAAGAATAGAGCTAATGTTTCGAGTCCGGCTCTCCTGTCCAAATATCTGTCCTTGGTCTTTTGCAATTTTCTAGCAAACCCAATGCAAACTGGAGGAACAGCACCACATCTTCAGATTGGACACTTTACAGCCTTCAGACTGAACATTGAGTTCAACAGTCTCAGAGTACGAGCTCTCTCCTCCACCTTCATCCCGGTTCTATTTATTTTATTTCATTCTATTCATCCATTTTATCATCCTTCTTTCTCACCTTCATCCTTTTCCACTTTCCATTCCAGCTCACCTTTTTCCACCTGTGCCCCACTGCTACATTCCTCAGGCGGTGCTTTAACAATCTGCACTTCTGTTCTGCCATTCACACATTTTGACTTAATGGATACTTTGTAATTACTTTCTATATCCTGTTGACATTCCCATTGTCCTATTCCACCCTTCCATTAGTATAAATCTTTACAGATTCTCTTCACTCTCAGCTCTGACATTGGGTCATCTAGACTCAATGTTGATTCTATTCTCTCCATAGATATGCTGCTGAGATTTTCCAGCATTTTCTGTTTTTGTTACCATAGATGGGAGGCTGGATTAAGTGATAGACTGAGCTTTGTTCACAACCCTTAGTAGTTTCTTGCGATCTTGGACAGTGCCATAACAAGCTGTGATACAATCAAAAAGGTGCCTCCATAAAAGGTTGGCGAGAGTCGTAGCAGACATGCCAAATTTCCTTAGCTTCTTCTGAATGTAGAGGCATTGGTGGCTTTCTTAACAATAGCATCTGAGTAGAGGGACCAGGATAGATTGTTGCTGATCTGGATGCCTAGAAACTTGAAGCTCTCAACAATTTCCACTTCATCCCTGTTGATGTAGACAGGAGTATGTCCTCCATTAGACTTCCTTAAGTCAATAATTATCTCTTTTGTTTTACTGACATTGAGGGAGAGATCATTTTTGTTGCACTAGTTCACCAGATTCTCTCTTTCCTGTACTCCATCTCATCATTGTTTGAGATCTGACCTGCTATGGTAGTATCAATCAGCAAATTTGAAAATTGAGTTGGAGGGGGAAATTTAGTCACACAGTCATAGGTGTATAAGGAGTAAGGGACTGAGGGACACAGCCTTGTGGGGCACCAGTGTTGAGGATGATTGTGGATGTATTGTTGTCTATCCTTACTGATTCAGTCTGTAGGTTAAGAAGTTTAGGATTCAATGATTACTCTTCAGTTTAGTGGGAAAAATTGTACATGAGAAGAGAATTGCAATATCGTGAGAAGAGTCTTTACTTTCTCCACTCTGGCTTCTTGCAACCAGCGGGAGAGCATTCTATCCAAGCTCTGTGACTTATCTATGTGTTCTTCAAATGTAACATGCTGTGAAATATTGTTAGAGATGTGGCGCAGAGCATTTCAAATACACAAGGTCCCCTGCTTCTGACGAAGAATCATGCAATATGTATTATTCATTCCATCATCAACAATCTTGTTAAGGAGGTGATGGTCTCAAAATATAAACTGAAAAACATTCCACTAAAAAATACTAAGTTACATGAAAAGACTACATTGTGAGGGGTGCAAGAAAGTTTACTGTCTGATGCCAAAGCCAAGACAGCATGTTATCGATCCCCAAGGCATGGCATATTTCCAGAGCATAGTGAGTGTAGTCCAATTCTGTAAGAGTTCGCAGAACAGCTGTCTCTATCTTTCATTATTTAACAAACGCTGACACAAAAAGGAAACATCACTATTTATGAAGAGAATTGAAAGCTCAATTCTCTCCCCATCACACAGTCAAACTCAATTTTACACAAGTTAAGCACAAAACAGTTTGCATACTGGCTTCGGTCTTCACTGGAAAAATCCTTCAGCTGCAATATTTAGTAGCTTAAATATTTGTTTGATTTGGCAAAAGAATGGAACAGCCTTATTGCACATTTGTCCCTGAAGTGATTACTAAAATCAGTTTGAAATTACAATCCCATCTTTCTCTCTCTTCACTGAGACACAAAATCACTCTCATCATATTGTCCATGGAATTGTGTTTAGATATATGAATATTGTAAAGAAGATTAGGAAAGCTTTCCAAATGCTTGTCTCTTTCAGAGGAAGTATGATGGACCATCCTGTCTCAAAACAAAGAATAATAATAATGAGGTTAGTTAATCCATCCAATATTGTTGCCAGTTGGCAAGGAAAGAATCTTCTGGTAAAGTAAAAGAGCAATCAAAAAGCAGAATTCACAAGGTGAATCAATTTTAAATATGTACCTTTTCAAGACTTCTTTAATGCAGCCATGTAGATCAAGCTTTGTCACTGCTAAGTATTCAAGCTTTTTGTCTCCACTAGTCACTTAGATGACAATGAAGCATTAGAAACAATATTTAAAATTTAAATCAATTGAACATCGATTTGCATCGATTCCAAACTACAGACACCAGCAGAACTAAGTGATCTGATTGAGGATTTATCTACTCACTAACAAGGACAGTCTCTTCCAAGTATTCAGGGCTCTACCAAATTTGAATAGGACAACCCAGCAATCACAAACACACATTGTTGTGAATACACAAAAGACTGTCATGAAACTTCTGTAGAAAGTCATACTGACCTAGACTTTCCCTCCCACCACCATTAGCCATCAGTAAAACAATCCCCAGAGAGATTTACTTAAAACTTGAGTCCATTTTGAAAATGAATTCTTGGGAATTCACCTTTTATCCCTGGACATTTATGTTGGCAACTCTTTGGATTCATCTCATTTCCTTTTGAACGCTTCCAGCAGATCTGCATTGTTGTGTTTAGAACAAAGAAC
This sequence comes from Sphyrna mokarran, assembly GCA_024679065.1. Taxonomy (NCBI): domain Eukaryota; kingdom Metazoa; phylum Chordata; class Chondrichthyes; order Carcharhiniformes; family Carcharhinidae; genus Sphyrna; species Sphyrna mokarran. The sequence continues at coordinate 72,675,227 of JAGIQG010000002.1, read as the reverse complement.
AAAACAGCACAGGAAACAGGCCCTTCGGCCCAATGAGCCTGCGCTGCCACCCCAATGCTCCCACCTCTACCTGTGATCCCTACCTATGTTTATAGATCTATGGATTAAAAACCAAATTTGAGACAATTTAAAGAGAATTTGTTTTGCCAATTAGCCGAAGAGCACATTTTTGGAATGTGGGAGGAAACCAGAGCACCTGGAGAAAACCCATGCAAGCACGGGAAGAATGCGCAAACTCCCACAGTCGCAGGCCCAAATCCATGTATCTGCACAGCATAGCGATAGTCACTGAGCTGTCATGCTGCCCGTCAAATGGTCCAGGTCAAGCGTACACTAACGATGTGAAGCACTAGAATACTCTCGAAAAGATCCAAGAATCCAGCCCTCTCATGACCCATCGCGTGTATGCCCCTTGCTAGACAACAAGGCGGACCAAAGCACCTGTAGAATAAAAACAAGTACATCAATATTATCATCTATTTACACACTTCCCAGGGACTCCCAAAGCTCATGATCCCTATTTTAAATCAGTTTTCTATATCCCTCCATTCCTATTCTGTTCATGTGCCCATCTAAGCATTTCTTAAATAACTCCAGAGTGCCTGTCTCCACCACTTCACTTGGCAGCGCGTTACTGGGAACACATTCCAGAGTTTGACAGTTCCTTACAAAATAAAGTTTCTCTTAACCTCTAAACTTATGTATTCATATTTACCATAATCATAATCTTTGGTTCTTAACCTTAAACTACTGAGCTCTAAAAGCCTATCCACATGTATTGAATTTAATCCTTGAGTGATTAGGTTAAAGTGCTCAAATCTCTTCAAAGTATATGCTTCTCTAGAACTAAAGAGCCTAGCTAACTAGTATATCTGGCAGTATCTGTGAAAAGTGTTAAAGTTTTGCTGCCCACAGTGCAGTCTCTTATACATTGGGGAGACCAAATGCAGATTGGACAACCACTTTTTGAACACTTCCACTCACTCTGCAAGCATGATTGCGAGTTTCCAGCTGCTTGCCATTTTGTCACCTCGCTCTCACACTCGCATTCCTGTCCTTGCTGCAGTGTTCATGTTGAGCTCATCACAAACTCGAGAAACAGCACCTAATCTTCTGATCAGGCATCTTTCAGCCTTCTAGACTCAACACTGAGTTCAACAATTTCAGACCATGAACTCTGTTCCCCACTTTGATTTTTTTTTTTGCTATGTGCAATCTGAATTTTGTTTTTGGGCAGAACTGTTCATCTTTCTGCCATGCATAACATTCTGGACAAATGCTTTGTTTCTTCATTACAACCATTACCACTCACTTTGCCTTTTACTCCATGGCATCTTTATCCTTTAATATCTTTCATCCTCAATCTTATTCTTGACTTTTCCTTTCGTTCTTCCTCGCCTTTTTCACATTTCTGTCTTCCTTCAGTTCTGAAGAGTCATATTCAACATAAAACATTGAGTGGGATTTTCCTCCCCCCTCCACGATGTAATTCACTGTGGCAGGAGGTGGCTCACTGCTCACTGGCGGCAGGATCATATGATCCCATTAAACACACCCCTCAGCAACAGAAAACCCATGGTAGGGTATGCCATTGGCAGGACTGCAAGATCCCACTGGTGTAAACATCAGTAAGATTTCAGTGTTTAACAGTGCTTCTTTCTCTCCACAGATACTGCCAAACCTGTTGAGTATTTCAAGCACTGCTTCTATTTAATATATACTTGCAGTCTTTTGCTTTTATTTTACTCCATCTAAGGTTGTTGTAGTAACTTAGACCTTTGAATAGATATCAATCTAGTAACACTTGTCTGTTTCTTTTTGCAGGCCCCATCATGTTAGTGGGTTAAAAGTGGATAGAATATTCTAGGCAATGGTTGACTTAAGACCTTGCACAGTGTAGTATTTCTTGATTTGTTTTAGTGTTTTTGATAATACATCCTAACACTATTTTCTTTAATTATCCTAATACTACAGGCCAGATCTGTTACGCTGCCGAGAAGAAAGCCACAATTATTCCTCAGAGGCTTTATTGTTCACAACAATTATTCCTCAGTGAATATTTGAAGACATAGCTGAAATACTTGTTTGAAAAGTCATTCTCTTTTTTCTCGGTGTTGGCGGATCTCCTATTAATCTCCAGCCTCAAGAGCCCACCCACAGTTCTTAACTGGATAGACAACCTGCCTCTAGTCCTTTATTGGCCAATTCATGGAAAATCACAGCAAAATAACCATTCCCTACAAATTGCAGGCTTCTGATTTTCATTTGACCCTGCCGTCACAGTTGTGAAGCCTGGGAAAAAAATTCTGCCTATGTTTTGATGTTTTAGGTTTTGATGTGTTCGGCACAACTTGTGGGCCGAAGGGCTTGTTTGTGCTGTAGTGTTCTATGTTCTATGTTTTCCCCAACCTTGGGTGGTAGAGAGCATTGTGTCTTCTGACTTTCAAAAGCCTTTACCTGGAATCCAACAATCTCAGGACATCTTATTATATTGCAGCAGTTTTCCTGCTGCTCAATGGCCAACTGATGCCAAAGTTCAGACCCTGTGGTCTGGCAAGTGTGTACTCCCACAATGTTGCTCTCTCAGATTATTGCCACATGTGCACCCTTCAGTTGGCCAACCCAGATTTCTGTGCGTGAGTTGGAAAGTGGCCATGACCTGCTGCTCTTACAGTAGTGGATGAAATGCAATCTGTTGCAGATTCCTCGGCCCTCACATTTCATAAGGTGAGGATCATGTCAGTCCTCAAAAAGAGGAAAGGAAATGTTAAAACCTTCCCAAACTGCTATAGAGATAACATTGATGAGAAATAGGCTGCTCAGTTTGCAAAGGGATGTAATAGTAAAGGAATTGTACTAAATGCAATAATTGGTGACCACTATTTAGCTAACAAACAACAGGTTTATTACTATTTAGAACTGGGCAGTATGGTAGTACAGTGGTTAGCACTGCTGCTTCACAGCTCCAGGGACCTGCATTCGATTCCTGGCTTGGGTCACTGCCTGTATGGAGTTTGCACATTCTCCCCGTGTCTGCATGGGTTTCCTCCAGATACTCTGGTTTCTTCTACAGTGCAAAGATGTGCGAGTTAGGTTAATTGGCCATGCTAAAGTATCCCTTAGTGTCCTAGGTTATGTAGGTTAGCTGGTAATATATGGGGATAGGGCGTGGGTGGCACTGTGGTCGATGCAGACTCAATGGGCCAATATGGCCTCTTTCTGCATTGTAAGATTTCTATGACATATAGAGTACTATAATCAATGTGTTCATTCCCTGCTCCAAGATCAATCTGGCCACAAAAGCATGCTCCAACCCAGATCTCCATGCTCATTTCCCATTGGGTAATTGGATCACATGATTGTTCCAATGCATTCCCCTTAAGGGGACTAGCTACTACAAGACAAACAAGAATTTACAGATTTCTTATCATTAATATGTTACTAGCTTTTGTTATGGATCAAGGTGAAGTAATGCTTTCAAGAAAGTTATGAGCAGTTTGGAAATAGATGATGATTATTTGGCCAAAGCCAAAATTAGTTGGAAATGAATAATTTTGGTGTGTCTGAACAGGATGGAACTTGATGCCAGAGTTGATTTTTATTTCAATGGTATCGGAGAGTGGCTATCTTGTGAGAGCTGTTATCACAAATATCATAGCCGTCAAAGAATTTTCTTACACAACTTTTTCACAAGATGTTCATGAACTACTTGGTTATTCACGTGCATTCCCTTTCTCCTCTGCGACATTTACCAGCAATTTAATTAACAAGTTGCGAACTCATGCAGCCTGCAACAAATGTCAATGACTTTGAACAGCCTGCTTGTGATGTGAGAGAGAGAGAGAGATCTTTCAACATTATCCAGGCACATGTTGTATGCCTTAACCTCACTGTTAACCAAGGATCCTAGGGAACTGAAGTGGAGTCAACAATGATTGCTGCAGCGCATGAACACCAAACTGCCAGTCAGGCACCTGCCTTTTTGTGGAATACAATATTGACAGACAGTCTTAAAATAAATGAATTATAGCAGTTCTTCCAGCACTATTTGGTACACTTAAGAAATTGCTCATGCCACATGATAAGCACAAAATGATTTCTAAAGGCTGCATTATTTCTTAAGGAGAAGCATCTGGTTTGAGTATTACTGCGTAACTTGGCTGGAGTGCATCCACTTTGCCCCTTCACAGAGACTCTGCTGGAGTTTTTGTACGGGACAGACAACGCCAGGAAAATGTACATTTCTGGAAAAAGGCAAAATTTCCATAGTGCTAATGTACAGAAAACAGGTTGCCTTCTCATAAAATGATAAAAACATTCTCAGAAAAAAGAAGAAAGAGAAAAGACTAATGCCAACTATCAGGGATTGATGCTAACAATTAGCAGTTGCACAATTTTGTCTATTTATCATTGTTTACTAACCTCAATTGTCAACATTGTGACTGAATACAAGTTTTTTTTAGTGCACATAGCTCTGTCTCACATTGACTGAGTGGTCTTCAATAGTCATCCCAGAATACCTCACACATTTTTCTATATGTCTGAAATCATGTGGGTCTCACATTTCCTGTCAGCTAAAAAAGAAAACAGTAATTTAATAGTTGTGCACAAATTGTAGCCAAAATAAACTGTCAAAACACATGAAATCTTTCAAAACGTTCAAAATGAAAATACTGACTTTGGTGGATCATGCATTCACCGGTAAACTGTCTGCAACATGATTCAGGGAATATTGTGCCCTGTGGGTCCAAACTTGGCTTTACAGAACAAACACCATTACTGATCAAAGCACTGGAAATGGCTGTCTAGTATTTAGTCCTTAGATAGTCCTCAGTTGTTTCAAATAGCCAATTTAAATGCAGTGCCCTTTGTATCTTAAATATGCCAAAGTTCTTCCCTTACAGAAACTGTATATTCTTTGGAATTTGTCCACTTGACAAAAAGGGAAAATATTGTTCTGTCTCTCCATTTTAAGGCTGCTGCTCATTTTCCAATTTTACAGACATGGATACAAACCAAGTTCGACAAAAGGAAGTGTGACCTGGGGAAAATAATATTCTTGGCAAAAAGTGGAAATAGAGGTTTCAGGCATGCTGATACCATTGTCTATGTGAAACAATTAATTTTTTTTTACATTGCATTCAGATGTCAATATTTGGTTACAGAAATCAGTGTGGGCTATTCTAATTAGCTGCTCCTACAGAACATCATCAACTGACCCATGATTGAAGGATGATGCCTATTCAGGGCTGTGAATTTCTACCATGGGTTCGTGACTGAACAAGCCAATTCTTGTTTAACAAAATTTTGGGCACATGGGACTGGGTTTCCAACTAGATAGTGAGATTCATAGTGCAGGATTTATTTCATTTTCTTTCCTTCTCTGCTGTTGTTCTGCCTCATCAAGTCCTTGTGATTCAAAACATGATGCAATTTGGTGGACAATTTGCCATTATTTGGTAGTATGCTTCTCCCAGTCAGTAATGTCAATGCTGCCTCACTTCAAGGATGACACCAGAGTTGCAGCATTTTCTTTGTCCTCCCCAGAAAGCCAAACACCTGCAAGTTAAGGAAACGGGACATTGCAGAGGTAACATTTGGCAGCTATCTGAACACTGTGTCTGGTCTATCAAAGTTGATATTACAGTTTTGCCTGAGTGGAGCTACCTTCAAGCATTTGTCCCACTGAAACCAAAGGATGTGGCGGAGGCACTGCTGTACACCAGAGGCATTGGTATGGAATTTTTCTAGTGCTCGTATGTGTCATCAATACACAGTCCAGCTGTCTCTGGGAAGTAGTGATAATAACTGCTCTAGACTTTTGTTAATGCACAAGGTTTCTGTTGTTAAATATTCACTGCGATAGTTTGTCAAAGCCTGAGCTGGCACAGCTGATCTGCTTTTGGATCTCCTTGTCAATGGGGACCTTGGGAGATAGCTACGAGGCACTCACATTCCAGAGTCTCTCATTTAGCATATATGGGAGGTAGAATATTTGGCTGGCCAGGTGTGGGTTGACAACGTTGAGACAGGCCATATTTTTGAATGCATAATTTGAGATACCAAGAATCCAAATGCAGAGTGGGCAATGACATTGTAATCATCCACAAACTGTAGGTCTTAAATTTTTATGACCAGAGCCTAAATTATGTAAAAAGTATGTATCAAGATGATTAAGGAAAACACAGAATTATGTATGGTTATACTGAACTTTAATAAAGACCTGTGGTTTTAAAAATGGACACAAACCAAATTTGGCTGAGGATGTAAATTCAGTCACAGGCTGAATTGCTGGTGAGTGATACCAAGGGAAAGAGAGACAATATAACTGTATCCCATTTCCAGATGAGGACACATCAAAAGCATTAAAGCACATAAAATAACTTCAATCTCCTGTAGAGATAATGGTACTTAAGTAACATTGCAGCAGGAATGACATCCTGTGAGAAATGTTCCAGACCAGTTGTGGATTTGTGCCTTCCAAGAATATACAAAGATGGTTTATAGAATCTATCACATCTATCAGGACATGTCAGAGAATACCTGTCCTCCCCAAAAACAGAGATGTTGTACCTGACCAAGGAAGACTCTTCCCATGAGAAAAGACAGTGAGCATAACATGAAATCTATGTCTTTTTGCATCTTTCCAGTCCATCACGTGGGATGCAGCAGCCACAAAGCAATCAATAGTGCATATGTATCAAGTAAGTGACAAGCTCAATGATTACAAAGGGCAACACCTTGTTGGGATGTCCTTGTTGAAAGCTTATCCAGGTGCCAGGGGTTCCTTTAGTGCACAGTTTTGTAGGTGGCAACCATGTGCACATTATGACTTTTCACATCAATCCTTTAGTCTAAATGAACAAGAAGGATTTACAGTCGATAAATGGTCAGAGGATATCTGTGTATTATTGTGCATCACATTGCTTTGTGCAACCATTGACTTTTGTGCTATATTGAAGACAAGTCCCGAGAATAATACTGCCAACACGGACACACTATGCAACGTCAGACATTTTAACAGGATCCTTAAGGGTGTGGTTGAATCTGCTGCGGTGCAGTGACTTCCTCCATTAATACAGACAGAAAAGCATCATGAATACCTGGTTTATGTGGCTTATTTTAACTGAGAGTGAATGGTTCTGTCAAAGCCGTAAATTCCATAGAATGCCACCAGATGATTGACACCACTATGCTCTGCGTGATTTGAGCAGATGGAATCCCCAAAGTTACTAATAAGATTGAAGCCAATTGAAGAATGTGTTGAAATGCAGGTTGTCGTGCCATTATCTTTATAGCTTCACTGAGTGAGACCGGCGCTATTTAATATTATGGGAATTTTATGGGCAAGGTACTTACAATTTTGAACTGGGTAAATAGTGCTAAAAGAGGCACTATTGTCCTCTTTTAGCACTAAGACTTTGTCCTAACTGTTTGAATTGGACATGAATTCAAATCTGAAAGTCGAAATGATATAGCAGATTGTTACCAATTTCTCTTGCCTTTTCCACAGATACTTGACATTTCAATTAGGAACAAGTGATCATATATATTGGGAGACACAGTGAAGTAATAGGATATAGGTTCAGATGAGCAATTTCCGACAGAATAAATTCTTAATCTCAGCAGTGACAGTAACTGAATAGTGAAAAATGAAGTAGAGGACAAGACACCTTAAATCACTTGGGTAATTCTCAGGAGCTAAAAAAAATTTTTGTCAGAGTTCTGGAAAGAATTATTTGCTCAGTCCTGTGGCAGGGAATATTTTGTGGCCTATTTCTTCCCTACTGCCTAGTCCATCACTTCCATGTTCAAGTATGTGTTAAAAAAAATGCTAAGCAATGGAGAAAGATTTTAAGAAGTTTTGAGTTGCAATCAATTATTGTTTTAGTTGAAGTGTAAATCTATAAAAAGATTCAATTATAATACAAAGGGATTACTATTCTCATGTTAAGCACTGATTCATATTTTTTGAATTGTTGTCAGTTGACACTTAATTCTGTCCAATAACACATTTCCACTCAATTAAATCAGGGAATATTGACTTTTCTTTGCAGCTTTCCAAGTATCGCAGTTAGTTTCTATGGACAGCACTTTGCAAATTACCATGAGTTGGCGGGAAACATCTGCTGACCACGGCAGCCCCACAACCATTTAAAGATCCAAGGAGTATTAATTGGCTGGAGACACAATTTTCCCCCTCACTCCTGTGCGAATCCTGCCTCAGAGAGCCACCAGCTAATCCAATTGGATTGGCAGCAAGAACCACAAAACAGTAAAAATGATCCATCAATATGACAGCAAGTATTATAGTCAATAGAAAGGGGAGATAAGTAAAAGCAGGCAATTTCAAGCATTTGCCTGTTTTGTTGGAAAATTAAAGGGCTGCAATGTGTGCAGATTTGATTTAAAGTTGCACAAGCCAATTAAACACTAGTGATGTTGATTATACTGATAATGGTACCTTTCAGAAACAATGATCAATAATGAGTAGTGTTAGTGTTCTAAAACATATACAAACATCAGATTAGAAGTGGCTAGCTATCCCCCTTTTTCCCTGTCAGCCAATCATGTTTACATCCATAAATTTATTGACCTATGCAGGAAAATCATCCAATGCTCAACTTGTCAGACCTGCATGAATGAGGCCATTGATCATTTTTCAATTATACAATATAAAGCACAAAAATCTAAAATAAATATTTAAATTGTTTTGCTGCTTTCTCTCTCCTCTCCAACATAACTGGAAGATTCAATTTGAGAGCATTCTCAATAAAATCCCTGTCATTTTCAGGCAGCTGCTCTTTACATCGATGAGGCACATTCCAGCTGCAAATCCAGACTATAGTCAAACATCATCTAGTTTCATTAAGAATCATTGTGTAATATGCAGCCAACAGCCATTATTGTACAATAGGCTGTACATTTTTCTTATTCTTTCATAGGATAGGAGTTTTGCTGGCTAGGCCAACTCTTGTTGCCCATTCCTTAATTGCCCTCGAGAAGTTGGTGACAGCACTGCTTTGTCTTGTTCAATTTATAGTAAATTCAACCATAAAGAAGTTCTATTTTGCAGATCTTGGTTCATGGGACATTCAAAAAGTCAAGAAAAAATCATTATCAAATTCAGTAGAATCCAAGAGTCTGGGCATTTTTAAAATACACCAGCCTGGAATTGAAATGCAACCATTCTGAACTTAGAAATGTGCAATGACCTCTTGGTAAGGTGTCTCATATCATTTAGCTTTAGTATATTTAACCCAGAGTTTTGGAATACATATCCAAGTTATGCCACCGCTATCAAGTCAGGTTGTATTTTAAATTCTTCAAAAAAAGACAAACGTTCTCCTGCGAGCAACGGAAAATATCCATAAACAGCATCAGTACCAGGCCTACTTAAAGCTCTCTCCCTTTATCTCTGTCATTGCATTGGAAAACTAGAACCAGTAACTGGACATTTACTTTTCCAATGAGAGAGAGATTTTTACTTTATTTACTTGCTCTATGGCTAAAGCTACTTTGAAAATTATTGAAACCCATTTCAAAATAAGTCTGCCATTTCCAAATGCACGCATTCCAAATGGTAGTGTTGTAAATTATATCCACATTTACAAGCTCTATATTGTTCTTTGGAGTCCAGAATTGATTTTAATTTTTAAAACATATAGGAGCTTAAGAAAATCCAAAGATTGTTTTTTTTTTAAGAATACATAAGTGATCATGGAGTTTATCATACTACTTTAGTCTTTCATTGAGTTTACTTTGACTCAGATTAATTGTGGGTAAAGCAGAGGGAGAAAGCTATGGTATTCCACCACCACCACCACCGCCCCCCCCCCAGGGAAAACTTTGACATAATTGAGTTATCTATAAAGAGATGTTAATAGTTAATGAATTACATACAGTATGAAGTTTTCATTTGTGGCAGACACTTGTGAAGTGGTGGAGAACAGTCAATTCCACTACAATGATAAACTCGTAAACTTTCCACTGAAAAGTTCAAGATTAAATATAACCAAATTGTTTCCGTTGGAAAGATTTGGAAATAAAACCTGGAGATTCCGTTAAACTATCAAAGTAGGAGGAGGGAAAAATTTCAATGACTGTCATGGCAGATAGACTTGATTGCATAGCGAAATAAATGTCAGAAATTAAAGCTCGTTGACTTTTAGGTAGAAAGAACTGCACTTAAGAGCGCTTTTCATCACAGGACATCCTAAAGGGCGGTACAACAAATGAATTACTGCAGAAGTGTAGTTACTTGTGGAATGTAGGAAGCAAACTACTTATACAAGCTGGTTTCGGGTCTCAATTCAAATTTGGAATAAATGGCTCGTTCTCTTCAAGTGCCAAACAGACTTCTAGTGCGTTGTCAATATCCCTTTGTGGGTTAACTGTCAGCTTTGCAGCAGCCGTTCCCTATTAATTAAAATCATTAGGAATATTAAAGCTCAACATGATCAGAATGCAATGTCCTGCAGAATAAACAAAACTGGCTTCAGCTATGTAGTACCTGACGCTAATAGATTTTTTTTTAAATGGTACAAGAGTGTCGTCAGCATTTTGAAAAACATCAAATATTGAAGGGTTAACACACCACGTTTTTTCCATTTCACTGAAAGCAAGCAATTTCATATCTGTGCGTGCTTACGATCCACAATCAATGTTGCATGCCGCATGGAAAAATACCGTGCACACACTGTGCTTAATAAACCGGGTTAGTTCGGAATCTGAAATGTTCTGTAAATATTTTTATCTTGAAGTTAGGAACAATGACTGATTTTTCTTAGATTATTTACCATTACAGAAAAGAGCCGTTTTAACTGTTCAGTCTCAGTTGTGTTCTCCAGCACAGAATGCTGAGCGTCCGTCTTTAAACAATTAACCGCACTTTTTTTCCGTCAAAAGTACTTACTTTGCACATTGTTTAGGGACTCAGAAACTGGCTACCTAAATCCAGATTTCGGCACAAAATACATCATTTAAAAGTGTGCATTTTCTTGATACTTTAAAGGAGGCCATGGTTTGTAAACAGTTAAGACGTCCTTTGTCTCTGCATTCAACAAACAAAAAAAATGTGGTTTGCTATTATACTAGGTTTGATATGTAAACTTAAGCGTACAGGTGGTTTGCATGTACAGCCTGATATAGAGACAAATATGAAACTAAAAAGAAAATAAATCAATATTATTGAAGAGAAAGCAAGTATTTGTGAGAGGTATGTTTGTAATCTTGAATTCGTGCCGTTTATGTAATAGAACAAAACACGGACATAAAAGAGCAGAATCAATCTGATGCACTTTGGGTGATTATTGTTCAATTTCGGAACTTCGTGTGAGAAATGTCATTCGCATTGTGGCTATGAGTCCAAAATGTGTATTTACGGCCTTTTGGCTAATATCAAGCCCAAGATGCCTTATCTTATCAGTGACTCTTGTGGGAATCATGAATTAAATTCAGTTGGAGTTTGAATTTGATTTTTAGAGCAAGCAAGGAATGGGTTCGGGTCTGCCTGGTCCACTCTGAGCATTGGCTTCCGAGAATGAAGTAAAAATAATTCTTAAATTATTTAGGAGTTCAGACACGGATGTGGCCTGGACCTATGGCTAGTTAACGTTTTTAGGCACGCGTCGCAAAAAATGAGCTATGGATTGAATCTGGTACGGATGCATTAATGATACATGGAAAGCTTTCTACATAAGAAAGTTTGTGTGCGTAACAATTACCTGCATTTTAGTTGTTAATGAGGCATGGGTATCCGATTACACTGACTCTGAGCACACAAACCAGAGTTCACCCAAATGAGCAGCAGGTCTCTACATATGCGAATTAAGAGAGAAGGGTTTGTTTAAAAAAATTGCATTTACAGGATCGTCAATTTAACCTCTATGCTAGGAAGGAATTATAATCTGGGGCAAAATTAACGATCAGTTGGACAGGTGGTGAACAGGTGGACATCTTTTGATCGGTGACTAGTTAAGGAAAACTAGCGTGTATTTGTTAAAGGCAAATAAAGTTTAACTAACTTATTGAATTTTTGATGAGGTAGCATAAAGGTTTGATGAAGGCAATGTGTTGGGTATATATAGTCTTCCAAAAGGCATTTGGTAAAGTTTCACATAATCATAGTCAGCAAATTTGAAGCCAATGGAATAAAAGTGGCAATGGCTGCATGTCTACAAAGTTAATCCAGTAACAGGAAATAGAAAGTAGCGATGAATTTTTGATGTTTTGACTGGAGGAGGATAATGGGTTCCATAGGGAAGGATACCAGAACCATCAGTTTCATTGGTACATATAAATGATCCAGGTTTGTTTGTACAGGGTACAGTTTTGAAACTTTTAGTTAACCCAAAATGTTGTGAATAATGAGGAGGAATATGCTAAACAAATGAGGACTTCAGCTGGTAGAATGAATCCATGTATGGCAGATTAACTTTAATGCAGAGGTTGTGAAGTGATAGAATTTCATAAACTTCAATAGAACCCCAGATGAATTGGGATTACATACACGTTACGAATGCAGAATGAAGAAAGGTTATAAAAAAGGTGTAATTCTAAAGGGAGTGTAGGGACGGATAGATCTGGAGACAAATTGAAGGTGATAGGTTGAGAAATTGGTGAAAAGTGTATATGGATCCTGGATTTTATAAATAGATGTACAGCATGCATTTAAAATTAAGGGGATTATGACAAGTCTTTATAAAATATTGATTTGGCTAAACTGGAGTATTGTCACCAACACTTTAGGAAAACAGTGAAAACTTTGGAAAGGATACAGAAAAGATTCATGAGAATAGTTACAAGGATGAGGGATTTAAATCACATAGTTTGGAAATGCTGGAGTTATTTTCCTTCAAGAAGAGAAATTTGAAATAAAATCTGATAGAAAACCATGAGTCGAGCCAAAGTTGATAGAAATGGGTTGCATTAACAGTAGAACCCAAGAACGTTGATTTTAAATGGCTGTCAAAAGATTCTAGGAAGCCAACAGGGGTGGAAACTTGCAGCTATGATCTGAAATGTATTGACTGTGATGGAGTTAGACTTAATTATTTGTTTTAAAAGAGAATTGGATACATACCTAAAGGGGAAAAAAATCACAGTTGGGGGAAAGAATAGGCTAGTATAACTGGTTGAGTTGCTGCCGCAGGGAATCAGTACACACGAACAAGACAGGACGAATGGCCACTTATTCTGTAAGTATTCCATGACTATGATTAAAAACACTTGGAACGATTTTTTTAGTTAGTCCGTCTATTTAAATTTAAGTAGTATTTTATTTTAATGGGGTATGCCTGGCTTGTTGCAGTTACATTGTGGCCAGCGTGACATAATATGGAACAAAGTGATCTCCTAGCTTCAACCACTGGAGTCAAGGTTGAGTTGGCATTGAAGTAAGTTCTTCACCATGTGAGGTGCTAAATTTTGGAGTTTGCATTTTAGTGAAGTACCAGACCAACATGAAAAGTACAATTGTCATTTCAGCCTTCTAATGCTACAGAATGTTTACTAGAGTTCATGGCTTTGCAGAAGTTCAAGATTCCACATGATGGATAATCATATAACCTGCAATGAATGCATAGATCACCCAAGGAATACATAATCAGTTTGTCAGCAAAGTTGAAACTATTGGAACAAAAGGGGTAGTGGCTGCATAGCTACTAAGTTGATCAAGTGACAGAAAATGGAGAATTTTGGACTGGATGAAGATAGTGGAGTTCCAAAGGGATTGGTATCAGAACCAATACTTTATTTGATGCATATGAATGACTGAGATTTGTTTGTATAGAGTACAGACAGAAGGTTTACTAGAATTCATGGCTTTTCAGAAAATATCAGGTTATGATTGTTTATTGTTGCAATGCACAACTATTTATCAGGCTCACTCATAGAGGAGGTTGGTTTTACTACTTTAACTGTTCCTACGCACATCTTTATCCATCACTATCATTATCCACAATTCTTAACCCAGGTAGTGTTTCAAACTATTAGCTCTGTAACTTAAATGTGAAGGATTTAAAACATTCATTGTACGAGGCATTTCTGAAATGTAATAAGGAGTTATATGATATGTGCAAACTTTTTAAGAATAATTGTATCTTACTTATTGATCAATTGTTAACAATTATACGTAAAAGTAGATTTCACTGTGTACCAAAATGATCATTGGTGTTTTGCTTAGGCAATCAATGCATTCATTATGGATTATATGATTATCCATAATGCAAAATCTTGAACTAGCCATGGATACAGCAGGTTACAAAGAAAAAAAGAAAGTACGGTCAAGTATTCATTGTGCTGCTCACCACATTAAATACTGTTTGCTTAATTGCCATACAGTATTTTTGTATAATTGTTGTACTCCACTAACTTCAACACTACTTAGCTTTAAATACAAAATTCATTTTTTTACTCATTGTATTCGTCTATGATCAATTAAGATCTTGTTAATAATGTTATAAAACCAAAAACATAGAAGTTTAGTAACATGTATTAATCCCAATATTCTATTTACAATTGGCATGGCAGAGAATAAAAAAAGTTATTGCACTTTTAGTTTACATTAGAAGTGCATTTGTTTTTTAAGAAAAATACAAGGAAGTTACATTTATAATTAAATTTTATTATCTATAAATTGTATGTTTCAAAGTGTTCTAATATTACAGTAGGGTCATCTGTTAGCCTTCGAAAGGGTTGGAAATTAAGCATTAAAGTCAATGCCACTTTGATTTTACCGATCTAACTAAGGAAGAGGTATCATTATTGTACTGAGGGTTGAACACTAAATTGCAGTTCGCTGACCTGTCACTCAGACTGACAACACAGACAAGGGGGCTTTGATCTCCATACGGGTAAGGTTGCAGGCAGGAGTCTGTACAGGAGAGACTGCAAAGCAGACTGATTTCTACTCGCAGTCAATAGGAATCGGAAGACCTTTTATTATAAGTCGTACACACATCCCTACATGAATAACCCATCCCATGCCATTGATCTTTTGAAATTACTGCCTTGGTGATCACAACTTGTCTCCATACGAAAGCAAACTACTTCGATAACATTTTGTAATAAATTATAATGTAAAATATGAGGTGCTGAGATCCAAGTACAAATGTTAGAATTTAAATGGTGCGTTAGTTTTCAGTTTGCAGAATTGTAAGTTAAATATTAGATGCAATTTAAAAGCACATTTCACAAAGATAAAATTGACTATATTGATGTACGATTGTTACTATAATGTTATTTTCATTACAACAAGCATAACACTAAAATGTAGTTTGCTACATTTACAAGACATCAACTGGACTTTGTGGAAAACTGATTATTCAATGAGAAAATTATTGTGTTTCTTTAGGATTGCAGTAAGCCTGGTGTTTCATTTTAAGAGATTCTGTAATATTTGTTTAAGGCATAGACACGGACCAAGTCTTTCAAACAATTTCATTGTTTCAACGTATAATCTAATATATAGCAACAGAATAAAATACAAAAAAAGCTGTTAAAGTGAGACTTCAAACTTTTTCAAATTTTAATTGTATTATAATCATTTCTATTTTAAAATAGAATGGTACACTAAATTCACAATGATCAGTATTTTTAATACTTCCATATTTCTGATCTCCTAAACATGATTAATATATGAACTGCTTTCTGCTATCCCCTGTCACATTGAATGTTTATAAAATTACTGAAACTGGAAACACACATTCAATTACATATAGTTTTAATTATGGAGTTAAACTGAACTGTCATTTCCAGACAAACTGAAGTTACTTGCATTTTTTTTGCAAGAAGGGGAACAGATATTTGTTCCATCAATTTGTATTTAACCTCAAGTCATTTCAGAACAATACACAAGCAATTTTATATTTTTGTTTCCATTAACTGAAATGCTACTAGTCATTATTTGAAAACAACTACTCTATTTAAAAATAATTTTATATTTCATTTCATGGTTCCCTTTCCTTGGTTAAATTATTTGAACAACTGCCCCATAATATATGTACACAATTAAACCATAATAGTCTTAAAACATTTCCCCACTTGGTAATAGAATTGTTATTTTGGTGATGTTTACAGGCTCGATCGTCGTCTGAAAGCAACCTTTTGCAATTAACCTATTTTTAACATTCTAAAATTAGTGTTAAAAATAACATGATGGTAAACAAACTCCAGACTACCTCATTACATTCATTATTACTCTGATAGTCTGTGTTTCTGTCTATTACAGGGTAATGACAGGGGATTATTAATACCTCTGGGTCATTATCATACCAAAATAAGAATTCATAGTAAACTGCTCACCCTTCTTCAATTTAGGATGTTTTCCTTGACAAACTAAGTTGGCCTCTGCTGATATTTTTTTCTTTAACTTATCAATTAATTGAATAATTGCCAAAATGGATTTCATTCATCTGGTTTGTTGCATTGACATTGTCAGATATTGTTTACATCCAGAAAAAACACAAGTGGGTAATTGATTTTATTCCCATTCATTTAGAGTCAGAAATATACTAGTTTAGTACATTGAATGGAAGTTTGCCTTTATGGAATAATATTGCTTCTACAGGCAACAAGTTATATATGAATGAGCTTCACTTATTCAAATGAATCTCTGCTTTAATTCTGTGCTGAGCTACATATTTAATAGTACTAAACATTTATAACACATAACATTTGTGATAGTGGTATGATTTTGTATGTTTTTAAGTTTTTGTATTTTATTTGAATGTTCTTTTGATTTTCAATGATAGCTTTTAATACAACCCACAAATTATCTATCTGAACAGAAATTCCAGTTTAAAAAGGCTTTCAATGTAAATGATAATGTACTTTTTAAGCATGAATTTAAAATAGCATAATTTGAAAAATTCCATACTCAACAAATATTGCCTTTTTAAATTAACTCTGATTAAGGAAATATTTTTCCTTTTTTTGGTTCAAAATCATGTCATTATTAACATGAAGAGAAAACCTTGGTCAGTGGAATTCTTGGTTCTTGTAGTTCAACTTGTAAATATCAGATGATACAGAATTTTCCCAATGCTTAATGATAAAACATTTTTTTTCAAGAACTCAGCACACCAAGTTCACATTCACAATTGATTTGGATCAGTCCCAGGTCTCTTGATAAAAGTGATCAAAAATGATTGAAGTTTGGTATTAATTATAATCAGTCTTTCTTTCATAGTGTTTCTTTCATACACTGTATCATCATGCATTGAAGGATGAATACACAGCAGATTCATTCATTTGAATATTTGATTTTGTCTGGCTATATGCAAAATAAATCATTGTAATTTATTGGGTTAAGTGCATTAAAGTGAGTGAGCGAGTCCACTGCAGGAAATTACTAGCATCACAAATGATTTTACTTTAATTTATGGATGTTTTCCAGTATCCATTTTCTACTCTGATTTTCCTACTTACTTTTTTATTCAATCTCAAGCACGACAGCTTCTGAATATTTCTGCTCAACATCTTTCAGATTGAATGAAAAGATACACTAAACATGCATCCATGCAGCTGGTGTTGGTGCAATTACTCCTCTGGAGGGATCAGCGGATGCACTTGGGTTTGAGAAGGTCCTGGCAGAAGGTTTAGGTCCAGCAAAGAGCCCACACTCAGCTCTGCAACTTGAGAAGATGAGGTTCCCTGTTCTTTTTAAATGAATACAGATGGCTGGCACACAGAGTGGGCAACTTGGAAAAATGCCCCAGGGCATATTCCTTGCTGTCGTGTTATTCAACAAAATCAGTTGCTTGCAAGATGTCTGTGTTCTTTCTTAATCCGTGATCAGTCCCTTTTGGGCTCTTATCCTCTTCCTTTTGGAAAATGTCACCGAACCAATCAAGTGTTTGCACAAAGATTGAATTGACTGAAATAATGATTTTTCCTGTAAAGCACGCAGCCCGATCCACTCAGTAATAAATAGCAACTTCAACTAGTGCATACACTGCTGAATGCAAGATGGGAATTCACATCCATGCCTGCTTTCTGCAAAATTCCTACTTTCAGGAAAATTGTCGAAAAATACGCTCATTTTACCTGATGTGTCACACTGACTGAAATCCCGAAAGAAGCTAATGATTTCATTATAAGCTATTTATTGTAAAGATTTTTTTTATAAAAAGTCAAAACGAAAGATGGACATATAACTTGATGGAATTCGCTCTGAAGTGGTTAATTCTAATTTTAATTTATGCCATGCTTTTGAAATATGAAGTTAAACTATGCAATATATGAATTGTCATGGAGTCAGATGTAGGCGGCGGGAGTAAATTTTCCCTTGCCGATGATTTTGGTTAAAAAAATCGGCAAAAGTACAATATTGAATAGAGGATAAATTTAACCCACCCCGAGGTAAATGACAGAAATGGACCGTGCGTCCATTCCACGTTCCGCGTGAATTTACTTTCCATTGGCTCCAATAGAACATAAAAGTCCCTGGTGCATCTTTTTGTCGTACATACTAGAAAACTAACTTGATTTCAAGTGTAACCACTAACGGCCCTCCCTCCATAGAATCTCATGACCCATATTTTAGTGGCAGTGGTCAACTCAGTTTGCTTCGATATGGATGGAAAATGATTGTAGTGTTGTCAAGAGTGGAATTTTAGGAATACTTTTCACCCTATTGCTGAACATCTGTGTTTGAGCATTGTGGTAAAGCGTTTTCAACATGCTTTTCTCTTCTAATTTAATATACAATATAGATGTTCTCTTCTGACGTGTACTAAAGGCACCAAAATACTTTTGTCAAAAGGAAAATCCAAGAGACAGACTGTCGTTCCTGTTGGCTCAAGTCCACGAATAATACACGAGAACAATTTTAACTTTGGGCAGAGACGCTCTGCAAGTCCTCGCAGGCAATTCAGGGCGAGTGCTGGTGTACAGCAATTTGATGCGGAACTAGTCATAAGCCGCATTTTCATTCTGGGGCACTAATGCTCCTTTTGCCCACCCCCCCCCCAACCTAATTTTTTGAAAAAAAACTTACTTCTTCTGAATTTTTGAGAAATTCGTTAAGCATCACTTCCCCCCCCACCCGCCCGTCCCCGTCCCTGTCCCTTTCCGAGTTAGTCTGTGCTGAGTACAAACGGAGCTGGGGCACATAGCTTCAATGCCTAAGGTACATCGCACGAGAACAGATTTACACACCGAATTGAGGCTGCCCGCAGAAACAAGCGGGTCCAGAGCCTCTTCTGTGTCGGGCCAAACAAAAAGCCAGGAGAATCGCGAGAGGGGAAGGGGTCCTAATTAGCTCCATGATTTTCAGTCTCACCCAGCGGAGTTTAGCCATAGAAAATATTTTCTTCCCACGTAAATAGTGGGATATGCTGCCAAACTCTCGACACCATTCGCCTCTAGCATTCAGTGCTGGAAATGACACATGTTGGATTCATTTCCTCGCACAACATTTTGATCTACCTAAACTTTCGTTTTTAGGATATAAACTTATAAAGGACAAGTTTTCTGATCTCAGCAAAGCTTCAGAGACGATAACTAAAGGCCCTCACCTCCCCCTACAGGAAGAGAGATCAAAATCATTCGTTAATGAGCTTACAGAGGAGTCTACTTACATCCAATTGCAATCACAGCGGCCTTTGATGGGCGGGAGTGCAGTGGGTGGATGAGGTTAGCTTCACAGCGCCCTTTTCAGACAGAGATAGTCATGGATGGTGCCGAGTGAGAGAAAATTAAAGCAATTGAATATGTCAGATAATGTGTGATAACAAGCTGGAAATAAATGCCATTATTTAATTGGAAGTGCAATTCCCCACAGGATAGCAAACCTATGTTTGAATGTAAATATTTGTTTGTTTGTGTTGTGATTATAAAAAGTGAGCAACGGGAGTAAAATCAGGAACACTGCAAGCAGTGAGTGACAAGATAGTGATATAATGCAAGATCTAAGCTGACAAGATAAGGCATTACACAAATTCTCCGGCTTGACCTGACGTTTGATGTTAACGATTTAGTAATATTGTTCAAATGCTGGTAGAGCGGTGGTGCCTTACAGATCACTCAGTGAGACTGAATAGCAGTTGTAACCTTTACATATGTATTGGCGGGAGTAACTATGACTCTCTTAAAGAGGGCGCGGGAGTAACTATGACTCTCTTAAAGAGGACCCTCTTGGGGGGACTCTCTTGAGGTTTCTTGGTTACTTTAGCTGTGCGTGTCTTGTCGTTTCTGCCGCACAGCGAGCTGCGCCTCCACGTCGGTCCCGCCGGGCAACGTCACCGCACGTCCATCGCGGTGGCGGCTAAAGCGGCTGTCCCAGAAACGATGCGGAGTAATTGCATGCCTGGATGCCCCTTAAGGTTGCGATTACAGACAGGTGGGGTAAGATTGGTTAAGCCGAAAAAAAGGCGTTAATGGCCAATCGTAACTGTGGGGTCTTCTGGTTTCTACCCACAGCGAGTCAATCCCTTCCGCGGGAGCCACCTGGTACCTTCTCCTTGGGCACAAGAGAGGGTATTCCGTGACTGGTCGAGAAACAAATAGCGGGGGCGATGCATGCCAGGTCCACGACCACTACCACAGGACTGCCATCCTAGAGTGGTGAAGTTGGAATGGATTATGGTGTGTGTTGCGTAGCTGTGGTATTTTTGGTTGTTCTAGACCACAGTGAGTCATCCCTTACCGATGGTCCCGCAGGGAATCCAGGCACTCCTGCTGGCAGGCGAGTGTCTGTCGGAATCTGACTAGCCGAGGATAACCAACACGCTTCTATGCCTATAAACCCGGTAAATGTTCAAAAAATAGGTTCTCGACAAGTTCAGGCTTGTCCCGGGGGCACCGGTGATCCACTGGCGGATGCGGTTCAACCCTGCCTAGGTAGTAGAAGCACCTGCGACCCACTACCCACACGATCGGTACAAAGGGTGAGACAAACGAGACGCACCTGGGGTGACGCTGAGATGGGACGTGTGCCCCGTCTTGTCTTGGATGTTCACCACCAGACGATCTCGAAAGATAATGACACCGATTACCACCCTTAGGTGTCACGGTACGAATGGGCAGCACGTCAGCCCAGTGATTAGCACGGAGGTTGACCGGCTACTTGGACCCAGGGTCGGTTCCCGACCTGGGCCTTGCGGCTGGGGGAGTTTGCACTTTCTCCCCGTGTTTGCGTGGGTTTTCCCCGGGTACTCCGGTTTCCTCCCACATGGCCAAAAATGTGCTAACTAGGTTAATTGGTTATGAACAATTGTCACGTCACCTGATCTGGCTTCCCTGAATTCGGACTAAACTTTTCCCTTAAATTCTAAATTTCCTCCTCACGCAAGAGAGCCGAGCACCGAAAGTACCGACAAAAGGTTCTCTAAACGCCCAATTAGATCAGGGGGCGACGGTACCAGCTCACACCCTGCCCTAAATACGCTCAGGGTGCCCAACCAAGCCACAATGACATCAAGTAGACCCCGGCTGGGGCTCTGCGAGCCACGGACTATGACCAGGGCAGACCCCGGCTGGGGTCTGCGAGCCACAATTGGTAACATCAGTAGACCCCGGCTGGGGTACTACTCGTGGTAACTTAAGATCAAGAGACCCAGGCATGGGATCTGCTAGTGGTAGACAAAAGCGTCGACGAGCAACGTAAAGACTCGGAAAAGGCACTCATGCGAGTGTATTCAAAAAGACCCTCTTGGGGGGACTCTCTTGAGGTTTCTGGTTATTCCCTGGGGAGTGACTATGACTCTCTTAAGGAGGACTCTCTTGGGGGGACTCTCTTGAGGTTTCTTGGTTACTTTAGCTGTGCGTGTCTTGTCGTTTCTGCCGCACAGTGAGCTGCGCCTCCACGTCGGTCCCGCCGGGCAACGTCACCGCTCCTCCATCGCGGTGACGGCTAAAGCAGCTGTCCCAGAATCGACGCGGAGTAGTTGTATGTCTGGATGCCCATGTCAGGCTGCAATTACAGACAGGTGGATAGATGGATTGGCTAAGCCGAAAAAAAGGCATTAAAAAGCCAATCCCAGTAACTGTGCGGGTCTTCTGGTTTCTACCCACAGTGAGTCAATCCCTTCCGCGGGAGCCACCTGGTACCGTCTCCTTGGGCACGAGAGAGGGTATTCCGTGACTGGCCGAGAAACAAATAGCGGGGGCGATGCATGACAGGTCCATGTCCACTACTTTGGACAACTTGGACTGCTGCCATCCAAGCGTGGTACCGTTGGAGTGGACGGTGGTGTGTGTTGCGTAGCTGTGGTATTCTTGGCGTTCTAGACCACAGTGAGTCATCCCTTACCGATGGTCCCGCAGGGAACACAGGTCTTCCAGCTGGCAGGTGAGGGCCTGGAGGAATTTGACTGGCAGAGAACAGCCAACACGCTTCTATGCCTATAAATCCGGTAATCGGTGAAAGAGAAAAAGTCTCGACAAGTTCCGGCTTGTCCCGGGGATAGTTGGTGAACCGCTGGCGGATGCGGTCATGACTGTCTAGGTAGTAGAAGCACCTGCGACCCCCTACCCACACGATTCGGTACAGAGGGTGAGACGAACGAACCGAGCCTGGAGTGACGCGGAGAAGGGACGTAGTGCCCCGTCTCGTCTCTGATGTTCACTACCAGATGATGACGAAAGATAACGACACTGATTGTTGTACAGATGTCGCGGTACGTATGGGCAGCACGTCAGCCCAGTGATTAGCACTGTCGGTTGGCCAGCTACTTGGACCCAGGGTCGGTTCCCGACCTGGGCCTTGTGGCTGGAGGAGTTTGCACTTTCTCCCTGTGTTTGCGTGGGTTTTCCCCGGGTACTCCGGTTTCCTCCCACATTCCCAAAAATGTGTTAACTAGGTTAATTGGCTATGACAAAATTGTCACGTCACCTAATCTGGCTCCCCTGAATTCGGTCTAAACTTATCCCTTAAATTTCTAAATTACCTCCCTCATGCAAGAGAGCCGAGCACCGACCACACAGTACCGACAAAAGGCTCACTAAATGCCCAATAAGATCAGGGAGGACGGTACCAGCTCACAACCCAGCTAATGAACACTCTTAGCAGGGTATCCAACCGAGCCACAATTGACATCAAGTAGACCCCGGCTGGGGCTCTGCGAGCCACAAATTAGGATCAAGCAGACCCTGGCTGGGGTTCTGCGTGCCACAATTGGTAAGATCAAGTAGACCCCGGCTGGGACTCTGCTAGTGGTAACTCAAGATCAAGAAGACCCCGGCTGGGGCTCTGCTAGCGGTAGACCAAAACGTCGACGAGCGACGTAAAGACTCGGAAAAGGCACTCGTGCGAGTGTATTAAAATAGCCTGGAGTTATGGTTATTGATGGAAGAACACATAGCTGACCAGTAATCTCCCTTACCCTTACAAACTGTCATTGACCTCTATTGGAAGGATTTGCAGATTGATAATCAACCTGTTTGGCCACATTATGAATGCACCTTCCTTGGATGCCAACTCTGGAGTTTAGACTTCAACCCAGAGCTTCTGGCTCAGAGGCAGGAATATAACCTACATTTTCTTTTGCAAAAAGATATTTTATTCATCGAATATCAATTACAAACATTTTAAACATCATATAAAGTGCAATAATATTCGATCTCTCTACACACCATGTTGAACTTTGAGGTGTTTCAGTACAGTCAAAGAAACATTGCAGACATTTCAGAATGGTCATTACAGATAGTACAAAGGTACTTAAGTTGTCTACATCAATCAAATTGCTCTCTGGGGTGTTTCAATACAATTGTGGTACATGTAATCTTCATTGTATACATATATTAAATGTGAGTCATACAGCCTGAAGGGGTTTATACAATTCCACTTCCCTCCGTTCACTGTGGCTGAAATGTCTCAGAGAACAATCTTCCACCATTGCAGCTCTGCTGTGGCTGCCACAAGCTTTAGTGAATCCCTCAGCATGTAGTCATGGGATTTGGAATGTGCCAGGCTGCAACATTCAGTCAGAGACAATTTGTGCTGGAGGACTAACAAGATTCAAGTCTTTCAACTAGTTAATGAGTCTTCTACAATTGCTAATGTTTGACTCTGTGTGTGTCCCAGAGAAACTTGTGCTACCTTGCTGTTGAGGATAAACTCAACAAAAACTATCTCCTCTCTCTCCAGATCTTCTTTGCAAAGGCATATTCACAAGGAAGTGGACAACCATTGCTTCCCCATCACAGTCATCTCAAGGGCAATGTGCGAATGGGATGGGACTCTGGGCATGTGGGGAGGCCACTTACTGTGCCACAAGACCTCCACCGTGATAACCTATTTACAACTGAATTTACCCTGTGCTTTTGCTCACCCTTACTTTAACCATGCACACTTTGGTTGTGGCTGAAGTATAGGACAAGGAGGTGGAGCTCACATCAGTACATTTAAATCAGTGCCCTTTGAGATAATTAGAACACCAACATAATTTTTGCCTAAAATCATGCAAGTCCCATCGAATACTTAAACTGCAAGAAAAACCTAGTGAATTTGGTACCTCTAAGTCACTGAAGCAAGATTTTAAAGCACTTTTGTATACAGCTAATTGCATTACAGAATTTTCATTCTATTTGGATTGGCAGGAGAGTTGCCGTCTGATATTACATGCTTTCCAGTGGCTGTCAAAACTACCATAGTTTAGCAGCTCCTTTACTACATGACTCCTTCAGTTATATTCTGGGAGACATCAGCTTCATTTCTCAGCCCCATTAAGAAGAAGGTCACTGATGCTTCATTCATTAGAACTCAGCAGTCCATCACTTTCCACATTGACTTGCACAATCAACAGGTAAAAATTTGGAATATGCTGCCCTCTTGGCTTTCCGCATGTGTCATTGACTACACATATGTTGCCATCAGGGTACCAGAACACCAACAATGAAAAGTATTGTTTCTTGCACAATATGCAGACAAAGCATACTGTATATAGAGAAGGAAAGGAGAGGGTGAAAAATGTCCAAAATTTAACAGAGTTAGAATAGAGTTTTAAAAGCATAGAACAAGAGTACAGGGTATGCTATGTACAGCTTGCAAGAAGTTGCCATGCTCTGTCGCCATTTTGAATTACTGTATTCCATTGTATTCCACTAACGTTCCATCACACTAACTAGACCATGCAAATTCATCCGATCATTTCAATCTCGTACCTGGCTGTCATTCTCCTAATATTTGACCATCCCTGAAACATGATAGGTGACCACTGCAAGACAAGAGATGCAAATGGTTCACAACACGCTTCCGCATGCCCGAGGAACACAGTTAAGATCAGAGCCAGAGCTCTACCAAGATCATTATTGAGCACACTATTACTACATG
This sequence comes from Sphyrna mokarran, assembly GCA_024679065.1. Classification (NCBI taxonomy): domain Eukaryota; kingdom Metazoa; phylum Chordata; class Chondrichthyes; order Carcharhiniformes; family Carcharhinidae; genus Sphyrna; species Sphyrna mokarran. The sequence goes on along the minus strand of JAGIQG010000002.1, from coordinate 72,649,951 downwards.
AAGAGCCTCCAGTATGGAAATGGTATGCTACATAGCATTGTTATACACATGCCCCTGCATTTGGAGAATGCACAGCAACCGGATTAGCAGCAGTCTTATTGGTTGAGGCAAAGGTAAAAAAGCATCAGCAGAACATCTTGCAACCAAAGGTATGAGGAATGATTTTTATGCCTTCTTATTTTCCTTACACAGAGCCCCACCTCATTACCTGTCATTCATCATTCCATAAGAAAGAATGTTAAAACAATTCAACCTACTAAATCAAAAACATGCTACCAATGCTGCATTTAGTGTGAGGAATGGAAGAAATAAGATAGTTTGAGGATGGAAAAGTAATGAATGTAAAACCAAGTATGTTAAATGTGAAATGAGGAAGGGATACTGGGAGTAGTTGGTGGTTGTGCAAATGCTAAAATGTGAAAAGAAAATGGTGTTAATAAGGAGTGCAAAGGAAGAAATGAGTGATGTTGGAGTAAGAAAGAGAAGTATTGCAATGTGACCTTGTGATTGGATATTGATAAATGGAGAATAGCTAGTTATTGAGAATAATGGGGAAGGGGATGAAAGAACTTTATTAAGTATAATTAAACAAAATGGAGAGACGATGAGCCAAACTCACCTTTGCTGCTCCTGAGAGGTTATTGACCATCCTAGATCTTGGGAGTAATGTTGCTCACATTCACCTTAAACTAATTCTTCCCAGGCCTACTGGACCTTGGAAATAGTAGTACAGATGTTAGGAAACAGCACGTATTTCCTTATCGTTACTGCTGCAACAATTTCTTTCCGCGAGATTTTAGAAAACTAAAAGATGACCCACAAGCTCATTGTACAATCAAAAGAGGTTGGAACATTATTTAGCCCAAAATGAAAGCAGGCATGTAAGAGGTCCATCATCACTTTCAATAAGCTTGGGAAAACTTGCTGAAAATGGAATTGTGTGGCAGCTGAACATTCACACTGAAATGAAACTTCAGAGTTAAAGTCACTCAGGTTTCACGTACAACTTCAGGGTACTGGGAGATTACTTCAGCTCAAATGAACAAAATATAGGGTGGAAATTTAAGGGTCATCTCACTAATGCGATCTTCCATTCCTTGCCAAAAGTAATAGATAATTGTGGATGCTGGAATCTGAAAAAAAAACCACAAAGTGCTGGAAAATCTCAGCAGGTCTGACTGCATATCTGGAGAGAGAATAGAGTCAATGTTTTGAGTCAGGATGACTGTTCCTTAGAGTTAATCAGCAGAAGTCATGAATGGCTTGCTGCAATTTATGCCCTGGACCCTATCATAACTGGGCCATAAAATTAGACTCGTAGAATCAATTTGGGGAGAGATAAGAAATAGAAAAGCTAGAGATCCCTTGTGGGCATCGTTTATAAACCCCCTAACAGTAATTACACTGTATGATTCATTATACAGGAAGAAATAAATGGGACATGTTAAAAAGGTACCACAATAATTATGGATGATTTCAATCTAGATATAGATTATACAAATCAGATTGGCAAGGGGTACCTAGAAAATGATTGTATTCTAATTTCTTAAGCAGTACACTTTGGGCCAACCAAGGAGCAAACTATCCTAAACATGATAATGGGCAATGAAACAGGATTCATTAATAAACCTTTATAAGGGAGCCTCTAGGTGACAGTGATCATTACATAGAATTTTACATTCAGTTTAAAAGTGACAAATCTATGTCTATAACTATTGTTTTTAACATTAATAAGGTAATTAAGAGGATAGAAAGGTAGAATCATAGAATCCCTACAGTGCAGAAGGAGGCCATTCAGCCCAACAAATCTACATCAAGCACAATCCCACATAGGCCCTTAACCCCATGTATTTACCCTGTTATTCCTCCTGACAATATGGGTCAATTAACCATGGTCAATCAACCTCACCTGCACATCTTTAGACTGTTGGAGGAAACTGGAGGACCCAGACGAAACCCACACAGATGCAAGGAGAACATGCAAACTCCATACAGGCAATCATCTGAATTGAACTAGGTCTCTGGCGCTGTGAGCCAGCAATGCAAACCACTATACCATTATGCCATCCATAACTATGTTAAAAGTTAGAATCATGTTATGCACTGAAAGCTTTTAAGGAATTATTTATTAACCCTCAGTAAATATTTATACTAGTGAGAAAGGAAATGCTTTAGGAGAAGGATGCACCATCCATGGCAAAATAGTGGAGTTAAGGAAAACATCAAATTGAAAGAAATACTGCACAAATCTCTGAAGATTTCTGATAAGTCAGGAGATCAGACAGATTTTAAAGACCAGCAAAGAATCATAATAAAGGAGGAGAAATTAGAGCATGAGAAAAAGATGGTAGAAATATAAAAAACTGACAGAAAGTGTTTCAACAAGTATTTAGAGCAGAAAAGAGTAACTAAAATAAGTGTTGGTGCATGTGTTAGATATGAGGACAGGCTTGGCCCTTGCCAGTGAAATAGTCTGCAAACATTCACTATCTAGGGTGATACAGAGAGGATGGACACTTTACTGAGATATGGCAAGCTGGCTGAGACTTGTGAAACATATGATCTACTAGTTTTGAAATAGAAAAAAACTCCAGAAAGTAAGAAACAAAAAGGGAGAGAAAAATTGGAGAGGTGAATTAAGTGAATTACATTGATTCAATTGGACAGTTGTTATTCCCAACAGAGAGATTTACTATAATTTACTGAAAGTTAACAGAGCTTGCACACAAACTGTTATCCTTTCCAAACAAATCATTGATGTTAAAATATTGATTTTTGTGATTTTATAAGAGTATTTGTTTACCATTGATGTTTTACAAAGAAAAAGCCTTTTAAGGTTAAAATAACATAATTTCAAATTAACTAGTGTGTGTTTATTGGATAACAAAGGTCATTAATGATTAATATTTTCAACAATGGGGAGAGCTATAAATGCATATGACTTTTATTTAGTAGGGCTCTGTTAACCTTTGCTATTCTTCAGCTATTTAAGTTCTATCAAAATGATCATTTTCATGCAAATTACAATCTATCTATGCATTTTGTGTGTATATGTCTGATTTTGTATTGCATGTTTTTTACAGAAACATTTAATTTTGTAATTACAACTATTGTCTTCAGTTGAATTTTTTCACATTTTTGTGGTTTGTACAATTTCCATTTAAATTTGGTGAATTCAAAAAAAAGTTAAAAAGTGTAATTTAACTAACCAAAGGTAAATCAAAGTATCACCTGGAAATATGTAATGTATGAAAGAGCAAGTAACACTGCAAATATTTCCAGTAGCTTCAAAGAAGCTGCCTGGAATCAAAGATGGCCCAGTTGCATATATGAAGATTTAAATTTAACTTTCATAGAAAAATGTTAGGGAGAGTTACAGAACAAAGAAATCTAGGATACATGGTCATAGCTCCTTGTCATAGGTGATCAAAGTGATGAAGAAGGCATTCGGCATGCTTGGTTGCATCGCTCAGAACATCAGATACAGGAGTTGGAATGTCTTATTGAAGTTGTACAAGACATTGGTAAGGCCACACTTAGAATACTGTATACGATTCTGGTCACCATTTTATAGAAGGATATTATTAAACTAGAAAGAATGCAAAAAAAATTTACTAGGTTGCTACTGGGATTTGATGGATGGAGTTATAAGGAGAAGTTGGATAGACTGGGACTTTTTTCTCTGGAGGAGGCTGAGGGATGATCTTATAGAAGTCTACAAAATAACGAGGGGAACAGATCAGTTAGATAGTCAATATCTTTTCCCAAAGGTAGTGGAGTTTAAAATTAGAGGACATAGATTTAAGGTAAGAGGGGAGAGATACAAAAATGTCCAGGGGGCAATTGTTACACACAGAGGGTGGTGAATGTCTGGAACAAGTTGCCAGAGGTAGTAGTAAAAGCGGGTACAATTTTGTCTTTTAAAAAGCATTTAGATAGTTACATGGGTGTGATGGATATAGAGGGATATGGACCAAATGCGGGCAATTGGGATTAGCTTAGGGCTTCCAAAAAAAAAGAGCCCCATGGACAAGTTGGGCCAAAGGCCCTGTTTCCATGCTGTAAACCTCTACGATTCTATATTGATCTCCAGAATTACCCTTTCCTATTTTGATATTTAACCTGTAATAGCAAAAAAAATAAACTTTTACTCAAATCTGCTTTGTTGCTATAATAAGAAAATAAAGGAATTTCAGTCATTAAAAACCATATTTATGAATGACTGATAATAGAGGGATAAGAGAGAAAGGTATCTAACTCACTTTAAAACCTTATTTATGCTCCATGTATTGAGCTAAAACAGAAGATGCTGGAAAAACTCAACAGCTCTGCAACACCTGTGGAAAACAGGAACAGAATTAACACTTTGGGCAGAATTTTCCCATCCCACCTTTCATGGGAATCATAATGGGTGGGACAGGTCCATGCAAATGTCCATTACCCTTGAGTGAGAATTTCCAGAATTGGGCTGAATGCAGCTGGAAAATCTTATCTTTTGAGTTTCATGTCATTTAGAAATGACATGAAGCATTAACTCTATTTCTCTCTCCACAGATGCTGCCAGACCTGTTGAGTTTTTCCACCATTTTCCACTTCTTTTCAGATTTCAAGCATCTGCAGTATTTTGCTTTTATATATATTGAGTTAACTTCATTGCATCCAATTAAAATAGAAAAGGAATTATGAACTGAAAATGGCTCTGAATGAATTGATGCTCAAATTACTAACTGTGAACATTTGATTAGTTCTTTAGCGGGGAAATTAACATCTGGTCAGGGTAAATTACTTTGTCACAACCAAATCAAAGAACTTGCTCTCTCTCTCCCATGCCCACATACCTGTTCTTGGCTTGCTGCAATGTTCCAATGAAGCTCAGCTCAAACTGGAGGAACAGTATTTCACCTTCCAGCAAGGCACTTTACAGTCTTCTGGCCTCAACATCAAGTTCAACAATTTCAGATGATTTGCTCCCTCCCACCTCAGCCCCTTTGTCTTCTACAATTTTATTTAATTTTTTACTATTCTCTACCTTTTATTTCTTTATTTCTTTCTTCATTTTTCTCCTCCCCCCAAGTCGTTTCCTTCCCCCTACTTTCATCCTCCTTCCCTTACCTTTTCTCCATTCTAACTCTGTCCCATCCTTCTCCCCCCAACACAGCCCCTACAACATCTCCATCTGTCACAGTTTACAGTTTCTCTGCTGTTTGGCCATTTACACACTTTATTCTCTCTGTGGACAGCTAGTAGTATTTTTCCCTAGTTTCTATGACTATGACTCATCTATCATTGCCTCTCCGCAGTATAAATATCTCCCACTTTCTATGCCTTTTAACTTTGACAAAGGGTCATCTGGTCTTGAAACATTAATTCTTTTCTTTCCTTACAGATGCTGCCAGACCTGCTGAGATTTTCCAGCATTTTCTCTTTCAGTCAAGGAACCCCTGAGCCCAGTATTCCTTTTGCAAAGTCCCAAATTAATGCAACTTCTATTATAGCTTTCATTACATACGCGTGCTGTATGATGAAGTTAAAAAGATAGAAAAATTATAAATATTGACAAATGGGGGTCAATGTTTTACATGCTAAGCATTAGTTAAAAAAAAAACAGAAATTATAAATATGTGCCAGTCAAATGTTGAAGTCTTGCATCTTTAATCGGCCATTGTTGAAATAATATGCAAGCTATTAAAGATGCAATATAGATAAACTAGGGTGGTAAGTAAGAGGGAAAAAAAGTATGATGCAAGATCTATGGATATATTCCCTTAACAAGTGTAAATTAAGAGGATGTTTTTCCTGATAACACAATGGAGAGATAGGATAGGTAGCATGAGCCTTTTCTACACTGAAAATGTTTTGACATATAAATGTGCTTGATGAATTGCCTATGCATTTCTTACTTTACCATAGCCTTTTTTCTATTGGAAAGTATTATCCTCATTTCTTACATTTTATTATGGTAAACATAACAATATATTTGATTTACCTAGTACCCCTGTTACTTTCTTATATTGATTCTATTTAGCCTTAGGATTGGTACAACTTTGGGTGCTCCCCACAACAAAAGAGTACATAATTCATAGTTATCAAATTCAATGTGGATAACCAGGATCCCAATTTAATTTGCTTTGCTATTAGAAACAGGGAATTAGACTGAAGTTCTTTGCCAGAGGGAAGAGACATAAAATTCATGCTGAAATGCTTCATATTTATCAGGGAATTGCTGGATGTGGTCTTCATAAAGCAATCTGGGATTACACACATAGGAAGGAATGTAGAATTTTTGATGTTGTAAAGTATGTGGACTTACAATCCTGGGTGATTCATATTTGAACAGTGTGTTCTGTATCCTCAGTAGCTTACAAATTAATTCCTTTATCTAACTTTTCTGTTTGGCTGTTTTCAGCTGTGCCAGTGTAACCAAACTCCAGATTGAATCTTTTCAGACGATGAGTTTAGTGCATGACAAAATTTTGTCTGACATATATTTGCTATTCTGCTCAGGTTTGATATGTAATAACTGTTTCTGTGTCATTAAAACTCAAACATAACATTTCACTCTCAAATTGAGTCACAGTTAGTTTCTTGTACTTCTATGGGAAAAATTCTAATTGAATGATGGAGGGATGTTAATAAAATATAGAAAAGAAATATAGAAAATAGGAGCAGGAATAAACCATTCAGCCCTTTCAGCCTTCTCTGCTATTCAATATGATCATGGCTGATCATCCAAGTCAATAGCCTAATCCACTTTCCCACCTCCCCCGTATCCTTTAATCTCTTTCACCCAAAGAGCTCTATAGAAACAATGCCATAATTCCACCATTCCCATACTTTGTAAATCAATTGTCTGATTTGAAGAAACTATGGGTAATTTCTACCACCTAGCAGAATTTTGCAATAGCATTCTCAAACTGGCTGGGAAGTACTCATTGCCCCATTTCTCTGTTGCTCTGGCTATTGCAATCTTCTCCAAGAACTGCTGCTGTAAGGCCAGAGCGCCCATCTGATCTGGGAAGCAGGCTCATTTAAAATTCAAATCATCTTTCAATGAAGTACATTTGCCAGTTTAGAAGACCGCTACATTGAGCACTGTTAAGTTGATGTTTAATTCTTTGGGCTACCCAAAATCTGCTCAAGGTGAAAATCTATGCCTATAGTTTTTGACAATTAATGGGTCAGCTCATTTCAGCTTCCTGGATCACTTTACAGCTCACTTACAAGAAACAGCTGGAAGTGAATGGAATCTCAGCTTTATGTAGTATGGTTATGGTTAATAGTGTATTGTTGAGAAAAATCACTCAGATATGTGTTGAGCAAGGTTATAGAAAAACTTGAGGATGAGGATGAAGATATTATCATTAATTTACAGGATGCCTAGAAACCCAGACTTACAGGACTTTGTGCAAAAGTGAACAGAATCTGGGGATTGGGAGTTGTTGAAGAGTACGAAAAATTAGATAGCACAGCTAGTGAATGGCATGCTGCACATATAAATACATAGAAATTGGTGAGGACAATTGTTTTTCCATTAAATGGAAGGAGAGTTGAAGAGTCTAAACAGAGAGATTGAAGACATAGTAGACATAGAATCCCTGCAATGCAGAAGGAGGCCATTTGGCCCATTGAGTCTGCACCGACCACAATCCCACTCAGGTCCTATTTCCATAGATCTACATATTTACCCTGCTAATCCCCTGACACTAAGAGTCAATTTAGCAAGGCCAGTCTACCTAATCTGCACATCTTTGGAGCGTGGGAGAAAACTGGAGCACCGGGAGGAAACCCATGCAAACACGGTGAGAATGTAAAAACTCCATACAGGCAGTGATCTCAGGCCAGAATCGAACCCAGGTCCCTGGCACTGTAAGGCAGCCGTGCTAACCATGTGCCATCGTGCCACCCACCGTGGCATAGGGGAGGGATATATGAGGAAAAAGCTTAGATGTCTGGAAGGTCAAAAATAAAAATCTGATAGAGACCTTTGATGGAGTGAGAGTTTGTGTGATGAGAAAGAGCAAAGACGTGGCTAGGTATCTTGGTGAGAAAACTTATGTAGAGGATGAAGTTGAAGATGGTGAGATTGCTGGAGCATTTATAGAAGGCAAGGGCAACTTGGTTGAATTCACTGAGAATGAGAAAACGTTATGTGAAAAACAGACTGTGGGGCTCAAGAAACATGAACAATAAATATTGAAGGTAAGTTGCTAAACAAGGTACACATTAAGCAGCTTGGTGAAGAGTGTATCGTGGCATTATCAGGAGTGTAATGAGGGGCCTATTGGATCTGTACTAACATTTTATTAAATAATGACAGAACACTATGGGTTCTATGCATGAGATTCCTAAAATATACTCAAGATGGACTGAGGTCTGTACTGTGTGTGCATGACCAATTTTCCAGGCTTAGGTGACTTACATTTTTTCACCGAATTGTAAAGACACAGAAGGAGGCCATTTGGTCAACTTTGTCAGCACCTGATATCCAAATGAGCGTCATGATATAGTGCCATTCCCCTGCCTTTTCCCAATGCCCCTGCACATTGTTTCTATTCAAGTAATCGTCCTCTTGAATACCTTGATTGAACCTGCTTCCACCACACTTTCAGGCATTGCATTCTAGACGTGAACCACTTGTACATGAAAAAATGATCACATCACATTTGCTTCTTTTGTTCTCTTGTTCTTGATCCTTTTACAAGGAGGATAGTTTTTCCTATTTACTCTGTCCAGTCCCTCATGATTTTGAACATTTTTATCAAATCTCCTCTTAGCCTCCTTCTCTCTAGGGAGAAGAGTCCCAACTTCTCCAATGTCAACTCATAACTGAAAGTTCCTCATTTGGAAACCATTCTTGTAAACTTATTCTACACTGGTGGATGGCACAAGGGTACCCATCACAGGAAGTTTAGGATGAGCCTTTCCTCAAGCACTAGTGAGAAAACCTGAGGAAATTAAATTTGAAAAAGTCTTTGATCAGTAGCTTAATATGCTTGGTTTGCTCTGTAGAATTGCAATGGAGAAAAAACTTCACATTTTGAATTTTAAAATTTCCAGAGTTCAAGTAATGCACAAGCATTTACAGAACTGAGTATTGCTAAGGGTGCAAATGCAACATATGATATGATTTCCATATTTGCATGTGTGGATGGACATGCTAAATGCATATTGCAATAAGTTAGAAACTGAGAATTCCTTGTCATTCCTTAGAGGTAACTCTCTTCATTTGAGGAGGTGTTCTGAATGTACAACTGACTTTGATATCAAACTTAGCATCCAAAAGGAGAGTACACCAGAGACTATTAATTTTAAGAGGTACACTTTGAGTGAATGAAGGATTAATTGACAGAGTTGGGTTGAAAGTTTGCTGAGAGAAGAATTGGTACATTTAGAAACACACAATGCAGGAAATCCAAAGTCAATTTACACCACTGGGTAAAAGATGCAATGAGAATGAGAGGATACTTACAATTGCAAGAAAGGCTTCTTATGTCTTGCATGAAGGAATTGTTCGCTAAATGCCAGAGCACAATTGTTCTCTTGTGTTCAAACTTCAAGGATTTTCATTAGTCCACCATCATTATACATGGTAAATGCTGAAATAATGATTGTAAACATCAGGGCTTAGAATTTCCACTTGATTGCTGGCTTTTTTAGTGAAATTTGTCAGAATACACATGTAAAAGGTGCAAGTAGTTGTGGAAATATAAGCGCAAATTGCTTTCGTCACAATTCACATTTCCATGATCTTCTGTAGTAGTTTTCAAAATATTGCTCTAAAACCTGGCCCCATTCACAATGTGGAGATGCCGGCATTGGATTGGGGTAAGCACAGTAAAAAATCTCACACCACCAGGTTAAAGTCCAACAGGTTTATTTGGTAGCTCAAGCCACAAGCTTTTGGAGCACTGCTCCTTCATCAGGTGAGTGGGAGTCGTGTTCATAAACAGGGCATATAAAGACCACATTCAATTTACAAGATAATGGTTGGAATGCGAGTTTTTACAGGTAATCAGGTCTTAAAGGTACAGACAATGTCAGTGGAGAGAGGGTTAACCATGGTTTAAAGAGATGTGTATTGTCTCCAACCAGAACAGATAGTGAGATTTTGCAAGTCATGGGGGTTACAGTGTGACATTAACACAAAATCCCACTTGAGGCTGTCCTCATGTGCGCAGAACTTGGTTATCAGTTTCTGCTCAGTGATTCTGCATTGTTACGAAGGCTGTCTTGGAGAACGCTTACCTGAAGATCAAAGGATGAAATGTTCCCTGACTGAAAGGGAACACTCCTGCTTAGTGATTGTCGAGTGGTGTTCATTCATTCGTTGTCACAGCATCTGCATGGTCTCCCCAATGTACCAGACCTCGGGACATCCTTTCCTGCAGAGTATCAGGTAGATGTTGGCCGAGTCGCAAGAGTATGTGCCATGTACTTGGTAGATGGTGTTCTCACATGAGATTATGGCATCTGTGTTGATGATCTGGCACATCTTGCGAGGTTGCTGTGGCAGGATTGTGCGGTGTGGTAGTTAATGTTCTGAAGGCTGGGTAGTTTGCTACAGTCAATGATCTGTTTGAGGTTGTGTGGTTGTTTGAAGGCAAGAAGTGTGGAGATAGCCTTGGCAAGATGCTTGTCTTCATTGATGACATGTTGAAGGCTCCAGAGAAGATATTGTAGCTTCTCTGCTCTGGGGAAGTACTGGACAATGAAGGATACTCTATCTACCGTGTCCCGTGTTTGTTTTCTGGGGAAGTCAGTGCAGTTTTTCGCTATGGCACGTCGGAACTATCAATTGATGAATCGAGCACCATACCCTGTTCTTATGAAGGTATCTTTCAGCGTCTTGAGGTGTCTGTTGCGATCCTGTGTATATGGAGGGCTTGTCCGTAGAGGATGGCTTCTTTAAACTGTTCAGGGAGGCAGCTGAAGAAGTGGAGCATTGTGAGATTATCGGTGGGCTTGTGATACAGTGAAGTGCTGAAGTAACCATCCTTGATGGAGATGCGTATGTCCAAGAATGCAAACATTTCTGGAGAATAGTCCATGGTGAGTCTGATGGTGGGATGGACTTGTTGATGTCATCATATAGTTGTTTCAATAATTGTTCACCATATGTCCAAAGGAAGAAAATGTCATTGATGTATCTAGTGTACAGCATCGGGTGAAGGTCCGGCGCGGTGAAGAGGTCTTATTCGAACCTGTGCATAAAGATGTTGGCATATTGACGTGCAAATTTGGTCCCCATGGCTGTTCCGTGTGTTTAGATGAAGAACTGGTTGTTGAAAATGAAGACATTGTGGTTCAGAATGAAGCAGATGAGTTGTAGAATTGCATCTGGAAATTGGCAGTTGTCAGCATTGAGTACTGAGGCAGTTGCAGCAGTGCTGTCGTCAAGGGGGAAGTTGGTGTAGAGTGCCGAGATATCCATTGTGACGAGAAGTGCTCCTGGTTCAACTGCTCCATGTGTACTGAGTTTATGTAGAAAGTCTGTAGTGTCATGATAGAAGCTGAGAGTTCTTTGCACAATGGGTTTCATGATGCCCTTGACATAGCCGGAGAAGTTCCATTGCTTGATATGATGGGACGGCCGGATGTGTGGAGGCAGCAGAGATCTCCAACATGGGGAATACTTGGGATGAGAGCACAGAAGGTATTCTGAAGGTCCAGATCAAAGGTCTTGTTCAGTCTATTGAGTAGATAGGGGTCTCCTTTGGTTGTTCCTCGTTCTTCAGTTGTCGGTACACTTTTACACGCACCAGGACAGGATTTTACATGCAGAAGCCTTTGTTTTAACATCTCACTCCCTCAGTGCCGCACTGGACTGTCAGCCTTGATTTTTGTGCTCTTTACCCTAGAGTGGGACTTGAACCTGGAACTTTGTGAGTCAGAGATGAGAGTGCTACTCAGTGAACCACAAATTAAGCCAGATCATTTGAATGCAAGAACATTAATAAATATTTTTAAAATATTTTGAGTATGTGTTTTTAATTATTAAGGATCTGACCACTAATGTAACTAGAATATTGTTTTATATTTGAAAAAAGATAGTTTTCAGTAATTTAAAATTATATTTCTCATGGGTAGTCAATTATCATTGTGATTTAAAAACACATTTTCAGCAGTATGAACTGAACTGTCACAGATTACTTAAATGTTTCAGGAATATTTAAAGAAAAATTTAAAAATAAGCTTACATTTTCAAACCAATTGTACTGCTTCATGACAGATTTTACATTTGGCAATATGCAAATTATTTCAAAATGGACACAATTTGTGCTGGAATTGCCAATACACTGATCTCAATCCTCCATCGTCAATTTCACTTTCATAAAATAAACTGTTAACGGTTACCTTAAATTCACTTTTCCTTCCAGGCTGCTAGCCTTATTCTCTTGCATTTCCTCTTCCCCCTGACTTATAAATTTTTAAACACTTTCCCACAGCTTTACTTAACCTCATGCCAGGTTTTTTTTCTCTGTTCGGGTCTGAAAAATTCCATCCAGTTTTCTCACTCTGTCACAAAATCAATCACAAAGCCCCAGGAATTTTAACTTTTAGTTGAATCACATAAACAATATAAAACATAAAATGAACTCATGTACCTTTCAAATTAATTTTAATGATTTTTAATATATACTAATACATGCGACAATAATAAATGAAATAAAATCAAATTAATTTCGTTCATTTTCCAATTAAGGAAGAAACATAAACCAATATTATGTAGCTTCAGCATCAATAATTAGAGTGTACAGTCTAATTCTAATGTGAATTGAGTTTTTTAATTGTAAAGAGGCATATTATGTACACAGTAATTAGTTCTCTGTTCTGATCTACTTGCTTAATCTCCCCATTTCCTAAATTTTCTTTCACAGTCAAAATGTTATTTAAAGTATAAATAATGACAAATTAAATGAAAAATTAGTGGTAATAAAATTATTTACGGCAATTGCAATTGTTGTAATCACTTCATAAGTGGTTAAATAAATAAAAGTTAGCTCAGGAATGCAAATGACCAACAGAGGGCAATCTTAACAGAGTTACAGCTAGTGTGCTCACTATGGAATAGATGATTTTAAATGTACTCATCTAAAGATTTTGCAAATATTTATACTTTTATAAGAACACATTAAATGGATCTTTATAGCTTCTGATTAAACTACTTTTGGTCTTTATTGTATTTATTACCTCTGTATATTATGATACGAAAATGACCAAAATTGAATACAGCACTCCCAATTTGGAGAATTCATGAAAGACATGCATACTTTTTATACCTTTTTTCAAAACACTATACAGCCAATGAAGTACTTTTTCAGGTGTAATCACTGTTGTAATGTAGAAAAGACAAAAGCAAATTGTACATAGCAAACTCGCAACAGCAGCAATGGAGTAATGACTAGATGCTCTGAATTTGGATTGTTGATTAAGGGGAAAATATTGGCCAAGTTACCAAGGATAACCTGGCCCAAGGATGTTGATAGTGGGATATTCAGTGATATACTACCATTGATTGTTAAAGGGAGATAGTTCGATTTCCTTTTGTCGGAGATGGTAGTGCCTGGCACCTATCTGGTATGAATATCACTTGGCATCTATAAACTCAAGCCTGAAGGTGATCCAAGTCTTGTTACATAAAGCTACAGATTGCTTTGGTACCTGAGGAGTCATGAATGGCGTTGGATATTGTGCAATCTTTAGTGAGTATCTTCACTTCTGATCTTATGAAGGTCATTGATGAAGCAGCATTGATGAAGAGAAACTCCTGCAGTAATGTCCCAGGACTGAGGTGATTGATCTCCACAACCAAATTTCTTTGTGCCAGATATGACTCCAACCAGTGGAGTGTTTTCGCCTAAGTCTCATTGTTATGACCAGCCACAGGTGAGGTTCCTCAAAAGTTGTTGATATGGACGAGAGCCCTTTATTTGTCACTGTCCTGCTGAGATATCCCTGAATTGTTCCAAACTCAAGTGAGGAAGATGGCAAGCTCTTTGCTTTCATTTAATCTACCTTCTGCTGGCAGCAACAAGGTTTAATCTAACAAGGTTCCCTTTCGCTTGGATATCTTTTACAAACTGAGTAGTTATGTTCAACAAGGAATCAACTTAACTGGACTTTCTTGAGGTAAGATAATGTAAGTTTATTAATAACTAATAGTTGAAGAACCCCTAAAGTGCAGAAGGAGGCCATTTGGCCCATTGAGCCTGCACTAACAACAATCCCAACCAGGCCCTATCCTCACATACCCATGTATTTACTCCACTAATCCCCTGATGTTAAGAGATAATTTATCATGGCCAATCCACCCTAACCTGCACATCTTTGGAGTGCAGGAGGAAACGCACACAAAAACTGAAGCAGGAGAACCCACCAAAAAAAGTCATGCAATGTTGGTCTGAGGAATCAGATGATCTCCTAAGGGGCTACTTAGGGTCAGCGTTTAAAAATGGGTATGCCACTGCAGTAACTGATTTCATGAGTAAGGGTGTAGAAGATTCTGTGCCAAAGAAGTAAATCGCAAGTTTCCTAACCAGAAACCATGGATGAGCAGGGGTGTCCGCTGTCTGCTGAAGTCAGGTTTGAAGCGTTCAAGTCAGGTGACCCCAACTTATACAAGAAAGCCAGATAATGATCTGAAGATCCATCAAAGATGCCAGATGACAGTGTTGGACTAAGATACAACCCAGGCTAGTCACACGGACTCTCACTGACTATGGCAAGGTTTGCAAGACATAATAGGCTATAAGATGAAAGTATGTAAAATCACTAACTCCCCAATTAGCTCAATGTGTTCTATGTCCATTTTGAGCAAGCCATCAATGAGAACATGCTCCCCATCCCAGAAGATTCAGACAAACCTGAATCTTTGCCGATGTCAGAGCAGCCTTCTCAAAAGTCAACCCATGGAAAGCAATCAGTCCAGAGGGGGTGCCTGGACGAGCACTGTGTTGTCCAGCTGGTGGCCGTATTCGCAGACATCTTCAACTGCTCTTTACATCAATCTGAGGTCCCTACCTGCTTCAAAAAAAGAATGACGATCATCCCGATACCGAAGAAAAGCCAGGCAGCATGCCTTAATGACTACCATCCGGTGGCTCTGACATCCATCATTATGAAGTGCTTCAAAATGTTAGTCATGGCATAAATCAATTCCTGGCTACTAGACTGCCTGGATCTACTACAGCTCGCCTACTGCTGCAACAGATCCACAACAGACACCATCTCCTTGGCTCTACACTCAACCTTGGGATACCTAGATAATAAAGACACCTATGTCAGACTCCTATTTAAAGACTATAGCTCAATCTTCAACACCTTTATTCCTACAAGACTCATCTCCAAACTTCATGGCTCAATCCTCCCTCTTCAAATGGATCCTAGACTTTCTAACCCACAGACCGCAGTCAGTAAGGACAGGCAGCCTCCTTCAGAATCATCCTCAATACTGGTGCTCCACAAAGCTGTGTCTTCAGCCCCTTACTATACTCTTTATACACCCTTGACTGTATGGCCAAATTCCCCACCAACTGGATTTTCAACTTTGTGGATAACACCGCCGTTGTGGGTCGGATCTCAAACAATGACAAGACAGAGTTCAAATACGACTGAGAGAATCTGGTGAACTGGTATGATGACAATAATGTCAACAAAATAATGGAGATAGTCATTGACTTCAGGACGCGTGGTGGAGGGCATGCCCCTGTCTACATCAAAGAGAACAAAGTAGAAACGGTTGAGAGTTTCAAGTTTTTAAAATGTCCTGATCACCAACAACCAGTCCTAGTCTTTCCACACCACCATTATAGCTAAGAAAGTTCACCAAGCCTCTACTTTCTCAGGGGATAAGGAAATTTGGCATGTCCGCTACAACTATTACTAACTATACAGATGCAGCACAGAAAACATTTCTTTCTGGTTATATCACACCTTGGTATGGCTCTTGCTCTGTCCAAGACGACAAGAGATTACAAAGTGTCATGAATAAAGCCCAGTCCACCACTCAAGCCAGCCTCCCATCCATGGACACTGTCTACACTTCCTGCTGCCTCAGAAATGCAGCCAGTATAATCAAGGACCCCACGCACCCCAGACATCTTTTCTTCCATCAGGAAAAAGGCACAAAAGTCTAAGGTCACCTACCAACCGACTCAAGAACAGGCTGTTTCCTGCAGCCATCAGAATTTCGAATGGACCTATCATATATTAAGTTGCCCTTTCTCTACTTCCTGGCTATGACTGTAACACTATATTCTGCATTCTCTCCTTTCCTTCTCTATGTATGGTGTGCTTTGTCTGTATAGTGTGTAAGAAACAATACTTTTCATTGTGTACTAATACATGTGACAATAATAAATCAAATCAAATCAGATACAAGGAGAGCCTGCAAACTCCACAGAGTCACCCAAGTCCAGAATTGAATCCTGATCCATGGCATTGTGAGGCAGCAGAGCTAACGACTGAGACACGGTGGTAAAACATATGCAACCATGTTCATACAGATTAGCAGTAAGAATTGAATTTAATAGTAAGTAAATATCAAAAAAAAGTTATGCGAAACAGCCCTTGAATTCAAAGAGTAGGTAATGATTAGTATGCTGTCACACACTGATTCCAGTGTAGTTGGCTTCTGCAGGTTATTAGTTGATTCTTAAATCAGGCACTCTGTGGCTTCCCAGAGATATTTGAGTTCCTTTTTCCAGCTGCAATCTTTTCTTGCTGGCTGGTTGATTTCCACAGTCAGAGAGGAAGAGTTTTAGAAATTCCTGCAAAAGATGGCCATTTCTTCAGGGGCATGCATGCATGCATGCATTTGCATGTCCATCATAATAACACCATTGATTCCAATTTTGCTAGCGCTCCTTGGCGAAAACTCAATCAAATGCTGTCTTAATGTGAAAGATAGGTCACTTTCATTTCAACTCTTGAATTCAGCACTTTTGTTCATGTCTGGACCAAAGCTGAAATGAGGTCAGGAACTGAGAGGTTCTGGCAGAACCCTAACTGAGCAAGTTATCACAGCGTAAGAGCCACTTGATAACATTGGTGATCACTGCCTCCGTCACTTTGATTATGATCGAGAGTATACTGATTGCGTCGGCTGGATTTGACATGTTATCAAGACCCATAGTCTTTACAGTATCTAGTGCTTTCAGTAGTTTCTTGATATCACATGGAATGTAAGGAATTGGCCAAAGATTGACATCTATGATATTGGGGACCTCTGAAGGAGGCTGATCTTGGATCATTCACTTAATACTTCTGACTAAAGATTGTTTCAAACTTCAACCTTGTCCTATGTACTGAGTACTGGGCTTCCCCACCATTGATTAAGGGGATATTTCTAGAGCCTCCTCCCCAAGTTAGTTGTTTAATTTATGACTGACTATGGCAGTTCTGCAAAGCGGAGGTCTTGATCCATTGCCTGTAGGATCATTTAGTTTGGCTTAACACACATGCTGCCTTACTGCGTGATACACAAGTAGTCCTGTGCTGTAGCTTCACCAGATTTGCACTTCATTTTTAGATATGCTGTTCTACTCTGGCAGACCTTCTTGTACTCTTCATTGAACAATATGAATCTTCATTGATGATATTGGTAGAATGGAGCATATGTTGGGTCAAGAGTTTACAGGCTGTGATTGTATACAATTCTGCTGCTGCTGATGGCCCTTAGCACCTCATAGACGTCTAGTTTTGAACTGCTTGGGTCTAATTAAAATCTACTCTCTTTAGGTGTGTTGGTAGTACCTCACAACAAAATGGAGGGTATTCTCAATTCGAAGACAGGACTTTGTTTCCAAAAGAACAATGTAGTAGTCGCTTCTATATCCTGCCAGATGCATCTGTGACAGGTAAATTGGGGAAGGTGAGGTCAAGTAAATTTTTCCATCTGGTGGATTCCTTCACCACTTTCCACAGATTCAGTTTAGCAGGTATGTCCTTTAGAAATTGCCCAGCCCTATAAGCAGTCGTGCTACCTTGCCACCCATAGAGATGGTCATTGATGACCCTCAACCGGAGAGTAATCTATGCCTTTGTCCTCTCGTGTCTTCCAAGTGGTGTTCAAATGGAAAATACTGATTCACCAGCTGAGGGGTGAGGGGTGGAAAGTGATAACCAGTAGGAGGTTTCCTTGCCCACATTTGACCTGATACCTTGTGACTTCATGCAGTTCAGAGTTGATGTTGAGGACTCCTAGAGCAATTCCCAGGTCAACTCCCTTCCCACTATATACCACTGTGCTGCTATCTCTAGTGGGTCTGGCCGGTTAGTGGGACAGGTCATATCCTGGAGTGATGATGAAATCTGAGACATTGTATATAAGGTATGATTCTGTGAGTATTCCAATGTCAGGCTGTTGCTTAACTGGCTTGTGAGATAACTCCCCCAAAGCTGCCAGATGGTAGTACGGAGAACTTTGCAGGGTCAACAGGTATTTTGATATCTACACCAATGTTGGGTAGACTGTCCAGTTTCACTCATTATCAACTTTTTCTGTAATGGTTTGATACAATGAAGTGTGCTTTCCAGAGGGCAGTTAAGAGTTACTGTGGATCTGGAATCACATGTCGGCCAAACTAGATTAGGAGAGCAGATTTCCTTACCTAAGGGACAGCAATCGACAATGGTAATGTAGTCACAATTACTGAGACTATGGTGGGCTTTGACAGTCCCATCAGGGAGGGAACAGAGCCATAATTTGTAGCTAGTCAGTCAGAATTCCCATTGATTTTAGCAGGATTGGCAAATCCTGCCGGCAGGAGGAGCTTTAAAATTCCACCCTATCTTTGAAGTCCAGATTTACTGCTTGGTGGGATTTGAACCAAAGTTCTCAGTGAATTAGCCTAGTCCTTTTGATTACTAATCCAATGACATTACTATCATATCATCACCTCTCCCATTTTAACATTGCATTTGTTTTGGCAAATATGGTCAAGTAATGTGAACGCTTCCAATGTTTAGTCAACTTGCATCTAATGTGATGTACATACATGTTTAGTTTTAAAAATTAATTTTTAAACATTATAAGGAGTACATGGTATAATTTTGTATCACAAAATAATCAAAAGCGGAATTTTCATATCCTAGTGACCACGTAGCTTTGCACCACATTAACTGGAAAATTGAAAGAAATGTGATGCTATCTTGGAAACATTTAAAAAAACCAATTTGAATTGGTAGCGATATGTGTGCCTGTTAATATGTTTTACATTCTTCTGAAATATATTGCCAACAATAATTTCTAGGCATATGCTGTCAATTCTATTATTCTGTCTAATATTTTACTGGTAATATTTAATGGAACGTGAGTACTCCTGAATATTACCATAATTTAAGTAGTGAATTTCTGTTGATGCATTTAGATTTAAATACAAGTTACTGATAGAAAAACCAAGAGTAAAATAAGACCAGCATATAAGGAAATCATGCGTTTATACCAGCTCTACATAACTGCAATCCAAAAATTTATCCCACTGCCCTCCTCTCTCCCATAGCCTTTAATTGTCAAATGCTTACCTAATTGTTCTTAAGGAATGCAATAATCTCTGCATCAACTATTCCCTGTGGCAAAGTATTCCGTGCTTCAACAACCCCAGCTTATAGAAATTCTTCCTAAACTCTCATCTTATAGTTGATGGCAATTTTGAATTATTGACTCCCTCATTGCTAATTTCTCAAGTAGAAGAAATAGTTTTTACCATAAAGGATCCAAATGGGAATGAAATAATAACCAAAGTCATAATGCTACAGATCTACATGATAAAGATGAAGAAAAGACAGAGAATGGCAAGGACGGAACTATATTGAAGTATTTCTTGAATAGAAGGAGCAACTGGGGTGACAGGTTAAAATTGGGAATAATTGAGGTGACCCTCAATCCCAAGAGATATTTTATCTCTGCATAGCTACGCCTTTATCGAACAACACATTCCATCAGTCTTTTGAAGGACCTGGCTGCACTAGTAGGGCATTTTTAGATCTTATTTTTGCACAATCTTTAATGTTGAACAGCCCAGAAGGATCCTTATCAATTGTCATGATAGCTGTCAGTATACTGTTTCAGTGTAGGATAAGTCCATTGTGATTTGTCCTTCCATGTAACCACTTAATGTGTCAAATGTAACAGCAATAGATTCCAAACCATGAGAGCCCAATGACACTGATTTGGGGTGGCAGGGTGGAGGAAGGGCGAGTGTGAAAGTCAATTGGCTTGCCCTGCTGCCATTTCATTGCTTTTGGTTGTTACTTGGCTTGAGGCTGGCCTTCTGTCCCCATTGGAGAAGGTTGTCCTGCCCCTGAGTATGCCATCAATCAAATGGCTAGCAGCTTTCTGGTCCCTGCAGTCCCACCAGGAGTACTGGTCACCGGAAATACTGATCAGTGACCAGTACTCCTGGTGGGACTGCAGGGGCCAGAAAGCTGCTAGCCATTTGATTGATGGCATACTCAGGGGCAGGACAACCTTCTCCAATGGGTACAGAAGGCCGGCCTCAAGTCAATTAACAACTATAGCTAGTCATCAGAAAGGTGTGTTGTGATAGAACCTGCACTTTAAGGTAAATCTTAAATTTTATGAGGACTGGGCTAGAAGGCCCAGAATAGGACATTGAGAAGGTAGTTGAGCTTGGCTTTGATCAGGTGAAGGAAATTGCAGAGTGTGAAGACCTGTATGGGGGAGAGGGCTCCAATAAATTCCCTCCTATCCTCAACCTTGACCAAACAGTAGTTAGCTCACTGAAACATGCCAGGCTTGGTGCTGGCCTCCAACAATGCGAGTAAACTTATGGTTGTAGTAGAAGGAGGACCATAAGTGGTTATTAATTGGGTCATGGGCAGGCAGTCTTAGGAAAATAGGACCATAGGACTTAGGAGCAGGAGTTGACTATTTGGGCCTTCCAGCATGCTCTGCCATTCAATAAGTTTATGGATAATCTGATTGTTCTCTTAACCTCCTGCTCACGATGATCGTGTAAGAAAGTATTTCAGACCTAGGATGGGATTTTCCAGCCCTTCCTGTAGGCAAGATCTTTTAGTCCCACCAAACATGACCCTCCCCCTCACCGCCATCAAGGTGGGTTTCCCAGTGGTGGAGTGGGCAAGCCAGACAAAATGTCATAAATCTTGACAGGGCTGGAAGATCCTGCCAATGGTCATGGCAAGTTGCCTTGGCTGCCAGACAACATGCCATAGGTGGTGGTGGGGGGTGGGGGGTGGGAGGGGTGGGGGAGACAGAAAATCCCAGCCAGAGTTTTAATTGTGGTTTTATGTTTCCCTGCAGATGACTGCTAAGGTGCAAATAATCAATATTAATCTGTGTCTCTAGACATTCTCATTGTTAATTTCCTTTGACCAATGCACTCCAGCACCTCAGCACCTTAGCATCAGTTTTGCCATGAGCAGTGGTTTCAGTAGCTTAGCACTTGATTCTAAAACATGCATGATGTTATTCTGCTACACTGTGTCAAATCAGGGTTGTTCTATTGGAGTGTGCTAATGGGATATTGAAGAATGGGCTTTTTGGTGTCAGACTAAGCTGAATTTTTTCTAGGTTTCAAGGGCAATGATTCTCTAGTTCTTGGATCAAGGTTGAGATAGGACATATCTGAATAATCTTCTATATTGTTGTGGAGCAGCTCGACAAGGAGGCCAGCTAGTTAGAATGCACAACTCTGGAGCATCCCAGCAGCGACCCTCTCATGACACAACCATTTCTACATTCAGTGTACTCAGCTCTTTCATAATGTCACACAGAGTGAATTGAATTCATTGGACACTGGCATTTAAGACAATATAGATCTCAGAAGTAGGCTCATTCACTCTGTATTTTTGGCTGAAGATACTCATATTCACCTGCTGGTTAGCAACAAGTATGTTCATTGAGTCTCTTCCTGCTGTTAATTGATTGGATTTTAATACTTAGCCATGCGCAGTGGCTTCACTAAGTTAGTACCTGATTCTAAAACATGCATGATATTACTCTGCTACGCTCTGCATCCAATCAGGATTGTTCTACTGGATCTGTGCTAATGGAACAGCAAGGAATGGGCTGAGCTACGATTATGGTGATATCGGTATACAATTCTGCTGCTGCCGTTGGCCCACAGAACCTCATGGCTTCTGATGCTGGGGCTGCTGGATCTCCCTTAATATCACCAATATTGTGATATCCTTGTTTTGGTTTCAATCACATTCTTCACAATAACTGTGCAGTTGGTACTCCTTCCAAAGTAGTTATGAATTGGTGATAGGCAGGTTAGTGAGGATGAAGTAAGATAGTTGTTTCCCTATCTTATACTTCACTACTTTGCACTTCTAGCTCAGTGCTCCCATCACCATTGGGATTGATCTGTCAATGGAATAGGACATTTTCAGTAGAGCTTTTGGGATGATTACTCTCACATGACATAGTCATGCCCACAACAATTTTAATATCTTGAATGCCTAGGCGTAGTTGTATTGTTACTGGATTAGTAACCCAGAGACCCAGATAGGACACTGGGAATCTAGGTTTGTAATCCCACCATGGCAGATGGTGAAATTTGAATTCAACAAAAATCTGAAATTAAAGTCCAATCTGGTTAACTAATGTCTTTTAGATAAGGAAATCTTCCATGGTCTGGCCTATATGTTACTCCAGATCCACAACAATGTGATTGACACTTCACTATTCTCTGAGCCAATCATGCCAATCTGTCCAATCATGTCCATGACCGCCTGAGGGCTTCAATGACCTCTAAGCACCCAGCGTGGCCATTATACCTGCTCTCTGTTAATGGACACTAGTAGTGATTCTCACCAGGCTCGTGTCAAACCCGAACGTGGAAGATTCCAGGAGATTGGAAAATCCGGTGTTGAATGGGCTAAGCATATTTAAATGCTACTTTAAATATGCTAATTGGCATCACACCCTTTCTGGGCTTGATCCGGTTTGTGCCAATAAAAAGGGACCAGGATGATTGCAAACCATTTGGCGCTGAGCACAAAACCTGATTTTAGGCCTTAACACTATTTTCCAGAATTGATGCGATCTCCACCAGATACAGTGAGGCTGGAAAATCACCCCCAATTTTACAGAGTTACCAGTTTTACTGCTTATTTTTGAACTTGAAATAAATATTTTGTTTGATCATTTTAGAAGGCATTAAAAGACAGCCTGTATCGGTGGAACTGGAGATTGTAGAGGCTAGACCAGGTAATTAGTGAATTCAGTAACTTTCATTGTTATTTTTCTGGTCCTAGCCTATAAATTATCATTATATGCTGAGAGTATTTAAACTTGATCTCTGGTTTGCTTTTCAAATATCATAATCACTTGGACCCTGAACTGCCTCAGAGTTGATTCATAAGACAGATTTATAAATTTTGTTGCACAAATTCAATGACTACCTGACTAAGTGTCAGACAAATCTTTTGTTGTTTCTGGCTCTACTTTAAATCAAGAATAAAACTCACTCTGTAAAACAAACTAAAATATTCAGCAAAATCTTTCAGTGCTGCTACATTTGCAATGAACTCATTTACATTCTGAACAGTAATAGATTTTCCCTATTATGCTTCCTTGACTGTGAGAAAAAACATTACTGGATTTCTGCTGGTGCCTTCTACATGAGAGGCTCCACATGGCTGTATATTTTTCAATGAAGACCTCTTTGTCCACTATTTTCCTCAGGGCACATGTTCTGAGGACCCATGACAGATTCTGTTATCACGCAGACGTTTCAATTCTGATGACAATCACCCCCTTCCAAAAAATATTTTTCCTCATTATGCCAGTTTCTCCAAAAATTCAACATTGAAAGCTAAGGAAATTGAACTTCGTATTTTTTCATACGCAAAAAAAAAAATCAGAACAAGACATGGGTAAACAAGGCATCAGTAATCAATGAATGGATCAGACTTTGTTTGAAATTATTAATCTAATAAGACTGCAATGCTAAATTGATATATATTTGCTTATGTGACAAAAATTGCCCATGAAAACAGAATTAATACACAAAAATGTTACTTCATGTTTGTGGAATGTAGAGAATTTCAGTAAAAGGGCCTTAATTAGCTGTACAGGAAATAAAGTCGTGTGCTGACTAAAACCAAGCAGGCAGAAAAATATCTTGTGGTACAATTCTTCACTACTTTGCACTTTTAGCTCTCAGTTCAAAAAATGAAACCAACACAGAAACACAGAAGTGCACAGCTACTGATCTGTGGTGTTTGAATGTGGAATATGAAGGGCTGCTTAAACTGAGCACCCCTACGCAACCTGCGTCATCTTCAATTTCTAGTAATCACACTAACTTAAAACAGACCTGTAATCTGAAATGCATGATAGCTCTTTGTGTATTATTGAGTCAGATTGATGATTTTCTGACAGAGACTTATTAATAAAACACAAAGCACAGTTTTTGACTTTACTCAGCCTAAAACGATTTGCCAGTAAATAAAATAGCATTCTCATTGCAGCTTTACATTTCTGTGAAGTATAAGGCTGAGTTTAAAATGTGCTGTAACAACTAGCAGTAAAAAGAGCTTTGAGCTAGAATGGATGATTTGAACATAAATAATATTGTATACTGCACATTTTCTTGCAAAGAATAGTGATGCAATTTTGCTAAATATCATTAGTGAATCGTGTTCTCATCTGCAAACATAATTTACTATCCTATGTTAAAGCTGTGCTTTAAACTTCTTGGGTAAGGATTGTGTAAAACTTTGTGTCATTCTGATCAATTAAGGCAACAAATGGTTCAGAGAATCATTCAGTCCAAGTTAGATTTCAGCTGGGATCCCAGAGGTGAGAGGGCAGTGTTCTGGCAGTCCATGCTGCCATGCTCTCATTTGTAAGTTTACACACGTTATTTACTGCAAAACTACCTACTGCATTATTTAGACATTAACAAATTGGTCAAATTTAAATGTAGATCTAATCTACCACATTTAACAGATGTTGTCAGTTGAACTAACTTTTGGTTGTTCTCCTCGATTTCAGTAGTAAAGATAATAAACCTGACCTTGAAATTCTGAAGAGTGTTAATCTCTCCCTGTACCATCCTCAGATAGAATCCTCAGGGAAATGGTGAAGACTGGTTTTTCTGCATGTCTGCTGTTCCACGGATTATCCTTATTGACCTGCAGGGTGTAGAATTTCCACTTGTGGGAGAGAACGTATGGAGATCACTTGGCTAAACTGAGAGCCTGCACTCCTAATCCACAGTCAGGAACAAATTGTGTAAGTGGATGGTGTGCTGAGTGAGAAGGGGTGGAAGTGGATCGTGTTGGTGACATCTTGTTTAGGCAGTGACCTGGAGCCATGAAGGTCTTTCTTTTAAAAACAAGTTGGTGATCAGACTTCTTGTTCAGGGAGTAGGCCATTTAGCATTAGAATCTGTTCTGCCACTCAATGAAATTATCTCTATTCTCTGATTTAACCCCAAATACCCACCTTGCTCGATATCCCTTAATAATACAATTGGCTAACATAACTCTATCAATCTCAGTTTTGAAATTAGCAATTGATTTAGCATCAATTACTGTCTGTGGAAGAAAGTTCCAAACTTCTATAACTCTTTTTGTGCAGAAGTCTTTCCTAATTTCTCTCCTGAATTGTGTACCCTAAATTTTTGACAATTCCCCCATTCTGGATTCCCATCAAGTGAAATAGTTCCTTCTGATTTGCCCAATCTGTTCCCCTTAATATCTTAAACTTTGATCAGCTCACACTTAACTTTTTAAAATTCCAAAGAACAAAAATCAAATTTGTGTATTCTCTCTTCTTAGTTAATTTCAAGAAGTCCTGATACCATTCTAGTAAATCTGAGCTGCATTCCCCCAAAGGCCAAACTATCCTTTATAAGGTGTGCTCAGAATTGCTCATAGTACTCCAGGTGTGCTCTATCCACAGCCTTGTAGGGCCAATTCTTCTATCCTGCTGTACTAATTTTTCAGCATGGCGGGCCTGGAGAATTGTGTGTTGGCCGATTTCGTGGGATTCGTGCATGCACTTCCACCGTGTGCGCATCTCACAATGCTGGATATCTGGCATCATTGTAACTATGCTGGAAACTGGTGTGGACACCAGGTAAATACTTTGCATTTGTTTTAAATCTTATTTTAATGTGATTAAAGGGTCCAGGACTGAATTCTCCGAGCCCAATAACATCTCAAATCCTGTCAGGAGTATTTCACTCTATTGAGGTTCAAACCAGCTCCCCACTTTTGGGGAACTAGTAGTACAATCACTTACAGTGAAAGGGAAGCAATTAGGTATCTCTCCCCAGGGATTGGGCAATGGGGGAAATGCCTCTGGGCATGGGTACCATGGCAGTGCCAGCCTGTGCTCCCAGCACTACCTAAAGTGCAAAGTATCCATGCCCATGGTGCACCTTTGCACTGCCAATCAGGTATTGGGTAGTGCCAAGGTATTGGGGGCAGAGCCTGCTGGGGGCAAAGCCTAGGGGAAGATTGGTGGGGGTGGGGGGTCTTGCTACTTTGCCATTGCAATCGATAGGGGGGCTGGAGGGAGGCCAGCAATTGGGCGGGCTGGAGGTTGGTCAGACAGAGGAGAGGATCTCTTGGTGGTATAGTCATTGTTGGGGTGGGGGGCCTGGAGATCAGGCTATTTGGAGGTGGAGGAGAGTGGTGGGGTCAAGGCTGACCCAGGAATGGCTGGGGGAGTGCCATGCTCAGGCTGTGGTGAGGGGTGGACGGGCAGCGCTACAAGGCTCCCGGGTTGGCCAGCAATCAAGTTGGCCAGCAAGATGCAAGCTGACGGTCCAGGGCCACTGCACATGTGCAGGGGCCCTGAACTGTCAACCTCCCAGGCGGGAATAGGCCCCGTCTTCCTGAGATTTAATGATATTCATGATTGTAGCCTCTGCATTGTACAGAGAGTGTGGGAGATTCTGATGTGAACTCGCACTGAAAAAACTGGCATGATTTACTTCAGTTTTCCCACCAATTTGACACAGAATTTTTTTGGAAGAATCGTGTACAGCTGAAGCATGACTTCTCTCAACCTTGCATTCCTTCTGAGATCCCACTCACCCCAATCTGGACTGGATGGGGCCTTGATGGGGAAGTCTTCTCTTGTCCCAGTTGAGACCATTAAGTGGATACTTAAGGGCCCTTTCCTACCTGGTAAACAAACAGCATATTTGAGAAGAGTAGAA
The DNA here is from genome assembly GCA_024679065.1 of Sphyrna mokarran. Classification (NCBI taxonomy): domain Eukaryota; kingdom Metazoa; phylum Chordata; class Chondrichthyes; order Carcharhiniformes; family Carcharhinidae; genus Sphyrna; species Sphyrna mokarran. The sequence goes on along the minus strand of JAGIQG010000002.1, from coordinate 72,622,781 downwards.
CAATTTAAAAGCCAACACCATGGGTGGGAAAGGGAGGGGGGCACATTTCTATCAGAAACCCTCTTTTGATGATGGATGCCCTCCCATGGAGGGAGCCCTCCCCATCTGCCCATCCTTCAGGATCTTAGTCACTCCCATTATTGCCTTCCCTGAGATCCCTCCCCGGGAGCTCTACCACTTACCTGGCATTCATATCTTCACACCTGGCGCTCAGGAATGTTGCTGCAGTGCCTTTTCTGACCACTTCAGCACTGTGCCTGCAAGGCCTGGAGAGCTCCTGATTGCACCCCCCCACCCCCCCCCCCCCCCCCCCCCCCCACCCACCACCACCACCACCCCCCCCAGCAGCAGGATCTCCTGCTAGTTCCCCCAATGTGGGGAACTATTCTGAACGCTGCCAGAATGAAGTATCCCTGGCAGGATGGGAGATGTTCTCAGGCCCAGCAAGTTCCATGCCGGGCCCGATAATGACATTTAAAATGGATTTAAAATATATTTGAAACAGATTAAAATCACTTATCTCTTTTCCCACTGGTCTCCAGTGTGGTCCTGACTGTGCCTGTTCCCTGGCTCTTTGAGACACACATGCATTGGGAATACATGTGCGAATCCCACAAAATGGCCGACAAGCGATTCTCCTGATCGGACCTGCTATAAAATTCGTGGGTCGCAATGTGAGAATCGATCCTTTTGTTGCTAAAATGTATTTAATTATACTTCTGTGCTATAATGATGATGACAGGAGCATAGGGGACTGCCTAAGCAGGAACAATATTGTCATGAATTTGAGATCCATTTTGGGTGGTAATGACACAGATCATCTGCAGGAAGGGAAAACTACACTTCCTGTCCCCAGTACTCACGGCTGCCTTTTAGACTATCGATACATTAAATCACTGTCCTTAAAAGTGTTAAAAAAAACTTCACTTGTTTCAGCTTTAAGAAAACCCAATCTGCTTGGCTTTAGTTAATATCTAACATAAAGATTTCTATAAAGTGAACAGCAACTGAAAATTCAACATCTTTTTAAATCTTTAGACGTGATTTGCTGCCCACATATTTTAACATCCTACATTTTTAAAAAAATATGCAGAAAAAGAGCAAATTTGGAGTAACAACAGAATAAAACCATTTATCTCATCCTGGCAGAAAAATAATTGTAAATGAGAAAAGATTTTGTCAGTAGGAAAATGGCCATTAAGTTTATTAGCATTTTAGGCAAAGAAGTTATTAAATAGCATCTCTGGTTAGGCTTTAAAAAGTACAGACAAAATCTCTACGTGAGTGATAGCATCTCATTAACATTAGATTTTATGAGTCCACACTGGTTGTCCAGCCCAAATTTTAAATACCTGTTAAACGAGAGGAAGGTTGCTAGATGCACAGACTCATAAAAAGCCCCTAGGTAAGAACAAAACTGTTATTTCAGTATCTAGATCAATCTAAAGATTGTATTTGTAGCAAATAAATTGTGACAAAAAGTCCACACTACTTCATGTGAAGCTTTAACTGCATAAATTTGTTACATGCAAGGTAACAGTTCCATATATTTTTAAAAAGAGCTTTAAAATTGAATTGAGAGATCAGCCCTTGAGTGAAATAAATCATTGTCACTAGATGTATTAGTCATTCTTGCAGATTGAAGTTTAGAAGTGGTGCACAGTCTCTAGATAAACAAAACCATATCTTGCTACCCAGATTTTCAAACTTATGTAAAAATTACTGAGATGAGCACTATCAGGAGGCATACTGAGCTCTTCCCCCCCGCCTCAACTTCCACACTCCCACCATTCATCCAACACATGCATGCACCCCAATCATGATGCAATTCACCATTTTATTCCAATTTCAAAGTGTGTTTATAAAAATCCAGTTCTGGAGTCCCACTTCCCTGCAACCAGTTTGCCAAACATACAGACTATGTTCCAGAGATTTCCATTCTCTAGTGACATCAACTATGTTCAAATTAAATATAATTTTCTCTTCCTCCTCTTGCTGCAAGATGACAGGAGGCTTTAGTTCACCTTTGAAACATCTCATAATCACCCGGGAAGGAGTTAAACAAAATTCAAATATTCTGAGTGGGATTTTCCGGCCATGTTCGCCCCAAATCCAGAAAATCCCGTTTAAGATCCATGGATCTTTGCATGGTTTCCCTCCCCACCAACACCCTTCCCCATCCGCTATAATTCCTGTGGCGGGCAGGATAATGCTTTTCAACAAACTCAGAGTTATAATGATCTGAATTATATGGTACAAAAGACTTAAGCTTGGCACTCCCCTAATCACCATCCATCATCCTCAGAAAGAGGCAGTAAGGATCCTGAGGTCCCGGTGAAGATAAAATCCTATAGCTATCTCCTTTCCCTTTATTCTGTTCTGTATCTCTCTTTCATCACATCATACAAATAATAATACAAACAGAAAAAACTGCAAATCAGGTAGTAAAAATTAAAGTAAAATTTAAACTGATACTAATTCTATGTTGCACAGAAGGAATATGCAACAGTGAATGGAATGGCACTGCAAAGTTATTCGATACACAATGAAAAACATCCAGTGCTCAATGATCCAATCTTGACCACATCATACAAGTTATTAAAAGTCTCCCCCACTTTCTAAATAAATGACGGATTTTAAAATTGCATATGAATTATCATCTATTTTCAGATCCATGTGGGCAGTGTGTATTACATATGTGGCCTTAGCAACATATTTTAAGTGTGGTTAAATGCAAACGAACTCTGTCATGACATTACTCATTTTTATTTGCATTTGTTAGTATAATTGATAAAATTGATCTAATGGAAGGAACACTTTCCAGAACAACTGTTAGTGACACAACATACCTGCTATTTATAGCATGAAAATAGATCACGGCAGCTTCTGATGCCTGAATAAACGAGTTTGATCATTTTTACCTGGTAAGGAAACAAGAAAGAATAAAGATCACAGAGGTGCTTTTATTTCTTAGGATTCCCATTCATCTTTTTAGCATTTTTGTTTTAGTAATTTTCTCCCCTTCTCATTAAGTTGCTTAATAAATGCGTCACTCATTGAAAGAACAGAAAAGCAACCTATCCCTAAGCATCTGCCAATGCCAAGCTGCAACCTCATATTAGGACGTGGATCAGAACATTGTTGTTTATGTACCATCTGATTTTGCCTCTCTTTCTGCAAAGGAATCATCTTGCATCAGTTTGAGATTTGCAAACAACTTTCCTGTTTCTATCTTATCTATTCCCTTCATAATCTTATATATTTCTATTAGATCTCCCCTCATTCTTTTAAATTCCAATGAGTATAGCCCCAGTCTACTCAGTCTCTCCTCATAAGCCAACCCTCTCAACTCTGGAATCAACCTCGTGAATCTCCACTGCACTCCCTCCAGTGCCAGTACATCCTTTCTCGAGTAGAATCATAGAAACCCTACAGTGCAGAAAGAAGTCATTTGGCCCATTGAGTCTGCACTGACCACAATGCTACCCAGGTCCTCTCCTCATATCCCTACACATTTACCCTCTAACCTACGCATCTCAGGATAATATAGGGCAATTTTAGCACGGCCAATCAACCTAACTCGCACATCTTTGGACAGTGGGAGAAAACCAGAGCACCCAGAGGAAACCCATGCAGACACGAGGAGAATGTGCAAACTCCACACAGACAGTGATCCGAGCTGGGAATCGAATCCAGGTCTCTGGAGCTGTGAAGTAGCAGTGCTAATCACTGTGCTACCATGCCATTCAAAATAAGTAAACTTTGTCCTATGTTCTGCTAACAAAATGGCTGGTGCTGTGGGTTCAGTTTCCATTTAGTGCAAGTGAAAAGTCAGGCTGCTGAGAAATTTGAAAAGTTTTATATTAACAGAGTTATGCAGCAATCTGTGTCATTTTCTGTAATCACTCTCTAGTGTTTGGGTGCTCATTCCCAAGTGGGCATGTCTATTTTATGTTATTATTATATTCCTGAATTTCATGGTTACTTTAAAACTGATGATTTTTAACTGATATCATGATTCAAGTTATGTGCCAACTGTAAAATAAACACAGTCTACCGGTGGGGTGGTAGCATGAAATGCTTCCATATCTCTCATTAAAAGAAAATAATGAGTTCATATATGGCATGTAACATATGATATTGACCTAGTTTGATGGTACAGTTATAGCAATAACTATGGCATCCACGCATTGGGCACTGTAGCTGTGGCGCTTAAGAATATCACAATGGTCAATTAATTTGATCCTTTGGACCTTCCTCATTGACCAGCATCTTCAGCTCCCTCCCCCCACCCCCACCCCCACCCCCACCTCCCGGAAAAAGAAATGATGGCTCCAAACTGGCTAACCTTAAGGAAATAAGAGTTGGACTTTTCCCCACAGTGGGAGGAAATTCCATCCTTGAGATCAGTCAACCAACCTGATTGGCCAGCAGTCCCAGAACTTAGTAGTAAGCACAACTGGGAAACAAGTGGGTGATAGAATGAAGAGGTCATGGCTTTAGTCCATGTATTGTGCAGTTCAAGCATCGTCCTTGTATCCTCAGACAGCAAAACATGTGTTTAGTCCTCAAAGTTGTTCAGGGAAGAATATGAATATGTGAATTAGGATCAGGACTAGGCCACTCGGCCCCACGTATCTGCTCTGCCATTCAATCAGATTGTTGCTCATCTAATTTTAACATTGACTTTACAGTCCTGTCTGCCCCCCTCCCATGACCTTTCACTTCCTTGCTTATCAAGAACACATCTATCTTTGTCTTAAAGGCATTCAAGGTATTCAGTGTTCTGCCAATCCTCATGTCACCATCTCCCATTCCAAAGTAAGTCACCACCACACTTGTCAGATACTTAACTGGATCTGTGAATGTCCCTTCGGATTTTGTAAGCTGCAAAGTACCTGACTATAAAGTCCCTATACACAATATCTGTCCTTCATACATGAGACCTCACATTCCATTGTTTACCAGGTATTCATTAATGACATTGTGACAGGTTCAACAGAATCCCTTTTCAGTAACAGGCCAGCATGACTCACTATCCAGTCACAATGTCCCCTCCCTCATCACATGCATGCCCACCTTTTGCAAAGCACCTGGTCTTCAAAGAAGCTTCACAACATTCGCAACATTGGATACTATCTCTGGATTGCTAACATTGCAAGGGATGGTTTATTCATCATCCAGTGCAACAGGATACTTTCCCCCTCCAGAGAAAGCATTATCATTCCGCATAATATTCTGGAAGGCATTAAAACTGCTCTCCATCATCTACTATGTCACAGCTTAGATCAGTCACCCACTGATATTTCAATGCTCTTAACATGATGCCTCCAATGAGCAGGTTTCAGCTAACTGTCAGAGTTGTGCTGATCTCCAGTCCATTCCATACACTGTTATCCCCCAGGTTTCAAATGACTCTTCAGGTGTGGGTGGCATCTCATTTGTTGCTTCTGTTATCAAACCTGAGCAACAACTCATATTAGTTGTACTAGAGCGAGTCACTTGTTACACAATAGCTTATATCATTACCAATGAATGCCATGATATGTTAGGTAATACTCTCCCCCAGTTGTAGCTTGAGTTTCATCCACTTGATGGTCCATAAGCTACCCCACCCTTTGGTTTTTACACCTGATTAGGTAACAAGCTGCTTCAGGAGCACTATATTGTGGCTGATCTCCAGAGATCAAAGATCCTCAACAAGAAGTTGGTAACAGAAGGCAAGGAAGAACAAAAAGGGAAGGCCTGTGATAGGATGGAGGAAAAGGAAGATTCAATAAAAACCAGTTTTATGCTACAAAAGCCAAAAAGGGTGATGATAAGTAAAGAAACAAAAGATATGTCCAGATAAAGTGTCAATTGCCAAATAGAAATCATTCAATACTTAGTGATGCTTAGTACCTTAGAATGATAACTTCAACCTTCATCAGTCACTTGCACAGATGAAATGAATACAGGAAACAGTTTAAAACATTGTTGCCTTACAGCAAACTTTAAAAGCCTGAATTCCTTGTGTAGCCCTGATCATTTAGTCATTCCCTCTGTGACTCCAATTAATAATTACTACTTAAGATCACAGACAAATTCTGCTACTCAGTTAAGTTCTTTTGCCACAATCAATAATACTGCAACCCGTCAGATTGATCTGGTTGGGAAAGCTTTTGGCAGATTTAGATGGAGACTCTGGAACGAACAAAAGATTAGTGCCGTATTATAGCGTGAGATATCTCGGACAAGGAAGCCTTGAATCACAACAGAGGTTTATTGATGGAATAATTAAACAATATGCAAACAAGCGCAGATACAGGTCCATTCTCAATGACTCCCAGGCTCACAGTGAAGGTTCTCTTCTACCAAGGCTGCACCATAAAACATGATAGATGGTGATGATGATAGGCCCCAGGAGAATCAGATGACTCACAAACAACCATTCCTTAAAGGGGTCATACCTCTCATCAAAAATCATTATGCACACTAATATGTAATTTTCAACATTCTACTATATGGATCAGCTCCTGTCTTCACATCAAGAAAAGATAATTTCTCTACAACGTGTTCTTAGCAACAAGTGGCAGGACAGGGTGCCCAGCACAGAGGCCCTTAAATCAAGTAATATAATATGAGGCCATATTGTAGTCACTCAACATATCATTATCAAAGAACAAAGAACAAAACAGCATGGGAAACAGGCCCTTCAGCCCAACGAGCCCGTGCCGCCACCCCGATGTTCCCACCTCTACCCGCAATCCCTGTCCATGTTTATAGACCTATGGATTAAAAACCAAATTTGAGACAATTTAGGGAGAATTTGTTTTGCCAATTAGCCTAAGAGCACATCTTTGGGATGTGGGAGGAAACCGGAGCACCTGGAGAAAACCCACACAAGCACAGGGAGAATGCGCAAACTCCCACAGACACAGACCCAAATCCATGTATCTGCACAGCACAGCGATAGTCACTGAGCTGTCGTGTTGCCCAAATGGTCCAGGTCAAGTGTATACTAACGACGTGAAGCACTAGAATACTCTCGAAAAAGGTCCAAGAGCAGTCCCCTCACGACCCATTGTGTGTATGCCCCTTGTTAGGCAACAAGGTGGACCAAAACATCTGTAGGATAAAAACACCTCATTGTAGAATTCCCAAGGTTATCTTCTATGCTGAGCTGCAATCTTGATATCATAAGAGAGGTGGGAAAATGAAATGTGATAAACATTTGTGACTAAAGGCTACCTCAAAATTTTGCAATGTTAGAAAGAAAGAAAGACTTGCATTTATACAATGTTTTTCATGACTCCAATCTGTCTTAAAGAACTTTAGAGCCAAACAACTTCTTCTGAAGTGTAGGCACTGATGTAACATAGAAAAAGTTAACCCTAAAACCTAGGAAGATGCAGCTACCGTAGGACACAACAGCAGCAAGTCTGTCAGGTTAGTTTGAACAGATACCGTTATTCACCAGTTTGAATACATTTTCCAAACTAGGCGGCACAGTGACATAACGGTTAGCACTGCTGTCTCACAACAATAGGGACCTGAGTTCCATTCCTGGCTTGGGTCACTGCCTATGCCTGCATAGGTTTCCTCCAGGTGCTCTGGTATTCCCCCACAGCCCAATGATATGCATTTTAGGGGCTAAATTCTTCTTCCGTGTACCCGAAGAGACGCCAACTATGTGGTAACTATGGGATTTTCACAGTAACTTCATATCAATGTGAATGTAAGCCTACTTGTGGCTAATAAAAAAATTTTTACTTGTAACTGAAAACATTCAGTTATTGCTGTGCAGCAGCGTAAGGTCTAATAATATTAACTTTCATTCATAAAGATAAGGTTGCTTCCAACAGAATTCTTTTCATGTTGGAGTTATTATTTGGTAATACAGCTATTTTGTCTTTTCAAAGCAAGGTCACATTAATTTTTGTTGAGAGCATCAGAGTATTGTACTAAACTGAAACAAATAATAAAGTAGCTTTTATTATTTCTTCCACTCAGTGAGAATACATAAAAGATGTCAGAAGATGACACACCAAAGCACTCATGCCCTCTGTTGCTGCACTTCACCACTCATTGTGTGGTACATTGTTGATGCAGAATTGGAAGTGTTGGATGACTCAGTGATGACACAGAAAGTCAATTGTATCCTATGGAATCGGTTATATATTTAAGTGCTCATAGAGGCACTCTAACTTAAATGAATAGATTACATGTGGAATTAGATTTGTCATTTCTTAATGAAATACAGTGATGTCAATCCCTATGGTGGCAAGAATGCTTATTGATACCATACTGCAGTTAAAATTGCTAAGTCAAAGCATCTGTAAAGACCTTGGGGGGTTATTCTAGCCAAAGGGTGAAAACAGGAGCTAAATTGGAGCTCTGCTGGTGAGAAATGCCTTTTTGAATGTGTAAATCTTGAACACAGTTTTGGGACTAATTGATGATTATCGTGATTTAAAGGAGCTCAAACTGACATTGCAAGTTTCGCATTCAAATTCTGATTCGAGCTGTATACAAAGTCTGAACTCACTGAGTTTCACTGAAAATGAGATATGTACTGGCTGGGAGGGAATTCATTATAGAAGGTTGGCTCAAAGATTGAGGGTGTCCAGGATCTCTTACATGGCAATAGAGGTCCTGGTGAAGGATATAATGAATCTACCTGTAGTGGTGAAGAGGCCATAGAGGCAGCTGATGCAGTGAATAGTGGAGAAACTCATGCAGGAGCTGATAGACAGGAGTCCTGTCCCTAGATTACATGTCTAACTATGTTAGAAATTGTAGGCTTTAGCAAAAAATGAAAAGACTTGGTTTGTACATATAAATTCAAACAAACACAAAACAGGTTTTATTCCAGCAGCTCTTTACTGTTCAGAATACAAACTGAAAGTAAAGCAGCAGCCTCTAACCCCCTAATGACATCACCATTAAATCATGTGATCAGCTTTTGAAGCAACTTTCAGATATATAACACTGGGATTTATAGCTTTAGAGCTCTCCAAGGGATTACATGAGATCACGAGTGATCAAGGTCAGATCATATCTCACCAAAATATTTTTCAATAACTGCACCATCACTGCCAACATCACAACTTCTACCACAATTCATCCACTAGCTAACTTTATACTGATGTTCACACATTCTTTACCATTGGGTCCAGTTCTGGATCAACAGAAACGTCCTCCAACTCAACATTGGGAAATGTGAAACCATTGTGTTGGTTCTGTCTGCTGACTGCATCCCTGTTTTTGGCAACTGAGGCCAAATTTGACAGTTCTCAAACTTGGTATCATATTTGATCCTGAAGCCAACTTCTGCCCACATATCTCCCGAACATCACCCGACTCTTTCCCTGCCTCAGCTTAGCTGCTGCTGAAGCCCTCCTAAAGTTACCTCTAGTCTTGACTATTCCAACACAGTCTTGGCTAGCTTGCCATGTCTTACCCTCCATAAATTTAAGGGAATCCAAAACTCTGCATCCCTTTTCCTTATTTGCGCTAAGTGCTGTTCACCCATCACTTCTTCGTTTGATGAGTTGAATTGAATCACAATAGAGTATTTCAAGATTCTCAAACTTGTTTACATGCCCTTCCATAGCCTCACCCTTCCATAATTCTATGATTTCCTCCTGCTTCATCAGAGCACAATGTGGAGATGCCAGCATTGGACTGAGGTAAAACACAAAGAAATCCCACAACACCAGTTTAAAGTCCAAACAGGTTTATTTGTATCAATTGCCACAAGCTTTCGGGACAGCCTGTCCCTTTGTCAGGTGGCTGGGAGTTTCATCAGAGCACAACCATCTAAGATATCTCATTCAGGTCTCTAGAGAATTCCTAATTTTAATTGCTCCATATTGGTGGTCTTTCCTTCAGCTACCTAGCTCAGGGATTGCCTCTTAACACTTCTTAGTTTCTCTATCTTTTTTCCCTCCTTGAGGACATGCCTTTAAACCTAACTCTTTGACCAAATTTCTGGTTATCTGCCTGAATATTGCTTTACGTAGTTTAGTGTTCATATTTGCTTCATTATGCTCTTCTAAAAAACCTGGATTGTTTTCTTACATTAAAGATGCTATATACTTACAAGCTGTTGCTGTTTCAGAATAACATATCTAATAACAGCTGGCAGCAGGATCTAACTGGAGGAGGACAATCATACCTGCCACTCTTTGAGAAAACAGTGCTCAACTTGATTCAGAAGGGAATGATAGGTACTGTGACCAGAGGTAGAGCAGGAGTCATATACCTAAGTGAAATGCTGCCACTCCAGCTACCTTAAGACCACAGAATATAAAATTACAGTGAGGAGGCCATTTAGGCCCAGGGCCTATCTCCATAACCCCACATATATATCCTGCTAATTCTATTGACACTAAAGGGCAGTGTAGTATGGCCAATGAACCTAATCTGTCTTTGAAATATGGGAGGAAACCAGACCACCCAAAGGAAACCCACACAAACACAGGGAAAATGTGCAAATGTCACACAGATAGTCACCTGAGGCTGGAATTGAACTGAGGTCCCTGGCGCTGTGAAGCAGCAGGATTGACCACTGTGCCGCCCTATACAACTGTTCCTGATTCCTTATCCTGCTAAGCTACCTTCACTCCCATACTCCATACTCTCTTTCATCACACATCCTCTCTTATAGTGACCACAACCTTGCACCTGACCCCTTCCAGTATTAGGAATGCATTCTCACAGATGAGTATCCACCTCACCTCTATCTGAAAGGGAGAGAAGCATGGTGAAGAAAATGTCATAAATCCATTCCTAACACTATCACAGGTACCAGCATACAGACCAGCATCATGTGCAACTTAGAGGTTAAAGTGGTACAGGGGATCCTCACAGTGAGATGAAACAGGCTATAGGAGATAGTAACTGCACAGGAGTAGAGAAGATACTGGACCGTAGGGGTGCACCCTAGTTCTGCTGTAATGGAGTCAGACAAAGACCTTGCAGGCCAAGCTTCTGAAGAAGACTGACAGATTTGATAAAATAAATATTTGACGTAACGAGAAGCCTGCCTGAAAGCTGACCCATTGTAGAGAGAGGATGGAAGTGTCCCTGCCTCTTGGTCTTTGGGTTGGTGCAGAGCCCACATTGGGAAGCAGGCCAATTCCAAAGCTATGCAGCTGCCATGATGGTTCTGGGCGCCTTGGTTAAAAAGGTCAAGGTATTCTCATTACTATACTCCTTCTCAATTCCCACTTGCTGCTCAAACTATAATCTCATCTGAATTATGAGCTATAGATGATGTAATTTTGCAAGTCTCAGAGTGGATTCAGTAGGGTCAAAGATTGTGTTTTGACTTAATGAATCATTGCTTGGTGCAGTTCAGTAAGAAATCAACAAAACATATTTCTCCCAACAACAGGAGCAAGAAAGCTCTTCCTGCAACTAAAAAAGTTCTGGCAGAGGAGATCAGCAGCAAGATTATGCCACAATCTGGGATTTCAGTGCAGGAAGTGCTTTAGTCACCTAACCAGGTCAGGCATGGTGAGTGCAATTGCACATTCACCTACATCCTATTTTGCATATCATCTGCCTCCTTCCACCCACAACACTGCCTTGTCAAACCTACTCCATCACATCACTTCCCACACTGAATTAGCTTGGAAATTCAAAAGCTATTGGTTTCTACAGGAATCCTAATAGCATCTTAGCCTCACGGCTTATATCTGATCTTGCAGAGCAGCTGGAAAGAAAGAAAAGGTTCACATTTATATTGTACCAGCCATCCCAAAACACTTCATAGCCAAGGAAGTGTACACTTTTTGAAGTGAGTCACTGTTGTAACGTAGGAAACACAGCAGCCAATCCACAGTCAGCAAACTCCCACAATGTGATAATGAGCAGAACTCTATTTTATTTTGTGATGTGATTGAGGGGTAACTATTTTCCTCAATGTCCAGCATTAGTGCTGCCCTGAGAGGACTAAGAAGCATATTCACTCCCCAGAACTTGGAATGTGGCACATTGAATCCAGCTTCACGCTTTTATCATTATTGACTTGCTCCCTCCAGTACTCAAATCGAGTGTGCTCCTCCATGTTAAAATTCTTCCATGAGTAACAAATTGGGCATTCATGAGGCACTGTGAGCTGCGAGTAACAATCAACTTCACATTCAATGGAAAAGTTGTATGAAAAGGGAAAGAGGGAATTTGGTGGGAGGGAAACAGCTATTTGTGGTTTAGGAAAGGGCCAGGAAAATGACTTGCACAGCTGTAAAGAGGGTCTTTGATTGTTTCCCCTTGTCTGCCTCCAAATAAGCCAAACAAACAACAACAACAACTTGTAAATATATAATGCATTCCAAGGTGCTTGACTGGAGCAGTAACAAAGAAAATGTGGCACTGAGTCACAAAATGATATTATTGCCGAAGACCAACAATGTGTTCAAAGAGGAACGCTTTTAGAAGCATTTAAAGAAGTGCTGGAGAGATTTATGGAGGGAATTCCATGCCTTAAGATCTTGTCAACTGAAGACATGGCTGCCAATTATGGACTGATTAACACTGGGAGTGCGCAAAAATTGGAGGAGTTCTGTTTTGCAAAAAAAAGGAGGGGGGTTGTGATGGCCAAGTACTAAACACTGTTTCCAACATTCATTGTAAAAGACTAACAGCATTCAGCGAGAAATAGTCGCATTACAAAGACACTTTTCACTTGAAAGGCAAAATGAAGGAACTTTCTTGATGGTGCTAACCTGTTCCTTAAAACAGAAAAGCATTTAAGTAGCAGCTCTGAAAATAGTAGATTCTGTCTACTACTATCTCTACTGGCCTTGGTAGAGTGTAATCCTAATGTAGTGAAATTCTGGGGTTGGATTAATGTACAAGACACTTTGATTGTTCTCTATTTTTAATTTTCTGCTAAAATCTCTGACCTATAGTCTTCAACAGACTTGTAATTCCAGATATATTTATCTTATTAACTTCAAATTCTACCACAGTGGGAATGTTAGCCAAGTTTCTAGATTAATAGTGTAGCGATGATACTGCTAGGCCAATGGTAAAATCAAGTCCGATTTCTACTTATAATTATGGAACTCCCAATCCTTGTTTGTTAGAAATCTGGTAGAGTCAGTTTCGTTGTGTTCTAAACCGAGTGACTTGCAAAGAGTTATTCGAAGCCTTCAAGCAGCAATTCTTGTGGATACAATGTTGCAACAATTAGTAGGTAATTTTTTTTAGCTTGTTGCAGAGACTTGTTTTATGGAGCTCCTTGACAAAGGCTGGGTCATTATGGTGCAATTTACAAAATAACATGAGTAGAAGCCATTCGGCTGGCTCTCCATTGCTCAATACCGCCTCCAGGATTTTCCAAACATGGACAGATATATAACAACAAGGTGCAACCAATGGGATGACTTTATACATTGTATTATATTACTTTTGCCTAAGCATTTCTGGGCATCAGCATTACCAAGGGTCAAAAGGATTGTTAGAATTTGATTAATCAAAGCAATAAATGGAGAATGCAACAGTTCAGATACCAGTCATACCAAACTGTGGCACAGCACCACAACAATTTTGATCCATCCACCTGAGACAGTGACTCAGTGATAATATAAATGGCATCTGTACCTGCCCAAATCATGATAATGAGCCTGACTATTGAAATGTGGATGTGGTCAGCATTACGGTGATGAGATGATCTGAAATTTCACCATCATTGCAGCAGAGAGGAAAATTTGCTCTTATATATATAAATGGCATGTACTGCTGAATAAAAGGCATGCTGCACAATCTAGCAGGCTATCTGCATTTACTACTTGCAATAAATAATTCAAAATGAACTGATAATTATTAATTTTATCATCTATCATTGTCCTTTATCTTAGCAGGAAAGGAGAGAAGAAAAAGAATGTTTGGCATAAATATAATGCTTTTCATGACCCAAAGACATCCTAAAGCTTAATAGAAAATGAGGTACTTTTTGAAGTGTAGTCGTTGTTATAATGTAAGATTCAGGATCATTCCCTGAGAAACATAGGTGTCCGTGAGTGAAGATAGCTATCAGGGTTTCAAGCATCACAACCGACTGGATGGAAGAGGAACCAACTGAGAGGTATGAAACTATAACAACTACCTTTCAAAATAAATTTTGGAGAGCTAGAGTCTTTATTCCACAAAGTTGAGTATTACATTTGTAAAATAAATCTTGTGTGAAAACAAGTTTGCCTCCTGCAGCCTCTATTATCTAAAACATTTCTGTCATTTGACAGGGCAGCAGGCATAATGAATTTCAGATTGCCAACCCTCCTGGATAGCTTGAAAGTCTCCCAGAATAAATATTTGATCCCCTGGGCTCTTCTACTGACAGCCCAGGGAAGAAAGCTTCTTCTGCATTCCAGTTGGCATTTGCACCCAATACATTACAATATTTTAAAATTATATACTTAGAGAGTTGCAAGTGGCTACATTAAGAATAATCAAGGTTAAGCAATTAAAATAATAAACGTACATGTTCCTTCATACTTTCTTCTCTGTTATGATTATTTAGAGAGTTGAACCTGCATTACAGAAGAAACTTGAAAAATGATTTTTAAACATGAAATGACCATTAGTTGTTATTCTTCTTACTGTATAACCAAGATTAGATTTCAGAAATTCTTCACTACATTTAAGGTGTTCAGGATACTTGAGGTCTAGTTTCCTTTCATGTAATATTTAATGTCTGTAGCCCATAGAATTCTGTAGTAAGGAGTCCGACAACACCAGGTTTAAGTCCAACTGATTTATTTGATAGTAAGCTCACAAGCTTTTGAGGTTATCCTCTTCATCAGATGAATGAAGTGTTCTGTTTGAGACCAGAACACCTCATAGTGACACTGTGCCGCCCTTAAGACATATTCAGTTGCAGCAAAAGTGAATCTTTAAGATTGTACTTGTATTGTACATATTTACAAATTCAAAGACGCCCGACCTTCTCGCAAGTAAATAAGTCAGGCCTTTTTTAGAAAGCTCATGGGAATTTATTCTAAATAATCCATCTGTTGGTGCCCATGCTCAACCCAATAATGTTCATCAAAATTACCAGACTTCATTGTGTCCAGATATTTTTTCTATGTTTTGTAATATATCTGAAAACACCACTCAACCTGTGATATGTTTTGAAAGGAATAAATAGCAGAGAATATTTTCATGGCTTATTTTTTCACTTTCTGTCAGTAATGGAGACAAATGATCATATTCAATGTAAATTGAATGATTATAGCCTGAAGTGCAGTATAATTTCTAATAGCATATTACATTATATTACAGATCAGTTATTCCTTAAAAAGGCACGTATCACAAAATAAACACTATGCAAAGGAAGGTTAAACAAGAATATATTGAAAAATTACAACAGCCTACATGTATAATTTTAATTTTTTTTTGTGAAGATAATGAGAGGTCAGAGATGATAGTGTTAAGGAGAGGACTCTATCTTCATACACTGTGCCAGCATCAACCACTCTCAGATCAAATATAACACAATTATATCAACTTTTAATAAGCAGAACCCAAATGAGGCAATAAGTACAATGAACATTTAAAGGTAGACCACTTATTTCTGCTCTACACTGTTAAATAAATTACTATGTCATGTGGCTGAATGTTATGCAACTGATCTCAAGGATAGGTCCAATCTGAGTTGTTGGCCTTAAATGAGATGCATGCTTTCACTAGTTACTGATGACAAGGAGTTGATGTGCTGAAGATTTTCAGGTGCTTGGATCAATTAGATAATGCTCTGTATTATGAGTGTGATGGTAGTATTCAGCTTGATAATGTTGCCCAAATTTGCCTTCCATGGGGGCAATGTTTTGAAGGCTTAGGAAGAAGAAGACCCCCTTGGGTACAGCAAAGAGACCTCAAGAACTGTTGAAGAATCACAAAGAGCCAGGGGTTGAATTGTGTCCTCTGTGTTAATATAGTCTTGTCTACGTTATTCTATCCTCTCCACGTCTGCCTTCAGCCACAATATTTTTCTTCTGCGATGTCCTAGTTACTTACTAAACTTGTAATCCTGAGATCTTGACTAGAAATAGCCCAAATCCCATTAGGGCAGCCTGAATTTGAATTAAATTTAAAATATCTGAGAATAAAAGGTTGGTGTCAGCAAAGGTGATGCTGATGCTTATGAACTGTTGCAGTTTTAATGTCCTTTGCAGAAAAAAATGGGCTTACATGACTTGAGTACTGCATGGATGTAGTGGAGTCTTATCTGCCCTTTGAAGTGGTCAAACAATCCATTCAGTTTGCATGGTGACTCGGGATGGGCAATAAATGCTCTTCAAGGAGGCATTAATTTAGAAGCCATGGAGGAGGAAGAGTCCCCAGGCACAATTTACTATCAACACCCAATCCAAATAGTTTTTTAAAATATCACTTCAACTCACATCCATTTTGCTTATTGTCTGGGCTGATGGGTTACCAAGGTTCATGCTATTCTGTAGCATATCTTTTGGGTTAATAATTAGGCCAAGTCCCAGCCTCTAGACTTTCTCCCTCACATCTCAAATTGCAGTTATGCTGTCAAAGGGCATAATTGAGTTTAGTTTCTGGTTTATACATTGGCTCATCACTGAAACACACTCAGCGACACTAGCAATCAAATCAGTGGATCTGCACCATGCCCCCATACAAGCCAATTTTTGGGGAGGAAGGGGGTTGGGAGGTGGTTGTGCTATTGTACAAATGAGTGCAGCTGCTTCTGAAATCCTCCTAATTGCAGACTGCTCTGCAGGGTAAATTAGCAGTGAAACAGTTTCAAACTATCTGACAGCTAAATATGAGTCACTGAGGAAACTGCTGCCAGTGAGGTCAAATCTCAGCGACCATTGTTCCACAGTCTACACCTGCACACTTTGAATGGTAAACATATAATAAGGCATAATTGCAGGAAAAAAATACAGCACTCCAAATGTGCCACAGTACTTGTTTCTTGTGCTGGTGAATAGCAGATAATAAGACTGGCTTTGAGTGTGTTATTCTGTCAAGGGGACAAGTGGGTAGTCGATGCTAAATTAATAATTCTGATAATGTCAAGAGGTATAGAATTGTACGTTTTTCCTATCTCAGAAAATGTTAGCCCTACCGAAACCAGACAATGAACAAAAAAGCATTTTAAAAGTTCAGCAGAGTTTAAAGACCCTTCGTCACTAAGATTACTTTTTTTGCAATATAACTATTTCTTTGTTGAGGTTGATTGGTACTGGTGTGTTGTCATTCATTGTGTTGAATATAGAAAAGAGGTCATAAGGAATTTGTGCACAGTCATATTTTCAATATTGAATGATTTTTTTAAGGTATTGCTCCAAATGTCTGCTTGATTTAGTTGGTAGAATTGCCACCTCCAAGTTAGAAGGGTGTAGGTTCAAACTCCAATCCAGAATGTACTTCAGTGTTATTTTGTCAGAACTGCTATGGTTTGGATATAAAATGGAACCTGTTCTGCTCGATATTAAAAGATTTCATGACAGTGTTAAAAAACAAACAGATGGATTACTGTGTGTGGCTTACCATACACCTTAGCCAGGAGAAATATTCTTCCTTTAGAGGGAGTGCAAGAAAGGTTTACCAGAGAGCAAATGAGGGGATTGTCATGTGTAAAGAAATTGAGTGTAATAGGTCTATATTCCCGAGAATTTAGATGAACAAAGGTGCTCTGACTCAAATATTTAAAATCCTTTAGGCGTTTGACAGATAGATATTGGAAAATGTTTTCCCTGACTCCAACAGGCACAGATTTCAAAATGTGTAATGAACAATTGGTTTAGCCATTCTTACCATATTTGGTTAGGGGGAGGCATAGTGATATTTTCAGTGAATTAATACTGCTTTGGGATTTGGGTGATAGTGGAATTTGAATTCAGTTGAAAGCATTTGGAGTTCAAGCTCTACGGATGACCATAAAAAACACAACTGATTCACTAATATCTGTCTTTGGCTTGTCTGGCCTACATATGATTCCAGACCCAGAGCAATATGATTGACTCTGATGTGACCTAGCAAGTTGTATCAAATCGCTAGGAAGTTAATAAAGAATAAAAGTTGACAAACTATCCAATTTCAACCCTAGATGCTGGAAACAACAAGGGGAAACCTGGCCCTATCATCCTTGCAAAGTCCCCATCTGGGGGCTTTTGCCAAAATTAGGAGCGCTGTTTCCCAGCAACAACCTGAAATAGACTTATTCACAGAATTATATCTTACAGATTATGTCCCCGAAACCATCATCACTATTTCTAGATATATCCTATCCCACGCCCCTCCTCCCAATGAACAGGACACACCTAGCAGAGCTGGCAAGACCGTGATACACATT
This sequence comes from Sphyrna mokarran, assembly GCA_024679065.1. Classification (NCBI taxonomy): domain Eukaryota; kingdom Metazoa; phylum Chordata; class Chondrichthyes; order Carcharhiniformes; family Carcharhinidae; genus Sphyrna; species Sphyrna mokarran. Next base: position 72,604,459 of record JAGIQG010000002.1, on the reverse strand, counting down.
GGTGAGACCATTACTTTGGGAGTTCTTAACATTGACTATGGAGCCCATCTCATGGTACGTGGTCCAGCTGACTATCGTGTGACACCGCCCTCCTACCAGCCCCCACCCCTGGGCTGATGAATCAGTACTCTTCAATGTTGAATACCAGTTGGAGGAAGCACTGAAAGTGGCAAGAATACAGAATGCCAAATACCAAAAATGACTCAGTAGCTCAACTAAAGAGGAAGATGACTGAGTTCTAAAGGACATAGCTGCTAGACTGGATCTGCAGCAGATCATGAGGTAACCAACAAGACAGAAAAACATACATGATCTTATTTTCACTGTAATATCCTAACTATGTAGGGACTTAACAGAAGTTTTAACAGAAATAAAAGCACAAGCAGATTTAAACTAACACTCAACAGATTTTTTGGAAGAGATATTCTCTGCAATTCACCAAGTACAGATTTAAAGTAAACCAGCAACCTAATGACATTACCATCAAATCATACGATCAGCTCTTAAAGCAACCTGCAACTCTTAAATATTTTAACACTCATTAATCTGCCTACCACAGCTGCATCTGTCCATGACAGCATCGGTAGGATTGACCAGTGCACAGTCCTTGTGGAGTTGAAATCCAAATTTTATATTGAGGATCCTCACTATCATATTGTGTGGCATAACTACCATACTAAATGGGAGAGTATTCGAACAGATCTAACAATTCAATACTGGGAAACCATGAGGCATTGTGAGCCATCAGCAGCATCAGAATTGTACGTCAACAATAATCTGTAACCTCATGGCCCAGCACAACCACCACTCCACTATTACCACAAAGCCAGGGACCAGATCTGGTATAATGAAGAGTGCAGGAGGGCATGCCAGGTGTAACACCTGGCATACCTAAACATGAGGTGTCAATCTGATGAAGCTACTTGCATGCCAAACGGCATAAACGGCAAATGACAGACAGAGTTAAGAGATTCCATAATCAAATCTAAGCTCTGCAGTCCTACTACATCCAGTCATGAATGATGGATAATTAAACAATTCACTGGAAGAGGACACCGAATCATTTGTAACCATCTTCATTCAAAAGTGCCAACTGCATTATTGTTCAGCTCTCCAAAACAGCATTTTATCCAAACTTATTTCCCACCCCACCCACCCTATCCCTGTATTCCCATGCATTTATTATGGCTAATCCATCTGACCAACACATCTTTAGATTGTGCAAGGAAAACCAGGCAGAAATGGAGAAAAAGTACAAATTCCTCACAGGCAGTAACCCAAAACTGGACTTGAACCTGGGTTCCTGATGCTATGAGGCAGTAGTGCTAACCATTGTGCCACTCTGGTGTCTATAAAGCAGTTGCCAAGGCGTATCTTGTAGATGATACACACTGCAGCCACTATGTGCCGCGGTGGAGGGCGTGAATGTTTGACCTAGTGGATGAGTTGCTAATTCAGTTTGTCTTGGATGGTATGAATTTTTTTTATGAACTATATCGAGACCAATGAAGAATATTTCATCATACTTCTGAATTGTGCCTTGTAGATTGTGGCAAGGCTTTGGGATATCAAGCCTCTAATCCTCTTTTGTAGTTACATGGTTGATTCAGTTCAGGTTTTGGTCAATAGTGACCTAGAAGATGCTGATGGTGGTGGATTTGATAATGACAATGTCATTGAATGTCAAGGAGAGGTCAAAGAGGTCATAGAGATTTACAGCATGGAAATAGAGATGGTTAGACTCACATTAGGTTTATGTGTAATAGAGAAGTGAGGTTTGATTTTGAAGGGAATTTCAGATAATGATATGGACGTGATCTTATGGCTATTTCCCATCTTGTTGATAGAGCGTAGAGGACTGTAAAAGTAAGCTTGCTGAAAGACAATGAGTTCTGGCAATAATAGATAATGTAGCCACGGTGCATTGCTGGATGGGATATTAAGACTTGTAACAGCTTCATGGGTGAAACAAAGGTTATATTTAAACTTTTCATCTATGGTGATATCACAAATATGTAGGCCAGAATTTTCAAGTCGTTCATGCCCCGTTGCCATTGCAAGCGAGGACGGAGAATTTGATGCTAAGCCAAATCTCCATTCACTGCAGCAGAGAATCCCATTGGTGCGAACAGCAGAGAATTTCACCATAGTTACAATATTATAGATTTTAAAGACAACTGTTTTAAATGTACATTTTGTTTGCTTTTAACTTTTTAGTTTAGGTCTAAAAGCCCTTTTCAAAATGGAGAGATGAACAGACATTTCGAAACCGATGTTTGTTCAGACCTTGTCAGACTTTATTAGCTTGCAAAGTCTTAAAATGCAAAGACAGTTTGGAGGATGTCCACTGAGTTTTGTAAAAGCGTGAAAACTCTTTAGTTTCTGAAAAACAGGAGACAGAAAGGAACTTCAAAGCCCTCAACTTAATTCACATTTTTGCATGGTGGAGCAATGATTCATCCAAATTAATATAGTCGCCATTTGTTTTTGATAAAGACAGGTTGTGAAAGCCATGTCTGCAAACCTACCTGAAGAACTCTTACAAACATCTTTGGTAAAAGTTCTCAGCCAAGGAAGATCAAAGAGAAGGTACTTATCACAAAATCAACAGCTGTCTCTTAAAAATAATTGTGACGATTTTAATCAGACAATTGAGGTTGGCCTATTAGAATATGAGCTCCCTGATTAAGGGCCAAATTGATGGGCCAATCAGGGAGCCTTTTGCTTTGTATTTAACCAGGACTGTCAGTTCCTCTGGCACTCCTAGTATAGAATCCTAACTGAAAACACTCTGTAGAATATTGTCAGACTTATAAATAAAGGGATTCTGGTGAAGGGACTTCAGCTTCCAAGAATTTACTACAATAATCTAAGCAATCATCATATGTCCTAATCACAGAATTAGTGAGAAGAAAGAAACTTCTCTCTCCTAAAACCTGCTAACCTTCTGAAACCACCTGGAAAGTCAAACACTGACTAATTGATGACATAAGCATTGCAGCTACTGAACACAGTTCAACTTCAATCCTTCACCCCAGACCACTAACACTTCAACTGCAGGCTCCAGGCTGCAATGACAACTTAAAGAACTCCACTGATCTTCACTTTTATAAATATATTTCATCCTTACCATCAATTAATCTTTCAATGTATTCAATTAATAACTTTAATACTTTCATTTAAATGATTTACAGCTGTACTTTCATCAGATGCAAACCTTTACCCTGTTTAAAATTGCATGTTTTGCTGCTGTTTTTATTGAATTACTTGCAGATTAAAAGGGGGCTGCATGCCTACACAGAAAATATTTAGCTCATGGACCACTTTGAGGAAATGCCTTTTACATGATCATGACAGTGACTTTTTGGGTGCTGATAATTGGGATGTTGGTGATGGTAATTGTTGTTTGTGGGTGTTTGATAGAGCATGGGTTAATGTAGAACATGAGAGCTATATTAGTCATGGGATGATGTTGAGAGTCACATGATAGTTGACTGTGTGTAGCAGCATCTGGCAGGGGCCAGCAAGGAGATAGTGTCCATGTGTGGCTGTCTTTGGAGATATGTATAGTTATGGGTTAACAATGAACAGTTTATATTTGAACTTATCAGCCTCCAGGCCACTCTGTGAGAAACCAAACAAACTTACAATATAGTGGTATTGTAGAAGGATGGATCCTGAAAGCTGGGGAAGGTAAACAAATTCTCAAAACATGATAAACTAAAGAAACTGAAGCCTGACCTGAGAAACGTGTGCCTAAATTGAAGATATAATTAGCGTTCACCTCAAAAATAAACTCCATTGCAGGTAGAGGCTGAAGGACTCCACAAGGTCACCCAGCGGTTCATTTCTAGGCCTGATCAAACATGGAGTCAAGGGACTTAACTAGACCAAGACAAAGGCTGAGCAAAATTCAACAAAAGGATTCCAATGTCAGGAAACCCAACTAAAATCACAAGCGGATGGCCAAACCACAGTAAAAAAGCTGAGAATATCTTTTATAATAGACATCAATCGGAATCAATAAACTCAGAGAACAGCTGTAAGAAAGCTGCAGCAATGGGCTCATAGCTGACACCATAACACAAAGTAGCCAAACTGGACTGAAGAATATTTTTTCTCTTAAAAACAGCAAGCAGAGTTTTAAAATTGCCTAACAGAATCTTGCATTTGACTTAAAGATCCATTAGTGGGCCTAGGCCACTTGTTGTGAAGATTTTCTGTTGAGGGAATAATTTGAGAATAATAGCTCTGTCAGCACAACGGGAGCGCACAGAAACTGACAAGCACAGGAAGACCAACGAGAAAAAGATACAACTGCTGTGGAGCCATTTCAAAGAGATAAAAATTTAAAGAGGGGCTCACCTACTATAAAAAAAGACATGGAAAGTAAATTAAAGGCACCAAGCCAGTTTAGGCTATGGTGGCACAATGGTCAGTACTGCTGCTTCACGGAACCAGGAACTGAGTTTGATTCCTGGCTTGGGTCACTACCCGTGTGGAGTCTGCATGTTCCTCCCGGATGCTCTGGTTTCCTCCCACACTACAAAGACGTGCAGGTTAGGTGCATTGACCATGCTAAATTCTCTCTCAGTGTACCCAAACAGGTGCCAGATTGTATCAACTAGGGGATTTTCACAGTAACATCATTGCAGTGTTAACGTAAGCCTACTGTGACAATAAAATAAATAAATGAATGGGCTAAAATAAAGGTCAATACGGACCCAAAATTGAGAGCCTTGGAAAATATTTTTTTAAATTATAGGAGTATATCAGGATTCTGTCGGAAATCAGAAGTACAAGTTAATACTTGCTTGGTGTATTTGCAGATGAAGTAATCCTAAAATAAGTGCCAGATGAATCCTCAACCACATTCAGTGAGACAGCAAAAGCCTTTGACAAATATTTTAAACTCCATGTTGCGAAGAGCGTAGACCTTAAAAAGGATTATAATAGCTCCAATAAAGCTCTGAAGGGATGAGAAGATGACAGGCTGTGAGAAACAGGAGATCCAGCTCAAGGGACTGAGGAGACCCCAGACTGATGGAGACAGAAGACCCCAGAATAAGGCCCATAGAAGACTCCAAAGCATGGAAGACAGAAGACCCCAGGCCGAGGGAGACAATACCTTAGTAATGCAGAAGATGGCCACAGACCATATCAGTATAATGAAGTATACGAGTTGAGCAGTTTAGTGCAGAGGAAAGAATTGGCTGAGAAGCATTCTGAAAAGATTAGTTTTGAAAATGCTGACAGATTACCTAAACTGCAAGGACAAGTATTAGTGCGTGGCAAGCAGTTGGCTGTGAATGAGGAAAAGTTTTCTGAAATAACCCAGAAGAAACAGTAACTACAAAAAGAAAATTTAAAAATCCACAGGGAATATTTGTATCAAAGCTGAATTGAATAAATTCAAACAGAAGAACAACCAGACGCATCAACAGGCAGAAAAGATATTCAAAGAAGTCACTGCCCTGAAAGACCCATTGAGGAATCAATATGTGGCCACGGAAAAACATGAAACGTTTAAAAGAATCTGAAAACTACTTCAGAAAAAGATACATTGGTATTATCAGTAGCATAAAGCAACGCACTGGAGCACAGCGTGAGTTGGCAAAAGATCAACAATAAAACGACCAGTTGAAGGAACAGCTGATTGTCCATCAGATGTAAAACAAGTTTGTGACCCTTCCGCAGCATGAAGAAATGAAGACTGTTGTAAACAGCTGCATGGAAGGACAGCAGAAGAAACCCAATGATACTCTCACAAAATCTTAGAAGTATACAGCACAGAGAAAGACCCTGTAGCCCATCACATCTGCACCACTCAAAGACAACCCACTTAATTATTCTAATTCCATTTTCCCAGCACTGTGTCCATTGCCTTGTATGTCTTGGCACTTCAAGTGTATATCTAAATACTTCTCAAATGTTACGAATGTCTTTGTCCCAACCATCCTTTCAGGCAGTGAGTTCCCTTTGGGTGAAAAAGATTTTCCTCATATCCCCTCTAAACCTCCTACACCTTATCTTAAATCTATGCCCCTAGTCATTGATCTCTCCAACAAGGGGAAACATCATTTCCTGAAATTTGCCAAATTTCCTTGCATCCCCTTCACTAGCAATTTCCCACATGGAATCTTGTTAAAATATTTCTGGTAGCCAATAAGTACATACATCTCCAAAATGCAGCCCTGTGTGGATGCTATCTCCATGTTGTTTTCTTTCAGGCTCTACTACACACACTCTGCTATCATGTGACTCTCTCCATTATACCCCATAGGTGGTATTGCATTCCAGTCTCACATTAATCTTTACACTACTGAATGCCTTAATATACCTCCACCATTTCCATCTATGCTCCTTTTAATTTTATACATCTTAATCATGTTTCCCTTTCAGTCTCCTCTGTTCCGAGGTAAGTAATACCATTCTATCCAATCCTCTCCATAACTAAAACTTACCAATCCTGGCAATATTCTGGTAAATCTCCTCTTTTGCAGTGCTATCATATCCCTTTCAATAATATGGATTCCAGAACTGCACACAATACTCTAGCTATGGCCTAACAAATGTTTTATATCGTTCCAGTATAACCTCCATGCTCTTAAACTCTCTGCCTCAGCTAATAATGGCAAGTATACTATATGCCTTCTTAACCACTTTATCCACCTTTCCGACTACATCGTGCAGTGTATATGCACACCAAGGTCCCTTTGATTCTTAGTGCTTCCCAGAGTCCTGCTGCTAATCATCCTTTGTTTTATTTGTCCTGCCATGTGCATCATCTTGTATTTATCCAATTGAATACTATTTGCCACTGATGAGCCCCTCTGACCTGCCTGTCTACAATCATCCTGTAATCTAAGACTATCAGATGCAGAGTTACAGAACAAAGAGATCTAGGGGTACATGTTCATAATTCCTTGAAAGTGGAGTCACAGGTAGTGAAGAAGGCATTCAGCATGCTTGGTTTCATTGGTCAGAACATTGAATCCAGGATTTGGAATATGTTGTTGAAGTTGGTAGACCACACTTGGAATACTATATACAGTTCTGGTCATCCTATTATAGAAAGGATATTATTAAACTAGAAAGAATGCAGAAAAGATTTACTAGGATATCTAGACTTGATGATTTGAGTTATAAGGAGAGGCTGGATAGACTGGGACTTCTTTTCTCTGGAGTATAGAAAGGCTGAGAAGTGATCTTATAAAGGTATATAAAATAATGAGAGACACAGATCAACTTGATAGTCAATATCTTTTCCCAAAGGTAGGAGACTCTAAAACTAGAGGACATATGTTTAAGGTGAGAGGGGAGAGATCCAAAAGTATCCAGAGGGACATTTTTTCATACAGAGGGTGGTGAGGGAGGTAGTAATACAGCCAGGTACAATTTTGTCTTTTGAAAAGCATTTAGACTGTTTCATGGGTGATATGGGATAGTGGGAAATGGGCCAAATGCAGGCAATTGGGATTAGATTAGAGGTTAAAAAAAAAAGGGTGGCATGGACAAGTTGGACTGAAAGGCCTGTTTTATGCTGTAAACCTTTATCATTCTATGATTCTAAATCAAAATAATTTACATAAACTGCAAACATCAAGGGCCACAACATTAATTCCTGCGGAATTTCACCGGACACAGTCTTCCTGAAAGAAAAATACCCCTTAACCTTCCAGTCAGAAAAATATCCCTCTGCTTCCTGCCACTCAGCCAATTCTGAATTCAATTTGTCAAATTTCCTTGCATCCCCTTCACTAGCAATTTCCCATGCGGAATTTTGTTAAAATATTTCTGGTAGCCAATAAGTACATACATCTCCAAAATGCAGCCCTGTGTGGATGCTATCTCCATGCTGTTTTCTTTCAGGCTCTACTACACACACTCTGCTATCATGTGACTCTCTCCGTTATACCCCATGGGTGGTATTGCATTCCTGTCTCACATTAATCTTTACACTACTGAATGCCTTTATAATATACCTCCCCCAAGCCTTTACCAAAAATATTTACAATAAAATCTTTTTTATTTGCTATCCTTTCCATGCACCACCTCCTCCCCCCAACACCTCAAGGTTTTATCAATTCAGGTGTTCTGGAAGCTTGACGATTCATCCAAATCTCATTCTGTCACGTTTAGTGGATGGTAATCTCTACGCTTTGGGTAGACTTTGTCAATTTGCCATTAAATTGTAATACTCTGTATTTCCTGTGCATTTTTTTTCATTTGATTCATTTGATGCACTACATCAAGTTGCTTTTCTCTTTATCCACATCCTGTCAGCTTTTTCAAACAATATGGGTTTGTGCTGTTACTTCCAAAGCATTCCTAGAGTAGATATCCATGATTTTCTGGAAGTTGACATTTCAAAAATGGAACTACTTCTTAGAATTATAGAATCCCTACAGTGCAGAAGAGGCCTTTCAGCCCATCAAGTCTGCACCAATTCTCTGACAGAATATCTTACCCAGGCCCTCTCCCCTGCCCTATCCATGTAACCCCATACATTTACCATGACTAATCCAACTAACCTACAGATCTTGGGACATGAAGGTGCAATTGAGTACGACCAATCCACCTAACGACTTGTTTTACAATTTCAGTAAATATTTATTTATTCTCTTAAGTTCCAATTCTTTTTCAAGTTTATGAATCTTTCTATTCAGTTCAGCAACTCTGGTGAGTTCAGTTGTTTTTGTTTGAGTGTTATCTACAAAATCCCTGGGCAAGCTTAAAAGCATCACCTGAGCATTCAGTTCCTTTGGGAGTCTTCCTCCCAAGATACTGACTGCTTTTTAGATTCTTTCATTTCACCCGTTAGATCCTCAATCAGTTTCTTAGAATTTTCAAATTTTAAGCTTTGGATTTGCTCTTCTATTGAACATCTCATCTTTCATGTTCTTTTCCAAGTGATTTAGTTCCTAATGAATAACACTCTTCTGTTCTCTTCATTTTTAAATTGTAAACTTATCATTCATCTGTGGAAGTTGATTTTCTACCCTGAACAATTTTTCTTTCAGCAGAGCCTTCAAGCTCACATTTTTCAATTTTACTTTTGCTAATTATTGCTGAGACACTTCATGCTCCTTTCTGGGAACTTCTACATTTTCTTGCAACTGTTTAACTTTTCCTGACATTCGCAGCTCTTGATTTTCATTCAGCCATGTGATTTTACAACAACTTAATAGTTCTCAGGATGTTTGAGGCCAGTGCGTTGTTTTCTGGTTCCTTGACTTTCAGGGTCAGATTTCCATTTTCAGATCTTATTTCTGTCTTTTCTTTCTCTACCAGCAGCAGAGCTTTATCCTTGTCTTTCATTTTGGTTTCATTGTTGGGCAGGTCTGTCTCTGGAGAAGTCTTAGCTTGTTTCAGTTTCCTAATCATGTTATTCTTGGTAGTCGTATGAAAGTCCGACTTTAGGTTTTTCTTTTTTATGCAAAGTTCAATTGCTTCATCTTGATTTTCCTTATAACTCAAGAAGCAATACTTTTCAATTCCTCTCTACCAAAGGAGAGGTGCTGGAGGATTGGAGGAAAGCCAATGTGGCACCATTATTCAGAAATGGGGGAAAGGATAAACCAGGAAACTACAGGCCAGTCAATCTAACCTCAGTGGTTGGGAAACTATTGGAAGAAATTCTGAGAAACAGAATTAATCTGCATTTGGAGAAGCAGTAATTTATCAAGGACAGTCTGCATGGTTTTGTTACGGGACTTGTTACAGGAAAGTCATGTCTGACCAACTTGATTTAATTTTTCGAAGAGGTGACCAGGTGTCGAAATGAGGGTGATACATTTGAAATAGCCTTCTTGGACTTCATCATATATTTGGTAAGAACTTGGGGGAGATAATAGTATAAGAGTATTCAGCAGAGTAAAGGTTAATGCGGGACTGGAATGGGGGGGGTGGTGGTTGGTGGCGGGGAGGAGGGTGGTGGGGGGGGAGAGGAGGGTGGGTGGGGGGGAGAGTGGTGGGGATGGTGGGGAGAGTGGGGAGGAGAATGGTGGGGAATGATGGATATGGTGGGGAGGTGGGGGGAGAACGGTGGGGGGTGGGGGGGTTTGGGGCAGAAAATGGTGGGTGATGGGGGGGGAAAATGGTGGGTGGTGGGGGAGTGGGGGGGTGGGAGGGAAACGGGGTGGTGGGGGAGTGGGAATGTGGGGGTAGTGGGGGGAGTGGGGGGGGAGAACAGTGGGGGAGGTGGGGGCTCAGGGGGTTGGGAGGGTGCAGCGGGGTGTGGGGGGGTGGGGGGAGAACAGTATGGGGGTGGGCATGGTGGGTGTGGGTGAGGGTGGGAGGAGAACGTTGGGGGGTGAGGGAATGGTCGGGTTGGGGTGGTGTGGGGGAGAACTGGGGGGGAGTGGAGGGGGAGAATGGTAGAGGGTGTGGGGAGTGGGGGTGTGGGGGGGAGAAAGGTGGGGGGGTGAGGGGGTTGTTTGGTGGTGGGGGTTTGGGAGAGGACAACAATAGGGGGGTTGGGGTGGCAATGCTGGGGGGTGAGGGGAGAACGGTGGGGAAGGTTGGTGGAGGGTGGTGGGGGTGGTGGTGGTAGTTGGGGGTGGTGGTGGTGGTGGGGATCCTGCAAATAAATTAATTAAAAAATAAATTAATTAATAAAAATAAATTAATTAATTAGTAAATTAATTCCATCAAAATACATTAACATGCTTACATTCTGATACCGAAAACTATGATTTCACTCCAGTTGTTCCCAATATTTTCATAAGCTTACAGGAAAGTGTTATCAATGTTGCACAAGTTCTCTACAACAGACAAAAACTGGACCACTCTGAATATTACTGCATATAAAGAAGGTAGAGGCTGCCATTTTAATGCTGGCATTTTTATGTGGACTAGTGAAAGGAAAGTATTTGTCTGTTTTTTTAAAGGAACAGAACATCTGGTGAACACTGAAAATAGCATCTTGTGTAGTCAGAGGTTAATTAAGGTCGAATGAGTTTATTTTCTGTTGTTGAACGCAGTTCCACTAGAAATAAAACATTGCTTCTCTTCCAACTCATAGAAGTGGCATAAAAACCTATTCCTCAGTGCAAACTTTATTCAGTTTGAACACATTGCTTGATACCTTGTAGTTGGTTCCAGTATTTTCCTGATTCTTTTGGGATGAATCGCAAAAATTCCTCTTATACTTCCTAGAATGATGTTTTTTAACATGTTGCTGGAGTTCTTATAAAAATGAAAAATGATTCTTTAAGATGCTTGTGACAAAGACAAAACTAAAAAACTAGCAGCTTGTTTTGATTAACAGATGGAAGTAGAGTGGAATCTAGCTTCAGGTTCTGGTAAGGCAATATTATTATGAGGTAATTCCAAAAGCAGCGGTAGAAAGATAGAAGATTTCTGATATAGAGGGGGTGGTATTTGACCTGTTATGCCTATGTTGTAGTATCTGTGTTTTCTTGGGAGTTGCAGAAAGAAGTCAAGGAAGGATATTTTTTGCCATCTGCTTGATCTGTTAAATATGGATAAACCCAGATGTCAGTTAGTTGAACTATTGTTACGCTAAGAAACAATCTATTGTGAAATTAGGAAAAGATAAAACCATTAAATATGAAAGTAAGTAAGTCATATTGAATTTGTTCAAAACACAAGTTTGAGCATTAAATACAGTTCTGTCCACCCCATGATTGGAAAGCTATTAGAGCCAAGGAATCGGTGCAGCAAAGGTTCACCACATTGATATTGGAGTGAGAATCTGAAGTTGTGACGAAAGGTTTGAAACATTGAGAAGCAGAATACTGTGGATGCTTGAGATCTGAAATCGTAACAGAAAATGTGAACTATTTGAAACTGTGAAATAAGTTAAGAGCCCATGATGTTCAGGGTAAGATCCTGGCATGGATAGAGGATTGGTTGACTGGCAGAAGGCAGAGAGTGGGGATAAAGAGGTCTTTCTCAGGAATGGCAACTAGTGACTATGATGTACCTCAGGCATCAGTGCTGGGACCACAACTTTTCACAATTTGGAGGAAGGAAGTGGAGGCACTGTTGCTAAGTTTACAGATGATACAAAGATATGTAGAGGGACAAGTAGTATTGAGGAAGCGAGGGGATGCAGAACAAAGAACAAAGAACAAAACAGCACGGGAAACAGGCCCTTCGGCCCAACGAGCCAGCGCCGCCACCCTGATGTTCCCATCTCTACACATGATCCCTGTCCATGTTTATAGATCTATGGATTAAAAACCAAATTTGAGACAATTTAGGGAGAATTTGTTTTGCCAACTAGCCTAAGAGCACATTTTTGGGATGTGGGAGGAAACCGGAGCACCCGGAGAAAACCCACGCAAGCACGGGGAGAATGCGCAAACTCCCACAGACACAGGCCCAAATCCATGTATCCGCACAGCACAGCGATAGTCACTGAGCTGTCATGTTGGCCATCAAATGGTCCAGGTCAAGCGTACACTAACAACGTGAAGCACTAGGATACTCTCGAATAAAATCCAAGAGCAGTCCTCTCATGACCTGTCGTGTGTATGCCACTTGTTAGACAACAAGGTGGACCAAAGCATCTGTAGGATAAAAACAAGTACATCAATATCATCATGTATTTATACACTTCCCAAGGTTCATGATCTCTATTTTAAATCAGTTTTCTATACCCCTCCATTCCCATTCTGTTCATGTGCACATCTAAGTCTTTCTTAAATAACTCCAGAGTGCATCCCTCCATCACTTTACTTGGCATTGCATTCCATACCCCCATCACCTTCTGTGTGAAAAAACTCCCTCTAGTATCCAAATTATACCCATGAGATATTAATGCATAAAATACATAATAGCCAGTCTGCATTTTGAATAATCTCGCTAAATTTAGGCCAGAATTGCTTTGGTATAAAGAAGAAAAATCAGAAGCAATTGCACTCTACAGTACCATTTAAAAAAAAAACTTATACATCCATATACCTCTCACTCAGTATATCACGAACAGCAAACAAGTTGCACACCACGCAAAGTGGTAGGATTGCCAGTTTTCAGCCTTTGCCCAATTATGCTTCTTCCACATAACTACCAATAAAATATCATAAATTGGAAGCCAGTAAAACTAAACAATTAAATGACAACTGGTGTATTGTATCAAGGTATGATCTGAAGATGCCATGTAAACAAATAAACCATTGCACAGAATAAACTGGCATGGAATTCTGGAAAAACAGAATTATTGGAAAGACTCAGGGCTCCTCCAATGCTCAAGGGTTTTAATCCAGAATATTACCAGATCAGCAAAGACAGTTTGGCCCCAGGTATCTGCTGGGTTAGCCATTTCCAGCTAGGGCAGCAATAAGAAATCTACATTTGGCTTTAGTGACCCTTGAATTAACTACAGATTGATACACTAAACCTGCATGGACTTGGACAAGTTAGGAGAATGGGCAAAGAAATGGCAAATGAAATACAATGTGGAAAAGTGTGAGATTATGCACTTTGGAAAGAGGAGTGGAAGCAGAGCTATTTTCTAAATGCTTAGGAAATCAGAAACATAAAAGGGACTTGTGAGTCATTGTTCAAGACTCTCTTAAGGTTAATGTACTGTTCAATCGGTAGTTAGGAAAGCAAATGCAAAGTTAGTATTCATGTCAAGAGGGTTGAATACAAGAGCAGGGATGTATTTCTGAGGCCGTATAAGACACTAGTCAGACTCCATTTGGAGTTTTGTGGGCAGTTTTGGGCCCCACATTTAAGGAAGGATGTGCTGGCCTTGCAAATGTTCACAAGAATGATCCTTGGAAAGAAGAACTTGTTATATGAGGAATGGTTGAGAACTCTGGGTCTGTACTTGTTAGGGGTTAGAAGGATTGGGGTGGGGGGGGGGGGGGGGGGGGGGAGGTTCTTATTGAAACCTAAGGATACTGCAAGGCCTGGATAGAATGGACGTGGAGAGGATGTTTCCACTAGTAGGAAAAACTAGAACCAGAGGGTACAACCTCAGACTAAAGGGATAATCTTTTAAAACAAAGTTGAGGAAGAATTTCTTCAGCCACAGATTGGTGTATCTATGGAACTCTGCTGCAGAGAGCTGTGATGGCCTGGTCATTGAGTGTCTTTAAGATAGAGATAGTTAGGTTCTTGATTAATAAAGGGATCAGGGTTATGGAAAAAGACAGGAGAATGGGGAGAAGAAAAAAAATCAGCCATGATTGAATGGCAGACCAGGCTCAATGGGCCGAGTGGCCTAATTCTGCCCCTATGTTTTACGGTCTTATGGTCTTACAAACAGGCAATTCAACAAGTTAGGTTGCATCTGCAGAAAGAAGAAACAGGATTAATGCATTATGTCCTTGACCTTTCAGGACTATTTTCACAGTGACACTGTGATTAGTACAGCTGACTCACAGTGTCAGGGACCAGGGTTCAATTCTCAGCTTGGGTTACTGTCTGTGCAGAATCTGCACATTCTTCCATATCTGCATGGGTTCCCTCAGGGTGCTCTGGTTTCCTCCCACAGTCCAAAAGATGTGCTGGTTGAGTGTATTGCCCATGGTAAATTGTCCTTCAGTGTACCTGAACAGGTGCTGGAGTGTGGCGACTAGGGGATTTTCACAGTAACTTCACTGCAGTCTTAGTGTAAGCTTACTTGAGACTCTAATTAATGAAATTTAAACCTAAACCTTTAAACCTTTCATCAACAATTCAGATAATTTACTGTCTATCTTACGTGTCTTTGAGAAAGTGGTAGGAAGCTGCTTTCTCGACTGCTGCAATCAGGGTGCTGTAAGTACACCACGCTGTGCTGTTGGGTAGGGAGTTCCAGGATTTTGACCCAGCAACAATTAAGGAGTGGCAATATGTTTTCAAGTCTGTGCGGTGTGTGATATGGAAGGGAACTTTGAGGTGGTGGTGTACCTGTGTTCCTACTACTTTTGCTGTAAGTAGTAGAGATTGTGGGTTTGAAAGGTGCCAGTGACCGAAAATACATGGTTTACAAAGAAGGTTAAGGGTAATAGATTATAAAAAGTTTTTAATATTGCAAAAATATAGTAAGTTTGATAATTGGATTTACAAACCAACAAATATCCACAAAAAGTTGATAGAAAATAGAAAAAAGAATACGGTAGTAAAGTAGCCAGGAATATAAAAACAGATTTTAAGAGATTTTATAAATAAAAAAATATTTAGATTGTTGGTTCCTTAGAAGGCAAAACAGAAGAAATTATAAGGGAGAATAAAAAAAATTGAAGTGTTGCTGCCAGGGAGTCACTGTCAGAGTGTCACTGCCAGAGTGTCACTGCCAGGGTGCTATTGGCAATGATCTGTTCATTCATTTCTTGAGGATGCAAATAGTAAGGTACATGAGGAGAAACAAGTAGATGTACTACACTTGGATTTTCAAAAATATATGATACTGCCCCATGTGTTGATTTTGGAAGTAGTGAATATTTAAGTTGCTGGAAGAGGAGCTAATCATATAAGATGCATAGTCTTAGATGGTATTGAGCTCCTTGAGTGTGGTTGGAACTACATGCATTCAATGGAAAGTATTCAAACACACTCTGACATAAGGCTTGTAGATAGCGCACAGGCTTTGAAGATCAGGACATGAATTGATAGGATGCAAGGCTGGATGGAGAAATGGCAGATGGACTTCAACACAGATAAGTGTGTGGTGATTAATTTTGGCAGGTCAATTAAGATGACATTATAATATTATGGGTAACACTCTTGGCATTGTGCAAGATCAGAAAGATCTTGGGGTCCAGGTTCATAGGATGTTCAAAGGAGCTTCGCAGGTAGAGGCTGTGGCTATGGAGGCGTATGGTGTATTGGCATTCATCAATCGAGGAATTGAGATTAAGAGTCGGGAGATAATGCTGCAGCTGTATAAGGCCCTAGTCAGACCCCACTTGGAGCACTGTGATCAGTTTCAGCCGCCTCATTACAGAAAGGAAGTGGAAGCCATAGAAAAGGTGCAGAGATGACTTTCAAATATGTTGCCTGGATTCGGCGGCATGCCTTATGAGGATAAGTTGAGAAAGCTTGGTCTTTTCTTCTTGGAGAGACGAAGGATGAAGGGTGACCTGATAGACATATATAAGATGATGAGAGGTATTGATTGAGTGGATAGTCAGAGGCTTTTTCTCAGGGCTAAAATGGCTGCCACAAGAAGATACAGGTTTAGGGTGCTGGAGAGTAGGTACAGAGGAGATGTCAGGGATAAGTTTTTCACGCAGAAGGTGGTGGGTGCATGGAGTAGGCTGCCGGCAGTGGTGGTGGATGTGGATTTGATAGGATCTTTTAAGAGACTTTTGGATAAGTACATGGAACTTAGTAAGATAGAGGGTCATGGGTAAGCCTAGTAGGCAGGGACATGTTCGGTGAAACTTGTGGGCCGAAGAGCCTCTTTATGCTGTAGTTTTTCTATGTTTCTATGAATTACTTGCTGTAGAGTTACCAGCTTCTGATCTGCTCTTGTAATCAGAGTATTTTGTGACAAACCTCAAGAAAATGAAATAAACTTAGTTTTCATTTAAATTGGAGTTCAGAAGCTGGGAAATGTAGTTCCCAGTTGTTCTTGGGATTTCTGCTGATGTGCCATAGAATGTGATTTGACTCATTTACTGGTATATGTATAGAAATCTTTCCAGCCTTTTTGTTTAGTATAATTTGTCATTTTTTTCTCATCTAATAAATGTTTCATTTTGTGTTAAAAGTACACGCAGTGTACTTGTAAATGTGTACAGTAATTGCCCTTCACAGATTAGAAAAAAAAAGCTTCTCAAGCCAGATTGCACTCTGGGATCTACAGTAGTAACATCAACTGGGATCATAACAATATCTAAGGCTGGTCCAGTTAAGTTTCTGGTCAGTGGTAAGCCCTGCAGTGTTGATAGTGAGAGACTCAATGATGGCAATGCCATTTAATGCCAAAAGGAAGTGGTTGGATTCTCTTTTTTGGTGATGGTCATGCTTGCCATTTGTGTAATGTGAATGGCATCAACTCATTGTTTTATATTTTATACACGCACCAATTTTTATATTTTACAGTCACAATTGATCTTTTTCTTAACAATAAATGCCTTTGTTCTGATATTGTCACCAAACCACAAGTTTTAAATAAAACAATGTCAGATAAAGCAAATATTTGATCGACCTGAACAAACTGTTAATATCCTGAAGTGCATAATATTTTCATGGTGATTCTGAGTATTGTAATGAATATTAGAATATTTTAAGGAAATTTAGTTCAAGTGACAATATAGCCACAAGAATCAATAAGTATAATATTAAAAGCCTGAATCAATTTCAATAAAATAACACTGTATTGCAATTGAAAGTGAATCTGTGAAATAATGCAACAAAATGGTATAAAATTTGTTTTATAAAGACATGTTGAGAACCTGCAATTGTGCTGACAGTTTAGAAACATGCCCACATTATTTATATCATAGAAATTATATACTGTTTCTTTAACTGATTTCAAAGATGTAGACAAAGCTAAAACAAACCATTAATTTGCTGCCTGATGGTTTTGCCAAAAATATTGTAATGTGCAAAAATTATAATGATGGAGATTCCCTTGGGGTATCTGAGGGTAAGAAGCACAAATAGAACATGAGAATATGCACCTAGACCTATGAGGCACCAAACTGAATGAGCTTATATAGAATCCTTACAATACAGAAAGCGGCCATTCAACTCATTGAGTCTGCACCGACCACAATCCCACCCCGGCCCTATTCTCATAACTTCACATATTTATCCTGTTAATCCCCTGAAACTAGGGTCAATTTAGCATCGCCAATTAACCTAACCTGCACATCGTTGGACTGTGGGAGGAAATGGAAGCACCCAGAGACTACCCACGCAGATACAAAATAATGTGATTTCGCACAGTGACCGGAGGCAGGAATTGAATCCAGATTGCTGACTCTGTGAGGCAGCAGTGCTAACCACTGTGCCAGCCAAATACATGGGCCCAAATATCCCCTGCTACTGAGGTAGATGGCCACATAATATTGGCTAGAATCTATCAGAAAGACCACAAATCTGGCTATATGTGGGTAAGAGCAGGAAATCAAATTCTCTGATCTCGCTGCAGCAGGAGCATGGTGTGAACAGCAGGTAAGATTGTGTCCAGAATATTTGAAGTGAGCTGGGAAATTGGATGTGGACACTTTGTGCAAATGTGATCTTCTGGCTGATTTCTTATTTTAATATGAAATTAGATGTCACTGTCATTGGTAACAATCAATTCTTTCTTTAATCCAAAATCTGCTAGCTGATTTGAGCTTGATAAATGAAAAAGCTGGCTAAATTGTCATGCCTGTCTCTTGGATTCCAGCCTCGCCTGTTGCCAGGTTCTCTGATGTTGTGACCATGTTTATCTTTTTATGTCACGTTCCCATCATGGATTGCACAGCTTTCTTATGAGATTGCGCCAGGGAATATCAAACAAAGTGACTTATCCTTCATCATTTATTGTTGAACAATTCTATAGCTGTAACATTGATGAGGTTTTGGCTATATTACTGATCTTGTAGCTGAATGAAAAACACATTTGATATCTACCCTCCAAACCATCCACCTATCTTCAGTATCAAGAGAATTTTAACATGAAGAAATGTGTGGTTTTGGGAAAGGTGGGGCTTAAGAGCCAGTGAAATGGTCTGCAAATTGGGAAGGCAGCTCTAACCTTGAATTCCACAACTTTATTGAACATGTTAGGCTGTGTACATGAGAGAAGGATCCTCAATAGACATGATAATCAATCAATAATTTGTGTTATTTACTTAGATTTTTGAGTCAGACCAATAGGTTTCCTGGTCTTCAAGGCAAGATTACAGCATTGGTTGAAGGATTCAATCCATTTCATTTAAATATGGTAATAAATACTTAGTGCTTAGAGCTGCTTTCTCACATGATAGAGAGGTTTCTTCCGCCACATTAGGATGAACCGCAGATGAACAGCAATATTACCAGTATTGCAATCTGCTGGGCATAGACCTTATTTGGACAGGAAAGAGGACAACAGCAAAGCAGCCTGGAGGAAACCATACCCATGAAACAAGCTTTGAAGGCAGAGGCAGTTTTTTTGTTATGTACAAGCAACATTGTGGCTGAAAGTTCAGGTTGTCATGCCAGGGATGCAGTCTCCTAGAAGAATTCTGACTGGATATGGTGACTACATTCGTGGTTGTCAACTTTGCCACTGTCTCAAGTCTTTTAGTAATCAGATCTTCCAGGGCTCTACCAGAAACAATCCAAGATCTCCCATCTGGCCACCCAGAAATACATTAGAAAGGTGACAGATGACTTGTTTGCCTGTTAATTATGTCAAATTGGCCCACAATTATGTCAATCAGTATCTTTGGCTGACTTCCTACAGATTAAGGGTGTCATTGACTGCATGCTTGTGGCATGTATCAGGAATATTTGTGCACTGCGAGAGCTTTAATTGCATCACGAATCAAAAGAGTCACAAGAAGTAGGAGCAGGAGTAGGCAATTCAGACATTTAATATGATCATGACTGATCTCATCCCGGCCTCAATTCCACTTTCCTGCCTGTTCACCATCAAATTGCAGAAAGATATTTCTGCAGGTATGAGCAAAGTTTCACAGTCCAAGCTTCCTGATATCTTCAAATGTGCAAACAGGCTTAAAGAGTGGAATTTAGGAGACAAGAGAAACCCACTCCAAATTCTGGCTGATAGCACTGATCAAAAACCTGACTGATGTAGTTCAGCAGTGCTACAATGAACATCATATGATGTCCTGATGTATAATTGGATAGACCATTGGTTTATTGTTTCCAGGAGCCAGACTGATCTGGAGACATCCTTGTGCACACCCATCAGTAGGGCCGCCAGAGTGTTTCTGCTTGTACACTGCACAACATCGTGCAGCAGTGAGGTTTGGGCACAGGAGAAGAAAAAACAAAGAGCTGAGATCCTCCTCCAATATTTTGCAGGGAGAAGACCAAACGGAGGAGTAGGAGAAGGGTGATGAGAGCAACACATCTCAAGCTGCTTATATTACTGCCTTCAATGCCCTTATTAATCCACGATTTAGCTGGGTTGCATTGGTGGACAAATATCAGGATCACAATGAATCATAGAATCCCTTCAGTGCAGAACAAGGCCATTCAGCTCACTGAGGGTACCCCAACTCTTCAAAGGAAAATCTTAGCCAGCCCCGCTCTATCCTGTAAGCCCACATATTTACCATTTGGGACATGAAGGGGCAATTTAACATGGCCAATCCACCTAACCTGCACATCTTTGCCTGAAGGAGGAAACCCAGGCAGACACAGGGCGAATGCGCAAACTCCATTCAGACAGTGACCCGAGGCCAGAATCAAACTCTGATTTCTAGTACTGTGAGGTATGAAATAACTAAACTTCCCACAACTGTGCCACTGACTCAAAGTGATCCTTCACTCTTTGAATATCCTCCTACTGTTCCAATTAATTTGTGATTCCCACTCATAATTCAGCAATTTCAAAACAGCTTGCCACCCAGTATCCAAGAGTAGACAAGAGTGGAAATTTGTGCTAAAGAATAATATCAGCCTTACTGAAGAAAATAAACCTTCCAAATTATTTCATATCCATAGGTTCATAATCATGGCAATGACAGTTTTATTCTTCCTTTCCTACACACTGGCATAATGGTGGCATTGCTGTCTCACAGCACCAGGGACACGGGTTCAAATCCTGCCGTGGGTCACTGTCTGTGTGGAGTTTGCATGTTCTCCCCGTGTCTGCATGGGTTTCCTTTGAGTGCTCCACTTTCCTCACACAGTCCAAAGATGTGCAGACTAGGTGGATTGGCCATGTTAAATTGCCCCTCAGTGTCAGGGGGACTACCTAGGGTAAATGAATTGGGTTATGGGGATAGAGCCTGGGGGGGGAATTGTGGTTGGTGCAGATTCAATGGGCCCAAAGGCCTCCTTCTGCACTATAGGATTCTATGAATCTACATAACTACATGACACAAACTGTCTTCAGCAGGCCACTTGTAAGAAATAACGGTGTTATAGAATCGTAAGCTCGTTCATGGAAATTTCTCTGCAGTCTGCCTGAGCTGACATGGAACAATGATAATCATCTTAAATGAAGTTTACCACAAGGGCATGTTGTGTGGCCAGGGATATAATGTAGAAACAAGTCTTTGTGTAGACGTAGCTATGCCTGATAGAAGTTAGCAAGATCTCTATACAAGTGATAAGCAAAGGAATAATCTCATAAACTGGGAATCTGAGTTCACCTTGGGTATCTGTTCCCCCGAAACTGGGCAGTTGAGTGGGTAAATGTAATTAAATAAACTATTAACTCCAAAATGAAATACGTAAACTGGAAGAGAAGAAGACAGATGGAGAAGAGTGCTCTGGATCCACACAAAATTGGGTTAGTACGTCAGCTGGCTTGAGTGAAGAGATCATTGCTGCAAGCTGCAAAGATCAAACTGTCTGCCTTGTCATTTGGCTATCTGATCTGGGGGCCAGTAAATTGTTTCCACCTGTTATGGATCATGATCAGGCTATTTTTATCCAGATTGTATATTGTATGTGATCTGTTGTTCTTCAATAAAACTGCCTGTGATTCCTCAACACTTTTTATAATCTGTGATCGTGATTAAATCTTAGATGCATAGACCCCTGCTCCGATTGCTGAGTATTGTGGCTTCATGTCTTCTTGATTTTGAATGTTATGAGAGTCCTGCCAAAGACAGTTCCCCACCTTTCAAATCTACACATGTACAGGAGGGTTACAATCAGAAGATAAGGCAGCATGTGGGCTATTGACTTAAGGTGGGGATGGGGTGCAGTGGAACACAGTGGATAAGAAATGAAATTACTTTGAGTGCAGTGTCCACTTACATGTCCCCTTCCAGTAGTCTCCCTCCTCATGCTTCTGCATTTTACTGTTACCACTGTGTTGGAGAGCATTTTGGTTCAGATTATTATGGCAACATACATCCAAGGCTTAAGGTAGCAAACATGATAGCATGCACTTACATGGCCATGGTCAAAGTATGCTTGGATATTCCATTCCACTGGCTATTCTATTAATGCGGGAACACGTTATCTTGTTGGCCTGTGATATCAATCCAGTTGAGGGTGATATTATGAGCTACATGCATCTATCCTCTCAGTAGTCATTGAGGGTTTTAAGGCCTTTCAGAACACAACATGCAACAGTAACCAAATAACTGTTGGTTTATTTTCACCAACAGTCTTGCAGCATCTGTGTCCAGCTAAGTAGAGCTTGAAGAGGGCTTTACCTCTGATATGGACTCTCCACTACTGTTGCTGCAATCTCTGCCTGCTTCAGATCACTCATGAAACCTGAGTTCCTGGGTGAAAAATCCAAGATGGCACCACAGTGGGGTGACATCTTGCAAGCTATGCCCAGCATACCTTCAAATTCTATCTTTTAATCTCATTCTAAGCTTCTACAAATTCATTCTACATTCAGCAATCCTGTTTTCCTTCTGTATGAAGAGTATAGTGTCTGTATGGTGCAAAAACCATTACTTTTCACTGTAAGCTAATACATGTGACAATAATAAATCAAATCAAATCAAATGAAAGCCCAACTATCTATATACAAGATCTCACTGAAGTGCAAGCATCTGAACTGGTGAATGGTCTGCATGAGTCCTATGTTGGTACAACTTCAGAAGATATTTAGGCCCTCCAAAGATTCATCACCTGCCATCTCCAGCAAATTTTGCTGCAAATATGAAGGTCCAAAAGACATGACTGGGCATAGGCAAGGTAAGAATGTTACAAGTTATTATGTAGATGATTGTATTTCATGAGTCGCCATGACTAAATACCGTATAATATAAATATTTAATAGCTGGAAGCTCCCTGCAAGTTCATCTCTTAGAATTAGGTATGCTGAAACTCCAAAGGTCTCCAATGACTTTCCTCTGAGGTTTTTACTTATGAAGTGCCTAGGTTCTCTTTTCTACTCTGATATTCTTAGCTTTTTTCTTGAGGAAGAATAATGGTATCTGTTCAGACAATGGATGCAATGCTTTTAGTGGTGATGACCAAGAGAGTTGCTTTATTGATTGTTCTCTCAATTTGCTCTGCCATTTCAATGGATTTATGCAATTATATACCCCAGGTCCCTCTGCTCCTGCACCTCATTTAGAAATGTGCTCTTTATTTCAGTGCTTCTCCGCTTTCTTCCTACCAAAATGTATCACTTTACAGCCTTGGGTGACCATCTGTGTGGAGTTTCCACATTCTCCCCTTGCCTACGTGGGTTTCCATCGGTTGCTCTGACTTCTTCCCACATTTCAAAGATGAGCAGATTAGGTGGATAAGCTGTGCTAAATTGTCCCTTAGTGTCCCAAGATGTATTTCAAGTGGGCAGCACGGTAGCACAGTGGTTAGTACTGCTGCCTTACAGCGCCAGGGATCCGAGTTCAATTCCAACCTTGGGTCACTGTCTATGGAAAGTCCACTTGTTCTTCTATATTTGCATGCGTTTTCTCCAGGTGCTCCAGTTTCCTCCCACAGTCCAAAAGACGTGCTGGTTAGGTGCATTGGCCATGTTAAATTCTTCCTCAGTGTACTCAAATAGATGCTGGAGTGTGGTGATTAGAGGATTTTCACAGTAACTTAATTACAGTGTTAATGTTGGCCTACTTGTAAGACAAATAAATAAACTTGAAATAACTTAAAGGTATGTAGGTTAAGAGGATTAGTAGAGTAAATGCATGGAGTTAAGCCTAGAGGGTGGAAGTGTGGGCCTGGGTGGAATCCTTTTTTGGTGCAACCTCCTTTTGCACTATAGGGATCCTACAGTACTCTAAAGACAGCCCATTGTTTTATTGCAGTCTTGCCTGCCATTCTTTAATTACAATTTCTCTGAGTCAGATCTCTTCTTGCCTTATTGAAGTTTGAGAGATCCAGAGTCAGTAGTGCCTCTTTCCTTGTTGGTTTGGAAATGTGTAATGCAGAAAATTTTCCTAAACTCACTCTAGAATACCTTGTCCTTTGTTGCCCTTTGTACAATTCCCATCTGGTTTATATTAGAATAACTAAATTCCCCATTATAAGCATTCAATTTCTGTGACCTCTGTAATTTTCTTGGAAATGTGTTCCTTTATCTTTTCCACTAAAGAATACACCCAGCAATGTAATGGTATCCCTAAGTGTAACCAGTATTCGCTCTTGATCCATCCAGTACATTGTATCTCCAGTACTTTAATGGTGTGCTATTGCATATTTGGATGTTGCTGTACTTCTTCAGATTGCCAAAATTGCACATTTCAACCCACGCCGACTGCCGTTAGCTCTTTTCATTGCTCACATACCTTAACTGTTCACATAAACCATCAACTGTTAGCTAAACAAAACCCAGTTCTTTCAGCATAGCCTGTGTCACTAGATACCTCAAAGAACTTGAGAGTAATTGGGTTACTATCCTTCTGGTATTTTGTAGCTCTAAAAATTAACAGTATCAATTTGACCAAATTGCCACATGTGGCAAACACATTGGACAACTGATTTATTTAATATTCTGGAAATAATATAACACAAAATGTTTCTAAGTACATCAACTATGGCTCTCAGTATTCTCGATTTGAATATATAAGTATTTACAAATTTTGTTTCCTTAAAAAAGTCCTAAATCTTTTTTAAGGAAAAAGATTCCTTAAAAATCTTTGTAAAGTAAAATTTGTTTACTTACAAATTTATGATTTGTAAGTAAACTGCATTAAGATACTATCCTCCTTTCTTGCAGAGCTTAAAAAGTGACACATTCTGCTCACGCAGGCCTACACCAATGCTCCTTTGTAACTGAACCATTGTTCGGAGCAGGGTGGGTGTAGTGATAGGGCAGAGGGAGCGGGGTTTGAGACATCAGATGATACTCTTCTGCATCTGATTTTATTTCCATCTTAGTGATGAAATACCTGGCAACACAGCTGCAATCTGAAACTCAGCATGCAAAGGATTACAAAGTTGAATATACCTCCCACCTATTCATCCATAGCACATTGTGCCACTATACTGCCTGCCTCCATAACATTTTCATCTCATGTTTACCACAATTATCATTTGCATTGAACTAGCACCATTTTGAAGATTAAGCTGTTGAAAGCTTACTGGCTGAAGTCCTCAGCTTGCCTCCATGCCCTGTCTGTGCCTTTTACTTTACACCAATTCAACTTAAAACAAAGATGAGCCTTACATACCCAAATGTACTGAAGCCAAAACTTACATGCAAGTCTGAATTCTGCCTGAAGTATGAAGTGAATTCCTATCACATACCAAATTCATTTGAAAAACACCATATGGATAGATGTTTCGTTTATCCAGTGCTATTGGTTCTATTTATTTTTGAGACCAATGGGGAGAGAACTATTTCCAGAGTTAAATGTTTGCTGTTCAAATAGTTCACCTGTCAGTTTTGATGAGAAACAGGGTACTGGGCTTCAAATAACAGGATGCAAAATCTCAGAAAATCTAGAATTCAAAAGATTTCATGATATCCATAAATGTGCCAATATCTGTTGATGTTTTAGAATGGGATATTCATTTGCTCTTGATAATAGAGAAGACAAAGATTAAAGAGTTTCAGACTGTGTACTGTCAATTTTTTTCCATGTTGGTGATAAACCAATGCATCCAAATTATGGCTTAAAGTTGCAATGTTTCTTTTCTAAATCTTTGAGAAAATTTGTCAAAAAGACAGGGTCTGTTTGAATTTCTACTGGAATGCTATTTTCACCATTTCTGCTTTGAATGTTTTGTTCTAAATTTATATTTTCAGTAGAATGTTTTCTCGTTTTGGCACCCAATATCAGTACTAAACAATATCAGCTTAAGTATAATACCTTTTCTGTTGTGCTGCCCCAACAATGTATCCCAGCCCAAACCTCATTAAAACATCCCTGCAGTACCATTGGAATATTTTATTTTTCACCAAGTATTTCTTAGATCTGATTTGAGTGACTGCCCACTGGTAGTGGGCAAAGGACGGTGCGGTATTGTGCATTCATGAAAAAATGGCCAGACTTCAGTCGTACAAAATCCTCAGATTTGGCAGAGAAAGGAGGCTCATCGTTAACTCAGTCTGGATTAATAAACTGGTTTACAGAAATGAAACTAAATGCATTAATCCATTGTGGCTTCAAACCCAAAGCAATAATAGCTTTCTATTTTCAGCTGTTGACTGTCAGAAACTTTTCAGGGGAATTTTCCTGACTTTTGCTTAGGAAGCCTTGTGCAGTGTAGCAAGTATCGGAAGTTAAGCTCTATGCTACACACAATTTTCTGACCATTGTTATGGTCGTGCCATATGCCCAAAAAACTTATTTGAAGATTAACAGTATACTTTCAAAAAAAAACAAACAAACATAGGATAAGGACAACATACCATCACAAAATGGAGCCAGGTGACTTCTTTTGTGGTTTCTGTACAGGCTGAGACAGAGATCTGAATAATCTCTAATAAGTTATCTAAATGCAAATAGTCATCCTGGGTGCTGATGGAAGATTTAAAAATTACAATGGCTTCCAAACTTGTGGACCCATAAATTTGGAATTTTAAATAAAGAAATTTCGTGAAACTAATCATAGCTGGAATATTGATGAAATATCATTTCTTTGTTTGTCAATTATTTTTGTTGTTAACCCATTGTGTGAACAATGGAATGCATTGATACTTCCATTACAAGACTGAGACTAGCTGGAGAAACCAATATTAATTCACAAGAGCAGCCAGTGGGTTAGTCTTGGATATGAATCCTCAAGGAAGCCACCTCTGCCCCAGTGCAAGGAGAATACTGTTTCAAAATTCATCTTAGGTAGAGAGTTTGGACTTATTCATTTTACCTGCAAGTTACACTTCCTCACTTCAGAAACTTGGCCACAACTTTAACTGAAAATTTCCAATCTCCTTTGTCTTTAGGGAATCAAGGGAGAATTTTCAGGCTTGTAATATTCCAGCTGAAGGACTGTGTATGGAAGAAACCTGTTTCCTTTTTTCATTCTTCAATTAATTTAAAAACATATTGCATCCTCAGAAGTCTTTTTTTCTTGTGTGTGTACCTTTATGTGCGTGCGTGCGCATGTATATGTCGGTGGAGTAAGTATTGCTGCACTTACATTCTGGATGTTGAGAGAAATAAATGTTTATCTTTTGTGTTGACATAAACTTATAACAAAGTTTGTTTTTTGTTGATTCTTTAAAAATCACAACACCTTCCCAAAAATAAATTTTGCTGAGTAAGCTGAGAGATGAGAAAAGGGGGAAGTTATCCCACATCTCTCTTCATTCATAGCAACATTAATTGAAAGTCTGCATTCACTGAACAAGCGACCTCTTCAGAAGCTGTCAAAAAATCATTAATTGTATGAAATTAAGGATTATAAAATATAAAGTTAACTGATATTTGTTATTTAACTTTTCAAATGTTCTTTAACAGATTATTTCAAATATTATGTTAAATTTTACGAAGCTTCTTGTATCTTCTTAGAATAAGCCCCAATACTAAACAAAAGATATAGTTAACCAGCTTAATTCAAGAACAGTGAAGAATTTTGCCTCATTAATTTGGGTGTTACTGTTAGCAGCTTTATACTTTCCACGTAGATATTTTTCCTTCATCTGACTAATTACTGTATCTCACAATTTACTGAATGTTACAAAACTTTTTCTGCAGCTTTACTAGCTTAATAAGAGGCCATTGTACCTACTAAACAACTTTCCTAATGCAGTTTGTTCAGGGTTCCACAGCAGTTTGCTGCTGTGGTGGTGGCACAAGTGCAAATTATAACCATATGTGAAAACTGTAACACTGTATTGAATTCACACATTTTATATTTTGAATGGCTGAACTGATACCTTAGTGCCCCAAGATAAGTGTTTAGGAAGTACACAGGGACAAAATGTCTGTTTTAGTTATTATTCAACACAATTGTTACTGGATTTGTATTGCTTGAAGTTGAGCTTTGAAAGAAACTTCTCTTCCATTGTCAATTCATGTGCACATTTCCTTTAATGGAACACTAAACCAGGCAACATTTGAATAAACAGGGCTAATTAATTTGGAAAAACATGGACAATAGTACTAACTCATCATTGTTCCTCTCCAAACTATTCAATTTTTTTTCTATCCTCTCTCTCCCTCCTTGTTCTGTTCTCATCATTTTTTCCCTTCACATCAGGTGTTCCTCTTCCAGTTGTGCTTGTTGCACTTTGGCTAACAGATATAAACCCACACCTCTATTTCCAGATATTCAGGGAGGTTTATGTAGTTGGAGCATAGGTTAGTAATAATTTCAGAAATTGGCAAGAAGTAGTCAAAGTTACTCTTTGAAATCATTGTTAAATTTTAGAAAACGTTGCACTGAAAAGTAACATTTGTTAGATCACATTGATTTCGATGTTGACTCCTTTGGGAGTTTGTAACTTAAGTAGATTGAGTAGATGAAACTTGAGAAAAAGGCAGCTACAGCAATGTGGAAAGTTACCAAGAGTGTCCTGTCCTCAAAAAGCAGGACAAATCCAACTTGGCTAATTACCAACCCATCACTCTACTCACAGTCATCAGCAAAAGTTACAGAAGGTGTCATTGACAGTGCTGTCAAGCAGCACCACTTGCCTATTCACTGTTGCCCAGTTTGGGCTCTGCCAGGACTGTTTAGCTCTTCATTTTGTACAAACTTGGTCCAAACATGGGCAAAAGATTGAAATTCAATAGCTGAGATAAGATTAACTGCCACTCAAACCAACATTTGACCAAGTGTGGCATCAAGAAGCATTGGTAAACTTGAAGTCAATATAAATATTTTGACTGGTTGGCATTATGTGTAAGGAAGTTGGCAGTTGTGGCTGTCAGTAATCATCTCAGCCCCAGGATATCATTGTAAGAGTTCCTCAGGATAGTGTTTCATCAATTTCCTTCTCTCCATCATAAGATCAGAAGTGGAAATGTTTGCGGATGATTGCAACAACATTTGTGACTCCTCAGACCCTGAAACTCATGTTCATATGTGGCAAGGTTCAGGCTTTGGCTCATAAGTGGCAAATAACAATCAGTACATACATATGGCAGACAAAGATAAGGACAGGAAAGAATATTACCATCTACCTTAGATTTTCAGTAGCATTACCATCAATATTAGCCACATAAATACTGTAGCTACAAGAGCAGGTAGGAACTTGGGAATTTTTGGATTAGTATTCATCTTCTGTCTACCCAAAGCTAGTCCACTATTTACACGGTACAGGTCAGGAGTATGACAGAATACTCTCCTCTTGCCTGGATGAGTGCAGCTTCAACAACACTCATGAAGCTCAACACCATCCAGGACAAAGCAATCTACTTCATTGGCACCCCATCCAGCACTCTAAACATTAATCCTGTCTACCACTGGCCTGCAGTAGCACTAATATGCAAGATGTGCTTTAGCAACTTGCCAAGCTTCCTTTGACAGCATCTTTAAAACTCACATGGCTGGATTTTATGGCCCTGCTTGAGCGAGACCAGAAATTCCCACCCGAGATTAATGGACATTTCTGTTGTTGGCC
This sequence comes from Sphyrna mokarran, assembly GCA_024679065.1. NCBI lineage: Eukaryota > Metazoa > Chordata > Chondrichthyes > Carcharhiniformes > Carcharhinidae > Sphyrna > Sphyrna mokarran. Next base: position 72,574,929 of record JAGIQG010000002.1, on the reverse strand, counting down.
CCTTGCCCACTCCAATTCCATGGTGAGTGAAGCGGTGGAATTCTGGTGACAATGTCTGTCAGTGTGACAAGGGCAATGGATGCATGGTACTACCACTAACTGCAAGTTACTCTCCAAGCCACTCATCATCCTGATATGGAAATATACTGCCATCCCTTCACTGTTGATGGATCAAAATCCTAACCCACATTCCTTACAGCACCATAGGCTACAGTGATTCAAGGCAGCAGCTCAACATCATCTTCTGAAAGGTAATTAGGGCTGGGCAGTAGATGCTGGCCTTGCCAGCAATACTTACAACTCATGAAATAATTTTTGAAAATAATTTATAATAGAGGTAGGGCACAGAAACCTTCAGTTATATGGACCTTAATGAGACAGTTATGGAAGAATCTTGTCCCCACCACAACATTTGAATTGAAATTGGCTGATAATAAATTGTCCCCTCCGTTCTGTAGCTGCATGTTGATGGATCTCTTGCTCCACTTCCTCCTCTTCAGGAATGGTATCCTTTGAACATTACAAAATTAAGTAATATGCATTCAGTGTTGCTTTAATTCTGTGCCAGAAAATATGTCCAGGCATCTATTAGTTAATGCTGTGATAGTTATTATAATCTCATTGACCTCACTGTATTTATTATTCTCTTCTGTCTTCTGCTTCTAGTTCAGTTGTGTTGGCATCACAGGTCATATGCTGAAGAAGTCATACGAACTCAAAACATTAACTTTCTCCCTTCATAGTTGCTACCAGACCTGATGCACTTTTCCAGTATTTTTCTGTTTTTGTTTCAGACTCCGATAATGGCAGTATTTTGTTTTTATTTATATGGGGACTGCTAGCCAAACCAGTTATGACCTGCAGAGATTGTAATCCTGAGAATGAAAACTTATGAATGAAAATAATCTAAAGATGAATCTTGAAAATTAACTATATCTGATAGCAGCTTGTTCCATTATAGGATTGTCCTTAGGAAGAAAAGTTGCATGATACACGAGACAAGATTCTCTGGCCTCCCAACTGCGTGTTTCTCAGCGGGGGGGAGATATTGACGTTCTGTTCACTGGCAACTGGATTCTCTGGTCCTGCTGCTGTCAATGGAATTTACCATTGATGTCACCCATGCCACTACGAATCTCACTGGTGAGGGTGTGTGGCCAGCAGGATCAGACAATCCCACTGGAGAGTTCTGGCCATTGTCTTGGGAATGAATGGTCTTTGTCATTTCTATGGATGGCTACCTTGACTACTAGAAGTCAAGTTTTTGGGTGTCCCAATCACCAACAACCTACCCCAGTCTCCCCATGCTAACACTATAGTTAAGACAGCCTACCAATGCCTCTAATTTCTCTGAAGACTAAGGAAATTTGGCATGTCAGCTACGACTCTCGCTAGATTTACAGATGACCGTAGAAAGTATTATTTCTAGTTGTATCACAGCTTGGTATAGCTCCTGTTCTGCCCAAGACTGCAAGGAACTACAAAAGGTTGTAAATGTCAAGCAATCTATCATACAAACCAAACATCCCATCCATTATCTACACTTCCTGCTGCCTTGGCCAAGCAGCGTAATTAAGGACCCCATGCACCTCAGACATTCTCTCTTCCACCCTCTTCCACTGGGAAAAAGATACAAAAGTCTGAGGTCACGTATCAACCAATTCAAGGACAGCTTCTTCCCTGCTGCTATCAGACTTTTGAATGGACTTCCTTTGTATTAAATTGATCTTTCTCCAAACTCTAGCTACGACTGTAACACTACATTCTATACTGTCTCATTTCCTTCTCTATGAATGGTATGTTTGTACAAATGTATGAATAGTAATACATGTGACAATAATAAATCAAATCAAAATGGAGGGCACCAGGTACTAGCTTCCATCCATTCCCATCTGTTCATTCCATATTTTACAGAAAATGGTTAGTCTATTTTTTTCCCTACTTTGCTGTGATGATTCCTATTCCAAGTCTTTGATCAATAATGTGGTATTAATATATTTCCCATATTGATTCAAGCACATGTGATGGCTTTCATCACAAAAACAAGTTTCTCAGAGAAACAGACTGCTGTTGACTGGCATTTTTGCAATTGGAAGACACTTGAGGTTCTGTAGAGTTTAGTACTCAGTCCTTTGCTTTTTGAAGTTTATATTAATAATATGGACTCAAATGAAGGGGGCATGATGAACAAAATTCCTAGAGGATACAAAAATTGGTCATGTGGTTGTCAGTGAGTAGGAAAACTTTAAATTACGGGAGGATGTGGTGTTCTGCTCAGCTGGGCAGAAAAGTAGAAACTAGACAATAGAAATGTGAGGTAATGTATTTTGGTTCATGCAATGAAGTAAGGAAATACAATAAATAATAGACACTGAGCTATATGAAGGAACAGAGGGACCTTGGAGCGTATATCTACTGATCCTCAAGGTCAATAAGATGAGTATGAAGGCATATAGCATGTCTGCTTTTATTAGACAAGGGATAAAATATAAATGCAGGAAGGTTAAGCTACAATTATACACAATACTAACTAGACCACAGCTTGAGTACAGTTCTTGTCACCACATTACAAGGAAGGTATGAATGTACTGGAGAAGATGCAGAGGAGATTTCTGAGAATATTGCCCAGTCAAGAAAGTTTTAGGTATGAGGAAAGATTGAATAGCCAGGGTTGTTTGAACATAGGGGAATTGAGTTGTATAATATTGAGGTGTATTTTTCATACAACTTCTGGAAACGAGTTGCAAGGCAGCACTGATTGATATGTTAGAGTTGTATAATATTAACAGCAATAGGGATAGAATAAAAATACAAGACGTATTTGCCTTAGCAGAGAGGTCAAAAACCAAGTAATATAGTTTAAAATATTTAGTAGAAACATTACAGGGAGATAAGGGAACAGTTTTTCACTAACAATGGCTAGAGTTTATTATCTCAAAGATATGCAGAAGCTCTCAACATTTTAAAAAATTCCTTAGATGTTTATTTGAGGAGCCATGACTTATTGGGTTATTGATTTAATGCAAGCAAATGGGTTTAGACTGGGTAGTTCTTTGCCAATTGGCATGGACACAATGGGCCAAATGGCCTCCTTCTGTGCTGTAAATTTTCCATCATTCCTATAAGTATAAAATACTGATTTTATTCCTCTGTAGAATGTATATAGAATTATAATTCCCTTAGCCAGGTGTAAAATCACAGGTACACTGAAAAAGGTGAACAGTAGAAAAACTATTTCTCATTTTGTTGTATAATAGAAATGATATCTGGGAAAGAACATTAGCTTATTTAATGACTTTTGCAGAGCAGATATAATAGTTTGATAGATCTTTTTTCACTTTCTGAACCCAAGCCCCAGTTTCCACTCCTCCCTGCTCCCCCCATCCCACCCAATTCTGCTGTCACTCATGACTGCACACCAGAAAGATATTTTTTCACTCTCTACTGCTGAATATCATCTTTTTAAATCCCATTCTTTATTTTGGTAAATTTAATCTAAAGAATAAGTAGTAACCAACTCTAACATATCAATCAGTGCTGCCTTGCAACTGGTTTCCAGAAGTTGCATGAAAAATACACCTCAATTTTTTAAAATTACTTTAAATGCTGAGCATTAACATTCCAGTGTGACTCCCACTTGGAAAAATATCCACAATTGAATTAGAAAAATATCCACAACTGAATTACTTCTGTTTTTTTTCATTCTGACCCAAATTTCTCTTACTCCTCCTCTTGTAGGTATGCGGTTCAATAGGTGGAGCTACCTTCCCCTATTTCATTCAAATAGCCTGAACAGTAAAGTGTAAACAGGCAATTCAACCATGATGGGCATCACAATAGAGTCTTATACTTTCCTTTCTTGACATCTACAGATGCATTCTTACAGTTATACTTTTTTTAAAAAACGGAATATCATGGAATTTGATTGGGATGAGGTATCAGTTTTTTTTCCATTTTTAATGTTGTTGTGGAAAAGTATTAAAGGAAGTCATATTTAAATTATAGTAATCATGAGTAATTGTTTGCAAGAGTGTAACACAGCACAAAAACATGAATTTTCAATAGTAATTGAATTGGGAGTTTTCAGCTTTTAAAATTACATTTCCAGAGTATATAGATGACTGGAGTAGGACGCAAATGCATCTTACAAGGCTCATTAAGAAACTGTATATAAAGTGAGATGTGCATGGCATTATAGAGGTCACAGAATGAACACCTGCACTAATCCTGGTATATTGTTAACAAAGGCAAAACACACTCTGAAAATCTTTAGAATAAAGAAGTGCTGACAAGGTGATATACAACTAGGATTAAAAACATTGTTAGGCATCCTTGTGTTTGCCAGGATGTGAAAAATGAGTCATCTTAAATTACAGGTGGGGAGAAAAATTCCCAGAAATACCACAATGTTTGGTGCTATCCTTTTTTGGAAAGGCCATGGGAATAGGAGGATGGTACCTTTGTGCTCCATACAGACACTTCCCTTGCAGCCTGAGGCTATGCTAATTGATGGAGATTTCATGCTTGTGATTTGACCCATTCAAAGCCTGTTTGTGGTATTAACCTCCAACTGAGTCTAAGGGCCAGATTGAAAAGGTCTGAATAATCAACTCATTCAATAGTATGTATTAAACAGGTATTCACACCTGGAGTATGGAAAAGGTTGCCCATCCTTAGCTTTAAGCACAGGCAGCACACTTGTATCCTAGGGAGAAAATAACGAATGCAACAGGTATTAAATCAGAAATAGCTGCTACATTTTTCAAATCCAGAACAAGTCCCTTAACCTTTTAAGCTGCTTCCTTTCTCCAGGCCAGGTAATAGGATTGTAGTGACTCAAGGCATGGTACATACAGCACTGCTAGACTTTGAAAATGAATGGTACTGGGATTAATTTGCAATTAATTTAACTAAATCCTATATTTTTTTCTGAAATATTTAGTGCTAAACCCACTGGAATAATTACCAAATTTTGAAGGGACTGGGCTGGACAGGATTAGGAAATAGGTCAGGGTATTGTGGTGTCAATTTTCTGCCAGTTGCTCTCACTTCTGGAATTTTTCATTGCAAGTCATGACATTTGTTGAAAATGACCATGCAAAAATGAGCAAGTGTACTCAAATTGAGTGATAATGATGGAATGGCATCCTACAATACTCTACCATTATTTACTATGGCATAATACGGAAGAAATGCAGCATGCTCCTAGATCAGCATTGATATGCTGAATGGGAGAGAATTTAAAATGTTTAAGACTCTTAAAATGCGAGGTGATGCATTTTGGTAGATTGTACCAGGGCAAAACTTACTCAGTTAATGGTAAGGCGTTGGGGAGAGTTACAGAATAAAGAGATCTAGGGATACATGTTCATAGATCCTCGAAAGTGGACTCACAGGTGGACAGAGTGGTGAAGAAGGCATTCAGCATGCTTAGCTTCATCGATCAGAACATTGAATACAGGAGTTGGGATGTCTTGTTGAAGTTTTACAAGACATTGGTAAAGCTACACTTGGAATACTGTGTGCAATTCTGGTTATCCTATTATAGAAAGGATATTATTAAACTAGAAAGAGTGCAGAAAAGATTTAGTAGCACGCTACTGTGGCTTAATGGATTGAGTTATAAGGAGAGGCTGAAAAGACTGGGACTTTTTTCTCTGGAGTGTAGAAGGTCGAGGGGTGACCTTATAGCGGTCTATAAAATAATGAGAGGCATAGACAAGGTAGATAGTCAATATATTTTCCCAAAGGTAGGGGAGTCTAAAACTAGAGGGCATAGATTTAAGGTAAGAGAGGAGACACACAAAAAACTCTCGAGAAGGGCAATTTTTTTTCCACACAGAAGATGGTGAGTGTTTGGAAAAAGCTGCCAGAGATAGTAGTAGCAGCAGGTACAATTTTATCTTTTTAAAAGCATTTAGATAGTTACATGGGTACAACAGGGGGGGTATCAAGGGGTATAGGACAAAGTGAGCAATTGGGATTAACTTAGGGATATTAAACAAAAAAATGGCAACATGGACAAGTTGGGCTCAAGGCCTGTTTTCATGTTGTAAATCTCTATGACTAAAAGGGTGTAATCATATTTTTTAAAGGTAATAGTTAAATCCACAAACTTCAATTGCCCTGGAAACAAAGGCTTTTTCCATGATAAAAATACCAAAGAATTGCAGGAGCTATTTTCTGCCATTTCCTGTGTGTTGCCAAACCAATCACACCTTCCTCCACCCTCCACTTTTGGTGTTCCTAAGCAACTGTGATATCCTGTTCCAGTGACTCCCACATCCCGGACTTTTCCAAGGAAGCATGGAAGATGCAACTCCTGATCTGTTACCTCCTCCATTATCATTCAAGATCCTAAACATTTCTTCCAAATGAAACTGTAATTTACTTGAACTGCTTTCAATTTAGTATACACTGCTTGTGATATCACCTCCTTTTCACTGGGAAGACCACGTGACCACCTTGCAAAATACTTCCGTTTACAATTGTGACCTGCCGTTTCAAATTTCCATCTTGCTGCCACTCTGACCTTTAGTGTTCCATTGAAGCTCAATGCAAACTCACGAAACAGCATTTCATCTTTTGTCTCAGCATTTTACAACCTTCTGGACTCAACATTAAATAAATAATTTTAGATCTTGACTTAGCCTCCATTTTATTTCATGTGTCTCTTTGCTGGTTCACTTTTTGCCACATTCCTTTATTTATTTCTTCACATTCAGATGAAAACTATACATCACACAAAACTATACATACAAACATCTCATCTACAACCATCTTGTTTTTACACGTATTAACACATCCTTTGGCTTTTGGACCATGAAACCTTTTAACATTCTATTCTGCCCTCTACATTATCATAGACATTTCCTTTAATTCTTCCTCTTCCCGCCTCACTTTTACTTCCTCAAAATCAACACAAAACAATTGACTCTGTTTTGCTCCACAGATGTTTCTTGACTTGCTGAGTATTTCCAGCATTTTCTATTTTTATTCTACATTTATATTCTTGCTCTGCTTTTGTTTTAAACAGTTCTCAAATGTTTTCTCCTGATGTTGATCCATATATCCTTGTAGTACTGGATAATATATCCTTAAAAGAAACTTTGTTTTCCATGACCATTGGATATCCCAAAGCATTTTACAGCCGATGAAGCAACTCCGAAGCATTTGTAGTTACTGTTGTAATGTAGGAAATGTGGCAGGCAATTTGCACAGAGCAAGCTCCCACAGACAGCAATGTGATAATGACTACATTCCCGTTTTTGTGATTTTGACCGAGGGATAAATTTGGTCAGAATACCAGGGACAACTCCAAAAGAGAAAATGCTGGAGAATTTCAGCAGGTCTGACAGCATCTCTAAGGAGAGGACATTTTGACTCCAGATGACCCTCTGTCAAAGCTTTGATGAGATTTTCCAGCATTTCTCTTTTGGTTTCAGATTCCAGCATTTGCAGTAATTTGCTTTTAACTAGGGATAACTCTTCTGCTCTTCTTTTAACCAGTATCATGGCATATTTCCCAACCATCTCAGGAGAGCAGACAACACCTCCAACAGTGTAGCATTCCCTTAGGTGTTTCGGCTTCAAACTCCAATACAAAAACAATACCAACTAAGCCATGGCTGATATACAGCAAATTGCTACATGATTTTTCTATCCTACTATTTTATTACTATAAAGCCCCAAGCTCGAAAGAAAAGGCATAGAAGACATATGTACATAATATAAGGCAAAACTACATATCTAAGTACAAGATGCATGTGTAATTTACAGATTTAAGAGACAAATCCAAAAACAATGCAGGCTACATGCAATGCAGAAGGTACGTTTCCTGTACTCAGCTTGCTTTACTGCCCTTGAAAATTCATTACAAATCTCCGTAAAGTTTTAATTCTTCCACATCATAAACCACAGGAATATATCTATAAAAATAGATTGTGGTTCTAAGTATTTTATTTTAAGAGTTTCTAGAGTGTATATTCAAAAACCAAAACTGAATGCCAACATCTCCATGAAACCATCTCAAGAGCAACTAGCAATGGGCAATAAAAGCTGGCTAGCCAGCCCATGAACGAATAAAAAAAACTCTGGGTATTTTCAGTGAAGTACTGAGAAAAAGCCTAACTTAAAATATTCATAAATCACCAAAAGTGGAAATTGTGGATTATTGCAGAAAGCCATTTTTCATCCTCAAATACAAAGGAGTCTATTTTAAAAGTTGTGGCTATGCTGTCACAGTTTTGTATAATTGTGCATAATTGTTCGTACAGAAAGGTTATGGTCATTTTTGTAATTGCAGACTGTAGTGACAAATTAATCAATATTCTATTTCTGTAAAATCAACATATTAGGAGGTAAATGTGTCATTTGTGTGTCAAAGTCATTAGGAAAATGTCAAATTTGAATGGTGCTTGAAAATGACATTTTACAGGGAAAAAAAATGAAAATCAGTGGTGATTTCCCAGAAGGTCAATTTCAGTTGAAAATATCTCCCATAAGCAGAAAGCATATTATACCTGAATCCCCAAACATGGATTAATGTCCAGACAATCCCAAAACATCAATATTACCACGATAATTATATCCTTCATTTTTAACTATGTTTACAAGATTTACTTTATTTGACTTTTAATCTATCAAATTTTGAAAATTACAGACAGGTGATAAATTTATCAAAATCAATATGTTGTTTGTTACATTCCCCCAGTCCACAGAAATCAATGGATATTGTTATAATGTTAACCACTGAAATTCTTACTTCCTCCAGATGTGGTGCTATAACCTGCATTTACAAAACTTAATGAGGAGAAAGAGCAGTTCTGGTGGAACGTCACTGGCATTAAACATTGTGTTGAATTTTAGTTCCAGAATCACGAACTCAGTAAATTCCCATTTGGGAATCCAGAGGTTGCCATGGTGGGAGCTGAAGGAGATTTCAGAGAAGGTAGTCAATTAAGATCCGCCTCTTGGACTCCCATCCAATTAAGAACAACAGTCAGACTTCACAGTTAGGAGTGCCAACAGAAGTGCCCAAAGTTTTGGGCAGCTGACAGTCCCAGTAATATACCAATCGTCAACCTGTTCCAATCTCTAGTCTTATTTTCACAAATTTGCTTCTGAGGGATGATTGCTATGGCAGGTCACTAGGTCAGACAATTAAAATGTCAATTGAGAGTATGCTTCACACGCCATCAGGGATTTCATAGAAGACAGAAAGGCCCCTGATGTGGCTGGAGACCATAACTGGAATGATACTATCCTCCGGGAGGTAGGCTAGGGTTGGGGAGTAAGTGGCACTGTTGTTATAGGTGGGCAACCAAAGAGCGCCTCAAGGTGCAGTTACCGGCTAAAGATTATAAATAGATCTAAACATACCGTGGCCATAGCTGCCAGGCCATCATTCTGGCAGAAGAATCCCTGCACAAGATGGCCAGCGACCATGGCTGTGGCCCTTGCAGGCCTGTTTCCACGCTGGGATACTTTTCAGGATGTGCTGTAGAATATTGACTTAATAGTTTTGGCAATCAGATAGTGATGTGAATCATGATGTAACATGGACATTAGCAGTCATGTGCAAGAGACTAAGAGAGAGATGTACTTACCTAGAAGCTTAGAATGTACTATTGTGTAAATAAAGGAGGTTTTGAAGAAGACTGTCATTAGATCTCAGTCACTTTTAGGTAATGGGAAACCTTCCCAATCCTGATCAAGCCACAAGTTCTCCAGATCACTATTGTGATCTGAATAGTATTCAAATCACAAACCACATGCCTCTGCCACCTACTCCCCAACCCTAGTCTATCACCTGGAGGATAGTATTATTCCAGTTATGGGCTCCAGCCACATCAAGGGCCTCTGTCACCTACAAAATTCCTGATGGTGTGTGAAGCATACTCTCAATTGACACTTTAATTGTCCAACTTGATGACCTACCACAGCAATATCCCCCAGAAACAACTTTGTGAAAATAAAATTGGAGATAGGAATAGACTGACTGACTGACTGGCACATCGGTGAGAATGTACATTCAAATATTGAATTAGGAGCAGGAATAGGCTACTCAGCTCTTTGAGAATGCTTTGTCCTTCAATAAGATCATGGTTTATCTCATTTCAACTTCAACTTCACATTCTGATAACATTTCACCCATTGTTTATCAAAAATCTATCTACTTCAGTCTTAAAGATATTCAAGGATTTTCCCTCAACCAGCTTTTTAGGAAGTGAATTCTGGAGTCTCACAATCTTTTGAGAGAGGAAAAAAAAGAATTCTTGTCTCTGTTTTAAATGGGTGATCCTTATTTTTAAGCAGTTCCAGATTCCCCCGCAAGAGGAAATATTCTTTTCACATCCACCCTGTCAAGTCCCCTCAGGATCTTATAGCTGTGTTTCTCTAGTCTTGCCTACCCTGTTACCACTGCCAGTGTGAACGGAGAGTTTGACACTCAGTCAAATCTCTGTTCACAGCAGCAGGACCAGAGAATCCCAGACACAGGTGAGGTTGGAGAATTCTGGCCCGTATGTTTTAATTGGGTCACTGCTTACACTTCTAATCCTTAATGGGTACAAGCATAACCTCTTCAGCATTCCCTCTGAAGACAACCCCGCCATTTCAAGTATTAATCTAGTAAATCTTCTCTGAATTGCTGAATTGAACATGTTCCCTTAAATAAGACTAATACCGTACACAGTCCTCTAGATGTGGTCTTATCAATGCCCTGAATGACTGAAGTATAACCTCCTGACTCTAGTATCCAATTCTCCTTGCGATAAATGATAACATTCTATTAGCTTTGCTAATTACTTACTGCACACTAACTTTTTGTGACTCATGCATTAGGACACCCAGATCTTTCTACACCTCAGAGCTCTCAAACTCTCACCATTTCGATAATATGTTTTTTATTTATATTGTCAAAATGGATAATCTCACATTTTCCCACATTATCCTCTACTTGCCAGATCTTTGCCCATTCACCTAACCTAAACTATCCATATTCTTTCTGTAGCCTCCTTTTGTCTTCTTCACAATTTACTTTCTTATCTACCTTTGAGTCATCAGCAAAATTAGCAACCATACTATTGGTCCCTTTATCCAAATCATTTATATAAATAAGAGTTGAGGTTTTTGCATTGATCCCTGTGGCACACCATTCATCACAGTCTACCAACCAGAAAATTACCCATTTGTGCTACTCTGTTTTCTGTTAACGAGCCAATCTTCTATCCATACCAATATGTTACCTCCTATCTTTTAAGTTTTCATTTTCCGCAATAGCCTTTAATGAAGCATCTTATTAAATGTCTTCTAAAAATTTACTCACAGTACGTCCAGTGGTCCCCCTTTATCCAGAGCATCTTCATTTCTTCAGAGAACTACAATAAATTGGTTAACCTGAATTTCCTCTCACATATTTACTCTGCCTGATTTTCTGGAATTTATCCAAGTGCCTCACAATGATAATGATCTTCAGACATTTCTAACATTTCTGTGAGATTGATGTTAAGCTAACTAGCCTTTAGTTTCTCTATCTCTTTCCTTTTTTTAAATAAAGGAGTTGCATTGACTATTTGCCAATTTAAAACGTCCCTGAACCTAGTGAATTTTGGAAAATTAAAACCAATGCATCAACTATCTGACAGCCACTTCTTTTAAGATGTTAAGATGAAGGACCAGGGACTTGTCAGCCTGCAGCTCCGACAATTTGCTAAGTATCACTTCCCTGGTGTTTGTAACTTTCCTGAATTCCACCCTCCCTTCCATTTCCTGATTTACAGCCATTTTTGGAATGCAACTTGTATCCTATCTAGTGAAGATCGATGCAAAATACCTGTTCAATTCAACTGCTATCTACTTATTTTCCATTATTAATTCCCCAGACACTCTTTTTATAGAACTTAATCTTATGCACTCTTAATCTCTAATTTTATGCATCCTGTACCAATTTGCATGTGGTTTAGAGCATTTCGTTGGAACCTACATGCTATGCTATGCTATGCCATGCCATGCCATCCCCCACACCTCCAACACACAAAGTGTCAAATCCCTCATGATACTATCCCCTACAACACTACCTTTCTTTTTGTTCTCCTAATTTGATTGGCTTTCTGTACCACCATACCATTGTCAATTTGCTCATCCATCTTGCTGCCCCAGTCTCATCCAAACAAGCAGAGAGGACCTCAAACCCAGTGGACAATTCCAGAGGCCGACATTCCTGTCTTCCTGCACTCTGGGTCCCTTAACCTGCCTCAATCACAATCACACCTTCCTGTCCCTGACCAATAACCAAACCAGAACAACCCATGCTCTGTGGTATGATTGCCTCCTGGGATGAAGCAGCCAAATACCATTCCTCCTCACTAATGTGTCACAGTCTCTGCAGGTCAGCGTCCAGCTCAATGACTGAGTTAAAGCTCCTCAAACTGTAAACACTTACTGCAGATGTATTAGCCCTACATCACATTGGTATCCAGGAGTACCTACATACTGCAGAATTTACATGCCACCTGCCCTGCCATCCTTAATGTGTTTTAATTAATTATTTACTCATATTGCTTTTTTAATACATGTTGTTAACTCTATCATCAGTTTGTATACTATTTTAACCATAGGATTGGAACAGAATTTAGCCAATTACCAGATATTAAACAACTACCTGTTTTCTAATATTAAAGAACCAATTATTTCCAGGTGAGAAAGTTAGCTCATTCAGTTAGTTAGTTGGTTAATTCTTCAGAGATACTCATTTGCCTCAGCTGCGCTGCAGAATCCTGAATTTAGTAAACTGATCAGGGGCTAGAGAAACCAGATTCAACTAGTTAGCTAATTAACTACTCAACTCACTAAGCAAAATATCTTTATTTGTCTATGTCTGGAAGAAACTTAGTTTACTTATAAAGTACTTTGCAGTTATTGCTAATTAAACGTTAGAATAGATTTTTCAAGAACAAAATTAACACTTTAAACCCCTCCATTCACCAAGCTTTCAGGTATGCACTCAGTTCTTCAACTGCACTCATTTGCCAGAAATTGTCAGTATGTCCATCTTCAAACCTACACCCACCTGAGGATTAAAACTCAATCCATCCTCTCTCTCTCCCCTCCAGGAGAGTTTTTCCAGCAATGTCTTTTTTTTTCAGAGTCCAGAGTTCTGCTTCTGATATATAAGGATAATATTTGTGACTTGTAATTGCTCCAGACAAGGCCTTATGGCAGCATTGAGGGAAAGACGATGGGGGGCTGGTATTCAGCCTGAATTCACAGTACGTGTGAATGCCAACAGGGCTCAAGAAGTTGCCATTCTTGCTGGCATTTTCAGATTTTCCCCGTTCTATGCTGCTGACATCATCAGACTCAGGATCATAATGAGTGTGAACCTGTTTTGCATTGATTTGAATGTAGTTAAGTATTATTAATCTGTTCCCTCGCCAGATATTGACCCCCACCCCACACAATATACTGACACCGCACCAACATAATATCACATTTGGCACAGTTTACAACAACTTCACTCAGAGTTGAATTTGTCGTGGGTATCCAAGGAATGGAGAGGTAAGTATAGCCTCTGGGAGAGAGGGACGTAGCCAGGCAGTGGCCTGACAATGCCACTTGGCATTACCCCTTGGCACTGCTGGCAATGCATGTCTCCAAATGACATTGGGGTAAGGAATCAAAATAAGATTAAACTTACATTTTATGGGTAACTCCACTGCCTGACTTCTAACTTGAGATCAACCTCGCTCCTGTTCCATAAACCTATCACTCAAAGTTGTCACATTGAACATTAGTATGTGAATACACTGCACCATTTTAGGTTGCAGTTTTTTTTTCAACACAGATTAAGATTTGGATACCCCAACTAAACAGAATATTAAAGGTAAATGCATTAAAATCCATTGTTTGCCATGTCCTGATTGGTTTCTATTCAAAACGTTCCTGAGTGCTCCCCTCTGTTTTAGACATATAGAAACATGTTCCCATGGACTGACACCATCCAAACAATAAATTACACACCCCACTGTATGGCTAGTTCATTCATATTAGAATAACATGGGGTACATCTTGACTTTCGTATTAACGTAAAATGGATGAGAGCAAATTCGCATTCTATTTCTATTGACGCCAATGGGAATAAAAATCAGAAGAGATATAAAAGAGAATCTATCATGTGGTATTGTGTAAAGTCAAGTTTTACCTATGATCTTCCAGATGACATGTTAATATTTTCTCCTGAATTGAGGTTGTTGCTTCTGCTGAAAGGCAGTCAGCTCAGACCATGGCTGTGGTTAATTACATAAAATTTTTCTTTTCTGTTTAGTGGACCTCTGCTAGGATCACAGAATTGTAGAAAGTTTACAGCACAGAAAGAGGCCACCTGGCCCATTATGATTGTATGGCCCAGATGGAGCATCCATTCTCACTTCCAGCATTTGGTCCATAGTCCTGCTGGTAACATCTCTTGAAAAGCATATCCAAACACTTTTTACATGAGTTGAGTGTTTCTACTTCAACTTCCCTTCAGGAGGTAAGTTTCAGACTTCCCTCTGGGTGTATATATTTTTCCTATTATTTCCATCTAATCTTTCTACCGATCAATTCATTGCTCCCTTGTCACTCTGCTAAAGTAAATAGGCCTTTCCCATTCAGTCTATCCAGGCCCCCAAAAATTGTATACATCTCAGTCAAATCTCCCTTCACTCTTCTCTGTTCCAAGAAGAACAACCGCAGCTCTACTAAATCATTCCTGTTAGCTGTGATTTTCCAGTCCTGGCAACACCCTCATAATTCTCCTCTGTAACACCTCTGATACAGTTATAACCCTTCTATAATTAAGTGAGAAACAGCATACAATTGTCAAGATGTCGCCTAACTAACATAATTAACTTACAGACATAATCTTCCTGCTCTTAAATTCTATGCTCAGCCAATTAGTAGATTGTTCTGTTCAGAGTGAACTCAGATTCAGGTATACTGCTAAGAATTAATGAAATGTAGTACAAATTGGCAGCTTCATTCAATTAGGCCAAGAAAATGGATAGAACAAAAACTCACTGATGCAATAGAATGTAACCTTCCTGGCATAACATGTGTGGAACAAACTGAATTTAATCTATATCTATCCTCTGCTATACTTGTCCAAGTGTGTCAATACTTGGTGCAAGCAGTGGATGAAATACTCCATTGAAGACCAATGATAACACCAGTGATATTATTCACTTATAGGAAATGGACATTGCTGGCAAGACCAGTGTTTATTTCCAATCCTGAGCTGCTCTTCTGAAAATGATGGAGAGCCACCTTTTGAAAATGCTGCAGTCCATGTGGTGAAGTGCTCTCACTGTGCTGCTAGGTAGGGATTCCAGGGCTTTGACGAAGAGACAGTTGGGATTATTTGGAATTTAGAAGAGTGAGCAGGGATCTCATAGAAACTTATAAAATTGTAACAGAGTTAGACAGGGTAGATTCAGAAAGAGTGTCCCCGATGGTGGGAAAGTCCAGAACTAGTGGTCATGATTTGAAGATAAGCAGTAAACGTTTTAGAACTGAGATGAAGAGAAATTTCTTCACCCAGAGTGGTGAATATGTGAAATTCACCAGCATAGAAAGTAATTGAGGCCAAAATCCCCTAGCTTTGTTCTCATTGGAACGAAGAAGGTTGAGGGGCAATCTGATAGAAGCCTACAAGATTATAAGGGGCATGGACAGAGTGGATAGTCAGAAGTTTTTCCCAGAATGGAAGAGTCAATTTCTAGGGGGCAGGGTTTAAGGGGATACACAAAGCAAATTTTTTTACACAAAGAGTGGTGGGTGCCTGCAACTCACTGCTGGGGGAGCTAATGGAAGCAGGTATGATAGTGACTTTTAAGGGGCATCTTGACAAATACATGAATAGGATGGAAATAGAGGGGTAAGGTCCCTGGAAGGATAAAGGGTTTTAGTTCAGTTCAGCAGCAGGATCAGTGCAGGCTTGGGGGACTGAAGGACTTGTTCCTGCGTAATTTTCTTTGTTCTTTGATGTCTGGTCTTTGTTTGATTTCAAGAAGAAATTAGATATTAGTAGCTCTTGGGGCTAGAGAGATCAAGAGAAGGGGGGATCAGGAGATTGAATTCAATGATCAACCATGTACAAAATGTATGGTGGAAGAGGCTCAAAGGGTCTACTCTATGTTTCAATGATAAAGGAACAGCAATACATTTTGAAGTTATAATGACAATTATAATTGATAAAATAAAAATTAAGCAAAAAGAAAAATAACTTTATTGAAACAAGAAAGCACTTTATAAAAGTATACAATAAAAGAACAATAGATTTTTTTTAGGCACAAACAATGATCCCAATTTGGTCTGTTCCATAGCAGCTCTTCAAGATTGGTATACATGTTACCATCTCTTCGTTCATTCATTAATATATCTGCTGAATAACTTTACAGCTGGGACCTACAGTCAGTCACTCTGATTCAGGTCTTTTGTCCCATGTGCAGTGGCAATTATTCCACAAAGTCTTTGTAGTAGTAACCTTTTAGACCAAGTTTCTGGGTCCATTCTGGGCCTTTCCCAAAACAAATCCCAGTTCTTTCAATCTCTCTTACAGGCACCGTGAGGATAAACAAATCTTGCAATATCCAAATATTTTTGATGGCGTTGTCTCATCTGCCATCAATCAAATATTATGTCCATCAATTAAATTCCATCTTGTGATGCTTTGGTGGCTGACCACCTCAAGAATACTCATCATCCTGATTTGTTGTTCAACAGTCATTGAGGTCAATAGAATAAGAACAGTTCCTCTTGTTAAAACATTGGGGAAAAAAATAACTTTTTTTTTAAGCGGTGACTGGGAGTTGAGGTGAGGCACAGAGTAAGAACAAAGAACATGTCATCATCCTCGGTGAGCTCAGAGACGTCAGATGCCTTGGGTTCTTGCCTGAGCTTTATGATGCAGAAAGATAACGCCTCCATAGGAGGTGCAGGATTTCTTGTTCTCTGTTGGTTCTGCTTTGCTTCCTTCTATTTTGTGCCACCTTGGGCTGCAAGAGAGAGGTCAGAATATCAATGACTGTGTTGCCCTGAGTTTTGATGACCCCTTCACAACTGAATAATTGGAAGCACATGGAGGCAGTAGTAGGTGGGTATGTAGCTAGTACATCTGGATGGACGGTCTGAGACCTGAGTACCAGGGGTTGCAGGTCTGTGAGTGATGAGGGTCTGAGTGAGCAAAATGAGAAGCTAGTGGTGTGGTGGGTAGGAAACATTATATGAAGATGCAATCACTTACCCTGGCCAGTCATGTAAGCTTTTTAGATTTCTTGTGGCCAGGTCTCGGCTCAAGGAATTGACCTCCCTGGCTACCTGTTCCTGATACCTTAGATAATATTTCAAGTAAACTTTGAAACCGAACACCATCTTAGAGTATAATAGTGGAATTTTCCTCTCATTTGTAAGATTGTTAACATTTATATGGCACTTGAATTGAGATGAATTGTGAGAACAGGCCAATCTAATGACATCAGTAATCCACCATGGCATATAGAAATATCATATAATCTGATTGGTGACTTTTTGAGCTTGTGATACAAATATAATTTCTTTCTCTACCTGCAAAGATTGGATATAATTTCTGTTTCAACTAACCCAAAAGCATGCAGGGAATATTATAATTAAGCCTCAATCAAATCCATTTTCTGACATTAACAGCATTTCCCAGCATCGCATGGGCACCTCGTTATATTAGGAGTCTGGCAACACTTCAGAGGTCAGAAGGACATTGGAGGCTGTCTTGGTATCATGGAGCCACAGTCCAAACACGGCTGTTGGCATTCCTGTGGAGGACTCCCAACCCGACACTGCAACCAAGTTGCACGCTATCCCCCTTAACTCAATAACTTGACCTACATTCCCTGCCCGTCATCTAACGCCTCCAATGTCTAAACCCTCCATATCCAACACTCCTAACCCCAAATCAGACTCCACCACCTCCCCAGATGTCCACCCTCTGAGATCCATCCCATGATGTTTAGTCCCTCCCCCCACCAATGTCCAATTTCCACTCCCTTGTGTTTGATTCTTCTGACCCCAGTGGACCAAGGCCTTTGAAGGGGAGGAAGTTTCATTTTAGGGAAGAATAGACATTGAGATGGGGACCTTGCAGTGACAGAAGGATCAAGCACTGGGGGCAGGATGGGGAGAGGCAGTGATAATGTTTATGTGGATATGGGAGGGGGAAGGAACTCCTGATAGTTACTGGGGGGCTTGCTGGGGAAGTTTTAGCTCAGTTCTGATCAAAATGCCTTTGAAGGTGGCACCCCAATCTTTGTGGAGTTGGTCTTGCCTGCCCTGTCAGGCCTCATCTCACCAGAATGATGGCAAAAACCAAGCCTCCTGATTCTCTTCTTTCCAAAAGCATCAGAAAATAATGTCTGAAAAGTTTATTTGGAGAATTACATGCCAGTTTTCAATTGGAGCCTGACACTCTGGGTGGATTTTTCCCATAATTTGTCATTGTGTCTGTTTATGTGTTGCATGTATGTGTAGATATTCCTTAAGGCATATGTGTATGCCAAATATGTAGGTTTCCAGATGTGTAACTGCTGCAAACTTGTTCCACAGAATCTCACTCATTACTTACTTTTAAACTTGTTTTGTGAATAAAAAGTCTGCCAAAGTTCATTGCTGGTTACCTTTGCTACTCAAACTAAAATCTTACATGGATAAAAATCTGACACAGTTACCTTTTGGTACAATTAACTGTCAACAGATATAACAGGAAAGATAAGCATGTTTAATAGCAGGAGAGACAAATGTGTTTAACAGAGAATTGCCTTGGCAAGGAGCCTCAGTCTACAGTTTACTTACTGATACTCGATCCACAGACGGGTGTCATTGATGCCTATGGGATAAACAAACTACTTGGAAACATCACTGCTGGGCATTGCCTCAGTCTTTTCCTAAGCTTGGGGATTACATATTTCAACAGTTTTGTACTTAACAATCACAATAATGATCCAGCCGAGTTCTTGGTCGACAAAGATTTCACCCTGGACTCTTAAGTGAGAGGAAAACAAAATCTGAACCATGGTGGCATTTGTATGCAATGTCCTCAGGGCAGTGCTATGTATTATTTGAACAGCTGCTATGTTGGCACGATGTTTCTCTGCAATGAAAATACTCTTTCAACACTGTGCATCTTGATTTTTTTTTTCTGAGGTGAGCATGTGCCAAACCTGTTTTCCTCTACTGGAAATAATTTTTTAAATTGCAGGTCATGGAGCTGTGAGCCTTTCAGAATTCAGGCCTTTTTTTCAGGTCAATGCCACTAGAAAGGTCAAAGTTTCCTGAACTTGGAACCAGATCTGAACAACTACACATTTTCAGAGGCCAACCAGTCAGGGTTTCCACTTTCTGTTTAAAAGGGAGTTCTATGTTTTCTTTAAAAGAAAAATAAGCCTTTTCCTAAACTTTTTATAAGTCCTGTACCGAAATCTAAAGAATTTCTATACGTAATCAGTTGGACAGGGTAGAATTGCTTATTATAAAGATTGTGTTTAATAAGAACCACTATTCCACTATATTACAAGAGATAACTAATCTAGAAAGAGGTCTAAAGCTAACAGGAATTGATTTTTATTGGATTTGGCTACCAATTAATGTACAATATTCCCTGTTATTCTGCAATTATTCAGAAGTTAATTTTTATTCTACTTTCCTCCAGCTCTGATGAGTTGTCTTTTGCTCAGAGATTGTATCACCTTCTAGTAACTCATGGCACTGGCCAAATTCTCCATGAATGCCACAGTGAATGTTGGTGCTGTATTGTGTAGACTCCATATTGTTTGAGCATGACTGAAGTGTAAATAATTTGGTTATCTTCTGTGGGTCATCTCATGTCCAATGTGGAATCAGCGTGGAGGTCCACAGAACTAGCAATTCATGTTGTTGTTGATGCTTGGAGGAAGTTTTGTAACTGCATCATTCCAGATATTCCTCTGAGCACATCAGATGTTATAACATGCTGAATCAAGTCTCAGTGTTTGCCCCCAAGTCGATTGGTCAGCTGCAGTGTTTTTCCACGGGAACTTGTCTGTAATCCAAAAGTTTGTAAGTTTTTTTAGCGTGTCCTAGTGTTGTTTGCACTGACTGCCTTGATGTTGTTTGCCCTAGTTGAGATAACTCCCTGTGGACGACCTTGCACACACTTGTCACCACTTTGCAATTTAAGCTTCTCCTCTACAACATATAGAAGAATGGGAACAGCTCCATGTCCAATTTAAGACTTCAGTAGACATCCAAGCACAAGTACCAAGATGGATTGATGAATATGATGAAAACCTCTCCTGTCTTCTCAAACAACTTGTAGATGCATGTCTTCTAGTAGCCCGACAATCAACAGCTGAGCATCAGGTCCATTACAATGCTAAATACAAACTCTAATGTGCTTTAAGGAAAATGCAGAATGTCTTGTGAAACACAAAAATACATGAGCTGCTTCATCTCTGAGAGGCATGATATGTGTTTTTACAATGTGCTGAAGATTGGTACATCCACTTCTCCCAACCTTTCAGCTAATAGAAATGAACTAATCACTGCAGGTCTAAGCGAAAGCTGTTCTGAGCACTTTTCTGAGCTCCTGAACAGAGATTTCAGCAGATTCTCTGCATCAAATTGAGCTTTTTCCTGGGAAAGAAAACTTTGTTTCTTTTTCCTTCCATCGAAGAGGTGATAAAAGGGAATCAATCAAACAAATAAGCAAAGCCCTTAGGCCAGACAGATTCCAGCAGAGATTCGGAAGTATAATGGCATTGAGCTTGTCAACAAACTTACAGTCATCTTCATGAGTACCTAGCATCAGGAAAAGCTTCCTCAGGACCTCAAGGATGCCAAACATCTCGAAGCAGAAATGATCCAAAAATGTGTGTGGCCATTATGTTGGAAAAAGCTTTTTCCCCAGTAACAGGAAGGATCCTCACAATGGTCCTATTAAACCATCAGCTAGTAAAGGTTGTCATCCTAGAATCTTTGTAGTTTTAGAGCTAAATGTGGGAAAGCCGATAACAAGACAATTACAAGTTGGTATCGCACTGAAATGTAGAGTTTCACAACCAAGACCAAACTTGAAATCAACTGTCATCAACACAGACACACCTTCTATCAGCTATCACTAGGCAGCAATTAGGATTAGGACCAAGCCAAAGTTTGCTTTGAAAGAATGATTTATATTGTACTGTGTCCTTATCTCTTTGTTACAACAAGGGCACAGATCCTTTTTTGCCCAGATTCTGAATTTATGTCATTTACAAGAAAATAGCAAGAGTTAAGTACACACCATCAAAGTGCCCTTGGTAATTCACATAATTAAGACAGTTGAACAAGAATGCAGTCAGCAAAGATTTAGTGCCCTGTCCTTGCTGAGACCACTGATTTGAAACAATGTAACTACATGCATTTTATAATTGTTTTCAGAAACCCTCAGGAAATTCACATGGTTCCACTCTTAAGCATTGGTGGTCACTAACTAGTTAGTAATCCTGCTGGAGATACATATATGGACATCAAGTTTAGGCCAAGTTATATTCACTGATTAGTCACACATTGAGGATAGATATCAATCTCTTTCCAGAGGAAAAAGTCAATATCATAAGGGAGGAGGAATATGAGAATAAAGCCACCAAAGCAAACTGCATCACACACTAATTAAGTGTCTAAAGTAACATAAAAGGAAACCAGAAAAGTGAATACTTCTCTCAGTAATTACCCCACTTCCTCTTTGTGAATCCTATCTTTACTGGGAGCAACAGAAAGTGGACAACAGCTGCAGACTATCCTGACAAGCTGGTGTGGGAAACAGTTGACGTGGAAAATTTATGTTAAGCGGTAGACTAAGTTTTCTTAATTATTTCATTTGAAGCCAAAATCATTCCTTTTTTAGTCTTTTTCTTATTTATTGTATTTCTCCAAAAAAAGTTATGTTTCACAAATGTCAGCAATCTTACACTATCAGCTAAATTAACTATCTTCATGGTAAATTAATCTAATCTAAGTAATTAGGAGGCAGCATTCCTCAGGATAATGGGCTTAATTTGATTTATTATTGTCACATGTATTAGTATACAGTGAAAAGTATTTTTCTGGTACTCTATACAAACAAAGCATACTGTTCATAGAGAAGGAAACGAGAAAATGCAGAATGTAGTGTTACCATTATCACTGGGGTATAGAAAAAGATCAACTTAGTGCAAGGTAAGTCCTTTCAAAAATCTGATAGCAACAGAGAAGTAGCTGTTCCTGAGTTGGTTATGTGACCTCAGACTTTTGTGTCTTTCTCTTGACAAAAGTGAAAGAGAGTATGCCTGGGATGCTTAGGGTCCTTGATTATGCTGACTACTTTTCCAAGACAGTGGGAAGTGTAGACAGAATCAATGGATGGGACGCTGGTTTGTGTGATGGAATGGGCTCTGTTCACGACTCTTTGTAGTTTCTTGTGGTCTTGGACAGAGCCTGAGCCACATCAACCAGAAAGAATGCTTTCTATGTGGCATCTGTAAAAATTAGTGAGAGTCATAGCAGGCATGCCAAATTTTCTGAGCTTCCTGAGAAAGTAGAGACGTTAGTGGGTTTTCTTAACTATAACCCAACGTGGAAGGATCAGGACAGGTTGTGGGTAATCTGGATACCTAGGAACTTGAAGCTCTCGATTATTTCTACCGTCCCTATTGATGTAGATGGGCAGATCCTCCACTACGCTTCCTGTAGTTGATGAATATCTTTTGTTTTGCTGACATTGAGGAAGAATTATTGTTGCCGCACCATTTCACCAGATTCTCTATTTCTTTCCTTACTCCGTCTCATCATTTTTGTGATCTGACCCACTACGATGGTATCGTCAGCAAACTTGAAAATCCAGTTGCAGGGGAATTTAGCCACACTGTAATAGGTGTATAAGGAGTATAGTAAGGGGCTGAGGACACAGTCTTGTGAGGCACCGGTGTTGAAGATGGTCATGTAGCAGTGTTGTTGCCTATCCTTACTGATTGAGGTCTGTGGATTAGGAAGTCTAGGATTTAGTCACAGAGGGAGGAGCCAAGCCTTAAGCCATGGAATTTGGAGGTGAGTTTTGTAAAGATATTGGTGTTGAAGACTGAGCTGCAGGTGTCTGATATAAGTGTCTTTTGATATCCAGGTGTTCCAAGATTGAGTATAAGGCCAGGAAGATGGCATTTGCTGTAGACATGTTGCAGTGAGAGGCGAGATGTAGTGAATCCAGGCAATCTGGGAGGCTGGATTGATCTGCGCCATGACTAACCTTTTGAAGCAATTCATAATGATGCTTGTCAGAGCCACTGTACAACAGTCATTAAAGCATGTTGCTTGACTTTTCTTTGGGTACAAGGATGATGGTCATCTTCTGAAGCAGTTAGGGACCTCAGATTGGTGTAAAGAGAGGTTAAAGATGTCTGTGAATATCTCCACCAGCTGATCCATGCAGGATCTAAGTACTCATCCAGGTATCTCAACTGGGCCAGTCACTTTCTGTGGATTGATTTTTGAGAAGGCTGATCTGACATCTGTGATGTTGACGTTGGATACGGGTTTGGCAGAGGTTTCCAGAACAAAGGACATGTTGTCACTGACTTTTTTGCTCAAAACAGACATAGAATGCATTGAGCTTATCAGGGAAGGATATATTAGTGCCAGCGATTTTATGTGCTTTTATCTTGTTGCCCGTTATGTCTTATAGACCTTGCCATTGCTGGTGGCAGTCTATGTGGCTAGCCTGGGACATCTTGGTCTGGGTACTCTCTTTTGATATCTTTGATGGATCTCTGCATTTCATATCTGGCTTTCTTGTATAGGTCAGGATTGCCTGACTTGAACGCTTCATACCTGGATTTCAGCAAACAGTAGCTATATCCATTCAGCCCTGGTTTCCAGTTGGGAAACACACGGATTTGCTTCTTTGGCACATGGCCTTCTACACATTGACTAATGAAGTCAGTTACTGTAGTGATGTACTCTTTCAGGTCGGTCGCTGAGTTTTTAAATATTGACCAATCTGCTGACTCGAAATAGTCCCATAGGAGATCATCTGATTCCTCAGACCAACATTGCACTTTTTCTTATCAGATTTTTCCGTTTCAGTTTTTGCTTGTAAGCTGGGAGGAGGAGCACAGCTTTGTGGTCTGCTTTGCCATAGAATGGGCAGTGTAAACTCCAGATAGGTTTGGAGGTGGATGGGTATTTAATAGGGCTGGAGGGTGTTGGGTGAGGATACCACCACATTCTCTCCTCTGCTCCAATTAAGTCCAAGGTGGAAAGGCTCATATATTACCAACCACCTCTCTGCTAAACAACAATTGAGGCCCTTAAACTAATGGCCACTTAGGTACCTCATCGTATCATTACTGGTATTCACCCAGTGTTTGGTGAGGCAGTTGCTATGCAGGGAGAAAAAGATCAAAGCCTGTCAGTGCCTGATTGAGAGACCTAATATTGGGATGGAAGGGATCCAGTATCAAGAATGTTGAGCTTAACCTTGCCTCCAAACAACCCTCTCCCCAGATTCCTGTGCCCCCCGCCCCCCATTTCTGATTTGTGTCCTCCGGCAATTCTAGTCCTCTCTTGTGTCCATTGCCAGCACCTGGCATCACTTCCATTTGGTTCCTGCAAGAGACTGTAAGTGGCCTCTGATTGGCTAGTAGCACTCAGGGCCCAGCATTTCCTTGATTGTGGGGAAGATCCTGGTGCTTAATATGATGGGTTTTCCCCAAAGGAGGTGAGCAGGGCTCTCGTCAGCTCTCCAGCCAGTGAGCTATACTCCTGTCACTTGGACTGAATACCACTCAATTAGTCTAACAGCAGCACCTCAACCCCTGCCCCCCGTTAAGATTAATTCATTTCTCACAAGGTCATCATATAACTATTTGTTATCCATATTAGTTCATCTATCAAAAGACTTTTTACAGTTCGCCCATTGTGCACCCAATGCAATTTAAATACATTTTGGATGTTTGCTTCCTTTGAGTCCTAGGTGGCACATCTATTCCATGATGTGGAGATGCCGGTGTTGGACTGACGTAAGCACAGTGAGAAGTCTCGCAACTCCAGGTTAAAGTCCAACAGGTTTATTTGACAGTATTAGCTTTCAGAGTCTAAGGCTCTTTCTTCAGGTGAGTGAGGACTTGTGTTCACAAACAGGGTGTATAAAGACACAAACTCAAACACAAACACAAACACAGAACCTCATGATGCTCCACTTCTCCAGCTTCCATCCTAAATACATTAAAGAAGCCATCTGCTACAGACAAGCCCTCTGTATACACAGGATCTGCTCAGATGATGAAGATCGCAACAGACACCTCTAGGCACTGAAAGATGCCTTTATAAGAACAGGATATGGTGCTCAACTCATTGATCAAAGTTCTGATGTGCCACAGGAAGAAACCACACCAACCTCCTCAGAAGATAAACATAGGACATAGCAGATAGAGTATTCTTTGTCATCTAGTACTTCCTTAGAGTGGAGAAGCTACAACATCTTCTCCAGAGCCTTCAATATGTAATCAATGAAGGTGAACATCTTGCCAAGGCTATCCCCACTTCTTGCCTTCAAACAACTGCACAATCTCAAACAGATCATTGTTCACAGCAAACTACCCAGCCTTCAGGAGAACAGTGACCATAACACCACACAACCCTGCCACAGCAACCTCTGCAAGACGTGTCAGATCATGGACACAGATGCCATCATCTCATGAGAACACTACCCATTAGGTACACTGTACCTACACTTGCAACTCGGTTAACATTGTCTACCTGATATGCTGCAGGAAAGGGTGGAGGAGATCATGCAGACACTACAACAACAAATGAATGAACACCACTTGACAATCCAGGCAGGAGTGTTCCCTTCCAGTCTGGGAATACTTCAGCAGTCACAGACATTCAGCCTCTGATCTTCGGGTAAGTGTTCTCCAAGGCAGCCTTCACAATACATGACAATGCAGAATCACTGAACAGAAACTGATAGCCAAGTTCCGCACACATAAGAATGGCCTCAACTGCGATCTTGGGTTCATGTCACACTATCTGTAAATCCCATGATTTGCCTGGGCTTGCAAAATCTCACTAGCTGTTCTGGCTGGAGACAATACACATCTCTTTCCCTGTGCTAACCCTCTCTCCACTCACATTATCTGTACCTTTAAGACTTAGAACATAGAACATAGAACATTACAGCGCAGAACAGGCCCTTCGGCCTTCGATGTTGTGCCGACCAATTAGGAACAAGCAGTGACCCTCTAACCTAAACCATTCCCTTTTCATCCATAAACTTATCTACTCACCTCTTAAACACCACCAAACTTGGTGCATCTACAACTGTAGCAGGCAGGGCATTCCATACCCTTACCACCCTCTGGGTAAAGAACCTACCTCTGACATCCGTCCTAAAACCACCACCCCTTAATTTAAAGCTATGTCCCCTCGTGCTAGCTTTCTCCATCCTAGGAAAAAGGCTATCACTGTCCACCCTATCTAAACCTCTAATCATCTTATATGTTTCAATAAGGTCTCCTCTTAGCCGCCTCCTTTCTAACGAAAACAACCTCAAATCCCTCAGCCTCTCTTCATAAGACCTGCCCTCCATACCAGGCAACATCCTGGTAAACCTCCTCTGTACCCTCTCCAATGCCTCCACATCTTTCTTATAATGTGGGGACCAGAACTGCACACAATACTCCAAGTGCGGCCGCACTAGAGTTTTGTACAGTTGCAACATGACGTTGCGGCTCCGAAATTCAATCCCCCTACCAATAAAAGCTAAGACTCCATATGCCTTCTTAACAACCTTATCGACTTGACTGCCTACTTTCAGGGATCTATGCACACATACACCAAGATCCTTCTGTTCATCAACACTATTAAGAGACCTACCATTAGCCCTGTACTCTACACATTTGTTATTCCTGCCAAAGTGAATTACCTCACACTTTTCCACATTAAACTCCATTTGCCACCTCTCGGCCCAGCTCTGCAACTTGTCCAAGTCTCTCTGCAAACTATAACACCCCTCTTCACTATCTACCACTCCACCGACTTTAGTGTCATCTGCAAATTTACTAATCCATCCTTCAATACCCTCATCCAGATCATTTATAAAAATTACAAACAGCAGGGGCCCCAAAACAGACCCCTGAGGTACACCACTTGTCACCGAACTCCACGATGAATATCTCCCATCAACCACCACCCTCTGTCTTCTATCTGCTAGCCAATTCCTAATCCAATTAGCTAAATCACCCTCTATCCCATACATCTGCATTTTCTGCAGAAGTCTTCCATGGGCCACCTTATCAAACGCCTTACTAAGTCCATATATACCACATCAACCGCCTTACCCCCATCCACCTCTTTGGTCACTTTTTCAAAAAACTCAATGAGGTTAGTAAGGCACGACCTACCCTTCACAAAACCATGCTGACTATCCCCAATCAATTCATTTCTCTCTAAATAACTATAAATCCTATCCCTAATAATTCTCTCCAATACTTTGCCCACAACAGAAGTAAGACTCACCGGCCTACAATTCCCCGGAAAGTCTCTCTTCCCCTTCTTGAACAATGGGACCACATTCGCTATCCTCCAGTCTTCCGGAACTATACCCGTAACCAACGACGACCTGAAGATCAGAGCCAGAGGCTCTGCAATCTCCTCTCTTGCCTCCCAGAGAATCCTAGGGTAAATCCCGTCCGGCCCAGGGGACTTATCTAACTTCAAACCCTCAAGAATATCTAGCACATCCTCCTTATCTACTTCAATACTTTCCAGTTTGCAACCCTGTATCCCAGTGTTCTCCACAACTACATTTACATCTCCCTGCATGAATACCGAAGAGAAATATTTGTTCAGTGCCTCACCAGGCTCTCTTCATCTCTTCAGGCTCCATGCACAAATTCCCACTGCTGTCCATGACTGGCCCTAACCTTGCCCTAACCAATCTTCTATTCTTAACATATCTGAAGAAAGCTTTAGGATTCTCCTTGATCCTATCAGCCAAAGTCTTCTCGTGTCCCCTTTTAGCTCTCCTCAACTCACTCTTTAGCTCACTCCTGGCTAATCTATAGCTATCTATTGCACTAACTGAGCCTTCAAGCCTCATCCTGACATAAGCCTCTTTTTCCCTTTTAACCAGCGAATTAACTTTTTTAGTACACCATGGTTCCCTTACTCGACCATTTCCTCCTTGCCTGACAGGGACATACTTATCAAGGACTCGCAGTAGCTGCTCCTTGAATAAGCTCCACATTTCAGATGTTCCCAGTCCCTGTAGTTTCCTAGTCCAACCTATGCACCCTAATTCCCTCCTTATGGCCTCATAATTACCATTCCCCCAGCTATAACTACTGCCCCCAGCTTCATGCCTATCCCTATCCATCACTAAGGTGAACGTAACCGAATTGTGGTCACTATCATCAAAATGTTCACCAACTTCCAAGTCTGACACCTGGTCTGGCTCATTGCCCAGCACCAAATCCAATGTAGCCTCACCTCTAGTTGGCCTATCTACATACTGAGTCAAAAAACCTTCCTGCACACTTTGTACAAAAACTGACCCCTCTAACGAGCTAGAGCTATAGCTATTCCAATCAATATTAGTAAAGTTAAAGTCCCCCATAACAATTACCCTATTACTTTCACTCCTGTCCAGGATCGACTTTGCAATCCTTTCCTCTACCTCTCTAGAACTTTTAGGAGGTCTATAAAAGACTCCCAACAGGGTGACCTCTCCTCTCCTGTTTCTAACCTCAGCCCATACTACCTCAACAGACAAGTCCTCATCAAACTTCCTTTCTGTCACTGTGATACAGTCTTTAACTAATAATGCCACTCCTCCCTCCCTTCTACTTCCTTCTCTACTCCGACTGAAGCATTTGAACCCTGGAACCTGCAACAACCATTCCTGTCCCTGCTCTATCCATGTCTCTGAAATGGCCACAACATCGAAGTTCCAGGTACTGGTCCAAGCTGCAAGTTCCTCCACCTTATTGCGAATACTTCTTGCATTGAAGTATACGCATTTCAAACTATGCCCTACTCCACCCGTACGCTGCTGTGTTTTACAGTTCTCATCTATGACCCCCCTGTTCTCGTCCCTCTTAACATCCAAACTACTCAGGATCCCACCCCCCCTCTGAATCAGTTTAAAGCCCCCTGCATAGCCTTTGCAAATTTTCCCCCCAAGATATTGGTTCCCCTCTGGTTCAGGTGTAGACCATCTCTCTTGTAGAGGTCCCACCTATCCCAGAAAGAGTCCCAATTGTTCAGGAACCTGAACCCCTCCCTCCTGCATCATCCCCGCAGCCACAAGTTCAAACATTCCCTCTCTCTGTTCTTCTCTAAAGAACAAGCAAGAGTCCAGAGATAACAACTCTGTCTGTTTTGGCCCTAAGCTTCCACCCCAACTCCATAAATTTCTGTTTAATATCCCCTTCCCTTGTCCTACCTACATCATGAGTCCCTACATGAACTATGACTTGGGGCTGACTCCCCTCTCCCTTAAGAATCTTAAAAACCCGGCCCCTGGGAGGCAACACACCAGCCCTGAGTCACTTTTATTACTATTTACTCTCCTATCTGTCCCTCTAACTATGGAGTCTCCAATTACTAGGCCCAATCTCTTATTCCCCCTACCCACCTGAGCATTCCCAGCAGGCTCACCCCCAGAGACCTGCTCCCTTTGGCCATCTCCTCCAGTTGATTCCTCCTCAACTGTAGCCTCCAGGACAGAAAACTTGTTTTGGAGGGGAACAGCCCCCGGGGATTGTCTCCCTGATTGCTTCTTACCCCTCTTCCTAATAGTTACCCAAGAATCACTTTTAGGAGTGACTATCTGTTTGTTACTCCTGTCAATATCCGCCTCAACCTCCCGAATTATCCTGAGTTCCTCTAATTCCAGCTCCAGCTCCTTAACATGATCCTCAAGGAGCTGCAAATGGGCACACTTCCTGCAGGTATAATCAGCAGGAACACCACTGGTGTCCCTCACCTCGTACATACTGCAGGAGGTTCAACTTACTGCCTGCACTGCCATCCCTGATACTTTAATTTCTAGGAGAGAAAAAAAAACTTCCCACACACTTTTATTATTAGGTTAGAGGAGGGGGGAGGGTGGGATACCCTACCTGTGTAGAGTATCGGGTTACCTTTCTGTACCAATTTATAGAGTCAGAGAGAAAAACTACAACTACCGGCAAGCCTCCTAATGACGACTTCCGGTTTCCAGTTAGTTTAAAAAAAACGGCAAAAAACTACCACCGCTTGCTACTTTAACCGAAAAGAAAATGTTAAAAATTACTTAACATTCGAACTTTACACTCACCCAAATCGCTGCCCTCTCCGTGCTGCTCCACAGGAACTTGGTTACCTATAAAGACTCACATTCCAACCATTATTTTGTAAATTGAGTTTGTGTCTTTATATGCCCTGTTTGTGAACAGAACTCTTCACTCACCTGAAGAAGGAGCTTGAGGCTGCCAAATAAACCTGTTGGACTTTAATCTGGTGTTGTGAGACTTAGTAAGAGGTCTGGCAACACCAATTTTAAATCCAACCGATTTAAATCCAACATTGTGAGACTTCTTATTGATATATCTCCGTGTGACGATTTGTCTATCTTCAGGTAAAATTACAAATACACAGCAGTGGTGGAATAGAATAGTCATTTTATCCATCTTCTGATGATCGTAAAGCAGATATACAAGCTGGAAAATTTATTTTAACAGAAGGATCATGGGAAGGTCTCCCTCCCAAAGGAAGGAAATGGCTAGCAAAACTGTTTACCAACAGCCACAGCACAGGTAGCATTACAATCGTCTGGCACTAATCTAAGACAGTAGCCATTGCTAAATCAGGGAAGCCCATCAGTTACCATTCCATTGTCCTTCTCTTGATAGCATATAAGGTCTGAAATGCCTCCTGCTCAGACAGATTAAGGTCCACAGCAGGCAGATTTGCACACAGGTCACAACTACTGTGAGCACATTTTGAGGCCAGTTTTCAGAAAGGCCTGAAGACAGGAATTGCCTTTGTTGACCAACCCTGTGCCTATGACACAGCATAGTACAGAGACATGCTGCTGAAACTCATCAAAATCACACCTGCTGTATGAAAATCTTACAATGAATTAACTCCATGATAAGCAATGGACAATTCCATTTGCAACTTGGAGATCAAGTCAGCTGCCCACAAAGGACTTCAAGATCAACCTGTGTTTCCAGAGCTCGGCTATCATGTCCTTGCAGGAGGTCAGCTCAATTAGATTCCTGTGCGAGCACATATTGAACGTCCTGATGTCTGCAAAAAGACATAAGAACATAAGAAATATGAGCAGGAGTAGCCATCTACCCCCTCGAGATTGTCCTGCCATTCAGTAAGATCATGGCTGATCTGAAGTGGATCAGTTCCATTTATCCGCCTGCGCCCTATAACCCTTAATTCCCTTATCAATCAGAAGTCTATCTACGTATTCAACGAGGTAGCCTCCACCACTTCAATGGACAGAGAATTCCAGAGATTCACTACCCTCTGAGAGAAGAAGTTCCTCCTCAAGTCTGTTTTAAACTGACTCCCTCCCCCACCCTGCCTTATTTTGAGGCTGTGCCATCTACTTCTGGTTTCCTTTCTAAATGGAAAGAATCTCTCTACCTCTACTCTATCTAGCCCCTTCATTATCTTATATGTTTCTATAAGATCACCCCTCAGCTTTCTAAACTCCAACATGTACAGGCCCAATCTGCTCTGTGATGCCTGGTATGGAGGGCATTAGCTATGAGGTGAGACTGGAGAAATTTGTTTTTTTCTCACTGGAGTGACAACAGTTGAGGGGAGTGCTGATAAAAATCTACAAGATTATCAGAGACATAGACAGCTTGGATAGTCAAAAGCTTTATCCCAGGATGGAAGAATCAGTTACTAGGGGACATAGGTTTAAAGTGCAAGGAGCCAGATTTAAAGGAGATGTATGATGCAAATTTTTTACACAGAGAGTAGCGGATGCCTAGAAATTGATGCCGGGGGAGGCAGTGGAAATGGATACGGTTGTGACTTTTAAGGGAGCGCCTTGACAAA
The DNA here is from genome assembly GCA_024679065.1 of Sphyrna mokarran. Classification (NCBI taxonomy): domain Eukaryota; kingdom Metazoa; phylum Chordata; class Chondrichthyes; order Carcharhiniformes; family Carcharhinidae; genus Sphyrna; species Sphyrna mokarran. Next base: position 72,542,802 of record JAGIQG010000002.1, on the reverse strand, counting down.
TACATGAATAGGATGGAATTGAGAGATATGGTCGCCAGAAGGATAGGGGGTTTTAGTTGAATCAGGTAGCATGGTTGATGCTGGCTTGGAGGGCCTGTTCCTGTACTGTAATTTTCTTTGTTCTTTGTATTTCCTAGTGCAATCCTTTGCTTTGTTAGCTGTCCCGATGTGCATTACCTCACACTTTTCTGGGTTGCATTCATAAGGAATATCCTCCCCGAAGAACATTGCTGACTGACAGTTAACAAAGCCATTGACACAGGTCATCAAAAATCCACTCACATGTCTGAAATCCCATTACCTACACACCACACTCTACAAACTGGTTCTGGTTGACTGCAAACATTATTAACTTCAGTTTGGCAATCTGACTTGAGTAGTGAAGTCCTAAGATTCAATCTTCCTTGGAAAATCTGGACCACCTTCAGCCAGATGAGGACAAATAAGGGAAGGTAGTGCCATTTGTTCCGCAACTGGAACATGAATGACTGGACAACCAAGTCAGGCCAACAGCCATTCTATCCTGAGAGATCCATCCCTGGCGGCATTACAACCATTCACACTGTGTCAGCTGAAGCCATTCTTTGGGTTATTAACCTTGACATTGAACTATTACTGCTCCCCCAGCCATACGAACAAAGAAAAAGTCTCCCCAGGATTAGAAATCGAAGAAAGAACTCAATGTTGCAGTTAGGGAACAGGAGTTCATAAAAGCTACAGTCTGACCGACAACAAGTCAATTTGTCAGTGTTAACAACTGCTTCAAGGAAATGGAAAACAGGTGTGCTGCATGTCATTTACTGTGGCTGTTGTACCAGAGAACCTGCACTTCAATCTGGAGGGGAGACTCAGGGTAATAAATCAATTGTAATGAAATCACACAGCAGCATTTTCTCTATTGCCATGATGCATTATTATTCTTTGGTTGTAAATAATTAAAATGCCAAATCTTTTAAATTAGCAAATTGATGAAGTACCCAGTTTTAATATATTAAAAATTGTTAAACTGAAAGTATGAAGTAACCTTTTTCGAACTTACTCTGAATTTTTAAATATGTCTGACTAATGCCTTCCAATGTCTCAATGTATCCCAATGGCTAAATATTTTATTCACTGTCCAAAACTCACTACCTGAGGAAAGAACTCTGGGCTCAGACCTATTATTCAACACTTAAGAAATGAATTGCTGAACTCTGCTTATGACCCTTGGTGGGGCTTTGAGTGGTAAATAAATACCAACATATATGTAGATGCCCAGAGGATACTACTGGCAAACCCAAGGTTTCAATCTGCAGAAACAATAGCTGTGTAATCACTATTGTAAGAGAATCTTTAACCTTCAGGGCTAAATGAGTCACTGCTGATGAAAGAAATGAAATTGCTGAGAGGTGCATAAGGAGGGTGTGGAATTACTCGCCCTCTAATTGTCACTCCCTTTTTTCTGGGAAAGGATTCTTCTCTTCCTTAGTAACTCTGCATGTGGGATACATCATGGTAAAATGGTAAATTACTCCCAGTGTATTGATTGAGTTACTATCTCATTGATTGGGTGCTGCTTCATAATTCACAATAGCACATTTCTGAACATAATAAATGTTCATCAGGAATTTTCATCACGTATCCTGTTGAACTTATCAAGATCAGGAGAATCTTCATGATTTGTGTTCCAGTGTTAGCTGTCAATACAACTGAAGCCAAATCTAAGCATCTGCTGGGAAACCTGGTCAAAGATGGTCTGGTGTAGAAATGCCGGCGTTGCACTGGGATAAACACAGTAAGAAGTCTGACAACATCAGTTTTAAATCCAATCGATTTATTTCAGAGTAAACTCGTAAGCTTTCTGCTCTATGGCCTTCATCAGGCAAATGCCATAGAGCTGAAAGCTTACGAGTTTACTGTCAAATAAATCGGTTGGATTTAAAACTGAAGTTGTCAGACTTCTTACAAAGATGGCCTGGTCAGGGAAGTGCTGAGATCCCAATCCCACACTGACAGAGAGTTGCAAAGGCTAATCATTTGCCTTTTTGCCCCAAATTCATGAGTACTGAGGAAGTTACAGTTTCCTCAACTATACCACTACCAAACATATGCCAGGTCAATTGGAGGGAAACAATTTAATGCACCCCCCGCCTCTCTAGGAGATGAAAGGGCCACATAATCAAGTGGAAATGCCTAGGATGGAGAATGTCTATTATCAAATAAATCGGTTGGATTTAAACCTGGTGTTGTCAGACATCTTACTGCGTTTACCCCAGTCTAACACTGACATGTCCCCCAATTAAGTCAGGGATAAGGAAGGTTGGGATTGACCTCCCAATTGAGGCCCCTAAATGGACAATGAAGGGCTACTTAATGGTCCCATCTTGCTGCTTTGGTATTCTTTCAGTTGTGTGGTGTGGAAGCCACACAACAGCAAGGACCTGAACATCTGAAATTTGCCCCTTTCCTCTACACTGACTCCTTCCTCCCCACTAATCCCATGGCTTATCCGACTGCCTTGGGCAAACCCACCCCACTTATCTTCCCTTCTCTATTGTTGTTGCTGCTCTGGGGCTTTCTCTAGTCCTAGCAGTACCTACTGTTCTTGATGGCACTAATGGGACTGAAGAACTGTGTCTGTCTGATTTTCTGGCATATCTTGGAGGTGTGTTCTTTATTGTTTGATACATAGGAACCTTGATGGCAGGCAGTTAATTACCTGATTGACATTTCATCCTGGAAATGGCTGTGGAGGGATTGAAAGCAACCTTTCAGCCAGTGGATAGGGCCACCACCATGGCCATTAAATTCAACTGAAGGCTTGGGGATTTCTCATTAGCCATGTGTCAGTGACTATGTTTGGGAAAGGTTTACTGATCTGTCCTCAACAAAAGAAAAATAAATAAAAATATATAGGAATGAACACTATTATTCAATTGCGCAAAACTGTGGAACTATGGAAAGAGACAAGACCATACATTTTAAGATAAATTGTTATAAATGAAAAAGGAAAGAAAGAAGAGGGATGTAGGAGAGAATTCCAAGGTGTACGGTCAAGGCATTAGTCAGTTTACCCACTAAGAGTGAAATAACTGAAAGGGGTCATATACAAAAGAACAGAGTTGGAAGATGAGATGAAATGGAGGAAATGTAAGTCCAGAGAAGGTTGCAAAAGTAGGATGGAGTTGAGTTATGGAGAGATTTGAAAATAAAGATGTGAGTTTTAGTTTAAGTTGATTGGGAGTTGGATCATCAAGGATGGCCAGTGAGATTTAGCTTGACATGGGACGCAGCTGGCTGAACTTTGGATATGTTATGATTTATGAGAAGGGAAGATGAGAAGCCAGCAAAGAGGCTTTGGAGAAATTGAGTTCCAAGCTTATCGGAGTACTGATAAGAATTAGTGGTCAACGTGTGCTTACGTAAAACGTACAGAAGGTTTTGGAGCTGGAAGTAAATGATCTTGCTGTTGGATACCATGTTAGGTTTGAAGCTGAGCTGTGGGACAAATAGGATGTTAAGGTTTCATACAATCTCAAACAGCTTGATTGAATTATTGAGGGAGAAGACAGAACCAGTAGCAAGAATGAAGAGTTAATGCCTTGGATCAAAAATGATGATGTTTGTCTCCCCAGTGTTCACTTGGAATATCTGTAACTCATTTCAGGATTTAATGAATGGCTCTGAGATCATACCCTGATTCAGAAATGTCTGGGTTCATTGACCCACTCCAGGACTTGAGCAAGCAAACAATGTAGTACTGTCGTTGTGCTGCATTGTCAGAGCCACTACCATTCAAATAATATGTTAAAACAAGATATTTGTTGCATTTATCCCTGAACCAACAGAATAACGGGCAATTTGTTTTGTTGCTGTCCACAGGACCACGCTATTTGCAAACCAGCTGCCATATTTCACCAGCTAAAAGCAATTGCACTTTGAAAGTAATTTATCAGCTACAAAACACTTTGGAATATCCCAAGGACATAAAAAGTACCATCTAAATGTAGAGATCGATATGAGATCAAAGGAAGAAGAGCTATACATGATCAACACATGTAGAAGCTAATTCCATTGCTGTAGATCATGTCACAAAAAGACAGCATGTAGATGAGAAAACAGAGAGCCCTGATGGTCGATTTTTGTTGTTGTTCTTTTTGTGTGCTTTCTTCTTCATTTAAGTTGGAACTTGACTGGTACAGTAGAATTTCTTCCAAAAGGCAACAATGTGCTAAGCCCACACAGATTACAGTTAGGGAGAACATTTCCATCAGTATAATTACCTTTGTGGAACTATGTGATTTTTTTTCACATAAAAGTAAAGAGATGTAATTTCTCTATGAAAAGTAATTTGTTCCAGCCCACAATGATCTAGAAATACCTCTAAGAATATAAAGAATATCTGTTGATATTTTGTCACAATTCTTTATTCTGATATCAGTTTTTAAAATGAGAATTGGGTTTGTGAGAGTTCCTTATTTAAGATTGGTAGTCATTGGTTTTCATATCTGTCAGATGTTTGGTGTCTATCAAAATATTTACCTATAATGTTAAAGGTGAATTGAACAAATTGGCATGATCTTCTAAAAACAATATTATTACTAATTATGGAGCTGCATGATTTTTAAACAAATACATCCAAGAGATAGTACTTGCTAAACCACTCAGAAAATTGTAAAAGATGATTTTTAGTGTTGAATGTGTCACAGTTAGTATACTGCGCATATTTGTTTCACATCCTCTGTATAAGACTTTTAACTATATGCAAAAATATACTAATTGGCAATTGTTAATAGCCTGCAATTCTCTCAGTCAATATTTAGATAATCAGTTACTTAGATAGGTTTCTTGGGTATTGTGACATAATAGTCTCAGAAAATACAACATTCCAGAGGTGAAGTTAAACAGATCAGGAAGGGAAGGATGAAGGGATAAGCAGTTTCATGGAGATTACGTGATTGCTTTTTAACACAACAAATAAGATGGGTTGTTAGGGTGGCTGCTATACTGAATTATGTTTTTAACAGTCCACCAAAAATTACTAGTAGCCTGGAAGCAAATGAACATAGGTTTTTGAACACGAGAAACACCACAACATTTTGGGGGAGAAAAAAGTTTAGGACTAACTTCTGAAAATATGTAAAAAGAATAAAACAACAATAGAAAGAGTGTGGACAAATAAAGGAAGTCAAGGAGCAAAGTTAAGAGCCATGTTAAAAGAGTAACAACATCAAAAAGTTTCCATGACAGGAAATCCTATGAAAATAAGTTTATGATCATTAAAATTAATTTTGGAAAATGCAAGAAAAACGAAAGGCAGCAAGACTCATCTGCAGCACTTTTTTGCCGTTAATTACAAAATAGGCAGAATGTCAAAGCTCAGCTAGGTCCCATAAATAGGATGTTAAATAGAGCTGAGTTCAATAATTTAGAATAGGAATAGGAAATCAGGAAATGGCAGATGTGTCAAATTAATTATTTATATCAGTCTTGGCGAATGAAAACTGGACAAATTCCAGATTCAGTCAAACTGGTTTGGGAAACTATAACATATGTGGAGGTCAGTAAAACATGTGTTGTGAAGAAACTTAAAGAATGTCTGCAGGGCACAAGGGCCAGATGGGATTCGCTTTTGAATCTTTAGGGAAATTAGTTAAAGGAAAATGTAGGCTGCTGATTAATATTTTTGAGTTCCATAGATATAAGGGTGAATTGAATACTCGAGGATAGCATATATAATAACACCATGCAAAAAATAAAACAGGTCAGTTGATTTGAACATAAATGGTGTAGAAATCCATTGGGCTCTTGGATGTATTTGTTTAAAAATCATGCAGCTCCATAATTAGTAATAATATTGTTTTTAGAAGCAAAAGTTGCTCCTCATGAATTTAAGGAATTTCTTTGTGAGGAGATCAGGTTATTGATGAGGATTATCCAGTGCATTTAAAATATAGGGGACAATTTAAACGTTACCCTCCTGGTAAAAGCTGGACAGTAAAGAATCAGCTGCATGACTATCCGTTGACATTGCAGATCTTGTAGCCTCCATTTTGAACCTTTTCCATTGAGCAGGGGACAAGGGCATCATCCTGCAGCTGATGAGGTCCATTTTTAAATACGGAACTCAGGGTTGGAGAATGTAATAGGGTCCAGACCAGAATATTGGAAAAACTGAAATGGGTAACCCATCATGTAAACAAAGCAAGAAGAGGATCCAGGATTGGAAGAACAACAGAGATCTAAAAAAAATTGGGCCAGGGGATGCAAAAGTACTTTATATCGCACCCCCCCACCAACCCTACCCCTGCCCCACCAGACCACTACTTCTATCTTGTGAGACCCTCCTGAATTCCCAAATTCCTGTATCTGAATGCTGCGAACTTTCCATTGGGACCTTGAAAATAAGTTGGTGGTTAGTGGTTTCTTGATGCTCACTTCCTGCCCTGGTTAGCAGCAACTTCCCAACCATTATATCAGCTAGCAGCTACCAGCAACATGCATGGGAGGCCTAGAAATTTAAAATCACCTGGGTCTCCTTAGGATCTTAGCCAACCATCTCCCACTGCTTGTCTGATGACAGATGTTCTACAGGATCTGTTCTAGGTATGCTGATATTCATATTAGTCATAATCTATATGCAGGTAACATTATTCTAATTGCAAAGTAACATAGGATTATTCAGTATCAGAAAAGACTGTTTTGGTACAGAATGAAAGTAAAATCTATCACACAATACCTCTCTTAAGCCTTAATTAAAGCTTTTCTTTGCAGATACATGTCTAATTCTTTCAGATTTGCTGATACACTCAGCCTCATTGCCTTCATGAGTTGTCTGTTTCATGCGTTCACCACCCTCTGTATATATTTCAGTACAGCTGTTACAGTGAATAATAAATGAAAGTGTCAAGGTGTGTTCATGTCTTGTCTCCACCATTTCCCTAATCTTGAATCAGGCATGGGAAGAATGCCCAACTTCCTCAAAGGAATAAGGGTCTAACTTTTAATAGGACTCTTAATAGTGTTGATGAACAGAGGGATCTTGGTGTATATGTTAATAGATCCCTGAAAGTTGGCAATCAAGTCGATAAGGTTGTTAAGAAGGCATACGGAGTCTTGGCTTTTATTGGTAGGGAAATTGAATTTCGGAGCCGCAACATCATGTTGCAACTGTACAAACTCTGGTGCAGCTGCACTTGGAGTATTGTGTGCAGTTCTGGTCCCCACATTATAAGAAAGATGTGGAGGCATTGGAGAGGGTACAGAGGAGGTTTACCAGGATGTTGCCTGGTATGGAGGGCAGATCTTATGAGGAGAGGCTGAGGGATTTGATGTTGTTTTCGTTAGAAAGAAGGCGGCTAAGAGGAGACCTTATTGAAACATATAAGATGATTAGAGGTTTAGATAGGGTGGACAGTGATAGCCTTTTTCCTAGGATGGAGAAAGCTAGCACGAGGGGACATAGCTTTAAATTAAGGGGTGGTAGTTATAGGATGGATGTCAGAGATAGGTTCTTTACCCAGAGGGTGGTAAGGGTATGGAATGCCCTGCCTGCTGCAGTTGTAGATGCGCCAAGTTTGGTGGAGTTTAAGAGGTCCGTGGATTGGTTTATGGATGAAAAGGGAATGGTTTAGGTTACAGGGTCATTGCTTTTTCTTAATTGGTCGGCGCAACATCGAGGGCCGAAGGGCCTGTTCTGCGCTGTAATGTTCTATGTTCTATGTTCTAACTTTAGATAATAAAGTCATATGCCATTCAGATAACAGGAGAAATAATTGCTGGAATTCTACCACCCCACGCATCAAGGAAATCAGAGCATGCAAGGGGCAGACAATGGGAAGATCTGTTGACTTTAGAACATAGAACATAGAACATTACAGCACAGAACAGGCCCTTCGGCCTTCGATGTTGCGCCGACCAATATAAAAAGCAATGCCCCTCCAAACTAAACCATTCCCTTCTCTTCCATATACTTATCAACTAACCTCTTAAACGCCACCAAACTTGGCGCATCTACAACTGCTGCAGGCAGGGCATTCCACTCCCGAACCACCCTTTGGGTAAAGAACCTACCTCTGATATCCGTCCTATAACTATCACCCCTTAATTTAAAGCTGTGTCCCCTCGTGCTAGCTTTCTCCATCCTAGGAAAAAGGCTATCACTGTCCACCCTATCTAAACCTCTAATCATCTTATATGTTTCAATAAGGTCCCCTCTTAGCCGCCTCCTTTCTAACGAAAACAACCTCAAATCCCTCAGCCTCTCTTCATAAGACCTGCCCTCCATACCAGCAACATCCTGGTAAACCTCCTCTGTACCCTCTCCAATGCCTCCACATCTTTCTTATAATGTGGGGACCAGAACTGCACACAATACTCCAAGTGCGGCCGCACTAGAGTTTTGTACAGTTGCAACATGACGTTGCGGCTCCGAAATTCAATCCCTCTACCAATAAAAGCCAAGACTCCATATGCCTTCCCAACAACCTTCTCGACCTGACTGCCTACTTTCAGGTATTGAAATCTTACTTTGGGTGAGATTTTCCAGTCTCGCATCAAACAAGGCTATAAAATCCCCCACAGTATTAATTATTTAACTCCTCTTTATTTTCCCTTCTGAATTACATGGCTTTGTATTTATCCACATTAACAGATGTACCCACTCGCTAGTCTGAATCCTGATCTAAAAGAAAATATAGACTTGTATTTTGCCTTTTCACAACTCCCCAGAATGCTTGGTCAATTAAGTACTTTTGAAATGTAGTTACTATTGTAATGTAGAGAATGTGGTGACCAATTTGCACACAGCTAGGTCCCACAAGAATTGGGAAATCTTCTTTTGGTGGTGTTGGTTCAGGGATAAATATTAGCTAGGGAAGACCCCTCTGCCCTTCTTCAAAAGTGCTGTGGGAACCTTTATATTCATTGGAGAAGGACCCTGGTTAAATGTTTCAAGCCACAGATGCCAACTCCAACAGAACAGCAATTTCTTAGTACTGTACTGAAGAGTTGGCTTGAATTATGTTCTTAAATCTCTGGGATAGGACTTGAAGCCATCTGGGTCCTTTTATATTTGATCAGTTTTGTTGCCTGGATTGAAAGGTTACCTGGTTAATACCATTTGCAAAATTTAGAGCGGTTTATTTCTCTCCCTACTCCAAGTCATTTATGCACATTTTGAAGCAAAGGCCAGAGAACAGATTCCTGCTGATTATTCCCTTCAATCTTGATCTGTTCCTAAATGCAATCACCCATTGCTTCCTGTGTGAGCTCATTTTCAACTTGTTCTTCAATGTTACCTACCAGTTTCCTAGGTGACATTTTACAAAAAGCTTTGCTGAAAGCTAGGAACAACTTCCCTGAGTTCCCTCAGTTCACGGGACTATTTTTCTTCTTAACAAATTCCCAGGAGATTCATCAGGCAGGCCTGCTGCGCATTTCCTGTTTTGATTTGAGATTTCTATCATTTGCCATTTTCCTTTTAACTGCTGGTAGGTGGCCTGCTTTCCTTCACCTGTTCACTTTCTCCTTTCAATGTTATTTTGCAGAGTTGGATTTAATGTTGACGTGACAAATAAGAGGGAGTCAGCTAGTCTTTGTTTAGTGTTCAGTCAAGTTCTATCATGTGTACAATGAATTATTTATAACTGCAATCTATCTATTTTAAATGGAATTAAAATAAGACAAATCACTTACAAAGTTTAACATGTTTTAAATTACTGATGTGACATATAATTATTAGCAAGCTGATGGCAGATAAGAACTACACAATGCCATAACAGAATCCTCTCCTTAACTACTACCTTTTCCCTCCTGGCTTTTTGCCATGATTTGGGATGAAGTGGGGATGGGGGAGGGCTGCAAAGAATTAAGAATGAAACTTGACACTTGTTCGCTACACTTTCAGTACTGAAGGAAAGCACCAAATCCTAAAAGCTTATGGATCAGAACAGTCCTTTCCCAAGTTCTAAGGAGGAGGAAGTATTAGCAAAGTCACGCAAGGTGCTCCACCGAAAATTCTTTAGTGACATCAACCACAGCTCATTAAATAGGAGGGCGGCAAAGCTGATATTCACAATACTCGTTTTAAATAGTGCAGCTCCCCACTCCACAAAACACCTTTTCATGAGCAATGAATTGGCACCTGCTGTGTGGCCTGAGAATGCACTTGCTCCACTGGGGAGTGGGCAGGTCCAGGCAGGATGGAAGAGCAACAGCAAACAGAAACCACATGCTGAGAATACCTTTGTTTCCAAAGGACTCAGTGAAATCATTGTGACAAAAACCAACATCCGCAGCATGCCACTTACCAAGCAATGATCTTCTTTAAACCTTTTGAAAGGGAGGAAATGAACCTCCGCTCAATTGTGAACTGAATTAGGTTAGCTGGGAGTGCTAAAACAATGAAGTCCAAAAGTGATCACGATGTCAGATACAGCTTTCCGCAGTGGTACAGCATTTTTAATATTATTCTCAGTCACTGGCATCAGGTGTGTTGACAGATGGCACTAAAGAGAATGAGACTTCAAAGCGTCTGGTATGCCAAAAAGGAATGTAATTTAATACAGGTCCATCTGAGACTCGAAAAAGGACTATAAATGCTCAGTTCAGAGATGCAATCATGGCCACATCTGATGTATTAGTCACCAAAAGTTGATCCTAACACATGCTTTTACAAGAAACCATTTTCTATATTTTAGTGAATTAATCAGTTATAAAACACCAATGAACATTACTGATCAAGGCTTATTTCAAAATTTAAAAAATAAAGTATGCAAACGCTTCAAAATATTAGTAAATGACACAGCATTTGTAGTGTCAAGCTTCCATACAAATATCCCATAGCAAGTGTGTGAGTGGAGACTAAAGGGTGGTCGATTCAATCAGGAATCAGGAAGTCCAGTTCACACCAGAGAACAAAGAACAAAACAGCACAGGAAACAGGCCCTTCAGCCCAATGAGCCTGCACTGCCACCCCGATGTTCCCACCTCTACCCGTGATCCCTGTCTATGTTTATAGATCTATGGATTAAAAACCAAATTTGAAACAATTTGGGAAGAATTTGTTTTGCCAATTAGCCTAAGAGCACATCTTTGGGATGTGGGAGGAAACCGGAGCACCCGGAGAAAACCCACGCAAGCACGGGGAGAATGCGCAAACTCCCACAGACACAGGCCCAAATCCATGCATCTGCACAGCACAGTGATAGTCACTGAGCTGTCGTGTTGCCCATCAAATGGTCCAGGTCAAGCGTACACTAACGATGTGAAGCACTAGGATACTCTCGGAAAAAAGAATCCAAGAGCAGCCCTCTCACGACCCATCGCGTGTATGCCCCTTGTTAGACAACAAGGTGGACCAAAGCACCTGTAGGATAAAAACAAGTACATCAATATCATCATCTATTTACACACTTCCCAAGGCTTATGATCCCTATTTTTTTTATATTGGAGATGACCTTTCATCTATGCGCTTTGAATTGTATTTTCTCCTTTATTGCCAATAAGTACAATTAGTTTTAGCCGAATTTAAATATTATACATAAAACAAATGATGAATGAAAATTATTATTGAGTGACTTGGTCACCAATTATTCTATGGGATAATCTGTGTAGAGGTACTGTGTGACTGAGAGCATTAAATATGTGGATGCAAATAACATACAACACAGCACATTTCACTGACTAATAACCATTTCAAGACCTCAGGGTCACTCAGAATTTTACAGCCAGTGAAGTATATTTTGTAGGGATTCTCTGTCCGCGGTTGCCCCAAAAACAGAGAATCTCATCTGAGGTCAATGGACCTTTGTGTGTTCTGCACCCACCCGCTATGATTCCTGTGGCGAGCGAGATAGCAGTATACCCGTAGCCCCTGTATAAGTTAGGAAAAGCAAAAGCTAATTTCTGCACAACAAGCTCTCATAATAGGAAACATTTTCTTAAATCCTTTTTCCCTAAGTCTTTCAACCTCATCTCTATTGAACGTAAGGCTTCAAGAACTTCTTGGTCTCTAAGATTGAGGTCATTTGTTCAAGTATTGGTATTAGGAAATTTCAGAAAAATATTTGGAAGGAATAATAGTAAAATGGATTATTATTTAAATGGTGAAAAATTACAACATGTTACTGTGCAGAGGGACCAGTGCTTGAATCAAAAAATTCAGTCTGCAGGTGCAGCAGGTGCTCAAGAAGGCAAATGGAATGTTGGCCTTTATCACGAGGAGGATAGAATATAAAAGCAGGGAAGTCTTGCTGCAATTGTAGAAGGTACTGGTGAGGCTGCAATTAGAGTACTGTGTGCAATTTTGTTCCCCTTATTTGTAAAAGGATATATTGGTCTTGGAGGGAGTGCAGAGAAGGTTCACCAGGTTGATATCGAAGATGAGGCTGTTAGCTTATGAGGAGAGATTGAGTAGATTGGGCCTATACTTGTTGGAGTTTAGAAGGCTGAGGGATGATCTTATAGAGACATATAAGATAATGAAGGTGCTAGATAGGGTAGAGGCAGAGAGATTCTTTCCACTTAGAAAGGAAACAAGAACAAGAGGAGACACCTCAAAATAAGGTGGAGTCAGTTTAGAACAGAGTTGAGGAAGAACTTCTTCTCTCAGAGGGTAGTGAATCTCTGGAATTCTCTGCCCATTGAAATGGTGGAGGCTATCTCGTTGAATATATTTAAGTCACAGGTAAATAGAATTCTGATCAATAAGGGAAATAAGGGTTATGGCGAACAGGCGGGTATGTGGAACTGAACCACTTTCAGATCAGCCATGATCTTATTGAATGCACGGCAGGCTTCAAGAGCTAGATGGCCTACTCCTGCTCCTATTTCTTGTGTTCTTATGTTCTTATTCAGGAATTTGACACTCCTTTCCCCTAGCTCACTGGACTAATTTTCTTCAAAGCTCCCTATTCTTATCTTTCTCCATTCTCTTTCTTCAGTTTCTTTCCACTCTCTTTTAATGTCCTCTCTGAGACCTACTTCTAATTCTCAATAAGCTTCTGACCACCCAACTTCACTTTCTGGTTCTCAAGTTAGTTGATATTGCTAGCAATTCTTTTTCTTCAGGTCTGACTCTGTCCCGTACATGTTTGCTGTCATTACCCCTTCCAGCAAAAAGCCATTCTTGACCCCCTTGTCTATGCAAGCAACCACCTCACTTTCAACCTCTAATCCTCCTTCAAAGTATTTGAATGGTCAAATTCATGCCCAGTTTTTCAGAACTTTGTTTAGATCTTGATAAACAGTGAGACATGTTGCCAAGCCTTTTCATCATGTATACCTCAGGCCAAATGCAAAAATGCCAAATTTATATTACAGGATAAAAAGGGTGTTGACTCATCGGCAAATCCATTCTGATTTGCTGAGATATTGCAATGGAGGAAGCAATGAGGAACCAACCGTATGCTCACCAGGCTCCCTGATAATTTAAAAGAAATACAAAACTTGAAAATGTTGTTTTTGTTTGCCGAGAAAGAGTACCTGCATATGTATTATGTTTTTATAGCAAGCATAAACGAGCCATGTTACAAGCTGAATGATTATCTTAAATTGGTCATTAATGTGACCACTAGCGCAATCCGGATTGTTCCACGTGTGGCACATTTATCTTTGGCCCATTTATGAATTTGAGTAATACCCAGCAATTCTGATCAGGGTAGCCATTGTCCTGTAGGACAGCTTGCTGTACCTTACTTCTGAGTCAATCTTGTAAGGTGAGCAAATGGCAACAACCCTATTAACAAAATTGCTGATTGTTTACAGCATGTGGGATCTATATGAATCCCAAGATGTACACTGATCAATGGAAGTAGGTTTATGGAGATCTCGTTAGTCAATTCCTCAAATAGCACACAGAAGAAAGGGACTGCTCCCATCTTAAAATTGAATTTGAGTATGGGGTGGAGTGTGTTAAGTTGTATAAGGAGGTCATAGATCAATATATGCGGCTGCAGACCCAAAGATCACAAACATATCATCTTACATTCCAAGTGCTGCTGTCAGTCCAAAAGTATGTTCTGTTTACTTCCCAATGACCAGTGTAGTTTATGAATTTCATTGCTGATGCAATGCCAGGTATGTAGGTCATAAATCCCAGTGATGCGCTGATCAAATCAAATAGCTTGTTGCTTCTTTGGTTCATAATAAGTGAATACTAACTGTACTCAACTAGCCTGCACTTGTAAAACCCAAATTAAAATATCTACTCTTGCCAAGTGATTCTGCAATTAAGCAGCACTTGCCAAACAATCCCATATGTGCTGATAGCTACACCAACAATCAATTTAAAACAATCAGTGATGCTTGTAACGTGGCTCATTTGTGTTTGCTAGAAATGATATACATTCATACACAGAGACCAGTTCTTTGCAAACAAAAGGAACATGTTCAGGCCTTACACTGTTTTTGAATCATCTGGGATTTTGGGAAGTTGATATCTCCTTGATGCTTTCTCCCTGACAATGTCTCGGTTAATCAGAATCAATTTGCCAACAAATTTACCCCTGTGGTATAAATTACTGTGATCATTTGAAATTCAGCTTTCTTGCATTTGATGAGTGCAAAACAGCAAGATTTGGCAACATATCTCTCTTTTCAGCAATGTTCAAGGTTTGTACTACCAAGTGATTGTTTGAATCCCTCTAATTAGGTTTTCTTTCTTGCAACAGAACCAAAATGGCACTCATCAAAGCTATAAATAACATCCTGCATAACTGTGACAAAGAGGAACTATTCTTTCTCATCCTTCTTGATTTGTCCACTGTCTTTGACACAGTTGACAACTATGTCTTCCTCCAACGTTTCTCCACCATTGTCCAGCTATTTGGAACCATTGATTCAAGACTCTATTCTTATTTATCCAATTGTAGCCAAAGAATCATCTCCAATGGTTCTTCTCATCTTCACATGGGTTCCTCTAGAATATGCCAACAATCTATCCTTAAAAGCTTATTTTGTATTTATAAGCTAACCCTTTGGTGACACCATCCATAAAGACATCAGGTTCCATATGTATGCTGATGTCAGCCAGTTCTCAAGAACTACCATCTCCCTAGGTGTCTCCGCTATCTCTGATTTTTCACACTTGCCTGACTGAATAAGCACAACTACACTAGTGATTTGAATTGTTAGGACATTGGTTCCAGCCTGGTTTGAATAGAATCCATTTCAGCAGCACAATTATGTCTTTCCCAGTACTGCCCCATGAATTGAAGCTTTTGCCTCTCACACCACTCTTTCAGCCACACTTTTAAACATTTAGTCTTATCTGTTCACTCAGATTTTGGCTGCATAATTATGTTTATCATGCGAGTTCCCAAATGATAGGTCCATAGGATTCATCCAAAACATATCACAATTTACTTGGAAAGTTCATACAGAGCAATGTATTGTTTTGCTCATAATTCCATCAGTGTCATTGAGTGGGCAGCAAATTGGCACAATGGTTAGCATGGCTGCCTCTTAGCACCAGGGACCGAGATTCAATTCCCAGCTTGGGTCACTGTGTGTGGAGTTTGCACATTCTCCCTGTGTTTGTGTAGGTTTCCTTTGGATGGTCTGTTTCCTCCCACAGTCCAAAAGACTGAGATTCCAGCCACACAGCTATTCCATCAACACTTCCACACATTGCCCATCCCTGCCTTGCCTCAACTGATCTGTTGCTGAAACCCTTATTCATGCTTTATTTAGTTGCAAATTTGATTATTCTAATGTTCTCCTGTCTGGTTTGAACTCCTCCAAAACTTTGCTGTCTGTATTTATCTTAACTTGCAGCACATCCTGTTCACTCTCATCATCCTGGGATAGGTGGGACCTCTACAAGAGAGACGGTCTACACCTGAACCAGAGGGGAACTAATATCTTGGGGGGAAAATTTGCTAAGGCTATGCAGGGGGCTTTAAACTGATTCGGGGGGGGGTGGGATCCTGAATAGTTGGGGTGCTAAGAGGGATGAGAGTAAGGGGGTCATAGAGGAAAGCCGTAAAACACAGCAGCATACGGGTGGGGTAGGGCATGGTTTGAAATGCGTATACTTTAATGCAAGGAGTATTCGCAATAAGGGGGAGGAACTTGCAGCTTGGACCATACCTGGAACTTCGATGTTGTGGCCATTTCAGAGACTTGGGTAGAGCAGGGACAAGAATGGATGTTGCAGGTTCCAGGGTTCAAATGCTTTAGTCGGAGTAGAGAAGGAGGTAGAAGGGGGGGAGGAGTGGCATTATTAGCAGATGTATGGGATAGAGGATGATTTAGCTAATTGGGTTAGGAATTGGCTAGCAGGTAGAAGACAGAGGGTGGTGGTTGATGGGAGATATTCGTCTTGGAGTTCGGTGACAAGTGGTGTACCTCAGGGGTCTGTTTTGGGGCCCCTGCTGTTTGTAATTTTAATAAATGATCTGGATGAGGGTATTGAAGGATGGATTAGTAAATTTGCAGATGACACTAAAGTCGGTGGAGTGGTAGATAGTGAAGAGGGGTGTTATAGTTTGCAGAGGGACTTGAACAAGTTGCAGAGCTGGGCGGAGAGGTGGCAAATGGAGTTTAATGTGGAAAAGTGTGAGGTAATGCACTATGGCAGAAATAATAAATGTGGAGAGTATAGGGCAAATGGTAGGATTCTTAGTAGTCTAGATGAACAGAGGGATCTTGGTGTGTATGTGCATAGATCCCTGAAAGTAGGCAGTCAGGTCGAGAAGGTTGTTAGGAAGGCATATGGAGTCTTGGCTTTTATTGTTAGAGGGATTGAATTTCGGAGCCGCAACGTCATGTTGCAACTGTACAAAACTCTAGTGCGGCCGCACTTGGAGTATTGTGTATGGTTCTGGTCCCTGCATTATAAGAAAGATGTGGATGCATTGGAGAGGGTACAGAGGAGGTTTACCAGGATGTTGCCTGGTATGGAGGGCAGGTCTTATGAGGAGAGGCTGAGCGATTTGAGGTTGTTTTCGTTAGAAAGGAGGAGGCTAAGAGGGGACCTGATCGAAACATATAAGATGATTAGAGGTTTAGATAGGGTGGCCAGTGATAGCCTTTTTCCTAGGATGGAAAAAGCTAGCACGAGGGGACACAGCTTTAAATTAAGGGGTGATAGTTATAGGACGGATATCAGAGGCAGGTTCTTTACCCAAAGGGTGGTTCGGGAGTGGAATGCCCTGCCTGCAGCGGTTGTAGATGCGCCAAGTTTGGTGGCGTTTAAGAGGTTAGTTGATAAGTATATGGAAGAGAAGGGAATGGTTTAGTTTGGAGGGGCATTGCTTTTTATATTGGTCGGCGCAACATCGAAGGCCGAAGGGCCTGTTCTGTGCTGTAATGTTCTATGTTCTATGTTCTATCCTTGTTCTCATTAATCCAGATTGATTCCCAGTCTGGGGATTTGAATTTTAAAGTTATCAATCTAGATTTCAAGTTCCTTCATGGGTTTGCATCTGCCAATTTCTGTAACATTCTCCAGCCCTTCAACTCTCTGAGATCCCTGCAACCTTTTAATTCTGGCCTTTTATACATCCACGAGTTTAATCACTTCACCATTGTCAGCTATACATTCAGACACTTAAACCTTGAACTCTGAAATTTCCTCCTTAAGCCTCTCTTCCCTTCTTTAAGATGTTTTATAAAGTATTACTTTTTGACTGGAGTTTTGGTTCTCTGTCCATTCCTTTATCAGGCTCAGTGTGAAATTTTGATGACACTTCTGAAGCACCTTGGTACATTTCAACAGACTGAAGGCATTATATAAATGCAAGTTGTTGCTGTTTGGATAAATGTGAATCAAACAGCTGATGATATCTATGAATCTGTGTAGTATTTTTAATGCCTGGTTTCTGTAAACAACTTAACAATGATTTTTTTAAAAGCTTTTATTTATTAATGTCACAAGTAGGCTTAATTAACACTGCAATGAAGTTACTGTGAAAATCCCCTTGTTGCCACACTCTGGTGCTTCTTCAGGTACACTGAAGAAAAATTTAGCATGGCTAATCCACCTAATCAGCATGTCTTTTGGACTGCGGGAGGAAACCGGAGCACCCGGAAGATACCCACACAGACACAGGGAGAAAATGCAAACTCCACACAGTGACCCAAACTGGGAGTCAAATCTGGATCTCTGGAACTGAGGCAGCTATGCTAACCACTGTGCCACCATGCTGCCCATTCAATGGTGCTGATGGAATTATGAATAAAACAATATCTTATTCAATGTGAACTTTCCAAGTGAATTGTGATAGGTCCATAGAATTCATCCAAAACATATCATTTGGGAACTTACATGACAAAAGAAAACATGCAATTATGTAGTCAAAATCAGTAATTATTGGATTACCACCTGAATGAAGTTGGCACAGGAGCAAACAGATAAGATGATGTTAAAAAGTGTGGCTGAAAGAGTAGTGTGAAAGAGACAATTCATGGGGCACTACTGGGAAAGACAAATTGTGCTGCTGAGGTGGATTCCACTTAAACCAGGCTGGAACCAATGTCCTAACAATTCAAATCACTAGTGTAGCTCATAAGGTGGTAAATGAGCTTTAACATAATATAGGTAGAAAGCATTCAAGACTACATTTTTAAGGCAAAAAAGAAATCAGGAAGCGTAAAGGAGAACATGTCGCTGTCTATAGGAAGAGTTGAGAGCTTCCAAGTTTTTAGACGTCCAAATCACTAACAACCTGTCCTGGTCCTCCCATGCTGACACTAATATTAAGAAAGGCCACCAATGCTTCTACTTTCTTAGAAGAATAAGGAAATTTGGCATGTCAGCTATGACTTTCACCCAAATTTTACAGATGCACCAAAGAAAGCATTCTTTCTGGTTGTATCATAGCTTGGTATGGTTCCTTCTCTGTCCAAGACTAAAAGGAATGACAAAATGTTGTGAATGTAGCTCAATTTTTCACGCAAACCAGTCTTCCATCCATTGACTCTGTCTACACTTCCTGCTGCCTCACCAAAGCAGCCAGCATAATTAAGTATTCCAAGTACCCTGGACATTCTCTCTTCCACTTTTTTCCTCTGGGGAAAAAGATACAAGAGTCTGAGATCACATACTAATTAACTCAAGAACAATTTCTTTCCTGCTGCTGTCAGACTTTTGAATGCACTTATCTTGCATTAAGTTGATCTTTCTCTACACCCTAGCTATGACTGTGACACTAACATTCTGCACTCTCATTTCCTTCTCTATGAATGATGTACTTTGCCTGTACAGTGCAACTTTTCACTGTATACTAATACAATAATGAAACAAATCAAATATTAAGGCTGCTCAATAGAAAACTGATGTGGATAAAATTAAAAGGATTGTATTAGGAAGCATGTTAGGACATCAATGGACACATTAGGGAAAAAAACAGTATAGTTACAATTTTAGGTGCTATATCTGAATGCACAAAATATTCAAAACAAGATAATACTGACACAAATTGCGATGAATGAGTTTAATCCATGTGTTATTACTGAGAATGATTGCAAAGTGACCAAGCTTAGGAACTAAATGTTCCAGAGTATTTTTAGAAAAAGTAGAAAATGATGTAGAATTGCACTGATAATAAAGGAGGAGATAAATGCACTGATGAGGAAGTGTCTTAGCCTAACCCAAGACGTTGATTCAATATGGATGGAGTTACAAAATAAAAAAGGCTGCAAGTAGTGTACAGGCCCCCTTAAATAGTCCAGTTCTGTAGAGAGTATAAATTTGAGGATCATATAATATTGTAATGTAATAATGAGGGACATTATTGTGGCACAGTGGTTAGCACTGCTGCTTCACAGCGCCAGAAACCCAGGTACAGTTCCAGCCTTGGGTGACTGTTTGTGGAGTTTACATGTTCTCTTTATACCTTTCATTTCACAGTCCAAAGATGTGCAGTTTAGATGGATTGGCTTTGCTAAATGGCCCCTTAGTGTCCAAAGATATGTAGACTAGAGGTATTAATAAGCTATGAGAGTTGTAGCTGACATGTGAAGTTACAGGGATGGGGTTAGCCTGGGCAAGATGCTTTTCAAACAGTGCAGACTCAATGGGCCAAATGCTCTCTTTCTGCACCGTAGGGATTTTATGATTCATATCAATTGGGAAGCCAAATTGGTAAAAATAGGATGAATTCATAGCATGCACTGATAGTTTTCTAGAACAATATATCATGGTACCATGACTCAGCAAGCTAATTTAGATCTTATGAGACAGAATGACATACTAACGTTTTAGTAAAGGATTATTTGTGAAAGAATGATCATAATATGATGGAATTCCATATTAAGTTTAATTCATTTGTTTGAAATTGAGATCTTAATTTTTTTTAAATTGTGGAGAAGTTGGTTTTAGACAGGGAGATTTGATTTAAAGATGAGTCAATAATTAGTTAAAACATTTAAAGAAATAATTTCTAATTTATAATGGATATAATTTTTTCATGAAATAAATTTCACTGGAAAATTAGCACAACTGCAGCTAATTAGAAAAGTTATGGTTGGTATTATTTATAAAGGCTTCATAATTTTGCCAAAAACATAATAATCCTGAGGATTGGTTGGGTTTTCAATATCAGCAAAAGATAGTCATGAGATAAAGAGGGCAAAATAGAAAATGAGAATAAACAAACAAATATAGAGTTTGTTAAGTATGTAAAAAAAAAGTGAAAGAAAACATGAGTCTTCTAGAGGTAGAAATAGGAGAAATTATAATGGGGAATAAGGTAGAATGGTAGAATACACTGGAAATTGTGGGGAACTAAGGGTCTAATAAGCATGAGGAATTTAAAGTAATAAATATTAGCAAACACAGTATTTGAGAAATTAATGAGATTAAAAGGTAACAAATAACTGGACCAGCTGGCCAATCCCATGGATTTTAAATGAAGTAGTTGCAGAAATAATGCATATATTTTGACTTCACTAAACTCCTTAGATTTCAGAATGGTTTCCATAGATTTAAAGGGAATAAATGCAACCATACTACTCCAGAAAAAGGAAAAAAAAAAGTTAATTGCTCCAACATCAGCCATTAAGAAAATTCTGGAATCTATTTTTAAGGATGTGGTGACAGCATAATTGGAAAATCACAACATGATGAGGCTAAATCAACACAGTTTAATGAAATGGGAAATCCTGTTTGACAAAAATGTTTGAGGTGTAACTAGTTGGGTGAATAAAGGGAAAAGCATGTTTTGACTTTCAGAGCCATTTGATAAGGTTGCTACACAGGATAAGGACTAATGGGATTTGGAAAAATGTTTTAGAATGTATTAAAGATTGGTTAATGGACAAAAATATGAATAAATTGATTATTTTTTGAATTATGAGACTAGTGAAGTGCTTCAAGGATGTGCTTGGCTCTTAGCTATTAATCAGTTAATCTAATATATGCAAGTTTGTTAACAACACACAAATAGATAGAAAATAAGTTGGAAGAAGGATGCAGAGAAGTTGTGAAGAGATACAAAATGGTTATATGATTAAGGTGACAATGTTTTCAGACACAAATGAATATCCTGGCCAAAGGAGAAAGGCAAAAGGCACTTGCCTGAGGAAGACATGGGAGTGTTGAAAGCTCGCTTTTTTACTATCAAATAAATCGGTTGGATTAATAATTGGTGTTGCTAAATTCTTACTGAGTTCTTACCACCCCAATCCAACGCCGGCATCTTTACAAAGGAGAAAATACAAGGTTGGTGATCAAAAGCTTGGACATAAAAGGTGGGTATTAAACTTAACAAGTGTTAGCATCATGGAATCCCTACATTGCAGGGGAGGACATTTGGCCCATTGAGTCTGCACCAACTCTTACCCAGATCCTATCCCTGTAACCCATTTATTTTACTCCACTAATCCCCCTAACCTATACATCTTTGGACACCACGGGGCAATTTAGCACAGCCAATCTAGTTAACCTGCACATAATTGGTGCGGGGGAGGAAATTATATCACCCAGCAGAACCCCACACAAACAGAACATGCAAACTACGCAGAGCTGGAATTGAATCCTGGTCCCAGGTACCATGAAGCAGCTGTGCTAACCACTGTGTCATCCCAAAGTCTGAATTTTATGCTGCTCTCCCCCCAACCCCATCAAGCAGAGTTTGACGTAGAGAGTGAAGAGGGCAGCACAGTGGCTAGCACTGCTGCCTCACAGCATCAGGGACTCTGGTTCAATTCTAGTCTCAGGTGAGTGTGGATTTGCACCTTCTCTTCAAGTTATAGGCTACAGCCATTTCTCTAGTTAGTCCAGGTAGTCTCAATTTGATGGGTGCGGGCCAAAACAGAAAATTATTCCTGATTTAGCATTGATCAAAAATCCAACCCAAGCTAAACTAAATGTTAAAAATGTAAAAGGTGCATTGGTGCGGTGAAACATAGCCTTGTTCTATTGCTGGTTGCTATAACTGATTGTGTCTGATGATGTGTTGACATAAAAAAATTTAATTTTTAAGTACCGATATCACAATTAGCACAAAATATAAGCTCCTGTTCAAATTAAGTGATGTCAAATAGGAGTGGGCTGCAGTTTTTATTCACACAAAACATAGTATTAAATTGAACTATTTAAAGAAAAAAAAGTGACAACATGTGAACTTCAGAATTTATTTTGCAATGCAATTTTATTCATTTGGGCAATTTAGAGATATACATAAAAAAGTTCAAATCCTACCAATATGACCTCAAAACAAAACTGTTGAATGTGAACTCGATCTTTTGTATCTACTCAAAAAATTCAAGTACAAATGAAACCAGTAAGGTCCTTGGAGCAGAGGACATTTGTCCACAGCTCCATTCAGCATAATGTTCTGCAGTGAATGTAGTTATTATAGAATGAGAATAAAGGAAACTCTAATACAGACCAAATTACCTTTCAAACAATTTATTATGAAAATAAAAAAGGAAAATTCACAAAATATTGTGTCCTCCTTTGTAATGGAATTCTGAGTTATGTTTCATTTGCCAGAATATCTTGCTTGCAGTTGCACCACAACTGCATCTTAAACATTAACGTAGAATTCTTCAATTTATATCTTCTGGCCATTCATATCATGCAGTATCATGCCAGCTATGAAGTCTCCATCTTGTATCCAAATTTTTCTAATTCAGCTCTGAAAAGAGAATTGAAATACTTCATTGTTACCTTTGGACAGGAAAACTCAATCTAGAGTAAACAGTAAATTCAGAATCCTCTAATTCTCTTCCCTTCCTTGAAGAATAAAGATAATCACAGCTCTTCTAAGGACAATCATCTTTTCATTAGTAACCTATTTAAGGCAATACCCAACTAAAAACAAGATGTCATGTGACATTCCAATTATATTTGGGATGGCAGGGAATTAAACAGTAGCAGATGAGCTAAGAGATAGAGAAATTAAGAGGGTTAAGAGATAGCAAAGTTTATCAGGAATTATAGATAATGACATTTATCCTTGTGAATAAAAGTGCCACATATTTCTGTAAAGTTAAATTAAGTGATCATGTGAATACACAAATCATCCAAGATAAGAAGTGCATGATTTAAAGTTATTTTTTGGACTGGAGGGATGCATACAATGGGATCCTCCAGATATTGGTATTAACACCATGGATGTATGGGGACACACTTAAAATTTACCAATAATGTGGGAAATATAGTAAACAGTGAAGAGAATTAATAGACTTCAGGAGGATGTGACTGACAAAATGGGCTGATATGCCAGATGAAATGCAATGCAAAGAAATTACTTTACAAATATCTACAATCATTCAATAATCAAGGAAGTAGGGCACACAAAGAAAAACACTTATCCCCTGCTTTTCATTTAACTAAAAAAATGCTGCAGTACACATGCATTTGATTCCCAAACACACAATTCAGTTGGCTGACATTTCAGTACAGTATTAAGAGTTGCACCTTCAGGCCAAACAGTCGGGACATTAAACAGAAGCCTTGTAGGTCTGCTCTGCAGGATGTTTTTTAAAGAACCGTGATTATATGAAGATTCAGGAATTCTAGCAATGTTTATCCCTTAATCAATACAAACAAAAATATATTCTATGCCATTCACCACATTAATGTTTATGCTTTTTTGTAACACATTTATAAAATGGAAATTTAATTGGCTAACATTCAAGATTTAAAGATAATCTGGAAGGAATTGCCTGAGAGAACAGTGGAAGAAAATTAAACAGTAATCTTCAAAAGAGAATTTAATAATTATTTGAAGAAGAAAATATTGTATTGCTGCAGGGAAAGTGAAGAGGATAGCACTTTCAAAGCTGGCCAGGCACAGTGAGCTGAATGGCATTTTTCCACACTGCACAATGAATTTCATGGTTCGAAAAGTTAATATTGTGTTATTTAAATAAAATTAACAGGCATTTTTTAAAAACAAATGTTTAAATTATGACTTCGTATCTGGATAACATTGCATTTTTGACAAACATGCATGGTAAACTTACATTTAACAATTTTAAAAATTGAAACATATTATACAGAAATATTTGTGTTGTGGTCTCCATGCAACAGTATTCTATGATACTTAAAGCGCTTATGACAGAATACACCATAAACAGTCAAGTTTATGCTCAATGTACTATGATGCATCCACCACGCTTCTAGTTAAACTACCAGATAATCCACTTGAAAAGCTGAATTTCAAGTCCAGATGACTCTTTGTGACAAAGGGTCATCTGGACTCAATACGTCAGCTCTTTCCTCTCCTTACAGATGTTGCCAGACCTGCTGAGATTTTCCAGTGTTTTCTATGAATGGATCTTCTTTGCTGGCTTACAAATAATCTCATTCCATCAGTTCTCACTTGGTGTAACACATAATTGCATTGATGTTTATCAAACTTTTGCCCATTTCACTATTCCCCATCATTAAATATTACTTTGCTGAGTTTTTCATAAATCTGTCACTCAATAGTTTAAAACAAGCAGTTTCCTCATTTCACATATAATAAACGGGTGGATACTTGTCCAGCCAACTGCACCATTCAATATCATTGATCTTGTACTTAATAAGAACACAAGAACTAAGAGCAGGAGTAGGCCATCTTCAATAAGATATGGCTGATCTTTTCATGGACTCAGCTCCACTTACCTGCCCGCTCACCATAACTCTTAATTCCTTGACTGTTCAAAAATGTATTTATCTTTGCCTTAAAAACATTCAATGAGGTAGCCTCAACTGGTTCACTGGGCAGGGAATTCTACAGATTTACAACCTTGTGTGTGAAGTTCCTCCTCAACTCTGTCCTAAATCTGCTTCCCCTTAGTTTGAGGCCATGTCCCCTCATTCTAGTTTTACTTGCCAGTGGAAACAACTTCCCTACTTCTATCTCATCCATTCCCTTCATAATCTTATATGTTTCTACAAGATCTCCCCTCATTCTTCTGAATTCTAATAACAATAGCCCCAGACTACTCAGTCTCTCATATGCCAACCCTCTCAACTCCAGAATCAACTTGGTTAATCTCCACCCTGCACTCCATCCAGTGTCAGTGTATCCTTTCTCAAAACATGTATGGAATGTCGGGGGGAATAATAACTCTGATGGGAAAACATGTCACATCCTTTTCAGGACAGTTTGTCCACCCTTTGTTCCCACCTGGCACTCAGCTCTGACCTGTGGCTTCCCATAGCTGCCTGCATTTGACAGCAGCTACACCCTAGGCAACGGCTTTGTCTACTTTAGAATACAGATGGGAAAGAATGCTTGTTGCCCTAGGGGGAGAGTGCTGAATTAGGGGAAGGCTAACTTCAGTCAGATTAGGCAGGAACTTATGGAAACTGATTGGGAACGGTTGTTCGAAGGTAAATCCATGCTAGGCATGTGGGAGTCTTTTAAGGGAATACTGAAAATGTTGCAAGAAAGATATGTGCTGGCTAAGAGGAAAGATGGGAAAGGTAGGATTAGAGAGCCGTGGATTATTAGAGATATTGAGGACTTGGTTAGGAAGAAAAGAGAGGCATATGATAGGTCAAAGCAGCTGGGAATGGAGAGAGCGTTGGAGGAAGCTCAAACAGGGGGTTAGAAGGGCAAAAGGAGGCATGAAATGATTTTGGTGGATAGGGATTGAGGAAAATCCAAAGGCTTTTTACTCCTATGTTAGGAATAGAAGGGTGGTTAGAGGAAACAAAAATCGGACCTCTTAGGGACAGAGGAGGGGAACTGTGCTTAGAGCCTGAGGGAATGGGGGAGATCCTCAATGAATACTTTGCATCAGTATTCATGAAGGAGAGGGGCTTGTTGACAGCTCCTGTCTCTGAGGGAGCTGTGGACCAGTTGAGGGAAATATCCATACTGAAGGAGGAAGCGTTAGAGCTTCTAGGTAGCATTAAAACTGATAAATCTCCGGGGCCTGATGGCATTTATCCCAGGCTGCTTAGGGAGGTGCGAGGTGAAATTGCTGGGCCTCTGACGCAAATCTTTGTCTCTTCGTTGGACACAGGTGAGGTCCCAGAGGACTGGAGAATAGCTAATGTTGTACCGTTGTTTAAAAAAGGGTAGTAGGGATAACCCTGGAAATTATAGGCCGGTGAGTTTGACGTCAGTGGTAGCGAAGCTGTTGGAGGGGACTCAGAGATAGGATGTATAGGCACTTAGAGCGTTATGATCTGATTAGAGATACGCAGCACAGCTTTGTTAAAGGGAGGTCGTGCCTTACAAATCTGGTAGAATTTTTCGAGAAGGTGACGAAAATGGTCGATTATATGGATTTCAGTAAGGTGTTTGACAAAGTCCCTCATGGGAGGTTAGTTGAAAAGGTCAAGGCTAATGGGATACAAGGATAAGTAGCTAGATGGATCTGTAACCGGCTTGGTAATAAGAGACAGTGTAATAGTGGAAGGGTGTTTTTCTAGCTGGAGGTTGGTCACTAGTGGTGTGCTGCAGGGCTCGGTACTGGGACCTCTCCTATTTGTAATATATATAAATGACTTGGAAGAGGGAGTAAGTGATCAGCAAGTTTGCAGATGATACAAAGAAGGCTGGACTTGCAGATAGTGAGGAGCATTGTCAGGCGAAGCAACAGGACATAGACAGGCTGGTAGCTTGGGCAGATAAATGGTACATGGAATTCAATTCTGATAAATTGGTGAGGTGAGGCATTTTGGGAGAAAGAATGTAGGGGGGAGGTATATGATAAAGCGTAGACCTATTAAGAATATAGAAACGCAGAGGGAACTGGGGGTGCAGATGCACAAGTCTCTGAAGGTGACAGAGCAGGTGGAAAAGGTTGTGAAGAAAGCATATGGTATGCTAGCCTTTATAGGAAGGAGTATAGAGTACAAGAGCTGGCCTTTAATGTTGCAGTTGTATAAAACATTGGTTAGACCTCATTTGGAAAACTGCATCCAGTTTTGGTCGTCTTACTACCGGAAGGAGACTCTAGAGAGAGAGCAGAATAGGTTTACCAGGGTGCTGCCTGGTATGGAAGGGCTGAGTTATGAGGAGAGGTTAGGCAAATTGGGACTGTTTTCCTTAGAAACACGTAGACTTAGAAGAGATCTATTGAGGTGTACAAGATTATGAGGGGTACAGATAAGAGTAAACAGGGTTAAGCTTTTTCCTAGGATGGACTCAAATAGCACGAGGGGTCATGGGCTTAGGGTGAGGGGGGTAAGGTATAATTTGGATGCTAGAGGGAGTTTTTTCACACAGAGGGTGGTGGGGGCATGGAACGCGCTGCCAAGTGGTGGAGGCAGCATTCTGGACAGAATGGGAATGGAGGAGTATAGAAAACTGATTTAGAATAGGGATCATGAGCCTCAGGAGTCCTTGAGAAGTGTGTAAATAGACGATGATATTGATGTACTTGTTTTCATTCTACAGGTGCTTTGGTCCACCTTGTTGTCTAACAAGGGACGTATATATGATGGGTCGTGAGAGGGCTGCTCTTGGATTTTTCAAGAGTATCCTAGTGCTTCACGTCGTTAGTATACACTTGACCTGGACCATTTGATACGCAACACAACAGCTCAGTGACTATCGCTGTGCTGTGCAGATACATGGATTTGGGTCTGCGTGTGGGAGTTTGCGCATTCTCCCTGTGCTTGCGTGGGTTTTCTCCGGGTGCTCCAGTTTCCTCCCACATCCCAAAAATGTGCTCTTAGGCTAATTGGCAGAACAAATTTTCCCTAAATTGTCTCAAATTTGGTTTCAATCCATAGATCTATAAACATAGACAGGGATCACCGGTAGAGGTTGATTGGGGTGGCGGCATGGGCTCGTTGGGCCGAAGGGCCTGTTTCCCATGCTGTTTTGTTCTTCGTTGTTTTCAGCCAAGGTTCCATTCAGGCATCTTTTGTCCAGTTATAACATCACCTCAGATCATAACACAATTACATCACTTGGTATTCTGCCAAATTCCAGAAATTCAACCTATTAAGGCGCATGCGCCTCATTCCAGGGCAATTTGGTGCACCTCCATTATACTGCCTCCATTGCAAGAATATCCATTCAAGAATGCATACCAAATGCACACAGTATTTTAGGTGGGATCTCATCAAAGCTCTGGACAATTGTAAGACTCCCCCCCCACCCCCATACTCTAATTCCCTTGTAATAAACATGTCATTTACTTTCTATATCTGCATGTTAACTTTGTTTCACTACAAATACACACAAGTCTGAGCTTCATTACTTACAACTTTCATACCTTTTAAAAAAATTTCTATTCTTACAACCAAAGTGAATAACCTCATTTCTTCCTAAGATATCCCATCTGATATCTGGTTACCTATTTAAATTGTCCCTATTTCTTTGCAACCTCTATGTATTCAGCATAACTTATATTTCCATCTACTTTTGTATTGTCAGCAAACTTAAATACATTATGAATGATTTAGATGAAGAGACATGTTAGAAGTTATAAACAGCTGACACCTTAGCACCGACCCTTGTGGCACATCACTAGTCACAGCTAACTAAATTGAAAATGTATCATTTATGCCTACTCTTTGCTTCTCATCTGTTGACCAATCCTCTAATGCTAATATATCATACCTAACTTCACGAGGCCTTATTTTGGATTAACCTTTTGTATGGCACTGATTGAATGTTTTTCAGAAATCCAAATATAACACATCTACTAGTTCCCCTTTACCTAACCTAGTAGTTACAAAGTCAAAACAAAAACAAATGCATCAAATATTATTTCCCTTTGATAATAATATCACGTTGGTTTTGTCTGATAGTACTATGACTGTCAAAGTACTTTGTTAAGACCTTAAATTACAGATTACAGTACTTTTTCTATGATTAATGCCAGGCTAACTGGTTTATAGTTCTGGTTTCTTTATCCTTCCATTTGTGAACAGCAGCATTATATTTGCTAACTTCCAATCTGTTGGAGCTGTTCCTGAATTGAGGGAATTTTGCAAAAAATTGTACGCAATGTATCCTTCAATTCTGTAGCTCTTTTGGAACACTACAATGTTGGCAATCAGATCCTGGAAAATTATTGGATTTTAGTCCATTAAGTTTTTACAGCACTTTTTCTCTGCTGATATTAATTAGCTTAACTTCTTCACCTCTTAAGTACTTAGGCTACCCACTATTTCTGCAATGCAACTGTGTCTAGCACAGTGAATATAGATGCAAAATACTGTTCAGCATCAAAGCTATTTCCTCATTATCCATAATAATTTGTTCTGTCTCTGCTTCTAAGGCACCAACTTCTCTGCTTTTACATAAACCTGCAAAAACTCTGATTCCTGTTTTTATATTCTTAGTTTGCGTACTCTCATTTTATTCTTCCCCTTTACTTGCTGGCTTCTTAAACACCACCAATCCTCAGATACAATACTACAAGAGAACAATTATCTGGTCTGTGCATCTAGGTGCAAATCGCACTATGGCCTGAGAATCACATGAGAGCAGCCAATGCAATTTACAGCAGAAAGGACCCCTTTCGTTGAACATTTTGAATTATTTCTTTAAATGTTTCCAGTTTATTTACGGCTATACTTTTTAGTCTACCTAATCAACCATGGCTGGTTCTCTCCATATACCTACATAACTGGTTTGGTTCAAGTTTAAGAATTTGTTTCTGATTGAATTCCACGTTAATTAGGAAGTTCCGCACACGAGGACGGTCTTAACAGGGATCTTGGCTTCATGTCACACTATCTGTAACCCCCGTAACTTGCCTGGATTAGCAAAAAACCTCACTTACTGTGCTGTCTGGAGAAAATACACAATTCTCTAACCAATGCTCAGGATTCCCTTCACACATATTGTTAGCCACTTTAACACTTGAATAGCAGGTTAGATGTAAGGATTCGCATTCTAATCAACAATCTGTAACTGTCTGTGTGGATATGAGTGCCTCTGCAGATCAGAACACTGCATTTGCCTGACGAAGGCACATAGTGTCGAAAGCTTGCGGATTTACTATCAAATAAATTGGTTGGATTTAAAATTGGTGTTGTAAAACTTTACTGAGTTTACCCCAGTCCAACGCCGGCATCTCTACATCATAACTACTATCGACACCACATACTGCCGGATCCAAGTGGAGAGGATCTCCAAGAGGATTGCACATATCGACACAGACATCAAGTTTCTACAGAGATGCAAGAAAGCAGACAGGATACCAAAGGGACTACAGATCACGAACCTACTCAGGTCAACCTATAACACAGACTACGCTGAGAGGCTTTGCTGTCGCACCTCTCTCACACTCCTCAATCACCTCATACACCAGCTCCATAGCAAACGCCGTACCCTGGAAAGTAAAATGGAATACATATTCTCAACTTGCGCTCAGGACGCAGATCAGATGCGAAACTTTGCCAAGCAGATGAGACAAAGAAACTACACCATTTACATGCACACCAAGAACAGGAAACTTGAAAAACTCGGCATCGCCACAGGCAACAACCAAGCCTCCCTTGGCACCGCAGTAGAAAACAACACTACCGCAGGGAGGTCCATTGTTAACCTGTCAGACTACACACTTCAGAGGAAATCGAAGTTCTCAGCCGAGGGCTCAATTTCTGTCCCACCACCAAAATGGACCCCATCAGTCTTGCAGCGGACACAGAGGAATTCATCAGGCAAATGAGGCTGCGTGAGTTCTTCCACAAACCCCAAGAGGCCAATAGCAGACTCAATGAGATAGCTAATGAACCAGAACAGCCGACAGAGGGATCCGCAGTGCAGCAACCGAAGAGGAATGAATCCCATTGGACTCCTCCGGAAGGCCGCTGCCCCCGACTGGACATGTATGCCCAAGCCATCAGGAGGTGCGTGAACACCAGATTCATCAACCGCACTTACAAGACAGTTCCGAACATCACCCAAGCACAACGCAAGGCCATCCGTGCTCTCAAGACCAATCGCAACATTGTCATCAAACCAGCAGACAAAGGAGGCGCCACCGTCATACTGAACAGAACGGACTACTGTGAAGAAGTGTACCGACAACTAAACAATATGAAACACTACAGACAGTTACCAGCGGATCCGACCAAAGAACACACTCGTCAACTCAACACTCTGATCAAAACCTTTGATCCGGACCTTCAGAACACCCTCCGGACTCTCATTCCACATACTCCCTGCGTTGGAGATCTCTACTGCCTCCCAAAGACACACAAGGCAAACGTACCCGGCCGTCCCATCGTATCAGGCAATGGGACCCTGTGTGAGAACCTCTCCGGCTATATCGAGGGCATCCTGAAACCCATCGTACAAAGAACCCCCAGCTTTTGTCTTGACACTACGGACTTCCTACAGAAACTCAGCACACATGGAGCAGTTGAACCAAGGACACTCCTTGTCACAATGGATGTCTCGGCGCTCTACACCAACATCCCCCACGACGATGGTATTGCTGCAACTGCCTCAGTACTCAATGCCAACAACTGCCAGTTTCCGGATGCAATTTTACAACTCATCCGCTTCATCTTGGACAACAATGTCTTCACCTTCAACAATCAGCTTTTCATCCAGACACATGGAACAGCCATGGGGACCAAATTTGCACCTCAGTATGCCAACATCTTCATGCACAGGTTCAAACAAGACTTCTTCACTACACGAGATCTTCAACCAAGGTTATATACTAGATACATTGATGACATCTTTTTCCTTTGGACTCATGGGGAACAATCATTGAAACAACTGTATGATGATATCAACAAGTTCCATCCCACCATCAGACTCACCATGGACTATTCTCCAGAATCAGTTGCATTCTTGGACACACGCATCTCCATCAAGGACGGTCACCTCAGCACTCACTGTACCGAAAACCGACAGACAACCTCACAATGCTCCACTTCTCCAGCTTCCACCCTAGACACGTTAAAGAAGCCATTCCCTATGGACAAGCCCTCTGTATGCACAGAATTTGCTCAGATGAGGAGGATCATGACAGCCACCTCCAGACGCTGAAGGATGCCCTCGTGAGAACAGGATATGGCGCTCGACTCATCAATCGACAGTTCCAACATGCCACAGCGATAAACCGCACTGACCTCCTCAGAAGACGAACATGGGACAAGGTGGACAGAGTACCCTTGTTGTCCAGTACTTCCCCGGAGCAGAGAAGCTACGACATCTTCTCCAGAGTCTTCAACATGTCATTGATGACGATGAACATCTCACTAGGGCCATCCCCACCCCCCCACTTCTTGCTTTCAGACAACCACACAACCTTAAACAGATCATTGTTCGCAGCAAACTACCCAACCTTCAGGAGAACAGTGACCACAATACCACACAACCCTGCCACAGCAACCTCTGCAAGACATGCAAGATCATAGACATGGACGACATCATCAAACGTGAGGATACCATTCACCAGGTACACGGTACATACTCTTGCAACTCGGCCAATATTGTCTACCTAATATGTTGCAAGAAAGGATGTCCCGAAGCATGGTACATTGGGGAGACCATGCAGACACTACGACAGTGGATGAATGAGCATCGCTCAACAATCACCAGGCAAAACAGTTCCCTTCCTGTGGCGAACACTTCAGCAGTCATGGGCATTCGGCCTCCGACCTGCGGGTAAATGTTCTTCAAGGGGGCCTTTGTGACACACGACAGCGCAGAGTTGCTGAGCAGAGACGGATAGCCAAGTTCCGCACACATGAGGACGGTCTTAACAGGGATCTTGGCTTCATGTCACACTATCTGTAACCCCCGTAACTTGCCTGGATTAGCAAAAAACCTCACTTACTGTGCTGTCTGGAGAAAATACACAATTCCCTAACCAATGCTCAGGATTTCCTTCACACACATTGTTAGCCACTTTAACACTTGAATAGCAGGTTAGATGTAAGGATTCGCATTCTAATCAGCAATCTGTAACTGTCTGTGTGGATATGAGTGCTATTGCAGACCAGAACACTGCATTTGCCTGACGAAGGCACATAGTGTCGAAAGCTCGTGGATTTACTATCAAATAAATTGGTTGGATTTAAAATTGGTGTTGTAAAACTTTACTGAATTAGGAAAACAACATACACCAATCATATTATGTTCCTTAGTTCCAATACCTTTCACTACAGGTGCACTAATTTTAACCCCTACTTCACTACTCAATGCTAGATCTTAAATAGATTCCATTAGCTGTTGGTTTCACAACTTTCTGCTCCAGAGAACTGTCACAAAAAGAAATCAAAAGAAATCTATACCACCCTTGTCAATTTGATTGCTGCAGCAGTCAGTTACAAACATCTGCTTAGTTGTGAGGGATCTGTACAAAATTGCAGGCACACAAGAGATAAGTCTACTGAATCTGTCAGTAGTGCAAGTTAGTTAATGTTGGCACTGCAAATATGGAATTTAGTCCAAAAACTTGCTATCTGAAGTATTCCATACTTATAGCTAATTCACCTAGGCCAAATGTAAAAAGAATAGCACCTCTTAACATAGGCATGGCCAAAACAATCAGGTTTCTGAACAAAATATTTACTTTTTTTTTTACATACGTATACACACATACACACACACACAGCACAATCCACTTTTAGATACTGTTTTAGAATTTGGCCAATTCTGCTTTGTCTATGGCAAATTAAACTAGTTCAACAGTCATCATTAACATTTGAGGAAAAACTGATAAAACAGGTCAATTCACTAATACCAGCAATTCCAATTTAAGAAATACGAACACTGGTTCAGATCTTCGCAATATTTATTTTATCAATGCTGTAATTTTAGCAAATGAGATTTGTAGTATATAATTTACAATAATGGAGTCAGTCAGTAGTATGCAGATCATCATATATTCTACAAAATGCAACTTGCATTTTCTATTACATAATGTTACGTTTAAATTGAAACCCGATATTTTTAATGTGTTAAACCAGTGTAGCTTAGTGCAAAAAAAGACAGTAATGAATCACAGAATCTGTACAATGCAGAAGGAGGCTGTTTAGCTCATAGAATCTGCACTAGCTCTTTAAAAACACCCCACCTATTCCCATAACCCACATATTTACCCTGCTAATCCCACTAATTTACATATCCTGGTACACTTACCATGGCTAATGCACCTGACCTGCACATCTTTCAACTGTGAGAGGAAAGATGAACACCCGGAGGAAATGCATGCAGATACAGGGAGAATTCCATAGTCACCCAAAACTGGAATTGAACGTGGGATCCCTGGTGCTGTGATGCAGCACGTTGCTACCATGTCAAGTCATTATCAATAATTTTTATTCTACAGAAACCATGACACAACACATTAGAAGGATATCACCTCTGAAAATGCAGCAACAGTGTCAACTGCTTTGTAGTTAGTTCCCTTACAACCTGGGTTCAGAGGGACAACTTTTCCTTACAGAGTACTGCTTACGTCTGTAGAATGAGGAAAGGGCTAGAAAAGGTGCTCAAAACATTACCTACTTCACTACACCCTGGCCAGCTGGTGGGCATCCCATCTTGCCATCAAACAAACAAAATAAAACACAAGGTGACACCGCTCACCATTGACACTTGGAACATGCGTAGGCTTTTGGACAACCCTACAGCAGACAGACCAGACAGAAGAATAGTCTTACTTGCCAGAGAGCTTGCAAGATAAAACACTGACATTGCAGCCCTGAGTAAAACTCATCTTGATGTAGAGATGCCAACGTTGGACTGGAGGTAAACACAGTAAGAAGTCTGACAACACCAGGTTCAAATCCAACTGAATTATTTGATAACTCATCTTGCCAACGTAGGTCAGTTGACTGAAACCAGGGGTGGATACGCTTTTTTCTGGAGTGGTCATGGCAGTGATGAGCGTCATGATGCTGGAGTTGGATTTGCCATCAGGAGTCACCTTGGTCAGAAACTTGTTAGTCTACCCAAGAGAATGAACGACCGGCTTATAACATTACCGCTTTCGCTACAGAAGTCAAGCCATCCTGATCAGCACCTACGCCCACAAATGAACAACCCAGGACAGATGAAAGACAAGTTCTACAAAGAACCAGACGCTCTACTATCAGCAGTAAACAGTACCGACAAGCTGATCTTGCATGGTGATTTCAATGCAAGAGTAGGGTGTGACTCTGCAATGTGGCAGGGAGTCATTGGGAGGCATGAGTGAGCAAGTGTAACAGTA
Organism: Sphyrna mokarran; assembly: GCA_024679065.1. Taxonomy (NCBI): domain Eukaryota; kingdom Metazoa; phylum Chordata; class Chondrichthyes; order Carcharhiniformes; family Carcharhinidae; genus Sphyrna; species Sphyrna mokarran. Next base: position 72,507,279 of record JAGIQG010000002.1, on the reverse strand, counting down.
ACAGCCTACTCTTAATGAAGACCTGTACAGCATACGACCTCCTCATCACCACACAATCTTCCGTCTGCCTACCATAAGACGACTTCCTGGCTGCACCCCTGATCAAAGCATTGGCATCGTATTGACTATGTCATTTTCAGGAAAACAGACAGGCAAGATGTCAAAGTAACCAAGGCCATGTGTGATGCTCATGGCTGGATAGATCACAGGCTCATTGTCTCCAAAATGAGGCCTCACATCAGACCGAAGAGGCGACCACAAGAAAGTAAGGTTATGAAAAGAATCAATGTGGCCAAGCTAAAGAATCACAGCATAGCTTCAGCACAGGCTGTAAACTTAGAAATCAAACTTGCTGACCTATACCTCGCAGGCAACGCCAAGGACGCCTGGGAATGCTTCAGGGATGCTGTCCATTCATCTGCTTTGAAGATGCTTGAGCCCTCTGCATGACTGGTTCGATGAAAATGAGGAGGAGATACCGGCTCTACTTGTTGAAAAGCACCGCCTTCATCGGGCCTGTCAGAACGACCCATCATCAGCTGCCAAGAAAAATGCTTTTACCAGTGTTCGCAGGACAGTCTGGAATAAACTGCATAAAATGCAGAATGCCTGGCAGAGCGCCAAGGCAGATGAAATACAGGGATATGCTGACAGAAATGATTTGAAACGGTTATAGGGAGTGTTGAGGGCTCCATATGGACCTCAATTTCTCAACAGCTCTCCTGTCCTGAGTGCAGATGGTACAACTCTCATTACAGAAAACGCTCAGATCCTGCAGAGATGGGCTGAACACTTTGAAGCCATCCTCAACTGATCGTCATCTATTAACAGGAGACAATAGACAGGATTCCCCAGGCTGATATCAACAGGGCCATGGATGACCCGCCAATAGTAGCTGAAGCCATGAAAACTGTCAGCCAGCTATCCAGTGGCAAAGCCCCAGGGGCAAATGACATAGCCGCAGAGATCTACAAAAGCTGCTCGTCCAGTACTTGTCAAGAAGCTCACCGAGTTGTTCCAGTCATTTTGGAAGTAAGGATCCATTCCTCAGGAACTTAAAAGATGCTTTCACTGTACACTCGTACAAGAGGAAGGGCAATTGGCAAGTACGCGACAACCACCGAGGAATCTCGCTACTCCCCATCAGAGGAAAAACCCTCACAAGAGTCCTGTAAATCATCTGGTCACTCATCTGGAGTTGGGTCTGCTTCCAGAATCACAGTGTGGCTTTTGCAAAGGTCGCAGGACTATTGACATGATTTTTGCTGTGCGCCAACTTCAGAAGTGTCAGGAGCAGAATCGCAAGCTCTACACAACCTTTGTTTACCTTGCAAAAGCCTTCGATACCGTAAGCTAATAAGGCCTGTGGAGGATCATGTCAAAGTTAGGCTGCCCCCCCCAAATTCACTCAGATGGTACGCCAGTTGCATGATGGCTGGAGTACTGGATGGCGGAGAATTATCAGAAGCATTCTCAGTCACCAACGGCATCAAACAGAGCTATGTGCTCGCATCCACACTGTTCAGCATGATGTTTACTGCCGTGCTGAATGATGCCTTCCAGGATAGTGTTGTTGGAATCAGCCTCAAGTACACAGTGGATTGAAAGCTCTTCAACCTGAGGAGACTTCAAGCTATTACCAACGTGATGGGGGCTGTTCTGAGTGACTCCCTTTTTGCCAATGACTGTGTCTTGAGTACTGGCTCACAGCCAGAAATGCAAGTCAGTATGGACAAATTTTCCATGGCTTATGACAACTTTGGATTCATCATCAACATTAAAAGACTGAAGTCATGTACCAGCCTGTTCCTGATGCATTGTACACAGAACCCATAATCACAATCAAAGAGCAGAAACTATAGGCAATGGATCAGTTCACTTATCTTGGCAGCACCCTCTCCCAAGCAGTGACTATTGATGCAGAAGTTAACTGCAGAATAGCAAAGACAAGTTCTGCTTTTGGTAGACTGCGCTCCACTGTATGGAAACATCGAGGAATCAGCCTGGCAACAAAACTGAAAGTCTACAGTGCTGTGGTACTCATTCCCCTCCTGTATACCTGTGAAATGTGGACTGTGTATCGAAGGCATACAAGACAGTTCAATCATTTCCACGACTTGTCTTCGCAGAACATTACACATCAGATGGCAAAACAAAGCACCAGACACTTAAGTTCTCTCTAGAGCAAGTCTACCATCAGTCCACACTCTGCTGATGACAGCATAGACCCACTGGGCAGGTTATGGCATTCGTATGCCAGATGAGCATATACCAAGCAGCTCCTTTTTGAGAACACTCTGCTGGAAGACTCTCGCATGGAGGGCAGAAGAAACATTACAAAGACACACAAAGCTTCCCTGAAGTCGCTGGACACAGACATGACCACCTGGGAAACGTTGACACAAAACCGACCTACTAGCGCTGCCTCATCCACAAGGTTGACAAACTTATCAAGCAAGGTGAATTGCTGAAGCACTACTTAAGCACGAGCTGTGTAAGTCCACAGCTACCAACAACTACAATGTCTATATAAGTCTATCCAATATGTGCCAGGACATTCTGTGCCTGAATTGGCCTGATCAGTCATCTTTGGACACATCACATCCAACCTCAAAATAACTAATGGTGTCGAGGTCCTCACTGATGACGATGGATGTATAACAAAATTGCCAATACATGCTTCCGGTATCATGATCATCTGTGGTAAATTTCTCTCCTGTATCAATTTCTGACTTTTAAATAGCAGTATTTATATTCTGAGAAATTGTTTAGATTTTAAACACGCAAGGAATGAAATGGGCAGCTAAAATCCATCCATCGAGTGTCTCAAATTTCTGTCTGGTGTATTATTCAAAGTTCTTAATGCATTTTAAATTTACGTTCCACCAATTCCATCCTCTCATCCTATTTTGCTGATGTGCTCTGAACTGATATTTAAGCCAATCTACACTATTTAATAATTTATAAACTTTAATGAAACCTCTATTGGAGCATTCTCAGTTATAAAGCCTTAATATTCCTCTTGAATTTGCCAGCATTCTTAGTGCTCTTTTCTGTGCTATTTTTACAATGCAAGTACGTCTTGGTGACAACTCTGTTCACTGAGCTCAACTGTGCGCTGACCAGCAAATCATAAAATCTTAAATATAGATTGTATATTCAATATTCCGGTTAACCAAAATCACCAAGCCTTGTTTATGTTTATTTAGTTCCACAAACTACATTCTGGCCTACACAAATTGCTTTGCATTGAACAATGCCAAATCGAATGTGCCATTTGGCCCTCAGATTGCAGAACTGCTCCAAATCCTTTAGCAATTCCTTAGCCACATACTCCTCCTCTCTTGCTCTGACAAACTTATTTTTCTCCAAAATCCAAATTATCTACCCTTAGCTACAAGGTCTGATCCATGTGACATTTCAGTTAATACTGTCCCTCACCTGAAACTACATCCCACAATTCAGGTTTCTCACTGAGCTTTAATTCAACATTCCCGCTGTGGAACATTACCAAAATGCATTCCGAGAATCCAAATATGGTTCCACTATTGACTTACGTTTTTAAAAAAACTAGATCAGTCCTTTGGTCAATATTTCTTAGTTTTGAGGTAATGAGTTTCCTGATTTTAAGCAAACAGTGATATTATTTGACATTTTTTGAACTATAATTTCCCAAAACATTATGCCAATAACGGTATGGACTAATATACTTCCATCGCTTCTATGTCCAATAGTTGATCTGTTCAATTTAAACCTACTTTATGAATAAAGCCAGCTTGAAAGAGGCATACTATGCTGCATATGCAATTTTGAAGACTCCCTCTTACATTCAACAGGATAGGCCAAAACCTGATCTGTATGTGCTCATTCTAACAGTCAAACATCTTGTGGATACAAGATATAACAATGTTCCATCTCACAATCACATAATCATTATGATGCAAGTTCTCCAAATAAGCATCATGACTTAATGCCATTTCCCTCCTTTTCCCTGCACATTGTTATTAAATTAATAATGTAAATTAATTAAATATCAGGGAGCATTAGATGAATGTTTTCAGTATTTAAAGATTATTAGTAATCCACAGTATAATTTTGGGGCCACTGCATTAAAACACTAGTCAAAATTATTTTATAAAAACTCATAACCAAAAATTTATTAGTTGTTTAACTGAAATTTCAAATATTGCCAGGTGTGTCCAAAATGACTGATCAGGCCAATTCAGGCACAGAATGTCTTGGCACAAGAAACTTACTGGCTCAAGAATTATTCAGAATTTTATTTGAATCAGATATTTTACCCAATGTTACAGGATACAAATTAAGTTTAGATTCATAATATTCACTCTTTTTTAAAAAGCACAAAGTCAATGGAATATTGAGGAGGGGCCTGGTCTGACTTTGCAATCTTGAACAATTCACCTCCAAAACATCAACAGCACTGAATTTTCAATACAAGGTCAATTTGATTAATTTTAAGCATCTAGAATGTAACATTCAAGACAGCTTTGTAAAATCAATGCTTTCTAACTGCAATTAGAAAATATAGAAGATAAAGTAATGAATTAAAGTTGCAAATTCGATATTTTAGAAAAAGGCAACAGACTGAACTATATAGCATCCATTAAAGAGTAACATCATTCTAGGAAACAATATTTTAAGTGTCAAGTCTCCTTCCACTTATGATTAAAACAGTCAAAGAATTCTCCAACTCAGCTGCAGTTATTTCATTACTTCAGACTCAGTGATTACTCTCCAGGAGTTGTGGATGAAGCTCAGAAAACATCCACTCAGGATCATTACTGGCAAGAGATTCCAATCCAGAGTTACTAGCTTAAAAATTCAGTTCTAACTGTGCCTTGCAAAAAGAGTAGGGGAGTTAATTTAACTACATATTGTTGTGCGATTAACTGCCAATTTTGAATCGGCTGCCTCCTTTGCAACCTGTCTGATTTTCTTTTTCTTTGACTGCAATGGAAAAGTAAATCAGCAATTGATTCAATATCACATGCATATAGGATAGCATTTAATATATTCCATATGATGTCAAGCTAACTAATCAATAGTTCTCTGGGTTACCACTTCTGTCAGTTATATCTACTTCTTTCAAACATTTCCATCCTAAGATGTCATAAGACTTTGGGGATTTTGATGAATAGAAGCAAATAATTCACTTAGAAAACATCCATTCATTCTCTGCCATTCCTTGGTTATTTAATATAACTCCCCATTGAAATTTTATCTATCCAGTTATTTTGAATTGACTTATAAAAGCTTTTTATATTGTGCTCATTTTCTTATGAATCATGTTATGGTCATTTGTTTTGGCTCAATTGACCAGTTTCTCAGTCTCCCTAATCAGATTCCCAAATTCATCCGTCTTTTAGGCTGCGCATCGCCTTTTATTTGAGGAAAGTTATTTTTGTTTCATATTACGGCTGCTATTTGAGATGCTACCTGAATTGTTTCTCTTGTATTATTCAAAACTGTAAGTTATGTTTATGTTTGCAATATACAGAAGTCCTTCATTCTTGACTGATCCAGTAAATTCCCCGGCCCATGTCCCCAACATGGAGTTATTGCCAAGAAACTAAATAACAAGCTTCACCTTAACTGGTTAGAAAAATCATCCTCTACGTTGTCGTCATCCCAGTTGTCTTCCCACACATGGGCATCTTCATCTTCATCTAACCCAGTCCAGCCTATAAACAAATCAATAAGAACAAAGTTAATTTTGCTTGTTTAAATAAATCACTTCCTAATTAAATATGAAAAAAATATATATTTTTATCTCAGAAAAATGGGAAAAGATACAAAACAAAAAAAAAGCTACTTTTAAAGATCTTTAGCCATTTCAAACCAAAATACAAGAGTCGTTCTGCAAGATTTGTCATTTCTACAAATTGGTATTGCCATCATGTTTTACCTTATTAGTTTAAATCATTTTATAACTGGATTTAGGTAGGATGAAGCAGAAACTGTAGATATAACTTACGTTGCTACAGAGTGAAAATATTTTACATTTGCCTACATACATAAAGAGCAAAAACCTACCAGAAAAAAACTGACCTCTTTCTGAGTCTCCATTTCTGATAGTTTGGATTTCAAAGAGCAAAGCAACATATTTTGCCAGGTGGTTAATGAGACAGATATAATAGAGGAGCTGATGAGCATCCATTCTCACGCAAATCACAATTACAAGCACCTGGTCAAACTAAGAACATTCTCCAGTTCCCATATTTCAAGTTACGACCCCCTTAGCACCACTCTCAACCTGCCTCCTTAGATCCTCTGTCTTTAAAACACTGCTGAATAATTACCTCTTTGAAAAAGTCTTCCATCACATCTTAGTTTCTCCACTAAATGTTGATTTTCTTTTCCCTTTTATTCCAAAGTATTTTGGGAATCTTTTCAATGTTAAAAATCCTTTTCAATGTTCAAAATCCCTTAAATCCAAAGTTGCTTAATGCAAATTTTGATAATTCAACTTCTGCACAAATGACTTTGTAATTGGCTCAGATTTGAAATGCAAGTTGTTGTCAACCTTAACAGTTAGTACATGGATACAATTTCAGCAAGAGTTGCTGGATAATAAGTAAGAGTATTTATTTTGGTCAACTTTTCTCCCTTGCTAATTCAGCTTAGAACAGCAAAGTTTGCAGGATCAAGTTAGTCATTTTTGATAGTACAGAACTTCAGTATTGCTGAAAAAAGATATTTTGTCAAAGCTTTTCATCTTGCATTCATCAAGACATTCGTAAGAATACTGTCACGAAACAACAACTTTATTGTATGAGAAGACAGCGCTGACTGGTAGAAGTGCTGTGCTGAAGAATATGCCAGTTAATGGTGACTGACAATTAAATACCAAACATTGTTTAAAATTTTAAGCCAAGTAACTTGCCTCTGCCTTTTGGAATATACCAGTGAATGGATATTACTTATTTTATTTAGCTGAAAGAGGTACAAAGCATTACATGTTCTTTCCATCTGCCCTGTGTGGTGCATTTGCATATATTTGAGCAGAGTCAAGCTGCTTGGTTTAAATTTTCAAACAATACTTGGCAGTTAACGGTCAGTCACTGGTGTACTTCTCTTGATAATGCCTCTACCAGAGTCCACTTATCATCTAATCAACACTCTCTTCTCATACAACAAAGTTGTTTCCCTAGCATTGATATTCTTACGATTATCCTGATGAGTGCAAGATAAAAAGATTTGACAAAATGCATTTTTCAGCAATACCTGTAATTTTTAACCAACAGCAGAATCAAAAGAGCTTTTATTCTGCCTGTTATTAAATGCAAATAGCGCAGGAATATAAATCAGGGATGGGAATTGAATGTCCCAGGGTATTCAATATTTAGGAAGGACAGGCATAAAGGAAAAGGTGGTGGAATGGCCCTGCTGGTTAAAGAGGAAATTAACACACTAATGAGAAAGGATATTCGCACTAACAACATTGAGCTTGTATGGTTAAGAGTCGAGAAATATCAAGGGGCAAAAAATATTAGTTGGTGTCATTTACAAACTTGCAAACTGCAGTGATGATGTTGGGAATGGCATTAAACATAAAATTAGAGATGCATATGTTAAGGGAATATCAATGATCACGGATGATTTTAATCTGCAAATAGATTGGACAAATAAAATTAGCCACAATACCATAAAGAAGGAATTCCTGGAAGGTATACATGATGGTTTTCTTGACCAATACATGGAGCAACCAACTAGACAGCAGACCATCTTAGACTGGATACTGTGGAATGAGAAGGGAATCATTGCCAGTCTAGCTGTAAAAGACCCTTTGGGGATTACCGACCATTACATGGTAGAATTTTTTAATCAAGATGGAAATGTAGTAGTTGATTTGGAGCTTAGGATGCTGAATCTTAATGAAGAAAACTATGAGGATATGAGGCGTGAGTTGATAGATTGGGGAGAGTTACTTAAATGGATGAGCGAATAGGCAATGGCAAAAATCAAGGAATGCATCAAGGAACTGCAACAATTGTTTATTTCTATCTGACACAAAAGCAAAATGGGTAAGAGGGCCAATCTATGGTCTACTAAGGAAATTAGAGAGAGTATCTGATCCAAGGAAGTAGCATATAGATTAGTCAAGAAAAATAATAGGTCCGAGGATTGGGAGCAGTTTAGAATTCAGCAAAAGACCGAGGGATTGATTAAGGGGATAATACAGTACAAAAATAAGCTTGCTGGGAAAATAAAGACTGATACTAAGAGATTTTGTAGATATATGAAGAGAAAGAGGTTAAAGATAAATGTAGGTCTCCTTTACAGATGCGAACAGGGGAATGTATAATAGTGGAGAAAGAAATAGCCAAGTCACTGAATACATACTTTGGTTCTGTCTTCACAAAACAGGATACAAATCAAATATCAGAAATGTTGGAGAAGGCAAGATTTAGTGAGAGGGAAGAACTGAAGGTGATCAATATTAGTAGAGAAATGGTGCTGGGAAAATGGAAAGGATTAAAATGGAATAAATCCCCAGGGCCTGATAATCTACATCCCAGAATACTTAAGGGAATACTCTAGAAATAGTGGATGCATTGGTGGTCATCTCCAGGATCCTATAGACTTTGGAACAGTCCCTGCAGATTGGAGGGTAACGAATGTCACTCCCATATTCAAAAAGGGGGGTTGAGAGAAAAGCAGGGAATTATAGACCAGTAAGCTTAAGTGGGGAAAATTCTCAAATCCTTTATCAAGGACTTTAAAGTGCAGCATTTAGAAAACTGTGAAAGGATCAGACAGAGTCAGCATGGATTTATGAAGGGGAAAAATCACGCTTGACAAATCTGCTGGAATTCTTTGAAGATGTAACTAGCAGAGTTTACAAAGGGGAACTACTAGATGTGGGATACTTGCATTTTCAGAAAGTGTTTGACGAAGTCCTGCACAAGAGATTATCCTGCAAAATTAAAGCACATAGGATTGGAGCAAGTGTATTGAGATGGATGGAAAATTGATTGGCAGAGAGGAGACAGAGTAGGAATTAGTGGGTACTTTTCAAATTGGCAGGCAGTAACTATTGGGATGCCACAGGGATTAGCGCTAGGACTTCAGCTATTCTCAATTTATATTAATGATTTGGATGAGGGAACAAAATGTAACATCGCAAAGTTTGCAGATGATACCAAGTTGGTGGGAGGGTGAATTGTGACAAGGATAGAGAGATCCTTCAGAATGATCTGGACAGGTTGGGTGAGTGGGTTAATCAATGGCAGATGCATGTAATTTGTATAAGTGTGAGGTTATTCACTTTGGAAGCAAAAACAAAGCAGATTACAATCTGAATGTTTGTAAATTGGGAGAGGGGAATGTACAGTGGGACCTGGGTGTCTTATGCACCAGTCACTGAAGGTGAGTATGCAGATGCAGCAGGCAGTAAAGAAGGCAAATGGCACATTGGCCTTCACTGCAAAAGGTTTCGAGTACAAGAGCAGGGACATGTTGTTGTAATTATTCAGGGCCTTTATGAGGCCACATCTAGAGTATTGTGTGCAGTTTTTAGTCTCTTTTCTCAGGAAGGATATTTTTGTTCTCAAGAGAGTGCAGCGAAGGTTTACCAGGCTCATTCCCGGGATAGCAAGACTGATGTATCTAACATGACTAGATAGGGTGGATGTGGGAGGATGTTCTCGATAGTGGGGGAGTCCAGAATCAGGTGTCACAGTCTGAGGATTCAGGGTAGACCATTTAGGATGGAGCTGAGGAGACATTTCTTTATTCAAAGAGTGGTGAACTTGTGGAATTCATTACCACAAAGTATTCATGCCAAGCATCGAATGTATTCAAGGGATGGCTGGATATAACACTAGGGGCGAAGGGGACCAAAAGTTATGGGAAAAAAAGCAGGATTAGACTATTGAGTCAGATGATCAGCCATGATCATAATGAATGGCAAAGTAGGCTTGAAAGGCCCAGTGGCCTCCTCTTGCTTCTATCTTCTATATTTCTGTTAAATGGAATAAGGTTAAGAGCAAACTTGCATTTATATAGTGCTTTCAATGCCTCACAGTTTGATCCTGGTCTTGGGTGATTGTGTGGCGTTTGCAAGTTCTCCTTGTGTCCGTGCAGGATTCCTGTGGGTGCTCCAGTTTCCACCCACAGTTCAAAGATCTGCAGGTTAACTAGATTGGTCATGCAGAATTGCCCCTTAATGTGTAGGTTAGTTGAATTAACCATGGTATATGCGCAGGGTCACAGGGGCAGAGTGGGTGGTGGGCCTGGGCAAGATGCTCTTTTGGAGATTCAGTGCAGGCTGATTGGGCCAAATTACCTACTTCTGCACTGTAGGTCTTCTACGGTTCTAAGCTTCTACTATGCTGTGCATAATGAATCTCTTTTGAAAATCCAAACGTGCTATCCATGTTGCCCTTCTCTTACCTCAAAATAAAATTCAATAAGGTTGACCAACTATGGCCTTCCCTTTGAAATCCAATTTATTACATTTCTGGTTTCTAGATGATTTTCAATGTTATTGAGTAAAGATTCCATAAACTTTCCAATCATCAAGTTTAAACTAGTCTGTACTTCCCTAGGTGTGTTCTTTTTTAAAACATTGGAAGTACTAACTATCCTTCAGTACTCTTAACATTTTCTTTTCTGATCATTTTATAGATATAAATAGTCAATATTGCTTCTGCTTGCTCTTCCACAGCTGCAATATGTGCAGACACAATCCATCTGTTTCAGCTCTTTCATCCGTCAAAATAAAAAACAAATGAGATAATTGATAGGCCATCTTCAATTTCTTGATCTCTTCAAATGATATGCCTACCTTATTAATCTCTCTGTAAATATTAAGGCAAAAGAATTGTTCAAAGTGTAGCGAACCTGTAGAATTCTCTATCACAGTTAGTAACTCGACCTCCACTGCCTTCTATGTTGGAGCTAAGTAATTTTTTTTAGTTCTTAATGACATCAAGGAACGTGGGGAGGAAACACAAATATGCATTAAGAGGATCAGCCATGACTATATTGAATGATGTAGCAGGCTTGAAGGACTGAATGGCCTACTCCTGTTCCTAGTTTCTTTCTTTAATGAGTCATGAAACATTAACTGAACTATTATTTTTCAAAACAGGCAATATTATTAATAACAGAGATCCTGGCTGGGGCCCTCCTCTTCACATCCCAGTTCACACTCTCTCTACTGCTCTTCTAGCCAAAACCCATCTGAACTCCAGCATTCTCAACCTGTGCTAGGCAGCAGTGCTAACCACTGTGCCACCATGCTGCCACAATATCCCCACTCTCCTCCATTCCCTGAGCAGTCCGCCCATTTCCCATCACACATCCCAACCACTCCCCCCATGTCACAGGAGGCGGCTATTTAGAACATAGAACATAGAACATTACAGCACAGAACAGGCCGTTCGGCCTTCGATGTTGCGCCGACCAATATAAAAAGCAATGCCCCTCCAAACTAAACCATTCCCTTCTCTTCCATATACTTATCAACTAACCTCTTAAACGCACCAAACTTGGCGCATCTACAACTGCTGCAGGCAGGGCATTCCACTCCCGAACCACCCTTTGGGTAAAGAACCTACCTCTGATATCCGTCCTATAACTAGCACCCCTTAATTTAAAGCTGTGTCCCCTCGTGCTAGCTTTTTCCATCCTAGGAAAAAGGATATCACTGTCCACCCTATCTAAACCTCTAATCATCTTATATGTTTCGATCAGGTCCCCTCTTAGCCTCCTCCTTTCTAACGAAAACAAACTCAAATCCCTCAGCCTCTCCTCATAAGACCTGCCCTCCATACCAGGCAACATCCTGGTAAACCTCCTCTGTACCCTCTCCAAAGCCTCCACATCTTTCTTATAATGTGGGGACCAGAGCTGCACACAATACTCCAAGTGCGGCCGCACTAGAGTTTTGTACAGTTGCAACATGACGTGCGGCTCCGAAATTCAATCCCCCTACCAATAAAAGCTAAGACTCCATATGCCTTCTTAACAACCTTATCGACTTGACTGCCTACTTTCAGGGATCTATGCACAAATACACCAAGATCCCTCTGTTCATCTAGACTATTAAGAATCCTACCATTTGCCCTATACTCTACACATTTATTATTTCTGCCATAGTGCATTACCTCACACTTTTCCACATTAAACTCCATTTGCCACTCTCGGCCCAGCTCTGCAACTTGTCCAAGTCCCTCTGCAAACTATAACACCCTCTTCACTATCTACCACTCCACCGACTTTAGTGTCATCTGCAAATTTACTAATCCATCCTTCAATACCCTCATCCAGATCATTTATAAAAATTACAAAACAGCAGGGGCCCCAAAACAGACCCCTGAGGTACACCACTTGTCACCGAACTCCACGATGAATATCTCCCATCAACCACCACCCTCTGTCTTCTACCTGCTAGCCAATTCCTAACCCAATTAGCTAAATCATCCTCTATCCCATACATCTGCATTTTCTGCCCATCAAATCTGCACCAACCCTCCAACTGAGCATCTTATCCAAGCCCACCCACTAACCTATTCACATAACCCAAATGTTTACTCCAATAATCCATCTACGCATCCCAGGTACTGAACAGCAAATTATCATGGCCAATCCACGTAATCTGCATGTTCCTGGACTGTGGGAGGAAATGGAGCAAACACTGGCAGAATGTGCAAACGCCACACAGATTTATTTTTCCACTCCCCTCAACCTCCTCACCCCAGATCCCCTCTCTGCATGCCCCATGCCCGCACGCCAGACCCTCTTGTCACCCGTCCCCAGCCCAGGTCCTCCCCTGCACTCACTACCCAATTTCTTCCATCCCAGATTACTTCCTACCACTCCCCTTCTGCACTCCTCACTCCCATGCAGCACTCCTCCTGCCGCACACCCACCCCCCACCTCCTGCAGCACCCACATCCTCCCCCCACCACACTTCCTCTGCCCCACACTGATCCCAGCCCCCTTCACCTGCATTCTGCCTGGCATCTCTCACCTCTGCAACTCTCCCTAGCGGCCACCCCCCCCCTCCCTCACTACCCCCCCCATCCAATACTACTGACGCCGCTCTGCCCCCACACAACAACTCCTCTCACAGCCTCCCACATTCCCCCTGGGTCCCCCTCCCAACCCTGCATTTCTCCTGGGTCCCCCTCACTTAACCCCGCATTCCTCCTGGGTTGCCCCCCCCTCCCCGAGCCCCACTTCCCCTTGGTCCTCTTCACCCAAACCCCACATTCCCCCCTGGGTCACCCCTCACTATCATCCCCCACCACACTCCCCCCCCTTTTAACTATTCCTCCACCCACCACTTCCCCCCCCCCTCCACCTCCACCTCCCCCACCACCACTCCCCCCACTTCTTCCTCACTCCCCCAATAACCTACTCCCCCCCCTCCTCCCCCACCAAACTCACTCCTCCACCATCGTTAAAACCCTCCCCCCCCCCTCTTGCTCCTCCCCCTCACCACACACTTATCTCTCAACCATCCCTAGACGCGTGATTACGTACCACATCTACAACATCCCCCCCTCTTTTCTCTCCTCCCCCTTACCACTCCCCCCCCTCTTCTCACCCCCTACCACTCCCCTCCCCCCCTCCTACTCCACACGCCCCCACTACCCCCCCCAGTCTCGTCACACTCCCTCCCCACCTCCACCATCCCCCCCCCCCTCTCTCCTAAAACCACCACTCCCCCCCCCTCCCACCTCCCTACCCCACCCCACCTCCCCCCACCTCCCCCTCCTCCCCCACTCTCCTCCCCACCACCCCCCCCCCCATCTCTCCTCCCCCCCCACCACTCCCCCCCTCTCTCCTCCCCACCACTACCCCCCCCCTCCTCCCCCCCCACCACCTCCCCCCCCCCCCCTCTACTCCTCCCCCACCCACTCCCCCCCCTTTATTTCACCCTCTCCGTCCACGTCCCACCCACTTCCCCCCCCCTCCCTTCTCCTCCCCCCACCACTCCCCCCCCACTCTCTCCCCCCCCCTCCCCCCCCCCCTCTCTCCTCCCCTCCCCACTCTACCCCTCCTTCTCCACTCCCCCCCCCCCCTTACCACTCCCCCCCCTCTCTCACCCCCTCCTCCCCCCTTACCAACTTCCCCCCCCTCGCTACCGCACTCCCCCCCCCTCCACCACCCCCTACCCCCCCCCCCCCACCACTCCCCCCTCTTCTCCTCCCCTTATTCCACCTCCCCCTCCCTACCCCCCCCTCTCTGTCCCCCCCCTCCCCCACCCACCTCCCCCACCACCTGTCTTCATCCCCCCCCCCTCCTGTCTCCTCCCCCATCCACCCCCACCACTCCCTCCCCCCCCACACTCTCTCCTCCCCCCCACCCAACTCCACTTTCCCCCCCCTCTTCACTTCCACCCCCTCACCCTTCCTCCCCCACCTACTCCCCCCCCCCCTCACCACTCCCCTCTCCACCCCACCACTCCCCCCCCTCTCCTCCCTCCCCCCCTCTCTCCTTCCCCCACCACTCCCACCCATCTCCCCTCCCCCCCCCCCCCTCCTCCCCCCCTCTCTCCTCACCACCACTCCCCCTCTCTCCTCCCCCACCACTCCCCCCCTCTCCTCCCCCTCCCTCGCTCCCCCCCCCATCCCCCTTACCTCCCCAACTACCACCCCCTCTCTCCTCCCCCCCCCCCCCCAAATCTCCTCCCCCCCTCTCTCCTCCCCCCCCTCCTCCCCCCCAACTCCCCCTCCCCCCCCCCCTCCCTCCCCCCCAATACCCCCCCACCTCCTCTCCCCCCCCCACCTCCCCTTTACACCCCCCCCACTCCCCCCTCTCCAGACCCCACGCCCCCCCCTCCCCCCCTCTCTCCTCCTCCCCCACTCCCCCCTCCTCCTCCCCAGCGCCCCCACTCCCCCCCCCTCCTCCCCCCCCACTCCCCACCTCCCTCCTCCTCCCCCCCTTCCCCCCCCCACTCCACCCCTCTATCCCCTCCCCACATCCCCCAGCCTCCTCCCCCCTCCCCTGCACTCCCCCCCCCTCCTCCCAACCCATCCACCCGCCTCCTCCCCCCCCTCCCTCCTCCCCCTCCAACTCCCTCCTCCTCCCTCCCCTATCCCCCCACCTCCCACCCCCTCCCTCCCCCTCCCCCACTCCCCCCCCTACACCCCACACTCAGCCTCCTCCTCCCCCACCACTCCCCTCCCCCCACTCCCTCCTCTCCACACTTTCCCCCTATCCTCCCTCCCACTCCCCCCCCTCCTACCCCCCACTCCCCCCCTCCTCCCACACTCCCCCTCCCTACCCCCTCCCTCCCCTCCCCCACTCCCCCCTCCCCCTCCTCCCCCCACTCCCCCCCTTCCACCCTCCTCCCCCACTCCCCCACTCCTCCCCACTCCCCCCCACTCCCCCTCCTCCCCCACTCCCCCCCTCCCCCCACTCCCCCCTTCCCCACTCCCCCCCTCTCCCCACTCCCCCTCCTCCTCACTCCACCACCACTCCTCCTCCTCACTCCCCCACTCCGACCCTCCCTCCTCCTCCCCCCTCCTCATCCCCTCTCCTCCCCCCTCTCCTCCTCACCCCCTACCCACACTCTCCTCACTCCCCCCCCTCCTCCACCCTCCTCCCCTCCTCCATCCCCCCCTCTCCTCCTCACCCCTCCCCCCCTCTCTCTCCCACTCCCTCGCTACCCACATCTCTCCTCACCCCTCCCCCACTCTCACTCCTCAACTCCCTAACCCACTCTCCCCTCACTCCCCTTCCACCCCCACTCTCATCCTCACTCCCTCCCCCCACCTCTCCTCCTCACTCCCTCCCCCCCCCTCTCCTCTCACTCCTCCCCCCCTCTCCTCTCACTCCCCCCCCCTATCCTTCCTCACTCCTGTCCCCCCCTCACCTCCCAGCCCCTCACTCCCCCCCCCCCCCCCCCTCACTCCCTCCCCCCCCCCTCTCCCTCCTCACTCCCTCCCCCCCTCTCCTCCTCACTCCCTCCCCCCCTATCCTCCTCACTCCCCCCCTCCCCCCCTCTCCTCCCCCCCGTCTCCTCCTCACGTCCCCCCTCTCTCCTCACCCGCCCCCTCCCTCCCCCCCCCCCCTCACTCCTCCTCACCCCCCTCCCCCCCCATTCTCCTCCTCACTCCCTCTCACTCGGGCTCCGGGCCGCCTGTCAGTTGGACTAGGCCGCAGTGCGGGCTGAAGGGCGGCTGAGAGCCGGCGGGAGAAGTCCGTCCATGGCGGTCACAGGGAGCGGACGGCGCTCACCTTCTGCGGGAAACTCCTCGAACTCATCGTCCTCCTCCAACAAGCCCAGGTCCACGGGCGCCTTCTTCTCCGACATGATTCAGCAATGGCCGCGCCGCCAGCACTGAGGGAGGAGCCGAGACTAACCGCCCCTCCCTCTGACTGACTGTAAGTAATTAACCATCACACACTCACCGTCCCTGTTTAACCACACTCACAAAGGCGAGTTTCTGAGCTTTTTAATAAAGTATTTCTGAATTGCATCTTTATTTATTTCTCAAATTTTAAGTTTGCAATGAAGCTTCAATAATCATTTAAAGAAAAACGTTTGCAAATCTTTGTCCTTGATGTAATTTGGATAGAATTTTCCCAACCTATTAAAGATGAATTTATAACCCAGGAGCCTGGAAAAGTCACTGAAACTGATGTTGGGTTGGGATACTGGCCTCTTCTGGCTTTCTCTGGGTGGGATTGAATGAGAGAACCAAGCTGCTTGGATCTGTGGGGAGGCGATTTTGCTGGGGTTTTTTTAAAAAAACTTCTGGATGAATATATGGGAATTAATGGGATTGGGAGTTTCACATGGTACTATGGCCTGGCAGGTATGGATATGATCGGTGCAACTTGTGGGCCGAAGAGCCTGTTTGTGGTGTAGCATTCTATAAATAAGTTGAGATTTTTAAGCAGGCAACTAAGCACTGCTTTGTCCCTAAATCCTGGATCTTCTGCCCATGGAATAGTTCCCTGACATGGCAGCATTTCACCAGATGAGTGCACAGTGGCAACAGCTTCTTCAATAGAATTGACAAATTAATCATTGACACTGAAGACACCCAACCATGGCCTTTGCAAGACTGTTCACGGCATTTCTCTTGGATAGTCTTTTACGCAGGTGATTGCCAACTTAGAAACACTACAGTGTTGAAGTAGGCCATTCAGCCCATCAAGTCTGCATTTACTCTCCTGAAGGCATCTTACCAGGCCCGCCCACCCCATCCCTATGTCCCACGCATTATCATGGCTAATCCACTTAACCTACACATCTTGGGACACTAAAGAGCAATTTAGCATGGCTAATCCATCTAATCTTTGGACTATGGGAACAAACCAAAGCATCCAGAGGAAACGCACACAGACACAGAGGGAATGTACAAACTCCACACAGGCGGTAACCAAAAGCTGGATTCAAATCCTGGACCAGAGTTTGAATCTAGCCTTGGGTGACTGTGTGGGGTGAGGAAGCAGTGCTAACTTATTGGAAAGTATTTCAACTGTCTTGCACTGGAGCTGGAGCTCCACTTTCCAACTCGGCTAATGGTCAAGAGCAGAAACACAGCATGGCCAACTGATCCAGCAGCAGCAGGAGTAATAGCTGTATCATGAGCTGCCACTCCTCAGCCACATAACCCTTCACATAGCAAGTGGGATGGATGCAAAGATCCAGTGGAAGGGGGCGAGAAATACAATATAGGCAAGAAAGATCAGCTCTTGATATGTCTAAGCATCAGTGCTTCAGGAGGCTCAGGTTCTCATGGTAGGTTGCTGCTGACATTTGCAGCCTTCTGGAGAAAGGCCTCCTTCCCAGTGGAGCAAGTGGACACATGGTAGCAATGACCGACAAGGAAGAAGACCACCTACCCAATGGTGGCATACTAGATTAATAATCTGGAGGCCTCGAGTATTATTCTGGGGACATGATTTTAAATCACGGCAGCTGATGGAATTTGAATTCAATTAATAAATAAATCTGAAATTGAAAGCTAGTCTATCAGTGGTGACCTTAAAACTACTGTTGGAAGAGCCTTTGTTGTAGAGTCATAGAGATTTACAGCATGAAAGCAGGCCTTTTGGCCCAATGTATCCGTGCTGCCCTTTTTTTTAAAACTGTTAAACTAATCTCGATAGCCCATAATTGACCCATAATCCTCTATACCCATCATATCCATGTAACTATCTAAATTGTTTTTTAAAAGATAAAATTGTACCCACCTCTACTATTCTACATGACGGCTCTTTAAAGGACGAAATCTACTGTCATTTACCCAGCTTGGCTTACGTATCACTCCAGATCCACAACAATGTGATTGACTCTTAACAGTCCTCTGAAATGTTCCAGAGTGTAACAAAAATCTATTTTTACCTTTGTCTCCGAGTATTAAATTGATAGTGTGGAGGATGTAACATTTAAGTTTCAGAATGTTCTCACACTTGTTACGTTGTTTCCCACCTAGTAACAAGGATGGGATCCTCTTAGAGTCTTGTGATAGGTCACCAGATCAATGCAAGAGTCAGTGAACCACAGTTCAGAGGCAGTCAGTTTCAGGGAGTTAGCTAACAGAGACAGAAATAGGCAAAGATCCAGTTTCGTTAATGAAAGAACGATGGGAAGCAGACTTTAATTAAACAGAGCCATTGGGACAAAGGTACCATTGAAGCAGTGATGTTCCACTTGGCACAATCAATGATCTGAAAGTGTCCTTGGAGATCCAGGGGAAAAGGAATCTCAGAAAGTGAGATTGAAACTCTGTAAAATGGTCACTGTTGAAGCCGTCTGAGTGGGACTTTGAGAAAGAATTCTGAGAGAGGTCTTCAAATGTGAAGATTGGAAATGCTTGTGAAAAAGATGAAGTTTCAATGAGATTGGTTAACTCTCAATGGACAAATGTTCGAGTGGGGTTGTCAAGACATTCTTATTTTTTGGTTGCATCTGTCATTTACTCTGGAGCTTGGTGTGTCTGATTATCTGTTAGTTCACATGTACCTCATACTTATCCTGAATGTTAGAGTATAAGGTAGTTTTTGTAAACTGTTCTATCTTTCTGAAGTTGTATAGTAAAGTTTATTTTTATTTGTTTAAAACCCATAGAATTGTTTGGCTTTATTCTAAAAGCGGTGGCTTGAATCTCAAACTTTGACTATTTTAAACAAAATGTTATTGGTCTCTAACCAGATCCTACCAACAAGTAGTATGGGAAACTGCCCAAGGATCATAACACAGAAAAGTTGGAAAATAAAACTGCATAGACTTCTTGACATCAAGCTAGGCAATGAAAACGACAGCAACAAACCCAGGCTTGTCAACCTTGCAGAGTTCTCCTTATTAACATCTGGGAACTTATGTCAAAATTGGGAGAGCTGCCTGACATAGTCATACTCACCAAATCATACCTTATAACAATGTCGTAGACACTTCTGTCTCGCCAACTAGGTCTTGTGCCATGGCAGGATGAGCTTGCCAGATATGGAAGCACAGTTGGGAGGAAGTTGTCCTGAGACAATTCAATGTTGACTCAAGACCCTATGAAATTCCATGGTATCAGATCAAACATGGATACGGAAATCTACTGCTGATAACCATCTACCATCCACACTAATGAATCAATGCTCCTCTATGTTGAATAACGCTTGGATGAAACACTGAGGGTAACGAGTGCACAGAATGTACTCTGGATGAGGGTGCCAATGTCAATCACCAGAGTGGTTTGATAGCAACATTTATCAAGCCAACTAAGTTCTGAAATCACTTCAAAACATCATCAGATGTCAAAGTATCTTGCAGATAGGATGAGAATCTGGTTTCCTCTTGATATCACAGTGGATAAGTTAATTATGCATAATTCTAAACAAAGTGCAGCTTTCATGGCTTCTGATTCCAATCATTTCCTGATTAAAATAATGGACATTCTGTAGTTTCCTTTCATCTCTCCCCTTACGAATTGACACAAACATTTATTGTTAACACTATGTTATCACTGTGCTCAATGGATAGATTCAGAACAGGGCAAGCAGCTAAAAAACAGCATCCATAAGGGTCTGTGGGCCCTCAGCAGCAGCAAAACTGTATACAATGACGATCTATAATCTCATGGCCCAGCGCATCCCTCACTCTACCATTATCATCAAACTAGAGGATCAACCTTTCTTCAGTGAGAAGTCCAGGTAAGCATGCAGGAGTCGCATTAGGCATACCTAAAAATGATGTGCCATTTTGGGGAAGATGCAACACGGGACCATATGCACGGTAAAATAGTATATAATAGCCAGAGCTTGGTGAACCTACGATTTACAAATCAGACCAAAACTCTAAAATGTTTTTTGTCCGGGTAGTGAAGGACAATTAAATAACTTACCAGAGGAGGAAGTGCCACAAATATCCTCATTATGAACGATGAGAGAACAAAAGACTTAGCAAGAAGGAATCATTTCCAGCCAGTATGTTGAATAGATGATAGGCCTTCTCCCAACGCTCCCTCACAGATGCCAGTCTTCAAATTCAATTCACTCCACATGATACCAAGAAACAGCTGAAGGGACAGCAAAGGTTGAAGGCCCTGACTACATTCTGGCAGTAATGCTGAAGACTTGTGCTCCAGAATTAACCACACTGCTAGCCAAGCTGTTCCAGTACAGCTATAATACTGGCAATTAACAATTTGGAAAATTACTCAGGTATGTCCTATCCATATAAAATCAGGACAAGTCCAATCCATTCCATCAGTTTACTTTCAATCAACAAAGTGATAGAACAGGTCTTTGGTAGTGCTATAAGGGTCAGCTACATAACAATAATCTGCTCACGGATGCTCAGTTTGGAATCTTCAGGACAACTTGGTGCCAAACTTCATCACAACCTTGGCTGAAAGAACTACATTCCAGGGCTGAGGTAAGAGTAACATCTTTTACATCAAGACAGCATTTTTGGCATCAAGAAGCCCTAATAAAACTGAAGTCAATGGGGAATCAACAGAAAATGCCCCACTGATTGGAATCATACCAAGCATAAAGGAAGATGATTGTGAAATGTTGTAGGCCAAATACCTCGCCTTCAGGACATCACTGCAGATGTTCCTTGGTGTAATGTCCTAAGTCAAACATCTTTGCTTCATCGATTACCTTCGTTCATCACATGGTCACAAATGAGGATGTTTGGTAATGATTGCATAGTGTTCAGTACTGTTTTTAATTCCCCAGAAATGGAAGCAAAACATGCATGCCATTTAAGATTTAGTTGACAAATGGCAAGTAATATTGACGCCGTACAAAGTGCAAGACAGTGCCTGTTTGGAGAAGTACCTTTGTGCACTGTGGCTTGCCATAGTCTTTTGACCTCTGATATTTTGTTTGTAAAGACTTTAGGGCAAGAGTCATTTCATCTGCCATTTAAAACATCATGTTCAACCAAATTTGACTGCATTTTGATGGTTGCAAGGGAACCTGCTAGTATAAGAAATGGCAGAGAATAATTAAAACTTCAGTCCGCTGCTTTCTACAGGACATTGACTGTTGGGTGAATCAGTATAGCTTTGAATATTCCAGCACCAGCTCCTATGGAGATGTAGGGAAATTTGAAAATAAGTTCAAAATTCTTCCAGTCCATAACAGAACTATATAATTGCCACAGAGTTAACAAGAAACATCAACAAATAAGAGCAATAACCTTGTTATCAGCGCTGGGGAAAGCAAGCTGCAAAGCTGTATTACACTGTAGATCTTACTGAGGAGCAGAAAAGCCTGTCTTGTGAAATTTTGTAGGCCTTGAAGACCACTTTAAGCTTTGTACTAATGTTACTTATGAAAGCTGTATTCAACATCAGAACTCAGGAAGAGTGGAAAGAATATTGATTAATATGTAGCTGCAATTGAGAATTCTAGCTGAATCTTGTGCATTTGAGCAACTAAAACATCATCTGATTAAAGATAGGATTGTCTTACAAACAAAAGATCTCATTATAAGAGCATGTCTGCTTAGAAGAGAGAAACTTCCTCCCATGAAAGTTATTGATGTGCAGAAACTCTGAAATGATTAATCATCAACTAAACAATATAGATGGGAGAACTGAAGTGGCTTTACACTGGGTGGAGAGGCAATTCAAGTCTTCAAAGTATAGAGTTATGGAGAAGAGGAAGACCTATTTACAGAAGAGTCAGCAAAAAAGATCAAGATCAAATTACTAGATATAAATTTTGCAGAGGACATTACACAAAAGAAAAGGAAATATGTCTGATGTGGGGAAAACAGTGCTCTAACTGCAAGAAACTTAATCATGTTGCACGCAAATATTTCACTGGAAAGAAGAAAAGTAAGTTTATAAAGAAGATTGCTGAAAATATGTCTAATGATGATCCTGATGAATAATTCTACACCCACAAAGCACAGGGAAAAATGATTGGTTGCTGTTGGAAGGATGACTGCATTAGGAGAGCATCAAGTCAATGTGAAATGTTGGCTAGACAGCGGTGCTGCATGCAACATCATGAGCTTCACCGACCTGTGTGTCATCATTCATGATGTGTTGTGAAAATGAAATGACCAAAAGTAATGTTGAGGCTATATGATGAATCAAGACTCACACCCCAAGAGGACAATTTAAGCTGAGAGCCCAATATGATGATGGGAAGAAAGATGATTTGCAGTTGTAAATGGTAGACACTATCAAAATCCACTCATCTTAGCTGAAACAAGTCACAGGACTGGTCTGGTAACCCTCCAACTACCAGATTTGTGGTGTTTAGTCAGACACAAAGTCATTGAATTCTGATCTAAGCCTAAAGAATTACAAAGATATTTTCATGGATCCTGTATGTCTACCTGGTGAATATCATAGAAATATGCATAGAAACATATATGTAAACTAGAAGCAGGAGAAGGCCATATGATTCTTTGAACTTGTTCCACCATTCATTAAGATTATAGCTGATCATCAAGTTCAATACCTGATCCCATCTTCCCCCCATATTTAAACACTTCCGTTTTGAAGTAGGAGAGATCTAACATTTTTCCAGGAGAGTTCTGGCTGATCTCAAGATCAACCTGAAAGAGATGATAGAGGCACCTGAAAAAGATGAAGTAATCAAGAAAGTGGCAACTGTTACAGACTGGGTTAGCAGCATGGTGGCAGTGAAAAGGCTTGGAAAGCTGAAAGTGTGCATAGATCAAGTGATCTCCATAAAGCTTTGAAATTATTTCACTACCCCATGCCACCCATTGAAGAAGGTTTGGTGCAATGTGCCACAGCAGAAATCTTTACTATCCTGGATGTGAAGGATGGATGCTGACAAGTGAAGTTGGGTGAAAGCAGCAGTTTTCTGACTACATTGGATGCCATTTGGGAATACAGATAGTTGCAGATATTGCCTGGCATGTTTAGTGCTCCCGAAAAGGATCAAAGCAGATAGTAATAATCTTCCAGGCATAGAATCCATCATGCATGATCTACCAGCCTGTGGATGTGGAAACATGATGGAAGAAGCCATCATACATTATGATCAAAATCGAATGAGACAGCTAGAGACAGCCAAATAAAGCTGAAGCTGAATAAGAAGAATTGCAATTCATTATATCAAGTACCTTGGTCATGTACTGATGGGGAAAGAAGTTCCCCTGATTCTGATGAGGTGAGATCTGTGGCAGAGATGTAGCGACCATCAGATGTGAAAGCGGTATAATAATTTGTTATATCTGTCTATATTTGTTATAATCTATTATTATTATAATAATTTGTTATGTCTATCAAACTTCTTGCCCAATTTGTCATCAGTGTGTGAACGTCTATGCAAAGTCACTGCAGAGGATCATTAGTG
Organism: Sphyrna mokarran; assembly: GCA_024679065.1. Lineage (NCBI taxonomy): Eukaryota > Metazoa > Chordata > Chondrichthyes > Carcharhiniformes > Carcharhinidae > Sphyrna > Sphyrna mokarran. Next base: position 72,483,501 of record JAGIQG010000002.1, on the reverse strand, counting down.
ATGTTGGGGTATGGAAAAAGAAGCAGCTTTCACTTGCATCAAACAACTAATGGTGACAATCCCAATGCTGAGGTATTATGATGTTAATGATGAAGTTATTCTATAGTATGATGTCAGTAAAACAGAACTTAGAGCAACTCTCATGCAGCAAGCACAACTACTTGTGTTTTTATCCAGAGCATTAAAACCAATTGAACAATGCTATACAAAAGTGCCTGGCTGTAGTCTTCACTTTTGAATATCTTGAACAGTTCCTTTTTTATAGAAAACAAAAGTGACAGCAGAGTCTGATCACAAGCCACTTCAAAGCATCTTTGTCAAATCACTTTATCTGCTCCAAAGTGTCTGTAAAGGATGTTACTTAATTTTCAGAGATATCATTTGGAGGTGAAATACAAGCAGGGAAAGCAGATGCACATTGCTGACATGATGTTAAAAACTACACTCCTTTGAAGAAAGTTGATGATGCTAGTAAATCTTCCAGACTCAATGGTAAGCAACAGCATGATGAGCTCTGGAAATCATCATCCTGGCAGAGATATCGAATCTGACAGACAAATGTCTTGCTCAGATCAGGCAAACTACACAACAAGATGCAACTGTCAAAGTGCTGCAGGAAGTAGTGATGAAAGGCTGGCCTGAAACCATCAAGGATACAGCTGTTCCTGTAAGAGTGTATTGGGTAAACATGGATGAAGTGATTGTCCAAGATGGCATCTTTAACAAAGGAACTAGAGTCATCATCCCTAAGATGATGAACAAAGAGTTGCTGAAGAGCATCCATGTGAGCAATTAAGGAATTGAGTCTACTCTGAGGAAGATAAGAGAAGTAATCTAAGAGCAAAATACTGCAGATGCTAGAATCTGAAACAAAAACAGAAAATGCCAGAAAATCTCAGCAGGTCTGACAGTATCTATGGGGCAAGAATAGAGCCAATGTTTCGAGACTAGATGACCCTTCGTCAGAATTGAGAGCAAAGAGAAGTAATATACTGGCTAAATATGAGCAATGGGCTCAAGGACCATATCGGTGCAGTCCTTGTAATGATCATCAAGCTTAGGAAACTAAAGAACTGTTCATGATTCATGACATCCAAACATACCATAGGTGAAGCTTGGATTAGACTTCTTCATGCCCTGACTATCTCATCACCATCGAATTCTATTTAGACTATTGAGAGTTAGACAACTGGCATCAATGGCCACTAGTGAGATCATAGAAGTTGTAGCCAAACAACTAGCCCTAACATAAAATTGGACACTTTAAATTCATACACAGCCAAATCACTTATACAAGCAAGGCTTGACAGAATGTGAACAAGGACACCACAGATCAAACATCAATAGGGAACAGCCCAGACCTTAATATTGGGAAAGTTGTTATGATCCAAAACCCAACAAGAAGTACTCAATCAGAATAGAAAAATTCATTATATTGGCACATTTCTGGGTGTTAGGCAGACTTCCTGGCAACTTATCTTGAGAGGAAATATGTGCACTTATGACATCTAAAAAATGGACACTTAGGATGACCTAGCTTAAACCTCATTGGGTGCTGTGACCCATATCCTCTGCCTCATTGGCTAAAAACCAGAGAACATTCCAGAAGGACTCAGAGAGAGGGATAAAGATGGACATATGAAAACAACCCCCAGCGAAGACTCAACTGGCCTACTACGACCTATGACTTGTGATGACATGACAGAAGAGGACAGGTGAGATGTACTTTTGTACTAAGAAGATCCTGAGTTAATCCATTGATGCAAGCTCAGTAAATTGAATCCAATAGCCTGGTCCAGTTCACCATAGTGAGTCATATATGCCCTTTTCAGGAAGTCAGCCTAATTTGGGGAAAAGTTAATTTAATTTATTGTATTAGACTTGTTTCTTTAACTTGCAACTGTTTTAATAAAACTAAGTTTGAAGCACAGTCCTCTGGGTACTCCAGTTCTCTCCCATGATCTGAAAAATGTGTCGGTTAGGTAGTTATCATGACCAATCAACCTAACCCATACATCTTTGAACTATGGGAGGAAATTGGAGCACCTAGAGGAAGCCCATGCTGATATGGGGAGAATGTGCAAACTCATCACAGACAGTCACCCGAGACAGTCACTAAGTTCAGAATTGAACTTAGGTCCCTGGTGATGTGAGGCGACTGTGTTAACCACTGTGCCATCATGCTGCCCTGATTGGTCAATATATAAAGAACAGCAGAGAATGATTGAAAGATTAATCAAGAGAAATAAATTAAAATATGAGAAGAAGCTAGTGAGAAGTTTAAAAATAGATAGCAAGAGTTTCTACAGATATTTAAACATGAAAAGAGTAAGTTAAGTGAGTTTTGGTTTTCTAGAGAATGAGAATGGAGAGCGAGTAGTAGATAATACGGAAATAGTGGATGAAATAACAGATATTTTGTTTCTATATTCACTGTAGAGAATACAATAAACATTGCTGTAATAGCTGAACCAGGAAAAAGAGAACACAATAACATGACAAACAATTGGGAACCAATACTGAGCAAACTGAAGGAGCTGCAGGCTGAGACGTTTTTGGGTCCTGATGGACTTCATCCTGAGATTTTAAAAAAGATGGCTAATGAGGTAGTAGATGTATTGATGTTAATTTTCCAAAACTCACTAGATTCTGGAAATGTCCCATCAGACTATAGCAAATATAAACCCTTCATTCAGGATGGGAGGGAAGCAGAAAACTGGAAATCATAGGCCAGTTAGCTTGGTACCTGTCATGGGGAAGGTGTTAGAATTAGTCATTAAATAAATTATAAATGGGCACTTAGACAAGTTCAAGGTAATTGGGAAGAGACAGCATGTTTTATGAAAGGGAAATCATGGTTAACCAATTTATTAGATAATTTGCAGGAGCAACATGTGTTGTGGATAGAGAGGAGCTTGTGGACATACTGTACTGGATTTCCAGAAAAATTTGATGTGGTGCCACATCAAAGTTTACTGTAACAAATAAAAACTCACAGTAAAGAGAATAACATATTAGCATGGATTGAAGATTGACTGGCTGGCAGAAAACAAAGAGCATGCATAAATGGATCTTTATCTTATTGGCAGAAAGTGATGATGGAGTCCTACAGGGGTCTGTGCAGGGGCCTCAACTTAATGCCTTAAATGAGGGAAGCAAAGGCATGGTAGCTAAATGTACAGACAACACAAAAAAGATAGGTAGGGAAGTATGTTGGAAAGAAGATTTAAAGAGGTTGCAGATGGATATAGATAGGTTCACTGAGTGGGCAAAAATCTGGCAAATGGAGTGTAATATGGGAAAGTGTGAAGTTGTTGACTTGGCAGAAGACTGTAAAAGCAGAGTGTTACTTAAATGGATAATAACTATAGAATGTTGAGGTGCAGAGGGATTTAGATGTTCTCATGCATGAGTCACAAAAAGTTAGTATGCATATGCAACATGTAATCAAGAAGGCTAATGGAATGTTATCTTTTATTACAAGAGAAATTGGACATAAATGTAAGGATATTATGCTTTAGTTATTACAGAGCAATGGTGAGATCGCATGTTGAATATTGTGCGCAGGTTTGGTCTCCTTATTTAAGGAAGAATGGAAGCATTGGAGTTGGTTCATAGAAGATTGTCACCCGAAATGAGTGGGTTGTCTTGGAAAGGCTGGGCTTGTTTTTACTCCAATTTAGAAGACTGAGCGATGATTTTGATTGAAGTATAGATGATCCTGAGCAGTATTGATAAAATAGATATTGAAGGTATGTTTCCCTCTTGCGGGTGAATCAGAATTAGGTAGCACTGTTTTTAAATTAATAGTCAACCATATGGAATAGAGATAAGGAGAAATCCTTTGTCTCAAAGGGTTGTGCGCCTTTGGAATTCTGTGCCCCAGAAAGTGGTAGAAGTGGGGTCATGGAATATTTTCAAGGCAGAGGTAGATAGGTTTTTGTTAGGCAAGGGAATCAATGGTTATCAGGGTAGAATGGGGAAAGTAAAACTCTAGCAATCAGCATGATCTTATTGAATGGTGGAGAAGGTTCAAGGTGCCAAATGGCTAACTTCTATTTCTACTTTTTATGTTTATATGTACAAGATGCCCTACAAGAACTACTTCAGCTACACTCTCCATACCCATGAACTCTACCTCTAGAAGGATAAGGGCAGTAGAACAAGGGAACATCACTTCTTGCAAGCTCTATAAGCCCCGTTCAATACTTAATTGGAACTATTTTTTATTGCTAAAAACCTAGAGCTTTAATCCCAACAGTACTGTGGACGTACTTATTTCAGATGAACTGCAGCAATTCAAGAAGGCAACTCACCACCAATTTTTCAAGGGCAATTATTATAGGGTGAGAGCAACAAATACTAGTCTTGCCAACAAAGCGTGAAAAAAGGAACAGGTTTCTGCATTGTGTGAATTTGTTTGTGCTCTGTGCAGTTCTGGTCATCCTATTATAAGAAGGATATTATTAAACAAGAAAGAGTGCAGAAAAGATTTACTAGGATGCTACTGGGACTTGATGGTTTGAGTTATAAAGAGAAGCTGGATAAGCTGGGACTTTTTTTTCTCAAGCGTAGGAGGCTTAGGGTGATCTTATAGAGATCTATTAAATAATGAGGGGCATAGAATAGCTAAACTGTCAATATCTTTTCCCAAATGTAAGAAGTCTAAGGACATAGGTTTAAGGTGAAAGGGGAGAGATACGAAAGGGTCCAAAAGGACAACTTTTCACACAGGGTGGTGAATATCTGGAACAAGCTGCCAGAGATAGTAGTAAAGACAAGTACAATTTTGTCTTTTAAAAGCATTTGGACAGTTACATATGTATGAGAGCTATAGAGGGATATGAGCCAAATGCAGGCAATTGGGATTAGCTTATGGTTAAAAACATAGGGGTGGCATGGACAAGTTGTGTCGAAGGGCCTGCTTCCATGCTATGAACCTCTATGACTTTTTGACTCTTATTCTGAAAAGGAGAGAAAAAAGACTGTTGTTCATAACAATCTGTGTGGAAAGGAAGAAGGACACCATTTGTGGAGGGAGATTATGAAGCATGGGTGCAAAAGATCATAAGATATAGGAGCAGAATTAAGCCATTCGACCCATCAAGTCTGTTCTGCCATTTAATTACGGCTGATAACTTTCTCAACCCCATTCTCCTGCCTTTTCCAAGTAAGAGAGCAAAAGTCTGAAGATGAATTTGAGTTTTAGCTGTTCAGATGGTATGTCTGGAGTGTCAGAAATGAGTGGAGTTGCAATTGTATTGACTTGACATATGCTGTGCAGTAGGATGCTGGGGAAATCAATGTGTGACTTTTGGCACTTGGAAGTGTTAAGTCCCTCATCTAACCTGCTCTCCAAAGACTCTAAATCCTCAGTCACTGTCTCTAAATTGGAGGGACTACAAACCAGGATTTCACAATGAGGCAGGAAATTTCTCAACTTGGCAATCCTTTCCTGGGAGTCCAAGCTGTCAGCCATTCCTCATAATGCATGTCTGGCTGTAAACCCAAACTCCCACAAGAGGTGTTACTGCAGCGACAATGCTGGAGAGAAGGGAAAACATCATCTAATTGACAGATTTATGATGTTATAATAAGCCATTTTCCATGATTTTGTTTTTTTCAATGGGCTCAAAGTTTATTTGTGCAATATAAGGAGTTGAGCTTCTTACTTGTCTTATTGCAGCCCTTCAGACCTTGCACCAGGACTTCCAGAAGAGAATGAGACCAACCTTTGCAGATCCCTGCTCTTCCTACGATCGCTAAGTGGTTTCATTGTCAAATAAATTAATGAACAGGAAGGGAGATTATATTTCAAATTAATTAAACACAAATATGACACTTTAGGCAATCATTCTGGGTGCGATTCTTCAAGCCTACTGCGCTGCTAAAAGCAGAGGCCATTTAGCAGTTGCCCGCTGGATGCCACGGCCTCCACATCTCCAGCCACTGGATTTCCAGCATCAACAGCTCTGCACCAGGAATCAGCACAGAGTTGTATAAATTATGGTACAAAGAATTACCATATCATTAGCATGCCAGGACTCTGCCCCCGCCAGGACTGCTTCACTTCAACAGGGTTTACAATAACACCCCACTAGAGGGGAGCTAGTGTCTCAATTTCACTGGAGTGAAGGGGCCATTGAAGCTTCCGAGAGGGTCGGGGTAAAGGGGATGCCCTCTAGGCATTGCCAGCATGGCAGTACCAATCTGGCCTCTAGCACTGCCCAAGAGGCAAAGTGACAATGCCCTGGGGCACCTTGACTTGCCCACTAGGCAAGTGGAGGTGCCAAGGAGGCAGGTCCAGAGAGAGCTGGGCCTAAGGAAGTGGGGTCTTTGGGGAAAGATCAGTAGGGACTATGGGTTCCAGGGCACTCAGTGGTGACAGGGAGAGGGAGGCCAGCAATCGGGGCTGGACATCGGGGTGGGTGGGAGTAGGGGGGGTTCATGACTGTTGGGGCGGGGTGAGGTTTGGGGCTGACCCAGACATCCAGAAGCCCAGTGATGGGTGGTTGGGAAACCAGAGGGGCAGTGATGTAGGGTTGTGAGGCTGATCAGTGATCGGGCTGGCCAGCAATCCATAGGCCAGCAGTGTAGGGCTGCTGCATGTACACCGATCTTGGCACTGACAGATCAGCGCATTCATAGTGGCCCACTCAGTACTATGCTGTCAGCCTCTCCAGCAAGAATCAACCCAGCCCCCTGATTTTCACGATAGTGCACTGAGTGTACTCAGTGCGGGAGATTCATTTTGAAACTCCCACTGAAAAAACAGCAGGAATTATTCCAGATTTTACATGAATTCGACACTTAGAATTTTTTTGGGGAGAATCATATCCTCTATATTTGCATCTGTGTAGAAAGGCATGCATTGGAAACATACTTAACTAATAGGATAACAAGTGTAATAGGGTAAATAGGTGTAAAATTGTCATGTTATTTCTACTTAACATTATCACTCATACAGAATAATCTGTCTGCCTTATAATAGTTGTAGAAAAATTATGCAGCATTATTGCAAATTAAACAGGAAAAATTATATATTACTGAAGAGATTATGGATAATTAAATAGATAAATATAATTTTACATTGAGACTTCACCTCAATAATTAATAAATATATTATGTATTCTGGTATATTTAAATTGAGCTCCCACTGACCTACATATAATGACTTTATTGTGGTGATTAATTCTCAGTCATTACCCCAATGTATAATACCTGACAGGTTCTACATAAATAGTATTTTTGTTTTACAAACTCAGTTCTCACATTGGAGATTAAATTTCCAATACAATTGTAAATTATACCAAACATTTGTTCACTTCAAAAAGTATACTTATAGCAAATTTTTTAAAAAATCATCTATTAAAGATTGGAAAATATTATATTTTATTATACTTTTATTATACTAAATATATACTTTATATATTTTTATATAATTTCACAATGATCAATAGAGGTCAATAGAACATTACAGCACAGTACAGGCCCTTCGGCCCTCAATGTTGCACTGCCTTGTGAAACCAATCTAAACCCATCTAATCTACACTATTCCAATATCATCCGTATGTCTACAACAGGTAATATCAACACCTATGAGTGGGAATGTTGTAGGACTGAAAATACTATGACACATAAGGCTTGATTTTACCACCAAAGTTGCACCCATTTTTGGGAGCAAAAACTTCGTAAAATCAGGCATGAGGTGAGTAGTGCAATCTGGCCTATCTCCGTATTGGTTCCCCATTTACCAAGGCTGAAAATGGCCACAATTGGGACCATACCCAAAAACAGGTGGGATATCAAATTAAATGCATTTAAAGTGACTTAATGGTCTGCACAGAAGCTTGCTGGCACTTCCCTCTTTACCACATGTTTACCCATCCAGATTCAGTGCAAAATAGACATGTTCTTCAAAAGTCTGATTCAGGCGCTCCAGTTAGTGAGGAGTAAGTGCTGAGATCTCTGCTTGAGACTGGTGGGGAGGGGTGGTCTGCTGCCAGTCTGCCTGAGATCAGTGAGGGGAAAGGGGGATTCACTGCCACTCTGCTGGAGATCAGTTGGGGTGGGGGAAGGGGGTATCCGCTGCCTGTTATCAGTGAGGGGGGAGGGGGGACGTGTTCACGATTGGTCTGGGTAGGAGGAGGATAAGGAGGTCAGTAATGTTGTGGACATGGAGCACTGTCTGCAGGGGCCAGAGGAAGGCATTATCTGGCCCATGAGCGATTTGGAGAGAAGCCGCTTTCTATCATTTTTTTGTCTGCATATACACAGTTGGGGATGCCGATTGGAGTTGCAGTATCTTGGAGTGTTAATCAGGGTTGTGCAGCATGATTCGGAACTGCTGATATTTTTGCAGGCAGAGTGCATCTGGGAGTGCCTCAGAACGGGTCTAAAAGTCGGATCCGAAACACTCCCAGAGTCAAGTCCGCCCAGCACTTGGAATTACAATGGTAAAATACAGTCCATTGTGTGGAATTTTACCAGGCCAACACATCCATTGATGAGCGGAGCTAGCTGGTAACATTGCACAAGAACCGAGAAATCAGGATCATCCCGGTTTCTTGGCTCTCGCGATTTTATGAGAGCTGGATTTCCGATGGAGTCAGCCTATCACTGGAAATGGGCAAGAGGCTGAATAATTTATTTAAATATATTTAAAGTTGAATTTTCAGGTGTTTGATGAGCCTGGAGCCCAATTGTTGGGGCTCACTTGTCTTTATGGATTGGCCAGGAGACGTTTTCTCTGGTGAAGAAATACCAGCTCCGCATGAACGGGGAAGAGTTGTACTGCCCTTGATGGTGGAAATGGAGGCCATTAAAGCATCTTGGGGAAGTACCTCTTGAGCAGTCCCAGCCTAGCTGTGCAAGCCTGGCATCAGGGCAAACCCAGCAGGCGCCTTGGCACTGCCCACTGAGCAGCTACCCACTATGGAGGCAGGGCCTTTAGGGAATAGGGCTTGAAGGGGCTGTGGCATGAAGGGACAGCCCAATCAGACAGAGGGATGGGTACCCACTGCCATTCTGCAATGAGATCAGATAGGGAGGGGCCTATCTGCTGCCACTCTGCAACGCGATTGAATGGGTAGGGCTGGTGCCATGCTGCAACTGGATCAGAATGGGGGAGGATGTGCATGACAAGTTTGGGCAGTGGAGGGGGATGACAGGAGCTAGATGCCCATGCATTGTGGAGCTCAGAATTGGCCATGGGCCCAATGAATGCAGGGGCAAGGGTATTGGTTTAGGCACGCTCCAGCAGCAGGGCCCTAACAGCTCCCTGAACATCTCATTTGCCTGATAAAGGCCACAAAAGGCTGAAAGCTCGCAGATTTACTATCAAATAAATCGGTTGGATTTAAAATTGGTGTTGCCAGACTTTACTGACCTCCCTGTCTGTCAGACCTCTACTGCTGCTATTCAGAGGTCTGCATGTGTGCAGTAGCTCCCTCTAGAGAATTAAGCCCATGCCACTGCCTGCAGCAGTTAGAAACAGTCTACACCACTTTTCCAATGATTAAGTGCATAATATTGGGGGTGAAAGCTCGTCCAGAAAACAGATCAGGAATTCTCCCATGTTCATGATAGTTGGACACTAAGAATTTTTTAAATAAAATTCTGCCCATAAAGACACAATTTCAGTGGGATTTTATGGTCTTGCTCAACCCAAGACCAGAAAATCCCACCTGAAGTCCTTCCCATTGTCCACCACTTACCCACTCCGATTCCTGTGGCAGTCAGGGCAGTAGAATTACAGCAAATATCCTTTTGTTGGTCTGACAGAAGTTACATTATTATATTTTCAAATCCAAATTTAAATCCAAATCAAATCCAAAGTAAGTTGTCACAAAAATCATCTGTTTTACAAATATGAGAAGAATTTTAGAAAATAAATTAAGAGATAAATGAAGATAAATCAAAAGACCATCTATGCTGAACAGGTGTTTTTAAAAACTACTATGTTTTCCAATATAACAATATTTCTCATATTTTGTCTGTCAGACCCCTACTACTACTTTCATGGATTGCTTTGGGTAATACAATTCTGAGAGTTGTGACAAATCCATTATATAAATATTTAGAAATAACACAAAACTGATGTATTTATGAAAAAAGATTAAACACATTGGTGGAGGATTGGGGCAGGATGAAGAAACCACTCTGAGCTGGAAGAAAGCATAACATGAGATTGCGCCATATGTGAGCACACCACACCATGCATTGAGAGAAATATCTTAAAGTCACAGTCATCAAATAAATATCCAATTGCAGTATTTCAATATTGCAGTTCCTGATCTAAAAGATATAAATTCTTCCACCTTTAGCATCCCGTACTAGTCATAGGGCCCTATTTTACTATTTCGATTCTAAGTGCTGGGTGGACTTGAAACTGGGAGTGTTTCAGATCTGAGATTTAGACTCGTTCTGAGATGTAGACTCGTTCTGAGATGCACTTTGCCTGCAAAAATATCAGCAAGTCCAAATCATGCTACAGAAGCCTGTGTGCATGTTTAACATGCCTGAAACCCTGCAGCTTTGATAGGAGCCTACAACTGCACATGCGCAGAAAAAAAAACATGCTGTTACACTGCCACACTCCCTCCCAGGCTGGATAATGCCTCCCCTTGGCCTTACAGATATTGTCTCACCTCCACAACAATACTGATTGCCTTATCTCCCCACCTCCTTGCTACCTAGACCAATTGTGGCCCCCTCCCCTTCACCCCACCAATCTCAGGCAGAGTGGCAGCGAACCTCCCTTCCTTCCCACTGATCTCCAGCAAGTGGCAGCGGAACCCCCCTACCCCCTCCATTGATCTCAGGCAAAGTGGCAGCAGACTCCCTTTCACTGTGCAGCTCCCATCTTGTCAGTTTTTCTGGCAGATGTGAGAGATGTTTACTGTCAATGACCTGTCTCCAACTGCCAACAAGTTCAGCTCACTGATCTCACGCAGAGAAGCATCAGACGCTATGCACTTACCTGCTCACTAACTGGAGCACCTGAATCAGATTTATATAGAGCCAATTCTGGATGGGTGAACACGGTGGTAAAGGGGGAAGTGCTGGTAAAATTAGGTGCGCAGCCCATTAAGTCAATTTTAATGCATGCAAACGCATTTAAATGGCCATCACACTTGTTTTGGGTGCAATCCCAATCGCAGCCATTTTTGAGCCTTCGTAAAGAGGGAACTGGTGAGGAGGTAGGTGAGGATTACAGTACTCGCCCCGTGCCCGACTTTACCAAGTTTTCACAGCCAAAAATGGGCGCAATGCAATGGTAAGATTGGGCCCATAATATCACAATATAATTGTTCCTAAGTGAGAATAGATATATAATTAGGGTAAATATATAAGGATAGGACTCAAGAGACAGTTGGCAAGATGAACTCAGTGGACAAGGATATCTTGGCAAAGTTTGCACAGTCATTGTTATTTGCTTACCTCCTGAAACAAATTATTCTCATTTTCATCGAGTACAATTCTGTTGAAAGTGAGATCATTGCTCTTTAAAATATGCACTCACATAAAATATTTTAACAATATCTCTGAAAAATAAGAATTTGTGTCTATACAATTCAGAGTAATTTTGAATTTTGCCTTTATAATGTTTAACAGAATAAAATTTATGTATATAGATACATAAATCTATAGTTATGTATATATATACTGTAGCTTATCTGTACAGTTAATTGCATTGTTAATCACTGATCATCCAATAATTATTTTCAATACTGAATTATTGATACGTTATCCAATTATTGATAGATATCCATTGTTACCAGCACATAATGCTAAGTACATTTATTCATTAAGTACTGTTGCTGGTCAAAACTGCCAAAAATATTTGTTCTACATCCTCTGTGGTGGGAATTTTTGCCAAAGACATGCTGTACTCAACAGCAGAACCAGATGTATACACCATTCTTCCTCTCTTATATTTTTCAATTGTTAGGAAAACAAAGATAGTTTTAAGGGATTTATATTTGTATTGGTAAATATTAGAAATAAGGTATAATTCTAAGATTTAATTTAATATTTCTATGCCCAGTAGAGTAAATCCTATAGTTAGATTCACGCTGGACAAAGGTGTTTGTGTGGAGATTGCCTTCAATTCCATTTGTGATTCTATTGTGCTTAGAGAGGTTTATGAATAAATAGAGTAGGCAGGGGCTGCTTAGCAACTGGAGACCATTGTAAGGGTAAAAAATGCTTTTAAATTTTAATTTTAGCTGAACTTGTTAGCAATTGGAGACAGGTTACTGACAGTAAACATCTCTCACATCAGCCAGAAGAAAGACTGATAAGATGGGAGCTGCAGAGAGGCAGGCTTCTAGGGTACCAGTTACTGCCCAGATGACTATGGAATTGGGACAGAAAGAATGTTTAAGATGTCTGAAACTGGGTGAACAGAGACTGAGGTATTGTTCAGAGGAATTAAAGGAAGAATAAACAAAGAGTCCCATTAGAAATCATCAGTAATTATTAATGAAATTAGATGCATTAACAATTCAAAAATATAAAAATATGTTTTCACGCTACATGGTCTCATACAAATGCAGCTGCAGACTGAACACATCGACCTTCTTCGTTTTCCTCTTTGTTGTGGGTTAATTGTGTATGCAGAAATAGAGATTTGGACAAAAGTATTGGCCCAGATCTCCTATCTCTGGATAGTTAGATACTGCATGTATCCCTAAGATATCCTACAGGACCCCTTGGAAGTCTCAATTCAAGAATTCTGTGGGAATTGCCTGGATAGTTTGAACTCCTGATAGGCAAATTCCCTACTCCCTAGGACCTCTGAAAAAGTATCCAACTCTGGGTTTGAGTCAGAGATCTTGGACAGTCTATCTGACTTCTTTGAATAGTTATTCAGGAAATGTTAGATAGGAAAAATCTAGTCTTCCAGATTAACACCTGGGTAACTGTACAACTGATACTGCCCCCCATCACTTCCACTGATCCCTCCATGACCAATCCAGCTGACTCCCTGACTACCCTCCAATCCAAATTGACTCCCCCTAACCCACTTATTCACCCATTTGTCACACTACCCACCTGCCACCTCACCCTCTTAATCAGTCCTTACCCATTCTACTTCCTTACCTATTCTATCCTACCTCTTTATCTATTTACCTTACTTAATCTACCCCCTTACCTATTCTACTTTCTTATTCACTTACTTACCTACCCTACCCTCTTATCTATTTATTTTATACACTTACTTTCTCTGTGCTTTGGGACATTTAAACTCTTTGCTTATCGGAATACAGCAGCTGGTGCTGTAAAAAGGGGATATGGTCTATGCATGGTCTATGCACAGATTCTCTGTGCTGTCCTCTATGAGGTTAGCTGTGTGGGTCAGATGTGACGGATCTTCCACTGGAAAACTGCTCTGAAATATTGGAGGAAGGTAAGCGTGCAATTTATTGTCTGACAGGGTTTCCAATCCTGAGTGCAGGTTCTGGACTATAGTTGCACATATTTAATTATTTTCCATTACAAACAAGGTTTAATAATGTTGTAGATTGCTGTCCATGCTCAGACATAAATCCAGCATTGCAGCAGGAACAAAGCTGTTGGATAACAGAAAAAAATAAAAAAAATACAAATTATTGGGTGGAAATAGCCAATCATCAATTCAGACAATCATGCATTCATTCCTTCCATTTGTTCTACTCTAACTAGGCACTCAGATTTTGAAAATGTACATATCTCACTTGACAGCCTTCAAAGTCTGACCTCAAAACTGTGATGAAAGTCAAGCCTATTTATTCATGGCTTTGAATACAAATAGGCCCATGCACCCACATAGACAAAAGGTTGGGCCATCTAAAATTCATTTGTTTTTTTGCTTTCATGTTCAAATTTCTGATTTTGATAGATAAAGTTTGCATTTTTCAACAGTGAGCTCTTTATTTTACAATTGAAAACATAATGTAAGCTTGTCGCAGGAATTGAACTGACACATTCATTTTTGAAAAATGACTCTTGCTGGCTGAACTAACTGACTGGCTGGCAAATAGGTTCTCACTTTTGTATCTTTCATTACCATATGATTCACACTTTCCATTGAAAGGTCGAATTTGTTTTTCTGAGATCCTTTATTTTCTTGACTTTTTAAAAAAGTTATTGTTTTTTGCAGTTACTTATCAATTCTATTTTACCTGTTTAACTTTGAACCTTATTTGAATATTCATAAGAGAAAATATTTGCACCATTGTAGAAACAAGAAAAAAACTCCTCACTTTCAGATAGAAGAATACAAATATCAATCGCAGACGATAAAAGGACTGAAAATAACTTGCAAAGTCTGCTGTTGTTCTGATCCCTGTGAAGATCAACAAACCTAAAGAAGCAAATCTACTGAATGGTTCTTACAAAAAACCAGTAAACAAGATTTCACTTTTGAAACTTTACTGTAGCAATCAAATCAGAATCAATATAAATGAAACATGAATTAACAGGCAAATCAAGGTGAATACAAATTATAGATTACATATTAAATATCAGAAACAACAATGGTGGATGTCACAGATTTATCAGGTAGTCCACTCAACATATATGATACCAATTTCAGCTGCAAAATCCCTCAAGACTGATCTTGCTTAGGTAGAATTCGAATTCCATTTCTTCTCCACTTATTCTTAGCTGACATTAGCTCCTACTCAACCCAAAATCTACAGGAACCAACTATAACAAAGTGGCACAGATCTCCACAACCGTCACAGTTCTGCTTGCATCATTCTTGTTTGCATACATCCAACAGATTATCTTCATCCCAAATGTCAGTAATTACTTTGTGCACTCTATAGCCAATTCTGGTCATTCAATTTCTTTGAAGTAGCAAAAACATTGGCACCAACCTTATTTTTAGATTATCTCCACTTCCAAATCCAGCCTTCATGTTCACACCTTCTACTTCCACACAAACCTGCTCATATGGGTCAGTATTTGTGCCACATCCCCACTTCACGGGATTGCGAGTCTTTGCTTGTTTAAGTGTCATGTGCAAAATCACCTCGATGCCACTTTTGAAAACCATGAGTCCATCTAATTTTAGGCTGATACTTGGTGCTGCGCCACTTCACCTGGAACTGCTGTCAGTTCCAAAAAAAAAAGCTACAAACCAGGCCACATTCCACATCAGCCTCATCACAGAATTTGGGATCAGGAGGCTAAAAGGCTGAGCTGCAGAACTTGCACAGGCTGAAGTTTGATGGCAGAGCACAGGCCAAGTATTGTGCTGATTGCCCCCTGCAGCCTTGCACCACAGCTCTTGGGAAGCTTATGTTCAGAATGGTGTTAGCTCTAGCCTGCCAGACACCATCGCAAAATGGTCAATAGCTGGAATTCCAGCTATTCACAATCTATGTCAGTGGTTTGGATAAGGGAGCAAAATGTAACACCTTAAAGTTTGCGGGTAATACTCAGTGCCTGGGAGGGTGAACCAACTTGGTGTGGAGATCCTTCAGAATGATCTGGATAGGTTTGGTAAGTGGGAAAATCAATGGCAGATGCAGTAAAATTTGGATAAATGTGAGGTAATTCACTTTGGAAGCAAAAACAAGGTGGCAGATTACTACCTGAATGGCTGTAAATTGGGAGAGAAGAGTGTGCAGCAGGACGTGAGTGTCCTTGTGCACTAATCACTGAAGCTAAGCATATAGGTTCAGCAGGTGGTAAAGAAGGCAAATTACATGTTGACCTTCATTGTGAGAGTTTTGAGTTCAGGAACAGGGATTTGTTGTTACAATTATACAGGGCCTTGGTGAGGCCACACCTTGAGTATTGTGCGCAGTTTTGGTCTCCTTTTCTGAGGTAGGACGTTCTTGCTCTTGAGGGAGTGCAGCAAAGGTTTACTGGGCTGATTCCAGGGATAGCAGGACTGATGTATGATGAGAGATTGACTGATGTATGATGAGAGATTGATGGGGATTGTTTTCCCCAGAGTTCAGATGAATGGAGGAGGGGATTCTCATAGAGATTTATAAAATTCTAACAGGACTGGACAGGGTGGATGCAGGAGGATGTTCCCGATGGTGGGGGAGTCCAGAACCATTAGTCACAGTCCGAGGATTCAGGGTAGACCAGTTAGGACAAAGCTGAGGAGACATTTCTTCACTCAAAGAATGGCGAGCCTGTAGAAGTAGTTGATGCCAAAACATTGAATGTATTTAAGAGGCAGCTGGATACAACATTTGGGGCGAATGGGATCAAAGGTTATGAGGGAAAAGCAGAATTAGGCTATTGAGTTGGATGATCAACCATGGTTGTAATGAATGGTGGAGCAGGCTTGAAGGGTCAAGTGGCCTCCTCCTGCTCTTATCTTCCATGTTTTTATGTTTCTACAAAGTTATATTTCAACTTTGTAGTAATCAAAATGATTAAACATTGTGACACAGTCTATTTTAAGTAAACATGAACACGTAGACCACTTATTTCAATTTTTTAAAGATTGAATTTGTCTGGATGACTGGTGGTAGCTGGAATTTATTGTTCTACATAGATATTGAGACAGTACTGGTGCCATGAAGGTTGGGATAAATTGCAATAATTTGTGGTCCTTGTCAATTAAGATGGTTATCTTTTCAGATGTACTTGTGCTCTTGTGACCTCAGAAGATGTTTAAAGGTTAATTGTTTCAAGAAGCTATTTTATTTATCACTGAATTTAGATCATTTATAAAGCATAAATCCATATGAGACCTCAAGAGTGCTCAGATTGAGGAAGATGAATTTATTTTTTCTTTGTGATATCAACAGGTGATTTGTTCTGAAAATTTTGCATTATAAAGGAATGGTGGGAGTATTTTGCATATATTGTTCTGTTCAGAAATGTGTAGTTATTATGGAAATAAACACAAGTAACAAGAAGAAGTTGGTTGTAAGCTTTGCCATGTGAAATGCAATCTGTTGCATCTTTGTATTTCAGCATGTCTCTAATGTGTAAATCTAACAAAAAGAAATCAAAGAAAATGGAACCAGATGATACCTGATAGCTACTTTTAAAACATCAAAAGCTGGAATGGGTAGTCTAATAGCTAAGCTCTGAAATGCTTGGTTTGGACCAATGGCCTTTGAAAAGAGGAGGTTAGATCAAAGTGCAAACATCCTGCATCTAAACAACTAAATACATATCAAATACAACCCAGAAAGATGTATCAGTTAACTTCAGAACATGAACATCACAATTGAATAACATAAGATATGGACTGGGATGAGAATACCTTAATACATATGGATCTTGCTGCATATCATTCAAATTATATTAATAAGGCTCAACATTATTGTAATGGTATTGTCATCGGACTTCAGAGGCCCAAACTAATGCTCTGGAGATGACAATTAAGATGCAACCATGGCAGCTGGTGGAATTTAAATTCAGTTAGTAAATCTGAAATTAAGAAATTTCTCTCGCTAATAATGATCGTGAAACCATTGTCGATCTCATCTGCTTCACTAATGTCCATTAGGGAAGGAAATCAGCCGTCCATACCTTGTTTGGCTTACAATGCTACTCCAGGCCATAGCAATATGGTTGACTACTAAATGCAGTCTGAAATAACCTTGTAAAGAAGATATTCTGTTGATAAAAACTGCTACAAAGAATGGAACTGGATGGATCAGCCACCAGTGCTTTGTGCATCAGAAATGTCAAACCCAACCCTGTCAACCTTGTGAAATCCTGCTCTTGAGACTTGTGCCAAGTTGGGAGAGCTGTTCCACAGACAAGTCAAGCAACAGTCTGGCATGGTCATACTCACAGAATCATACCTTACAGACAATGTCCCAGACTTCACCATCAGCAGACTTGGGTATTGTCCCTCCAGCAGGAAAAGGTGATGGCACATGTGTGTACAGTTGAGAGAGAGTTGTTCTGGGTATTTCAACATCAACTTTGGACCCCATATGGCATCAGGTCAAACATGGGCAACTACCACCCTCACTTGATTTCTCCATGTTAAACAGCACTTGGCAGAGGCACTGAGGGTAGCAAGGACAGATTGTACTCTAGTTTGGAGACTTCAATGTCCATCTTCAGGCATGGCTCATCTGAAAGATGGCAACTTTAAAAATGCAGCATTCCTTAAGTGGTGCATTAATATCAGCTTGGATACGGACTCAAATTCTGGAATAAAGTTTGAATCCACAATCTTCTGACTTAGAAGTGAGAGCACTACCTACTGAACTACAACTGAATCAGTGTCAAAGAATCAACTCAGGACCAAACAAGATGGTGAGGCTGTGAACTATCTAGTTCAACCTTATGTGGTCTGAAAAGGAGGTGTTAATGGTAACAAGGTTATAAGGTTTACAATAAGGTTTTGATTTGATTAGATTTATTATTGACACATATTAGCATATAGTGAAAAATATGGTTTTAGGCATGCTATACATAGCATACAAAGCATACCATTCATAGAGAAGGAAAGGAGAGAGTGCAGAATGTAGTGTTACAATTCTGGCTAGAAAGGCTATGAAGAGAAAGGTCCACAGTGTGGAAGATAGGTCCATTCAAAGGTGTGCTAGCAGCAGGGAACAAGCTGTTCTTGAGTCGGTTGGAATGTGACCTCAGACTTCTGCATCTTTTTTTCTAACAGAAGGTGGAAAATAGTATGATGGGATCTGCACTTTAATTATATTGGCTGCTTTCCTGAGGCAGCCAGAAGTGTGGACAGAATCAATGGATGGGAGGCTGTTTTGTGTGATGGACTGGGCTACATTCATGACCTTTTGTAATTTCTTGTGGTTTTGGGCAGAGCATGATACAACTGTAAGAGTTGGTGAGAGTCATAGCTGACATGCCAAATTTCCTAGTCTCCTGAGAAACTAGACGCATCAGAAGGTGCGGGGGTGGGGGGAATGGTTTCATTCCTCCAGATGTTTAAATGCATGAGGATGACTATCGTACAGCATAAAGATAGTGAAGGATTTGAGAGATGTGGCTGAATAATAAAAGCTGGATATCTACATTGTACATGTGAAAGCTGATTCTGCATTTGTGGTGTGTTGTCAAGAGGAGCATGTAGATGAGAGAAAAGAGAGGACCCATGATACATCCATATATATCTGTAAGGTGCAGAGAAGTCACTGGCTGTAATTGGATATGCAATACTATAATGAAGCAAGGGTAGTCGTATTACTTTGCTGGTCAACAAAGGAAAGATAGGTGATGTGGTTTACTATAAAATAGCAGAGACCAGAAGGTTGAGCAGGTGATGCACGTATGGCCCTGGCTGTTTCCAACAGATGCAAAGCATCATACTCTATACACTTAGCAGTGAAGGCACCTGCAAATCACTCAGGAGTGTTCATCAGTAGCAAAGCTGTCCATCTGTGGAGAGCTTGGGCGCAATTACACAAAGATCTTTATGCACTTATCACAAGGTTCTTCATAGTTGCCATGATGCTTTCATCCTGGAGCAGTTCACCCTTCCTGATCTCTTTGCACTTGGAAGCAGTGTTACGGGCTAGCGGATATCTACACAGAATGTGGCTGATGCCACCTTTCAGAAATCTGAGCAATGAGACTCAGCACACAGTGAATATTACCATTAGATGTGCCATTGAGCAAGCCATTGGTTTGTTGAAGATGTGTATCAGTTGTTTGGACAACTGGGGTGGCACAGTGGATAGCACTGCTGCTTCACAGCTCTAGGGACCTGGGTTTGATTCCCGGCTTGGGTCACTGCCTATGTGGAGTTCACATTCTCCTCATGTCTGAATGGGTTTCCTCCTGGTGTTCACAGTCTAAAGATGTGCGGGTTAGGTTGATTGGCTATGCTGAAATTGCTGCTTAGTGTCCTGAGATGTGTAGGTTGGAGGGATATGGGGGTAGGGCCTAGGTGGGATTGTAGTCAATGCAGAGTCAATGGATCCAATGGCTTTTTTCTAAGGTTTCTATGAGATCTGAAGTTTGCCTTCCATAGTCAAGATCTAGTTAAGATCTCCAAAGTATTTATTGCTGGGCAGCATTTTGTAGTAAGGTTTGGACTTTACTACTTCGGAATTTCTGAAGAGGAAGATGAGAAAAGAGAAAAATAAGGAGGTTTTAAAGTAAATAATGGCACTGCATCATGTCACACATGTTGCTGCCTGAAGTTGCCCTCATTGCAATTAAGATCTCTTAGGTTCCAATAGTTCACCCACATAATAACCACATACAAAAGACATTTTTGCTTCCCAATCCCACAATATCACCATAGGGAGCAGTCCTGCGTACAAACAAGCCTCTGTTTCACAGCCTCCCCACCACACTGATTTTTGCCAATTCATGTCTTTTTATTAATTATAATGCAACTGAAAGTGCATTTGCAGTATCTTGCTTTTATAAAAGCCTGAGGCTGGGATTTTCTGCTCCCTTTTTTGTTGGGTGGGCTTCGGTGGTGGGAATAAAAAAATCTTGCAAGAACTCCCAAATTGTGTTTTTCACCAATATAAATATGTAATGTGATTGGCCCCTCTCCCTGTCATTGACTAGGCACACCTCATCCATTGAATGCATTAGTATTCAATAATCAGGCCTGTATGCCTATCTGCTACACCCCCTCAAAAATCAGCATTAGAGTAGACCAGCGTGAATCATGAATGGTCTCCCAAGGCATGCACTCAGCAAGCAAACCATCCAGCGGAGCTCAGATGATGCAGCATTCAGTGAGAAGATGGTCATGCCAGAGCACTGCCTGGGCACTAACCCTGGCATTGGTGTATGGACAATGCCAGTGTGCAGTGTCAGGAGATGCAGGAGAAGATTTCAGGTGAACTTCTTTGCCCTGTGGCAGCGATTTAAAATGGCACCCTAATTTTCAAGGGACAAAGTTGCTGATGATGTGGACAAATCAGAGGCCATTTCACCAAAGTTACATTTTGGAATCTGCCCCTTTAGGTTTTTTATTCTAAGTGTAGGATTATCTGGCAGAGAACTCTGCCATTGCTATCGTCAACTTCAACAACTTCTTTCCCATCTGACATTACCCTTTTCTGATTTCTGGGTAATTACCACCTTGAAATTCCCCCTACAGTGCTTTTTCCAGCAGTGGAAGTGGCTTGCTATTGGCCACAGGCAGGATCTTCCAGTCTTGCCGACGTCTAAAACATTTTGAATGGCTTGCTTGTCCCACTGGGGATCCCACTGTGGGGGTGGTGTGGGGGAAGCAGCCTTAAGATGGAGTGGAAGATCTCACCAGTGGGAAGAGCCAAAAATGCCACCCTGAGTGTTTAGAGCTTGGCGACTTCTTTACTTTGGTTTCTGAATGGTGATAATGTTTCCTAAGCAAATGTATACATTTGAGGTTTATTCACCTGTATTGTGTGAATGCATTTAAAGCATTTCCTTCTGAAATTAGTGCCTGTGGTTAAAATTATGTCAATACGGTTGCTCCTCTAACTAATCAGCAACTTCTACTAGAATGCTTTAACTCAAACTTGTCTGCTGAATACTTCCCTTCGTTCCTGTGAAGAAGTTTTAGGTTCACTTGGTACATGTAACAACTTCTAGTTCTTAGGGATTAAACTTCCATGGGATGTATCCTAATTGTCTGCCACAACTTTGCTGGAAGATCTTCTGATTTTCTATGGGGTTCTGTGGCTCTTCCCTAAAAGTTATGGAAGGAGGTGATCAGGAGAGCCTGTTACAGAAATTTAATCCCTGAATGTGCAGGAAATTATGGCTAAAAGTTTTTCACCAAGATGTGTTTCTTGCTGCATCGTCAGGCTTTTTAGCAAAGTGTAGTGCTCAGCAGGTGAAGAGTATTTGTGTGCTGAAATGAAATAGATGCCACTTTAGAGATGCATTAAACATTTTTGGATATAATTCGATTTAATAAAGTCAATTCCACGACTTTGGCAGTCTCAGTAGAGCATCCCTATTACACCACTGTTTAATTTCAATTTTCCACAACAGCCATGATATTGATTACTCTTGTCAGAGTTGAAAACAAAGCAGCATCAGTAACTCAGAATAAACAATGGATTCATTGTTAGAGAAATAGACAGATAGTTAGTGTGTAATAAAGGAATCAGATACTGAAATATTGCTGCTTGGTAAAGACTTTAACAAAGTCTTCTTGAATTGTCTTCTTGAATTTCTTGTCCCATTAATAATGCATCCTTATGGCCACTCTGACGGGATTTGCCAACCGTATGCCAAATTAGGAAGACCTTTGTGTGATGTATACATGTCCATTAAAATCTGGATTTGAGATTTTGTGAATTCATTTCTGACCCTTACAGCCATGGACCAAAAACAGGCTTATTCCATCAGCTCTAGTTGTATTTGAATTCAGGTCCAGATGTTGAAAAACATTTTGCTAATATAATATGCGACCCATTTCGTCTCAACTATTCGGTTAAGCTCAGTACTTCCCAGGCTTCTTGATCATCTGGCACTATAGTTTGAAGATCTAAATCTGATTGCTATTCCCTTTGAGCTAAACTTGTGGCCAGGGGAAGAACACTGCTGAATTTACTGTTAGGATGACTTTGTTTTGAAGCTACAAGCAAGCCTAAATGAAATAAGTGAGAGATTTGATTTCTGACAGAGCTGAAAATAAACTTCAATTTCATCCCAAATCAAGAGTTTGGTTGATGATACCCATTTAGATTGCATTGAACTTGAGAGGCCATTAAAGTCAATGTTAGATTAAAAATCAAGGCTATAATTTCTGAAATACCTGTGACCTTTAGGAGCAATAAATTCACTCCATATAGAGCATGGGATAGTCAGGATAGAGTAAAGTTGGGAATTAAAAAAAAATCACAAAACTTGATTCCAACCCACAGACTGCCATTTTTACACTGGCAGGTTGCAGAGTGAGTCTGTGTCTTGTGTCCATTGTAGTTGGGAGCCTGATTTTTGCTGGCCAGGTTTCCCACGGATCAGGAAATAAAGGAATTAAATGAAGGCAGGAGCAATTAGTAGTAGTGGATTTTGTTTTAAAAGTACTATTTGCTTTGTTTTCAAAGCACTAACACAGAGGAAACAGGAGTGCTTCCCTTAGCCCCTTAAGCCTTCAGCCTTCCTAAAGTGAATTATAAGCCTTTCTTAGAATATGAATTCTGAACCTCCTGCTCCACAATCTGTTGAATCCCCCTGACCCCTGAACTCTGATCTTTGCACCCTGATGTCTGTTGCAGCCCCTCAACCTTCTGAACTTCAGAATTCACAAATCTACCCAATTGCTGGGATCGACTATGATCTTTGACTGTTGCCTTCAGCTACTGACTTTCTAACTGAGCAAAAAGTCTACAACACCAGGTTAAAGTCCAGCCAGTTTATTTGATAGTAAACCCACAAGCTTTTGGAAACACTGTTCCTTCATCAGGTGTGTGGAAGTTCTGATCAAGGAAGAGCATATAATGCCTCTATATGCCCTTCTCTGTTCAGAACCTTCCACGCACCTGACGAAGGAACAATGTTTCTGAAAGCTTTTGTGTTTACTATCAAATAAACTGGTTGGACTTTAACTTGGTGTTGTGAGATTTTTTACCGTGTTTACCCCAGTCCAATGCTGGCATCTCCACATCATTTCTGAGCAGCAGGTCAGCTTCTCAATCTGCCTTTCAGTGTGGAAATGGAGTAGAAAAATTATAAGGCCCTGAAACTAAAATCAGCAAAATCTCTGCCTTACTGGGATTCCTGGATTTGCTCCCCTGCTATAACATTGCCCACAAATATTGACGCCATTAAATGTCCAAGTCAAATTTTACCTACATCCATGTCACTACAAAACAAAGTATTCAGCATTAGCTGCAGGAGATGTGGAATACAAGCTTATGGTGAAATTAATTCTACCCTTTGCTTAATGGGATTGTTCTAAACTATTACACACAATTGTAATATTTGAATTTTTTACTTCTAAATTTCATTTTTTCATTTATTTTACCATACTTTGGGATATAGATATTGCTGACAGGGCAAGCATTTATTGTCCACCCTTGGTGATACTTGAGAAAGTGCTGGTGAGTCTTCTTGAAAAGCTGCAGTCTTTGTGGAGAAGATACTCCCATGATCTGTTGATAAGAAGCTCCAGCATTTTGATTCAGTAACAATGTTGGAATGACAATGTACTTCCAAGTCAGGATGGTGTTCAACATGAAGAGGACTCTGGAAGTGATGGTGTTCCCATGTATTCATCCTTGTCTTTTTAGGTGATGGAAAATCAGTAAGAAGTCTCACAGCACAAGATAAAGTCCAACAGGTTTATTTGGTATCATAAGTGCTGCTCCTTCATCAGTTGAGTGACCAGCACTCCAAAAGCTCATGATTCCAAATAAACTTGTTGGACTTTAAGCTGGTGTTGTGAGGCTTCTTACTGTGTCCACCTCAATACAAGGCTGGCATCTCCACACCATGGAAGTATCAAGTTTTGGAAGTGTTGTTGAGAGAAGTTTTGGGGATTTGTGCAGTACATTTTATAGCTAATACACTCTGCAGCAATGGTCTGGCAGCACTGGAAGGAATAGATGTCTGAGCTGTAGATAGAATGTTGCAAAAGTAGACTGAGGTAGTACCAGAAGGGGAGTTAAGATAGGTCAGTGAGCGCAATGATGATGGCTGCATTTGATGTGAGTTAGGACATGGACATTTGACTTATTGATGAGCTCACGTTTAAGGAAGATGGACATTGGCCAGGAATGCATTGGATTAGTCAAGTTTACAGATAACAAATCCGTGGATGAGGGGTTAAGAGACAGCAATGAAGATAAACAGTGTTACAGAGATGAAATCATTTGGTCTTGATGATGGAGAGATTATGGGTTGGAAGCTCAGCTCAGGGTCAAATGGAATGTTAAAGTTTCCAAGCTGCAAAAGAATCACAAATTAAGGTAAAAGAGAACCATAAAATCCCGCTGGCATAAAGGATAGCAAGAATTTGATGCTAGATTTTATTATCTGCCCCTCTTGTCACTCTCTTGTCAATCAAGAGTCTATCTATCTCGACCTTAAAAATATTCAGTGACCCAACTGTATTGCTCTCTGGGGAAGAGAATTCCACAAACTAATAATTCTCCAAGAAAAAAAATTCTCCTCATCTCTGTCTTAAATGTGACACTACCCCCCTTATTTTTAAACTGTGTCCCCTTTCTCTAGTCTCTCCCATAAGGGGAAATGTCCTTTTGGCCCTTTATATTTCAATATACGCGACAGATCTTGTATATTTCAATAAGATCATTTCTCATTCTTCTACACTGCAATGGATACAGTGAAGTATCAATTTTTCCTCATAAGACAATCAGTCATCCCAGGAATGAGTCAACTGAGCTTTTTCTGAACTGCTTCCAATGCCATTATTTTCTTTTTCAACTGGGGAGGCTAAAACTGTACACAATATCCCCAGACGTTTCATTAAGACCCTATACAGATAATTTAATATTTCATCCTCCTTGCAATAAGTGCCAACATTCCATTTGCCTTTTAATCACTTGCTATATGTTGCATACCGATTTTTTGCAATTCAAGGACCCAGATACCTCTGTACTGCAGAGTTAGTTCTGCAATCTCCCTTTATTTAAATAACATGCTGTTTTTCTTTTTTTCCTGCCAGAGTGGACAAGTTCATACTTTCCCACATTTTACCTCATTTGCCGATTTTCCCATTCATTTAACCAACCTATATCCCCTTGTAGACTTATATCCACTTCACAACTTATTTTTCTACCTAACTTTGTGTCCTCAGCAAACTTAGCATCCATACACCTGGTTCTTTCATCCAAGTCATTGACAAAGATTGTAAATAGTTGAGGCCTAGGCCCTGATCTCTGTAGCACTCCACTGATTACATTTGCCAACTTAAAAATGACCCATTTATTCTCCCTCTATGTCCTGGCTAATCAATCCTCTATCCGTATCATTGTGTTATCCCTTTCATCATAAGATCTTATTTTGTGTAATAATCTTTGATGTACCTTGTAAAATGACATTTGGAAATTCAAGTACACCATATATGCAGGTTACTTCCTCAAAGAACACCAATAAATTAGTTAAAAATGATTTCCTTTCTCAAAACCATGTTGACTCTGCCTTATTGCATTAAGAAATTCTAAGCAATTGCTATTATCTCTTTAATAATAGATCATACTATTTTTCCATAAGCCAATTGACCTGCAATTTTCTCCTTTCAGTCTCCCTCCTTTTTTGAATAGTGAAGTTACATCCCTAAATGGCTCTTGAACTGAGTGGCTTACAAGACCATTTCAGAGGGCATTTAAAAACCAACCACACTGTTGTGGATCTGGAATAGATAGAGGTCCTGTCTGGAGACAATACACATCTCTTTAACCTGTGCTTAAAGCTCTCTCCATCATATTGTCTGTACCTTTGATTATCTGTAAAGACTCATGGTCAAACCATTATTTTGTAAATTGAGTTTGTGTCTTTATATGCACTGTTTGTGAATAGAAGTCCTACTCACCTGATGAAGAAGCAGCAAGCGCTCCGAAAGCTAATGGATTTTGCTACCAAATAAACCTGTTGGACTTTAACCTGGTGTTGTGAGACTTCTTACGATCTAAAATAGGCCAGACCAAGTAAAGATTTCCTTCCTTAAAGGACATGGTGAACCAATAGGTTTTAATGCCAATGGTTTTATCAATGAACTTTTTAATTCCAGATCTTTATCAAATTAAAATTTTGTAACTGCCATGGTGGGATTCAAATCTAAGCCCCCTGAAAACTACTCTGGGTCTCTGAATTATTAGTCCCACAATAATATTACCATACCAGCTCCCTTAGAATCCTTCTCAGAATCTAGGGTCTATTTTTTCAGCAACCAGTTATTTTAAGAACCTAGGGCAAAGTCCATCAGGACCTGGTAACTTGGCAACTTTTAATTCTAATAATTTCCTCAGTACTCTTTCCCTGGTCATTGTAATTATTGTAAGTTTCTCCCTTCCTTTTATTTCTTGATTTAAAATTATTTCTAGGTTGTTATTTGTGCCTTCGATACTGGAGACTCGGACATTTGTCTTGATAAAGAGGCTTTCTCAAAATGGCAGAAGTACCCAAAAAATCATGGACGGAATTTTCCCGTCCAGCCCGATATGGGAATTGTAGCAGGCAGGACATGCACAAGGCACAGGTCTGTTGATCTTGAATGGGATTTTCCAGTGTTTCAGTGTAACTGAAAAATCCTACCCCATTTGTCTCTCCCCCGAACATAACATGTCCTATTTTGCAGTGATGGAAATGGGGGCAATTCAGATTTTGTGCGTGCATGGTTCATGGAGGCAGCTAGTTATTTAAGTCATCAACTGCATCCACTGAAGTTAAATTTTGGTAGGCCAGGAATGTGAAACCCAAATTGTGCAGAGTAGACCTGCTAAGTACAGTCCTGAACTTTGTGAATTTCTTTTAGAGAAATAAGATACTCCTTTGAATCTGGTCCTAGGGTGTTGAATGAAATAGCCAAATAGACATCATATTGCTTTGTTACCATAAGCTGCTTGATATAAATCAAAGTAATATGATGTTTACCCAGCTGCCTTCATTAACCAATCTTGTAATTGCTTCAAAAAATAAGTTAGAATAGTAAGAGAGAACTTTTTCTTTTTCAGGATCCATGCTGAATGTCTCTAGTAACTCATCTATCATGGACACCATTCAGAATATCTGTCGTGATCCCTTAAGCACCCTATTACCTTCAAACTAACATTTTCCACTAGATAAAAGCTTGTGGAGTTGTTGGAAAAATATTAGACTGGTTTTAAATTAACTAACATTACAAGATATAAAGTTAAACTATCTTGAGAAAAAGAAAGGTCTTGGTTTTAACAATATACAGTTCACTTACTATGCTGTGAAGTAATAGGCAGAGCAATTAGAGAATTAGGACAATTTGATATAAAACAGAAGCACTATATTGACCTTATATATGACTTTGTTTAGGCCTTATTTTGAATACAGTATCTAGCTTTGGTACTTTCACATGACTGTGGTTTGAAAGTTTTGAAGAAGATATGGTAGAGGGCTATAATAATAATGCCCAGCTTAAACCATCTTTGATAGACTTAAAACATCTTGGCCCATTTACTTTAGAGAGTGCAACTATTGGGACACCCTGAGATATATGATGGAGGTATTTAAATAACAAAGAGACCAGCCCAAATGAGTACAGGTACAGTACTTCAAATTAGATGGGTTGGAGTGAACATGTTATGCAAGAGTAGAGCTAGGCTTGTTTATTTATTTGCAGGATGTAAGCATCAGTGGCTAGCAGTAGATAGTATAAAAGCAAAGGAAAGAGCATACTATGTGCTAGGAACAGTGGGAAGCCAAGGATTGGGAAGCCTTTAAAAGCAAGCAGAGGACAATTAAAAAAAACAATGAGTGGAGAAGATGAAATATGGGGGTAAGCTAGCTAGTAATATAAAATAAGATTGCTAGAGTTCTTTTAGATATATAAAATGTAAGAGAGAGGCAAGAATGGACATTGAACCACTGGAAAACAAGACTGGAGAAGTAGTAATGATGGACAAAGAAATGGCAAAGGAACTGAATGGATATTTTGTGTCAGTCTTCACGGTGGAAGACACCAGTAACATATCAGAACTTTAAGAGAGTTGGAGGTAGAGATAATTGTAATGGCTATCATTAAGGAGAAAGTGTTAGGGAAGCTGAAAGGTCTGAAAGTGGATAAATCACCCTGACCGGATGGACTACACCCGAGGGTTCTAGAAGAGATAGCTGAGGAAATTGTGGAGGCATTAGTGGTGATCTTTCAGAAATAACTGGAATCAGGGAATGTCTCAGAGGACTAGAAAAAAGCTAACGTAACACACATTTTTAAGAAAGGTCAGAGGCAGAAGATGGGAAATTATAAGTCAGTTAGCCTGACCTTGGTTGTAGGTAAGATCTTGGAGGATGAAATTGTGGAATACTTGGAAATGCATGGTAATATAGGGCTGAGTCAACATGGCTTTGTTAAAGGAAGTTCATGTCTGACAAATCTGTTAGCATTCTTTAAGGAGGTAACAAAGAGCTTAGACAAAAGAGAGCTAGTAGATGTGATTTATTTGGATTTCCAGAAAGTCTTTGACAAAGAGCCTTGCAGGAGGTTGCTAAATAAGCTAAGAGCCAATGATGTTAGAAGCAAGTTACTGACATGGATAGAAGATTAGCTGACAGACAGAAGGCAGAGAGTGGGGATAAGGGGATCCTTTTCAGGATGGCAACTCATGACAATATTGTGCTCTGTATAACTTGGAATGTTCCCTTAAAGCCAGAGGGGTCAGTGTTGGAATTACAACTTGTCACATATACATTAATGATCTAGAAGATGAAACTAAGGGCATGATTGCTAAATTTGGGGATGATACAAAGATATGTAAAAGGACAAGTAGTGTTCAAAAGTGGAGAGGCTGCAGAATGACTTGGACAGGCTAGGAGAGTGACAAAGAAGTGGAACATGAACTGGAGTGCTGGAGTTTAGAAGGATGAGGGGGGATCTAATTGAAACTTACAGAATACTGAGAGGCCTGGATAGAGTGGATATGAGAGAGGACATTTCCAGAAGTGGGAGAGACTAGAACTTAAGGGCACAACCTCAGAGGGAAGGGATGTTCCTTTAGAACAAAGAACAAAGAATAACACAGCACAGGAAACAAGCCCTTCAGCCCTACAAGCCCACGCTGCCCATTTTAATACTCCAATCCTTCTTTTACCTATGACTTTTGCCTACATCTCATGGACTCCACAATGTGCCAGATTAAGGAGATCTAATTTAGGGACAATTTATTAACACCAATCAGCCTAAAAGCACGTTTTTGGGATTTGGGAGGAAACCGGAGCACCCGGAGAAAACCCACGCAAGCGCGGGGAGGATGTGCAAACTCCCACAGGCACTGACTCAAGTCAGAGAACTGACCCAGGTCCATGTATCTGCACAGCAAACAGTGATAGTCACTGAGCTGTCATATTGCCCGTCAGTTGGTCCAGTTTAAGCATACACTAGCAACGTGAAGCACTAGGCAACTCTCGAAACAATATTCAAGAGCAGCCCTCGCACAACCCACCATGTGTATGTCCCTTGTTGGCCAACAAGGCGGACTGAACCACCTGTGGATGTAAAAAAAAGACATCAATAAACATACACAGCTTATACAGACATTCAGGGAAGATCCCCAGAAGCTCAAACGTAAGACAGGTGAGCCATACAATATGTTGGACTGCCCATAGAAATCTATTGATTCCCAGGAACGTCCTGAGTTCTTGATCCTTATTTAGAATGTTGTTTTGTATCCCTCCACCTCTAGTCTATTCATGTGCCTATCTAGGTAAGCCTTAAACAACTCTAGCATGCCTGCCTCCACCACTGTACTTGGCAGTGTATTCCAGGCTCCCATAACTCTGTGTGAAAAACCTCCCTCTAACATTTGAATTATACCTCTCCCCTCTCACCGTAAGTCCGTGGCCCCTCGTGATTTTTGTATCCAACTTGGGAAAAAGCTTCCCACTGTTCACTCTATCTATACCCTTCATAATCTTATATACCTCTATCAGATCTCCCCTCATTCTCCGTCTTTTCAGGGAGATCAGCCCCAATTTGCCCAGTCTCTCCTTATAGCTAAGACCTTCCATACCAGGCTGCATCCTAGTAAACCTCCTCTGCACTCTCTCCAGGGTCTCCGTGTCCTTCCATTAGTACGAACTGGACGTAGTACTCCAAATGTGGTCTAACCAATGTTCTATACAACTGCAACATTAGACGCCAGCTTTTATATTCTGTACCCCTTCTTATAAAGGCAAGCATACCATAAACCTTCTTCACCACTTCTCCACGTGTACTGCCACCTTCAAGAACTTGCTTACTTGCACACCTAGGTCCCTCTGCATTTCTATCCTTTTAATAGTCCTACCATTTACTATATAACTTCCCCCTTCATTATTTTTTCAAAATGTACCACTTCACATTTATCTAGATTAAATTCCATCTGCCATTTCTGTGACCAATTTACCAGTCTATCTATATACTGCTGTATCGTCTCACACTGCTCGTCACTATCAGCAAGTCCAGCCATCTTCATGTCATCTGCAAACTTGCTGATCACATCAATTACTCCCTCTTCCAAATCATTTATATATATTACAAACAGTAAAGGTCCCAGTACTGAGCCCTGCGGCACACCACTAGTCACAGACCTCCAGCTAGAAAAAGACTCTTCCACTACTACCCTCTGTCTCCTGTTACTAAGCCAGTTCTCAATCCATCTAGCCACCTGTCCTTATAATCCATGAGCCTTAACCTTTTTCACCAACCTACCATGAGGGACTTTGTCAAACGCCTTACTAAAATCCATATAGACAACATCCACGGCTCGTCCTTCATCAACCGTTTTTGTCACCTCCTCAAAAAAATTCTACAAGATTTGTAAGGCATAACCTCTCCTTTACAAAGCCATATTGCCTGTCACTAATCAGATTGCCATGTTCTAAATGCATATGTATTCTATCTCTAAGAATCCTCTCCAACAACTTCCCTACCATTGACGTCAAGCTCACTGGCCTATAATTACCTGGGTTATCCCTAATACCCTTTTTAAACAACAGTACCACGCTATCCTCCAGTCCTGTGGAACCTCACCTGTGTCCAAAGAGACAAAGATTTGCGTCAGAGGCCCAGCAATTTCATCTCTCGTCTTCCTAAGCAGCCTGAGATGAGGAGGAATTTCTTCAGCCAGAGGATGGTGAATCTGTGGAACTCTTTGCTGCAGAGGACTGTGGAGGCCACGTCATTGAATGTCTTTAAGACAGGGATAGATAGGTTCTTGATCAATAAGGGGGTCAAGGGTTACAAGGACAAGGCAGGAAAATGGGGATGAGAATCATACTGGCTATGATTGAATGCTGCAGCAGACTCGATAGGCTGAATGGCTTAATTCTGCTTCTACATCTTATGGCTTTATAGCTAGGGCAGAATTTATGGCCCATCCCATGGTGAGCTGCCATCTTAAATCACTGCAGCCCTGAGGTATAGGTACACCATAGTACTATTAGGGAGGGATATTAGGAGATTCTTCTATTTACAGTAAATTGTAGACTTATGAAACAAGTTGCTGACTCTACAATGAGATTATTGTATGTTGTTTTGTTTAAGAAATACGTTATTTCCTAGCTAGAAAAATATCACACTTGACATAAGTAACATCAGTGAAGATTTGATAGATTGAATAGCCTATTCTATAAGTAACTTACTCTGATTCTCTGACATTTGTCTGCCTTGGAAGGATTACTCGAACGTATAAATATGTAATAAAAACAAATTTCTGTGGATTCTGGAATCTGAAACCAAAAGAGGAAATGCTGGAAAACTCAGCAGATCTAACAGCATCTGTAAGGAGAGAAAAGAGCTGATGTTTTGAATCCAGACGACCCTTTGTCAAAGCTGAAACTTTTAATGCAGGAAAACATTAATTACATTTGTGGCTTTAAGGGAACATTCCAAGTTATACACAGCAGAATAGTGTAATATGCATACCAAATCTTTATTAAGCAAACACCTTGCAACTAACTGTGGTGAATGATCATAGGAGATCTGCAATCTATAAATCTTACAAAAATGGAGACAAGAGCCACTGAGAACTGAATACTGTTTGCAGTAATCATTGGAAGAAGAGCACATTTGGGCAAATGTGCTTCAGATTAAATTTGAATAAAATTGCCTGAGGCACAGCAATATAAAACACATAGACTTTGACTATAATGTTGATTAACTTGTGAAAAGAGATTCAGTTATGGTTTTGTTGACAGTAAACTAATTGTTTTTTCTCGTGAACAAACATGACATGATTTATTGATGATTGTTGGTCACACCTCTGTTGAGGTTAAATTTGTCCATGTTTCTCAATGCAGAAAATGTATTGTGTCTTTCTTAATCAGGTAAATTTGATGAGATTGAATGACCTTGGAAAATGTTACTGCATTAAAGGTGCTATATAAATACATATTGTTGTTTATTGGATAGAGGCAATGAACTCCTTCTGAGTTAATACTAAGAAATACAATAACAGAAAGATTCATCACGAATTTAAATTACAGGTCTAACTATAGTGAGGAAAGTTTGTCTGAATTAAAAATAAAATTACTCTGAATTTTATGCCCATCATTGGACTGTAACATTTTCTATTCGAGCAGGGAAGCTTAACATTTTAAATCTAACACTGGAAAATGAATCTTTTGTTCAGTGTTATTGTTACCTACGAGTTGGGAGGATGAAATGATTAGATTAAAAACACTATCACTAATTCAGGACGTCCCAGAGCGCGTTTCAACCTTTGCAGTACTTTTGATGTAGTGCCTATTTTATTATATTGTCGGGAAACATACTGTACTGTCGAGGCAATGACGGAGCAGATTATATGTGCATTGTTAGAGGAATATCTTCCATGGATTTCCATTGATCTTAAATTACGTCTTGGAAGAGAGAAAAAGCAGTTAATTGCACCACCAATTCATTTCATTGTTAGTACATGAGCTTCCCTCCGCCCCACCCCCATTGCTTTAACGAGGAGATTGCGTCGAAATGGGTTCGCCCCCTCCCCAAAAGAGAAAAAAGAGAAAGAGTCCCTTTGATTCCACAGAAGGTAACAGTTAATAATAGAGTTGCTCAAACTTCAATGCTGGGAATGAAGGGTGGCTGCCTGGCATACCTGTGGCTGCTGTTACAAGGTGGCGCCTGTATTCCTCGTATTCAGACAGCAGGCTGCCCAACCTGTCTCCCAGCATTTGATCCAACTCATCTTAGCTTTCATGGGATCTAGATGCCGGCTCATCTCATTCCCTCAGCGAGGGGTTGGAGGCCACGATGACAAGCCTCCCATCCCCCCCGAGGGGAGGGGCGGGTCTTTCTTCTGTTCCCGTGCATATCTCAGCCACAATCTCGCCTTGTCCTCCTGGCCCGCCCGTCATCACTCGCCTCCCACCCATCCCACCGGCTGTATTAGCCAGTGAGTGGAATTAGCTGCTGCATAAACAAGGGGCAGCGCCTAGTGCCTTTGGGCACATTACACGCTGCAATCCGCCTTCAACCACGTCAATAGGCCAAACGTGGCTGACCAGTCACCACTCCACAATCCGTGAAATAGGATTTTTTTCTCTTAAATGTCCAACATGACAGCATTAGACTTAAAAAAAAACATATTTGTAGCTTACTTTGAATTCCCAGAAACATTATGTTGTCTTGGCTGCTATATATATTGCATGTTTAATATTTGCACTGCAACATTAAGAGCCAGACAACCAGATTATACAAAAGCTACGATGACATTTGTTGATTATATTTTCCCCTAATAATAGCATATTTATTCGCCAAGCTGATTATAAATAGCCGCATTCCTGCAGGAAGCAGAGAACAAATACTTACTGTTGTTAAATGTTGATTGGGATTAATCTAAAAATCACCAAGGATTTGAATTTATTTAATAACCCAATTAATAATCCCCATGCACTGGAAACAGGCCGAGGTTTAATCTTCAGAAATGGGCAGTTGCAGGTTCCTTTCCAGGAAACATCTTTCATGATTGCACATTGCATTTAATCTGAAATCCTAAATATGGGGCATTGTGTTCATTTACATGAAAAATAAATTAGATTCACGTAGTTTGTATTAATAAATAGTAAACAACTAATCATTCTATGTTCTATGTTCTAATCAGATATACAGGATCTTACAAACACATTTTAATCAAATGCTGCAGTAACTTAAGTCCTTTTTTAAAAAAGTCACGCATAATAATCAAGTAAATGATTTTATTTCTCTCTGCAGTGCTTTTCATTCAACAACACCATCTTTCATGAAGAATTTAAGTTTCATATTTTCCATCTGTCAGTATTGAAAAGGCCTGTCATCTGGAGCTTGAAGTACAGTTTGCCAACAGGCTTAGTCCACAATGAGAATACAATCTGCGATGTGTGCTGCTAGGCTCCAGGTAATCCTTCACTTTCCTCCTCAGCACTCTCAACAGCCCAGTTATGATCAGGCTTAAGTTGCATATTTTGTTTTATCAGCATTTTGCTGATGAATGCTATCAGCGCGAGTGAAATTAGATCCAGGGGATCTGAACGGGACGTTACATTACAATGAAAGTACTTCCCTTCCCAACCGCGACCTACAGTGTGGGAACGGAGTTAAAAGAGACAGGTTCAAAATTATATTTAATAACTTATCAGAGATCCTATCTAAAACAGTCTCCTCCACTTGACATTCTCACAGAATTACCACCAGTTCATGGAGAAAGGTTATTAGGTGATGATTAGAATATATATCTCATTGAAATCCAACTATGTGGACTACTGTAGCTTTTGGGGTGGAAATGGTCGTTGGGCCAAAGGAACATAGAACATAGAACAATACAGCACAGAACAGGCCCTTCGGCCTTCGATGTTGTGCCGACCAAAATAAAAAGCAATGCCCCTCCTAACTAAACCATTCCCTTCTCATCCATATACTTGGATATGGATTGGAATGGATTGTTTTTTCGTTTCAAATTATTGAAAGAGCCGATTTCAGGGATTTACTAAAAATTGGTGAAATATATTAAATAAAGTGGAGTTTGCATAAATATTTTTTCCAACTTTGAAAAAATCGGGACTCCACTTGCTCTGGAAATTTCCGGGATGAACTCAATGTGTTTTTTCATCTTTCACGCCATCTGATGTGCAAACTACTGTAGTCTCTGCCCTGTATGAATCATTACAGCGGCCTGAGACTAAAACCTTTTCTATTTCTTTCGCTAACTTCGCAGTTGACATCCCTCTCCGTCTGTCTCCTGAATGCCAATCCCACTGAGCTCCCAGGACATGGATTGAGAGTCATTGGTGGAACGTTCCTCATGCAGCTCAAACCCTCTTCATTGAGCGCCTCCGCTAAAGCCGGCTGGAATGTCCCCAAAACACTGGCAGCACGTCGATATTTACAATTCATTCCGTCAGGCGATTAAAATAGCGGATAAATAAATGTTGATTTATGAATTAAAAACCTCCTCTAGTTTGGCGCAGAATCACACGGGAGCTTCTGGAACTTGGGTAAAACAAGACTCGTGGCTTGATGAACATTTGCAGGATTGCACTCTGTCTTTCCGAACCACATGGACAGAAACGTAACATACAGTTCTTTTAGTTGACTGGATTTTATGTTATTCACAGTAAGAAGTCTCACAACACCGGGTTAAAGTCCAACAGTCAGTCCAACACCGCCACCTCCTCATCATTTTGTATTATTCAGCAGCATTCGTTAAATAAACATCCTCGGGGTAAGGAGTTTCAGATAGACCAGGCCAGGCGTGAGCGTTTTATGAAGCGAAACAGCAGAATTATAAATATAGTGCAACCCGACATAATTAACAATTACATTAAACAATACCGACGCAGTTCTAAATGCAGCAGGAATTCGCAAATTCAACCCCCAGACGAAACTTGGGAACGCTTTGTTCTTAGTTCTCCTGTCGCGGTCTGCTGGACACTTTCAATAATATTGCTCCTGAGGCTTCAGTGTCTTCCTCTGTCTAGAGCCACCTTTCCATACCCACCGAAGAAATGCTCCTTTTCTAAAATATGTATTCGAACTTTAGCTGTGACCGTCAGCACTGTCAGTCTGCAAGATTAGTGTCAGCTGCTATTTTTAAAAGGAATTCTTGAATGACTCATCATAGTTTTAGTAATTTGCGAGGAGAGTTCATTTTAATGTAGTGCATGGAAACCCAATAACAAGAAATTATATTACCTTAATTAAATGATTCTGTGAGATATAATACAAATTATTATCAAAAGCTTCTCTGATTCAATGAATTTTCAATCCTTTAGTCTTATATTAACTGGAGACTAATCTGTTATTGACTTTTTAAAGGCACTCAAAGTTTTTGTTGACAGAAATCAAATTATTCATGACCAGAAATTCTAGTTGCACAATCCAGTCTTTAGATTTTTGTCCTTCCAGGTAAAAGATTCTAACTTCCCAGTTTCCTCTTTCTCAAACTCTAATCCAAATGTTCTAAGTTGTTTCACTTTCTCATAGAAAATAGTTTGCATTAGTTCATTTAAACTTCAGATGTGAAACTTTGCTAGGAATGAATCTGTGGGCTGGATTTTAAAGTTTTAGCAGACTGAGGCAGTTGCAACAGGAAATGCGTGCTCTGCTCATCCCTGCAACCTATGTATCAACATGGTGAACAGAGAGTTGGATGGTCCATTATCAGCCATCTATTGGGATGACAGCCAAGCAGAATTACAAGGGTTACAAGGGGGTTTGGGGGCACTGCACCTAGGTACCTAGGATGGAATGTCTGGTGAAGCGGGGGGGGGGGGGGGGGGGGAGTGGTGGATAAGGCTGTGAACTCAAAGTTGGTCATGACCACCTATTTAAGTTAATTTTATTAGTCACATGTAGGCTTACATTAACACAGCAATAAAGTTACTGTGAAATTTCCAGAGTCGCCACAATATAGCATCTGTTCGAGTCAATGCTCCTAATCAAGATGTCTTTTAAACTGTGAGAGGAAACCTGAGCACCTGGAGGAAACCAATGCAGACACAGGAGAATGTGCAAACTCCATACAGACAATGATCCAAAATGGGAATCGAACCCAAGTCCTGGTGTTGTGAGACAGCAGTGCTTACCACTGTTGCCATTGTGTCACATAGAGCACTGATATCAAATTGATGGCAACTGCGAGAGAAATCCATGTGTGGTAGCTACCAATTTAATTTGAACTTACCTCCCAAGCCAGCAGTTCAGAAAGGGATGTCACTGTCTCACAGAAGAGACACAGAATGTGAAGACATTGGACTTTGTGATCTGAAGGGAAGTAAACCTTTGCCTGTAGATTCTCTGTGTCGAATAATATATTCTCCTACTATGGACTGTCTGCTGTTTTTGTCTGTTTTGTGCTTCCCTTGTGCTGCAGCAGATTCCTCATCTGGCTGGACCGAAGGGCACACCTGTCCTTGGGCAGCTGACTTTCTCTGTCTCACTCTGCTCTTTTTCCACCTCACAGCTTCCTTCAGAATGCCCAATCCAAAAGCGAGGGTTCCTCTGCTGGAGTCCCCAGCTGCCAGGATAACCCTGTGTGTAGGCTCTCCTTTGCTCACACTTTCTCCTTTATTACAGCAGCTGAGAACAATGAATAAATAAAGTCCTAACAACATCCAAATGTTGCCACCTTCACCAGCAGATTCTGCTGCTACATGCAGCCATGATCCCGCTTACAGTCCTTTTTATCCACCCCATGTTATCCCCTAATACCTGGAATAACTCACTCCCAATATTTCCCCATATGCCCAATGAGAAATTGTTCCTTGGGAACAGTACTAGTCCAGAGGCTATATGTGGGCTTGAC
The DNA here is from genome assembly GCA_024679065.1 of Sphyrna mokarran. NCBI lineage: Eukaryota > Metazoa > Chordata > Chondrichthyes > Carcharhiniformes > Carcharhinidae > Sphyrna > Sphyrna mokarran. The sequence goes on along the minus strand of JAGIQG010000002.1, from coordinate 72,445,171 downwards.
GTTCTCTGGAGTCATGTTGGGAAACTATTGGGTTTGAATTTCCCATCAAATTGTGCCTGTTTTTGGGCACAACAACTTGGTAAAGCCGAGCATGAGCTGAGGAACATGATCCGCACCCGCCTCCACTTTTCCAAAGCTCAAAAATGGATAAGATTGGGACCGAACCCAAAATGGGTGTGTTACGGCCATTTTAATGCATTTGCATGCATTTAAATTGACTTAATGTGCTGCGTGCTCACCTTTGCCAGCACTTCCCCCTTTACCATCACGTTTGACAATCCAAAATCGGTGCGAAACAGACAAGCTCCACCGAAGTCTGATTTGGGCACTCTTATCAGTGAGCATTAGTGAGGAAGTAAGTGGGTAGTGTCCGACTGCTTTCTGCTGCTCTCAGGTGTCCATTTATTGTGGCCGTTTCTTTTCCCAGGTACGTGGGAGCTCTGTGAGTGTGTGGGGGCGTGTGGGGAGCTGTTGCTCAGCAGGGTCTCCAATGTCTGACTTGCAATGCCCACCTGGGTCTCAGCTATGACCTCAGGCCTTGTGGTGTTGCTGGATCCTAGTGCACTCACTCTTCCAGCTGAAGGATGCACTCAAACTACACTGCTTCAGCCTCTCAACCTTTCAAGGAGATGTGATTGTGGGGAGCATGGGGTTGGGGGAATTGGGGGGGCTGTGAATTTGGGGAGCATGTGTCAGGGAAATTGGGGGAGTTGTGATTGTGGGAGGCATGTGGCTGGGGGAATTGGGGAGTATGGACAGTAACAGTTGATGCGCTAATGACAAGCAGTGTTCCTTAACCTCTATATATGTTCCTCTTCATCTCCAACCACCCTCTTCTTACAGAATGATGAGAAGGCTTTTCTGACGCAACAGATCTATCTTGCTGTGCTTTTGATTGCTGCCGGAGCTGAGGAGGAGAAGCTGGAGGAAGAATTGCAGGCACAGGAGGCCCGGGCTTTACCATTTGCAGGAGTAGAGAGGGACAACCACTAGAGAGAAGAGGTGGCTGCCATTTGCCGAGGGGAGGGGTAGTGTGGGGGAGGAGGCAGCAGGTGAAGAGGAGAGCAGAGACCCCTGCAATTCCATGCACAAGTGTCATTTGATTTCCCTGGCAGCGAGTTCCAGGCACCAACTACCTTTCCTGTGCAAATAAACATGTCTTGTACATCTCCTTTAAACCTTGTCCATCACATTGTGCCTCCAAGAAGTTGCCTGAAAGTGATTGAAGGAATGGCAGCCTGACCATACTATGGCTGACAGCCCAGATCTCTTCCTCTCTGGAGAGCTTTAGGCCTGGTCCTCAAAGGAGGTGAGGACCCGAAGGTCTGGCACATCACCACCTCCCCCGCCCCCCCAGTCTTCACCCTGTTATGGTCTGACTTCTCCTGTGGACTCAGTAAGAATCTGGCAACACCAATTTTAAATCCAACCGATTTATTTGATAGTAAATCTGCAAGCTTTCAGCCTTTGTAGCCTTTGTCAGGTGAATGAGATGTTCTGGTATCCAAAAGCACACATATCAGCACAGACAGTTTACAGATTGCTGATTACAATGCGAATCCTTACACCTAACCTGCCATTCAAGTCTTAAAGTGGCTAACAATGTGGGTGGGAGGAATATTGAGCACAGGTTAGAGGAATGTGTATTGTCTCCAGACAGCACAGTAAGTGCTAACCCAGGCAAGTCAGGTTAGCAAAAAAAACCTCACTTACTGTGCTGTCTGGAGACAATACACATCCCTTTAACCTGTGCTCAATATTCCTCCCACCCACATTGTTAGCCACTTTAAGACTTGAATGGCAGGTTAGGTATAAGGATTCGCATTGTAATCAGCAATCTGTAAACTGTCTGTGCTGATATTGTGCTTTTGGATACCGGAACACCTCATTCGCCTGACGAAGGCACAAATGCCGAAAGCTAACAGGTTTACTATCAAATAAATCGGTTGGATTTAAAATTGGTATTGCCAGATTCTTACTGAGTTTACCCCAGTCCAACGCCGGCATCTCTACATCAGTTCTCCTGTGGAGACAGAAGGAGCCATGAAAGAAATGATGGCATGACTCCTGCAAAGTATCAGGTGCTGGTTCTTAGAGGGCAAGTGCAGTGATACTCTTGTGGGGATATAAGGAGGTGCTTGGGCGTCAGGAGCTGGGACCGTGAAAGGTACTGGGGATGGGAAGATCTGGGACAGATTTGTAGGAAGATACAAGATGGAGTTCAGCATTCATCCTTGCTACACAGATGAGGTCATTGTCTTTTTTCCAGCACTGCTTCCTGGTTCTGCCCTGGTACTGATCAAGATGGTGACATTCTCCCAGGATGCAATTCTACCTGAGTCCCTGGGTCTGCGTCCTCCTGGGGAGAAGAGTGTGTCCTACCTCGCCTCTGTTGCAGCCAGCAGCCTCACCTGGTCACCCTCAGAAAATTAGGGATCTGGTCGTGTGCATCTTTTGTACAGGAATACATGTCTGCCTATCCATTTTTGAGTTTTTAATGAAGTTACCTCTCATTAGGGCAGATAAGCTGCAGGCAGTTGGCAAAGCATTCCAGCAAGTTCCATGCAGTTTGTTTGTTAACATTGAGAGGAAAGCAAGTGAGCACTCGCAGGTGCGCTGGGAGGGGGGTGGGGTGGTGGTATTGGGGGATGGGTTGTTCAGTGTCCCAGTGAATGAGGACAAGGGAGAGAGAGGGAAGTGTCACACAGCCATCAGAGTCCAAAGGAGTTCGAGGCCTTGTGTGAGAGGGTCCGGGGTGGAGATGAGGGGGAATTATTCTGCCTGATATCTGTAGGATGGAGAGGGGGAGAGTGGATCTCTCTGCCTGAGTTCAATGGGAGGGAAGAGGGGTCCACTGCCACTCTGTCTGAGATCAGCCCACACAAGGCCCCCATCTCCTCCAGACTCTGATATGGCTGTATGACACCTTTCTATCTCTCCCTTGTCCCCAATCATTGAGAACTATTTCCACCACTCCTCCCACCTCATCAGCACACCTGTAATTGCTTACTTGCCTTTCCTTCAAAGATCAGTGGGGAGAAAGTGGGGGTTGGTATGCTGCCACACTGCCTGAGATTGGGGGTAGAAGGGGGAAGGGGCCCGTGACTGGTCTGGGTGAGACGAGGTGGTGGATAAGGGGGTTAATAATGTTTGGGAGGTGGGGCAATGTTTGTGGGGTAAGGAGGGATGTGGCAAAGGAGTGTTATCTTTTTTTTGTGCTTGCGCAGTTGGAGGCACCAATCAAGGCTGTAGAGTTTTGGGGCACACACAGGTCTAAAAGTCGGATCTGAAACACTCCCAGTTTCAAGTCCACCCAGCACTTAGAATCAAAATGATAAAATAGGGCCCTCAGTGTCTGTTCCTGACCTTTACATGGGATTCCAAAATTGGCCCTTTACAGCTATTTGATGGCAGCACTTTAGGTATGGATTTTTCCAAGCCTACTTTTGTTCCAGCCCTACACATTTAATGCCACAGGCTACCATAACAATGATTTCTCTCTGACAGAGCTGTAACTTTATCTTTTTAACCTCTTGTCAGAATTCCCCACTGAGTCCATCTACTCTCATCACAATGTTCACTGGTTATGCTACTTTAGTTCCCATCTTATATTGATGCAGCGAGCTGTGTTGTTCATCTGTCAATATTTTGCTTCTCCAGTTGACCTTGTTGCTCTCACCATTGGTCTTACGTTTTGGCCTTAATAACACTGAATCCAACTGCTGAAAGCTTTGAACAATTACTACCTTCAAATTAATCCTGAAAAAGCAAATGTTTCAAGATTTGGGTTGGCAGAAGTTGATTTTGGCATTGAAGTAGATAGAGTTCAGTGTTAGATTTAGATGAGAGAGTTTGTAAAAAGAAACAGTTGTCTATTTCTCTGTTGATATTCTGCTTCATGTTGAATTGGAATCAGCTACTTCCACTTGGCTTGTTTTTTCATTAATTCAGGTGTTTTTTTTGTCAATATCTGGCTGGTTTATGGTTAGTGAGGCCCTGGTTTCCATTACATTTGGCTCCCTGCATTTGAACTGTTTGCTCCACAGACTTATTTATATGTTGGGATTAAGTCACCCCTTTTTGGCATTGTGTGATGGGATTGGAGCTTATTTTGGAGAGTTGTTAGTTTGGGTTGTGGGATCAGACCTTGGTTAAGGTTATGAGTTCAGGATTAGGGTTTGAGTTTCAGAGTGCAAGTTTGTGCTGAAGACTTAGCTCTTTAAGTTTAGTATTTCCCCTTAAGAATAAGGGTTGGAATTAGGATTTGGGATTGGATTGATGATTAGTGTTTGGGCAAAATTTAGGTGTGGAGATATTAAAAGTTGGCTTTCAACTTTGGGGCCAAGTATGTGTCCATGTGGTTATGATCAAGATTGGAATTAGGGTTGAGGTATCTAACAGTGAAGATTTGGGATTGGGGATAAAGTCTCAGGGATTTTGACCATTGAGTCAGGATTCAGATTAGGATTAGAGATGATATTTTGGGATTGCGGCTTGGGTTAAGGGCCAAGGTCTTGATTAAATTTATGTCACCCTTAGGTGAAGTTAGGATTAGGATAAGGAATGTTCTAGGTTTGGGGTTAGGATTTGAATAGGGTTATTATATTGACAATAGTGAATATGGCGAATGAGTCCTTTGAGGGCTATTTGATTGTGTTGAAGTATCACAGGTGCATTCTGGCATTTCTAACCCCTCTACGTACAGTCTGATATGCTTCTCACTTCTGAAGTGTACTTTGAGTAAGTTTCTGAGCCTCTTCCTGGGCTGCAATGCTTTTATTTTCTGCTTTTTTGGAAGAATACATTAATATATTATATAAGTGAGTGCAGTTTTTGGGCCATGAGCACTGACCATTGCCAAATCTCCTGGGTATGATGTACAATTGCTCTTTTAAAACTATGTGACTATGAGAACCATCCTAGGCAAGATGCAGCATTATCATCATTTAGGGATTGGGGCACACATAGGTATACCTTCCAGTAGATTATGTACAGTTACACTTCTGGTGCAGAGTTCTCTGAGTCAGTTTTCTCTCACATAAGCTATATGACTGTAGATGGCATCACACATAAGCGATTATACAAACATACAAATGAAGAGCTGACATAGGCCATTTTGTTCCTCAAGCCTACTTTGCCATTTAATAAGTTATTGGCTGATATATTTGTGCTGCAAATTCCATTTTCCTGATAAACTTTGATTCCCTTGCCTAACAAGAATCCAACTACTGCTCCTTAAAAATACTTTCTAAGGCAGAGAGGTTCTAAAATCATACAATTTTCTGAGAAAAAATAATTCTCCTCAAGTCTGTCCTATAAGTGTGACTCCTAATTTTAGAATGGTGCCCTCTAGTTCTGGATACACCAACAAAAGAAAAATCCTTTCCACACCCACTTTCTCAAGACTGTTCAGGATCTTATATATTTTAAGTCACCCTCAATCTCTGAAACACCAGCAGAAACAAGTTCAGTCTGTTCTCTCTCCTCATAAGACAACTTTCTCATTCCAGATACCAATGCAGTAAATCTCATCCAAGCCGTCTGCAATGCATTTACATCCTTCTTTAAATAAGACCAAAACTGCACTCAATATTCAAAATGTGGTCTCCCAATTGCTCTGTATAACTGAAGCATATCATCCTTATTTTTATGTCCAATTCCTCTATAATAAAGGATAGCATTTCATTAGCCTTTTTAATTACGTGCTGTACCTGCATACTAACATTTTGTGACTCATGCACTAGAATACATTGATCCCTCTGAACCTCGGAATCATGCAGCTGTTCTCTATTTAAGTAATACTCATTTTTTTTATTCTTCCTGTTAAAGTGAACAACTTTGCATTTTCCTACATTATACTCCATCTGCCAATTTTTTGCCCACTTACTCAGCCTATCTATATCTGTTTGCAACCTCCTTATGTCCTTTTAACAATATATTTTGCTATCTATCTTTGTGTCATCTGAAAATTTAGCCAAGGTGTCTTCACTGTTCTTATCTAAGTCATTGGTAAACATTGTAACAAGCTGAGGCTCCATCACAGATTCTTGCAGGACTCTCCTTGCCACTTCCTGACAATCAGAAAAAGATCCTTTTATGCATACTTTCTGTTTTCTGTCAGCCAGGATGTTTTCTATCCATTTTAATATGTTATTCCTTGTACGATGAATTGTAACTTGCACAATAATCTTTTCTGTGGCACCTTATCAAATGTCTTCTGGAAATCCAAGTACAGCACATCTGTAAACTGCCCTTTTAACCACAGTGCAAGTAATTCCTTCAAAGACCTCAAATTAATTGGTTAAAAATTGTTTCTTTTTACAAAACCATGTTGACTATTCCTAATTACCTTGAACTGTTCTAAGTACCTAACTATAACCTCCTTCATCATTGATTCTAATACCTTCCCCATGGTACATATCAAGTTTTCTGTTTCCTGCATCCCTCCTTTCTTGGTAATTTATTTCTGTTAGACTTTCTGTTTTGAAGACTTAGAAATGAGAGGCCCAATGTTGTCTCAGAGTTTGGGTTAAGATTTTGAGGCTGCTGTCTTTAACATTATGGAGGTTATGATTAGCTCCTGAGCAAGTAATAAGGGGATTAGATCTTAAATTAAGAATGATAGTTAGAATCAGGTTCAGAGTATGCTCTGAATTATCTTGAACTCCAGGGGTTTCTGCCTTTGACTTTCTGATTGGGACTGACCTTCTTTTGTATTCCTGGTTCAGAGCCTTTGTTGATAGGGTTTCCAGTTTTGTAATCCAGTATCTTTCTTTCCCTTTGTGAGGTTGTATAATTAATGCTGCTTTTGTGTCTCATGATTTCCAGGTATTCTGTTCCCAAAAATGTCTGCTGATGCTTTTACCTTTTCCCTACTAATGCCACTGAATTGTGTACATCAGTGTTGTCCAATATATGCCATACATTGCAACTTAGTCACATAGATGTGGTGAATTGAAGTTATTTAATTTTAGAACCACATAATATTGAGTTGTTTTAAAGTTGCAGCAGCAGGTATAAGTATTGATGTCAGTTGCTATTCTGTTATTTTTCAGCTATCGCTAATTCAGCATGGAAGAATCAACCATATTGTTGTATGATAGGAATCTCATATCAGAAGTGAACATGTTTATCAAAGCATTGTTCAGTTGTCAGGTTCCTCATAACCTGAAAGCTGAAGGGCCACTTGCTCAATGAAACCAAAAAAAACCTATTCTTTGTTACATTCTCTGTTCCTGTACTCTCTGAATACTTCTAAATTATGGCACATTTATATCTGCAGGGACACTCTGTGATATGCTGTAAAAGCAGGGCTGACCTTCTAAAGATATTGGTGCAGTTAATCTTGAAATTTTCTTGGTGAGTCTGCTGATGCAGGCAATGATAACTGAAGAACTTCGTTTTGCTTAGCTATCACTTGGTGATTTTTGCTAAACAGCTGAGGTGCATGAGCAATGACAACGCTGTATGGCTGACAGTAAGGGTTGAAATGTACAATTTTGATAAGTTGAGGCAATACAACCATATCCAAATGTGTTCACCCTTCATCTTAATAAATCTATTGAAGCAAGTAATCTAAACAATAGGGTGCTATTATTGTGAAAGTTTGGTCATGAGCTAGATGCCTTTAGATATTTGAATGCTTCAGTTTTTCATTCCAAGCATTGTTAGTGTGAATTTCGCTTTGTCTGCCTATCCTGATGGCATTGTCTTCTGGCACAGATCATTCTTTAGCATAATGACACAGATCATTCTTTAACATAATCCAAACCCAATTTATTGGATTTCATAAAAATACCAAATCAGAATTTGCATGGCAGTCACCACAGTTCATCTCATCATTTTCATAAATTGAGTTAGAGAAAGTAACAGTCAGATGGACAAAATGGGATCAATTTTGACCCTACTTGCTTGGCAGGAACAAAACAAATGGGCAATTCAAAGCAGCTAAAGTACTTACCCGTCTTGAAGTTGAGGTAGCAAGGTAACTCTTATAAAACTAGTGGACTACTTTCTAATATATGAGGGAAGAGTTGGCTAAGGTAGACTGGGAGCAAAAACTTCATGATGGGACAATTGAAGAGCAGTAGAGGGATTTTAAAAAGATTTTTCATACTGCTCAGCAAAAGTGTATACTAGTGATAAGAAAGGACTGTCGAGAAAAGGACAATCAGCCATAGATACTAAGGAAATAAAGGAGGGTAGCAAATTGAAACAAAATGCATACAAGGTGGCAAAGATTAGTGGGAAATTAGAGGATTGGAAAAATTTTAAAGATCAACAGAAAGCCATGAAAAAAGCTGTAAAGAAAAGTACGGTAGATTATGAGATTAAACAAGGCAGAAGACAATGCCTATCCTGATGGCATTGTCTCCTGCCTTGCTATAGCTTGATTGACACAGATCATTCTTTAACATAATCCAAACCCAATTTATTGGATTTCATAAAAATACCAAATCAGAATTTGCATGGCAGTCACCACAGTTCATCTCATCATTCTCATAAATTGAGTTAGAGAAAGTAACAGTCAGACGGACAAAATGGGATCAATTTTGACCCTACTTGCTTGGCAGGAACAAAACAAATGGGCAATTCAAAGCAGCCTGCGGCAGTTGTAGATGCACCAAGTTTGGTGGTGTTTAAGAGGTTAGTAGATAAGTTTATGGACGAAAAGGGAATGGTTTAAGTTAGAGGGTCATTGCTTTTTCCTAATTGGTCGGCGCAACATCGAAGGCCGAAGGGCCTGTTCTGCGCTGTAATGTTCTATGTTCTAAACCACTCAGAATATAAAAACAGATAGCAAAACTTTCTAAAAATATATAAAACAAAAAAGAATGGCTAAAGAAACATTGGTCGTTTAGAGAATGAAAAGGGTAATTAGTTACGGGAAATGAGGAAATGGCTGAGGCATTGAATAGGTATTTTGTGTTGGTCTTCACACTGAAAGACACAAATAATATGCCAAAAATTGAAGACAAGGCTGCTCTGGCAGGTGAGGACATAGAATTGATCATTATCACAAAAGAAGTAGTGTTGGGCAAGCTAATAGGCCTAAAGGTAGACAAGTCTCCTGGCCCTGATGAAAGGCATCCCAGGGTACTAAAAGTAGTGGGGGGGGGGGGGGGGGGGGGGTGGGAGGAGTCAGTACTAGCAAATGAACTCATGGTATGTTATCAAAATTCGCTGGATTCTGGGGCAGTTCTGGCAGATTGGAAAATAGCAAGTGTGACACCACTGTTTAAAAAATGAGGTAGACAAAAGGCAGGTAACTATAAACCAGTTAGCTTAACTTCTATAGTAAGGAAAGTGCTTGAATCTATCATCAAAGAAGAAATTGCGAGACAGCTGGAAAAAAATTGTCCCACTGGGGAGATGCAGCATGGGTTTATGGAAGGCAAGCCATGTTTAACTAATTTACTGGAATTCTTTGAAGACATTATAAGTACAATGGACAATAAGGAACTGGTGGATGTGGTGTGTCTGGATTTCTAGAAGACATTCAACAAGGCGCCACACAAAACGCTACTGCATATGATAAAGGTGCATGGTATTACAGGTAAATGTATTAACATGGGTAGACGATTGATTAACAAACAGAAAGTTAAGAGTGGAGATAAATGGTGTTTTCTGATTGGTGATCAGTGACTTGTAATGTGGCTCAGAGATCAGTTTTGAGATTGCAATTGTTTATAATTTACATTAGAACTGAGTTGAGGGGGAACATCTTCACCCAAAGAGTGGTGAATCTCATTAATTCACTGGCCAGTGAAGTGGTAGAGGTTACCTTGTTGAATTTTTTTAAGACAAACATAAATAGATTTCTGAACAGTAAAGGAATTAAGGGTTATGGTGAGTGGGTGGGTAAATGGAGCTGAGTCCATAAAAAGATTAGCATAACCTTATTGAATGGCAGAGCAAATTCAAGGGGTCAAATGGCCTACTCCTACTCCTAGTTGTTATGTTCTTACGTCATGTCTTAATGACATGTCCAAAACCTAGCTTCTATTTTTAATGGGCTGTATGAGTGGGAAGCGGCAGTGGGTTTTCCATCAACCCAATAGTGAAAGGAATTGGGACCAGAAAAAGCCCAAAAATTGTGAATTAATTTTTCTTTTAAACGTTTCTTGCAAGCATTTTAATTATAGCTGCAGGAGAAGTAGTAAGTCAGAATACAAACTGCAATGTTTAAATCTTCACTGCCTTGATCTTGTGCAACTAACAACATCCACCAACCATCCCATCCCTGCCAATTGATGCTAATACCAGCATTTGAGTGCATGCAGTGGGCAGCCTGTGAGCTACATGAATTTCCACTGCTTTACGAATTCAACAAGGTGGCAATTTGATTAGTAGAACTGTAAAAAGAGGTCCAGGAGTTAAAGCACATTGGTCTTATCTTTGGAATACTTTCTAACCCATAGTCATGCCGAACTCAGCTGATCCCGAGTTAAATTATGGTCTCCGTTACAAGTTTTGCAAACTTCTCAACTTAGTTTGTAAAGCTAGAATTACAACTTAAACCTATCATATAGAATTTAAAAAAAACTTCAAATAATTTGAAAAGCATATTTAGCACTCTTAATGACTATGTTTTGCATTACAGACCAGGCAAGTCAACAAAAGAGGTACAGTTTTTATTGCATTCCAAATCAGAACAGTTTTTCTAGATGAGTGATGAACATGATTGGATTCTCCCAGCTTGTTATTAACACTGCAACTAGTTCCATTTTAGTCCAGGATACATAGCATATAGGATGGACATGGCTAAAAGCAAATTACTGAAGTATGTCCACTTGTGTAAGCTTAGGTAATTGGATTTTATTTTTAGTTGGGTGCACTGATCCATCTCCTTGTCCTGGGGACACAAGTTGCCACTCTTAAGTGCTTATCCTTCATCAGACTCTTAACTGAGTGGCAAAGCAGAAAGTTTTAATACCTTTCTATTCTTCACCTGTCATCTTTGCAGACTTAATGACATGTAAATTGCATCACATGTCAGATAATTTCAAAACCCTCTAAGCTGGGTTTATGTTTTTTCCGCTGTATTTCCACTGAATATTGATATTTTTCATAAACGTATTACTTAATAAGTTATAGCCATCTTCAGTAAGAAAAACCCTCAGCATTGTTTGAGAAACAAATGTGCTCTCAGAATATGTGCTGTCTAAATGACAACTATCTTATGTGTTTTCAACAAGCATAACCAGACCATTGTTCTGTCAACAGACTGATTAATCAATGTAAAATCTAAACTGAGGTAGTTCCCGAAGATTATTACAAATGCAAATTGCAAAATGTATTTGCAAGCTGTTAGTTTGGAACTTTTATGGAAGAGTGAGGATGCAATGTTATTTACTGCAGTGAACTGATACTGTGCAACACTTGTGTGTGAACATTTGCAGCATGTGTGCGAAATTCTTTAGTCCACTGTTTTAAGATATATCAGCCTATTAATTAAACACTTTAATACTTTTGTTAAAATTGTTGAATTAAATTTTTTATAAAGATCAGACATTAGTAAATTTGTGTTGCACAAATTCATTCCAATAGATTAATTGGAGAATAATATTTAAATCCAATTAATGCATGATAACAATTAACTTATGTTTATGAATATTAATCATTTAAATAAATAAATATAAAACATTCAATACTTGGAAGAAAAGTTTCAGAAAATGATACAAAACGTTTGGCTGAGAATAACCTATGTTCAATAAAAGATGATTGTAATGGAATCAGCAGTTAATTGACCAGTGACCATTTAGCAATGATTAATTAGTCATTAACTTGGACAGATCATTAATCATGTCCTAAAAGGAAATACTTCGACAATAAGCAGTCTGCATCTAAAACTAAACCTGATCAGCAATTTCCATGCAAGAGCCTCATTATTTAGATGGTTCCATAGCTGAAAACAAATAAAAAAAACGATAGATTGAAGTCCAGAATAAAATGACTATATATTAAATAATATTAAAAAAAAGATATTTCTCCTGAATTATTCCATATTTTGCATCTTCCTTTTTCAAGCAAGTGATTACAATGAACAGATTTCAAACACTCATGATCTGCTAATCTGGTATTCTTCAGGGTACTAGAAAAGAAATACTGATTAAGGATAATTTACAAGAGTTCTTTGATTTATATAACTTAAAAATTCAGTGTGCTTTATCACCATATCATGTTAAGAGTTCTCCTACTTTCAGACATGCTGTGGTGTAACGCTATATTATTAATACATGATAAAGCTCTAATTTGTGAGCTATATGATAGTATTTAATCAATGCAGTGAACCATTTTCTGAGAATATGGCTCTGATAATCAAAAACCACACAGATGGTTTAAAGTTTATTTATTATTGTCACAAGTATGCTGACATTAACACTGCAATGAAGTTACTGTGAAATTCCCAAGTTGCCACACTTTAGTACCTGTTTGAGTACACTGAGGGAGAATTTAGCATAGCCAATGCACCTAACCAGCACATTTTTTGAGGAAGTGGGAGGGAACAGGAGCAGCAACAGGAAACCTACACAGTTCCGGTAGAATATGCAGACTCTGCACATACAGTGACCCAAGCCAAGAATCAAACCCAGGCCCTGGCACTGTGAGGCAGCAGTGCAAACCACTGTGCCACTGAAATGGTCATTAATTTTTGGAACTTTTGTCCAGGTAAAAGTATTTTGTAGCACACTTTTAGCTTCCTGTTATTTCCCTTTCTCTCAAACAAATACTCATTGTCACTTAATACCAAAGTGCAAGATCATACGTAGGGTGCGAAATTCAGTGTGAAAAGCCACTTCTAGTGGCAATATAGAGACTTAGTTGTGATTGTCCTTTGTGGGTAGCAGCACTGTTGGCCACTTTCTGTGCAGTGTCAGTGAAGTAGGGTGGCACATGGAGGTGTATTTCCATGTGCACCTGAAGACATTGAAATGACATGAAGAGGCTGATGCAACACCAGGACACACATGCAGGCAGCATGTTTTCTTTTACGTTCTTGAAACAGTAAGTGCTATGAAGCAGTTTGGGACTATTCTGGGCTTTCGCAATGATACGCTGCACATGCGGTACTGTGGGTCCTCCAATGTCAATAGGGAGCAATGCTGTAGAACTATAGAAACTCTATAGTGAAAAAGAAGATCATCTAGCCCATTGAATCTGCACTGACACCCTGAAAGATCATTTTACATGAATCCCCATCCCATTCGAACTCTGTCCCCATAATCCCACACATCTACGTTAGCAAATCCACCTAACCTACACATCTTTGGACATTAAGGGGGATTTAGCAGGTTTCTAACCTGAAACTAGAGCACCCAGAGGAAACCCACACAGACATGGGGAGAACATGCAAATTCCACACAGGCAGAATTGAACCCGATGCCCTAGCAATGTGAGGCAGCAGTGACAACCACTATGCCACTGTGCCACATATATATCACTCAAACATACAGTTTGTGTGTGATTCACACCGATTAGCTCATCTTGCAAAGGCATGCTGCCCTGGCAACACCTATGCTGAGTTCATCTTGTGCTAGCCCACAATAACAACCATTTTCAGGCCTGCAAAACCTACCATGGGATGGCCATTTGGCACTTCATCTTCCACATATGGCTCATGACCCCCCTGTTGTTTTCCCACCATGTGAGATCAGAGGCTAGCCAATGAAAACCATGCAGCCACCTGTAATACAATAGTCATCAGTCTATTAAAGCAAAAGTTTCACTCTCTGGATCATTTAGAGAATCTCTCTAGTACGTGCTGGAGGAGTGTCCATATTTATGCTGATGCATTGTGTTCTACAACCTTGCAATTCTGAAGAATATCATATCTACCACTTGTGAGAGTGAGCGGCATTGCACTGCAAGACTTTGCTTCAGATATGTTGAACATCCTCCATATGCACTCCTGAGGTGCACATCAGAATTACAGTCACCAAAGTATACTTGGTGAATATCATTCAATAAAAAGTAGTTACCTTCACTAAGCGATTTTATTCAGCAACTCACAATACAAAAAAAAACTAATCACCATTTTTCATTACCTACTGCTTGTTTTGTGAGTACCCTTCCCTGATTGAGTCCTTTTATGTAGTGTTACCCAAGTAGCTGGTGAAGGTTGTTGATTTTCAGTTGAAGAAACTGCAAATGGCTTCTTAACAATCCCTTGAGTAGATCTGAACCTTGATGGCCCACATTGAGCCTGCACCGCCTCAGCATGGGTTGCAGCAATGTGGCCAGGTTGGCTGAGAAGCAGCCATTGACTCTAGCAAATCCGTCAACTTACCAGACATCTTCATGAACATCTCAAAATTTTCCTATAGTATGCTCCAATGAGGTTCTCTTCTGAACCCTTACAGCGGAACTGATCTGTGGCTTCACGCTACAAGAAGTGAACAAACTAATCAACCCTCTGAAATATATGCAGAAAATATTGGAACTACTCAGCAGGTCAGGCAGCATCTGTGGAAAAAAATTAAATTCACGTTTCAGGTCTGTTACCTTCATCAGAACTTGTTAACTGTTTCTATCCAAAAATGTTGCCTTCCTTTGTGAGTATTTCAAGCATTTTTTGTTCTTGTTTAAGATCTCCATCATTTGCAGTAGTTTGTTTTTGTATTAGAAATCCATTCCTCTCTCCTGACTGCAACCTACTTGGGCACAGTGATTCAACTCATGCTGAGCCTAACTCTAGACCATTCTTTAAAGCACAGTATCTGAGATGTTGACTGCTCTTTCTCTCAGCTTTCCTCCTGAGGCTGCAACAGCTGACCAGATGGCAATTCTTGACTATCTTAAAACACAAAAGTAACAGGGGAGAGGAGGAGTGAAGAGGACTGTAGGAGTTTCATGGTCATTCCAACAATAGTTTTAACTTCATGATTCCTTTCAAACTGAAGTAAGTAGAGAATATGCAGCAACTTACTCTCATCCTTGATGGCCATGGCATTGCAAAGTGCCACTGGATCTGTTGCATTGGTCCCAATAGTTCTAAGCACCATCTGTTCCAGGGCACTGATATGTGCAAGCATGCTGGACCTCCATTGGACTTTGGGTCACCTTTTCTGTGGCGGATGACCATCTCCTGGAAGACAGAGCGCAGAATGGCAATGAGATTGAAGGTTGTGTCTGCCATAGCTGTAGCTTTGTGGAGATAAGTTGAGGTGTGTATGCAGTTGACGTGATTAGAAGGTGTGTATGTGACGCGTAATATACTGATGTTATGGGCGAGTTTGGATGGTCAGTTCAGCATATGGTGCTATGTGGGTGGTAGGGATCTAATGCAGTGAACAGCATGAGATGTAAGTGTAAGATGTGAGATATAATGTGCAAATGCAGTCATTTCCTTGATCACCCATGTCAAACTTCTGTCATTATTGCCACATCCTGAGTACTGAAGCATTAACTACCTTTGCCATCTACACCCATTCTATTTTGAATGTGTATTCTTAATGTTATCCTACTTCTAACTAGAAAAATGCCCTCCACCTTATTGATCACTAAGCTCAGGATAGTACATTAAAATTGGGAATTCTTTGCCCGGCATAGTGTGGTATTCTTCCAATCTTTCTGTGCTCTAATATGACTATTCAGCTGTCTGCAGTGCATTGCTGTAACTTTCCTTTTATAAGCACCACTCCTTGGCTTGTTGTGGTGTGCAGAGGATGCCAACAGTGTAATGGAGATCAAGTTTGCATAGGGGCTCCTTGTGGCAATGCTACCATCATGAGTACATGCATTTTATGTATTGTCCAAGTTGTCTCCAATTGGTGAGAGTCAGAAATTGTGACCCCTGTACTCAAAAATCAGGCAAACAAATTTCTAGCCTAAAATGTTTAATCGACTAATTAAATAGAATAGACTTGATATCAAGTGTGTTGAGGATTCAAGTTAAATGGAACTTCAAATGGAACTGGAACACAGTTTATAAACACAGTATAAAATAAAAAATAAAGTATCTAAATAAAATAATGCAGCAGGAAGTAGTGGAATTGTCTTATTATGGACTGCACCTTCATTAGTCACTGATTGTGTGGGTGATGCCAGTTAGCCCATATAAGATTCCAATGATCAATGTAAAGCAAAAAAGAACCTTCAAAACAATAATTCAATTGAAGTTATGATTGTTTTAACCATATGGGTTCATTGGTGAAGTGTATGTTTGGTTTTGGGACAATCAAACCTTTCTGTTCTTGGAATGTTTTCTCTTGCATTCAGCTCTGGATTTCTTCCAGGAAGTCTCCAACAAGCACTAATTATAATGTCAAAAGGCAAGGATGAACTTCTACTCTTTAATTATCACTTAAGCTAATCACTGAATGTTGATCTGGAATTTTCAACCGACAGAACCGGCAACATGAAGAAAGAAAATAACGTTGTACCGAATGCATTGTGGGTTTTGTTTTGGAAGGTTGCATTTCATTAAATAATATGAAGAGGTGTTTAATATGATACATATGGTTCAGTAGCAATGTCTGGTTTAAGAAGTAGATTGCTTTGAAGAATGTCAGTTTATTTATTCACTAATTAAAACCAGTTTTGCAGCACATGTTCCCACATAGATTGATTGGAGTCCATTTTACTGTGTATGAGGGAACGAGTGCAGAATGTGCAAAGTAATATTAGTGTACAGGTATGGAAAATTAGCTCGTTTAAATGCTATAACTGGTTTTTCAGAGTTTTGTTCTGTTTCCCATTGAAAAATACCTGTTCATTTTAAATTCACTGAAAGCCATTTGCAATAAACTGCGAATAACAGTATAAAGCGATGTTTTTAGTGATGTACGGATGACTTATTAATGCAAAGGAAGTGGCAATAGGGGTTGATATTTCTCTGTCTGGTTTCCTGAGGAAACTGATCTCGGTGTTCATGGAAGAAAATATTTCGAGGTGAGCCATCTGGACTTGTCAAACTCCTGACTCCCTATCTAGGATGAAAAGAGAAATTTTAAAATGTAGGAGTTAAAACAAAACAGCTATATCTACCTGAATAAACAAGCAAAGATTTCACAGTACTGAAGGCTTGTTGAAGTTCAGCACAGTCTTAGATTATGAAATGATCATTTAAAATTCCTCCTCCCAGTTTCATCACTTTTATCTCCTTGCTCTTTTTTACTAAAGCTGATGATTCAAACTAGATGCATTACTACAAGTGCCAATGGTCTTTTGGCACATCATGTAATTGAAGTGTGTTCATAAAGAGTGAGCCTTGGGAAGCTATTTAATACAGAAAATATTGCAACTAAGCTTGGAAATGTTTTGTCAACTGTCCACACATAGATATTTGCAAAGCATTCACTAAATAATGATCAAGAACTATCCTCTTCCAAGTACGGGACACAGAAACCAACTCTAGTGCTCCATTTGTATCCAACTGAGATTGATTAACTTTGTGCAGACCAGAAATTCATCCTGAGTCCAAGTTGGTTCATAAGATTTATACAAGACCAGGTGATAAATTTACCTGTGCTGGAATGCAAGAGATTAAACCTGTTTTATCTAATGATTTACATTTGGCAAGTTTTAAGCTCCCACTTCAAGCAATCATATAAATGTTATTACAAAAAATGCATGTTAGAGGGATTTTCTTAACCTTATTGTCATGTTGCTTTGGGAAACAAAATATTACGTAAGCATTTCTCTTTCCCCTTCCGTTTGTAAATAGCAGTGCCATCAAACTTACAATGTTAGCACTGCAAAAGGAAAAGACCAATGTCACATGAATATCTGCAAATGCCATTTGTAAATTAACAACTTCTGTGAAATAAGATTTATCTTTTTAGTGGGAGACTTATCTCCAGCAAACTATGATTTTTAAAAAAAAGATGGGTTTACTTTGTGAATAATTAGCATTCTATTTTTTAAAGGACAACTTATAATGCAGCTACTATTAGCTTTGTTTTCATTGATTGCTGAGTAGGTTTTCCGTAAACTAAATTAAATGACAAAAAACAATAAATTAACATCTGAATTTTTTTTAGATAGAAGAAAAAATCAGCAAATGCTAGACATGTGCAACCAATCTTTTATACTCTAAAAAGGACAGGATTCTGCCATTTTCTCTTTTTATTTCAAATGTTAAACATTTTCATGCCATAAAATTTCTGATAAAAATTAGCAATGTAGTGGATAAATTATAACATCAATGCCTTTCTTATTCAGTAAGTAAACATTGGGTTACTCCATTGGGCATTAAAAGAACTAAGAAAAAATGTTCATTATTAGAAAAATAAATTTAAAAGAAATAAGTTGCAAAAAAAGGAAGAATATCAAATTAAAAAATACCCTTGTTCAATATATCCTTCAGCCCCAACAGATGCCAACAGTCTGATGCAGTTACATTCTTTGGTTGTTAGTTGCAGGCAGCAGGAATAAATGGCTACAATAAATGACAATAACAGATTAAATTACTTTGATTTTTATGGAGCTAATGGGTGCCTGGTAATGTGCAGTGAACTTTTAAAGTTTATTTATTTGTTACAAGTAAGGTTTACATTAACACTGCAATGAAGTTACTGTGAAATTCCCCGAGTCGCCATAGTCTGATACCTTTTCAGGTCAATGCATCTAACAAGGACGTCTTTCAGACTTTGGGAGGAAACCGCAGCACTTAAAGGAAACCTATGCAGACATGGGGAGAACGTGCAAACTCCACACAGACAGTGATCCACATCAGGAATCAAACCTGGGTCCCTGGTGCTATGAGGCAGCAGTGCTGATCACTGCACCACTGTGCTGCCAGTTGACAAGAGTTGGGGATGTGGATGTCAGGCCAGATCAACAGAACCTCATTTGAGTAAATACTTCCAACATCCATCCAACATCCAACCAGACTGATTGTCTGACCAGCAGGCAGTATCGGGAATATGGCATCTGGTCAGGTCCTGGGGGAGTTATTCTTAGCAGTTTATATCTAGTGGGAATTTCCTTATGAATATTTATATTTAGGATACTGGGGCTAGGAAATTTCCTGAAGGTCATGGGAATACTGAATGTGGGGAGGTTCAAGTATCTTCTGGCTAATCAACTGTTCTAGTCATGTTCCTGGTGCCAGGCAGCAGGCAGTGAATCATAGAATCTCTACAGGACTTCACTTGTGTCACTTTTGAATCTTATGTAGGCCTTAGGTTTTATTGGAAGCCTTATTCAGGGCCTGAACCACCTTTATAAACATGGCACGATCCAAAAACAGTGGTTTGGAAGTAGAATCTTAATTTTCACTATTTTAAACCACTCAGCCAGCTCTTTCTAGTTTTTGGTGGAGAAGGGGTTAAAATCAAAGCCACAATGTTTTATTTTATTCTAATATGCCTTAATGCAGCTCAATAAGACTATCAATTTTTTAGTTTGTCTGGAGCCAGAAAATGAATTTATTTGTTAGAACTGGTCAGGACTGCAGTTATAAATAAATTGAGACTGTGTTTCTCATCATGGGGTTTCATAAAAATTCTTTTTTTTATTTTGTGTCTCAAATTTACTCCTGATCTCTTTGCAAGAACTGAATCTCCTTTGGGTACATTTAATGGGAGCCAGAGTCCGTGTGTCCATTTCTTTTCTGATCCCATTTAGTAAGAGTTAGTAGTGCAACATCACAGGTAAGCCCATTTCTGTTCTCACTTGACAGCCACACCTTTTGAGTGGGGCTCGAGGTAAGGAAACAGCCCCTGTATCTGATTTTCCCTTCTTTAGCCAAAGGGTGCTGAGACAATTGTAGCTGAAATCAGCAGTACCAATATCAGCTGGGAATCTAACCTTAGATCCTTCTCATTCATTTGGTATATTATTGTAGCAGGAGGTGCTTTACATACTAGGCAGCAGTTGAAGCTTTTCTCAACAATGTTGCATATTGTGGATGAGAATGTTATATCTATAAAATCTTGCTGTCGTTTCTGCCAAAGCTAATTAAACACAGCTGTATTTGTGGATTTGCTTGGGCCATAAGCTGGTAGCTGTTAATACAACATGTGCACTCACAATAGGCTGGAAGCAACTTATGGTTAGTGGAGCATTTTGGGAAGGTATGCTCAGAATCATAGAAATCCTACAGTGCAGAAAGAGATGATTTGGCCCATCACATCTGCAGTGACCATAATCCCATTCGTGCCTACCCCATATCCCTACATATTTACCTGCCAATCCCTTCAATCTATGCATCTCAGTACACTAAGGGACAATTTTAGCATGGCCACTCAACCTAACCAATACATCTTTGGACTGTGGGAAGACATCAAAGCACCCAAAGGAAACCCATGCAGACACGACACCTGTACTTATGCCTTGTGCCAGTTCTGAGTGTTGTCTCACCTGTCATGGGTTGCACTAGTGAAAGATTGCAGTCATTTTGCCACTTTCTAATTCAGAGGCAGCTGAGTGAATTTCCTATCAATACAGAATGTTTTTCTTGAATATCTGGGTGCAAACATTCTTTGCTTTATATGTGGGGCAAGTTTTCCTCACCAAACAGAGCTGTTTCTTAATATGCATAGCAGCTCTGCCACAACCCAGCACATGCATTTTGCACTGACATTGTGCTAATTTTGTGAGCTAATTAATTAATTGCACTTGACTGCACATTGTATCAGGCTAGCATCTCAGGGCTTTGGATATGCATATTTCTTTCTTTGTGCGCTCATTGACTTTGCAATATTGCAGTCTTAATTCTGTATGTGCTATTTGTGTTTGTTTTTATTTTACGTTGTATCATCAGCAACAAGAGATTTATAAAAAGGTTCAAATTTTATGTTAGATGGCATTTTCATATTTGGAATAGTGGTACATAAATGGAACAGTAGAGAATATATAGAAAGAGAATTATTTCTATGAGGAAAAGTCTTTGACTTGGGAACACCAAACTCATAGCTGAATGGTGTAAACTGAGTGGTGTAAATCTCTTTTCAAACTCTCCTTCCAGAACAACATATTCGTCAACATGATCAATTTATAGCACTACAGTAGTTATTTAAACACAAAACTTTCCCAGAAATAATTTGCTGTTGATTTCCAATATGTTCCAAATTCCAATTCTCTTCCCACATCTAGTAGTGTACTAAGGTAGACTTTCATCTGTTTCCACAGCTAGTAATTCCTGGCATAGGTTGCTGTCTGCCACCAACAGCTCATAGTTTGAGGGGGCACCATTCCATGTCAAGCATAGCTGACCAGGAATTTCTGCAGTTCTGTTGGCACTTTAGAAGGAATTGCAGATTGATATTCAATCTGTTTGACAACATTATGAACACACCTTTCTTGGCCACCAAGTCCTGGGTAAGGCTTAAAGAAAAAAAAGAAAGAAAAGTACAACACAGGAATAGGCCCTTTGTCCCTCCAATCCTGTACCAATTATGATGTCTTAATTAAAAAAAAAGCTTCTGCCCTTACTCAGTCCGTATCCCTCTATTTCCTCCTTATTCATCTCCCCATCCAGTTCCCTCTTAAATGCCTGAAACCCAGAGCTTCTGGTTCAGAGGCAGGGAAGTTATCCTCTGTACCACAAGTCCATTTCCAGTATGTAGTATGCATTTGTTAATAAGTACAGGGTTATATTTATAGAACATCTTATCACATCCTTGGGCTGTTCTAAAATGCTTCACATGACTTTTTTTTGGAAATGCAGTCAATGGTGTTACATATGCCAACTCAAGATGTCTCCACTTGGTACCTGAAATAATAGTCCATCCAAATAGCAGAGACTAGAGATTAGGGATGGTATTTAATGTAAAGTTTATTTATTAGTCACAAGTAGGCTTACGTTCACACTGCAATGAAGTTACAGTGAAAATTCCCTTGTCACCACACTCCGGCACCTGTCCAGATACACTGAGGGAGAATTTATCATGCCTAATCCACTTCACCTGCACATTTTTGGAGTGTGGGAGGAAACGGGAGCACCCAGAAGAAACCCAGATGGGGAGAATATACAAACTCCACACAGACAGTGACCCAAGCAGGGAATCGAACCTGGGCCGCTGGCTCTCTGAGGCAGCAGTGCTAACCATTGTGCCAATGTTTCGCTCAGTAATGGAGGTGACAAGGTCTCACCCATTAGCTGGAGAGCCAATGTGAGTCTAGTGCCTCCTATTTTCAGGAATACCTCTTAAATTAAGTACCAAATCTGGGCAGTAGCGGGTCTTCTCTGGGATCAAAGATTCCACAGGCATAAGATTCACCTGCCAAGAGCTGCTGCCCAATCAAATCTTCATTTCTTATTAGTGCTACCAGAGAAATGGTGGCTGCTGACAGTACTGCATCCACCAGAACTTATGATTGCCGATGGACATAGGTGAGTGATGTTGGGAGGAGTATTGCGGGGTGGAAGTCATGGAGGAAGGAGGGTTGGTAGTAAAGACAATGGGTGGCTCTGACTGGCACTCACCTTCCTGACGCCAGGTCTCTCGAATAGTCACTGAGTGTCTTTGAATGAGGGACCGATCCACCCCTAATGCCAGAGCCCTCCATCGACCCCCAGCAGGAATTACGTCATGGAACTCCCTCATGGCAACCTCATACATGCTGCTGGGTGAATGCCTGTGGTGGACATTAATAGACCACTTACAGACCTAATTGACAATGGGACAGGAAGGCCATCCATAGACTTACCCCTCATTGATGTAATCTGACAATCATCTCTCTCTCCCACCTGATTAAACGCAGCCTTACATTTTCAGTCATGCTGGTTGACTTGCTGGATCTGGTTTGCATTTTTTCCTTACAGGTTGAGGTGGTTCAGTTTTCTGTGTGGGGTATTACTGGTTGTTTTCTCCCTGCAGCTAGAGGAGTTCATGGAATTGAACCGGATTGAAACCTACAATCTCAGTAAGATTGTGTCAGTTCTTCTCTTAAAATCGGACTCACTGGTTTCTCTGTGGATTCAATTGACTATTAACATTGACCTAAACCAAAAGGAAGAACTAAGTCCCAGTTTTAATTTATTTTTAAAGTAACATTGTTTCAGATCTGCAAATTATTACAGTTCTATGTTCTTGCATTGACACATTGGGTTCTAATTGTGTCAACATTATCTTTGCTGGATTGTTAACCTTTATAATATTTCTGTACTGTTAGCCCAGCATGTAAGCTTCTGCAGCGCAGGCAACATCCTTTGCTTAAAAACATTGTAAATCAGCAGCCTGAACCAGGTTGTTTTCTATCGCAGTTTCATTTGTTCTGATGCAAAACTGAAAATATTGGTTAATTATGAATACCATTCTTTCTTCCAATATGACAATCTTAAAACATTTATGCCCTTGGCAGTCTACCTAAAAGTCTAAGATTGGCTGAAAGTTAAAGTGGCCCCCAGCTCCAGGTTGTAATGTTGACCGCTATTGGCCTTCTTGAGAAATGGAACAGGCCATCGGTTGACAAAAATTTTCTAAGAGCAATGGTTCAGTGATCAGAGATTCTAAGGTTAATTTTAACCTAGCTCTTCACATTGAAAACCCTGTACTATTGTACGGCAGTAACTTCACTAGATGGAGTGCAAGTCAGCATTGCCCCTGATCCTGTCAGATCACCAAAGGGCCAGATTATGTTCAGATTACTGTCCTCTCCATTTCAGGTGCTTAAGAAAAAATATCAGAAATTATCTATAATTTTCTAAGGCTTGGTCTACTTTAGAGCCAAAACCAGCTTAGCCTCTAAAGGTTAGGTCAGTGTAATTGACCCCACCAATGTATCCCACCCAACCCCATAAATCTCCTGAGTAAAAGTCCTGATCTATAAAGCTTATAAATAAATGCTGGTTATCAGAAATCCAGATTATTCCTGACTTAGATCCCAATAAAAGACTCCACAAGTACTTTTTGAGAGGGACTGTTCACCTCTGCTAACTCTGTTTAGTGACTATTATTTATCTGCCTAATGTCAATGAGACCTGAGGAGCAGAATGCCTCCAGTAGAGAGTTTCTAGTTGTAGCTAGGGTGGCATTGTTAACTAAGGTTAACACTGCTGCCTCACTGCACCAGGGACCCAGGTTCAGTTCCGGCTTTGGTTAACTATTTGTGTGGAGTTTGCATGTCTTGTAAGGGGCAGATAGATGTTGCACTTATTATAAGGCAACCAAGAAATGACTGGGAGTAGGGGACATCTGGCCCGACAATGTATCCTCCTTTTTCCAAGGAGTTCCTTTGATCTTTTATCAGAGTTAAAATAACAGATTGGGGAAAGTCTTAAGGCCAATATGTCTCTATAATATGTACAGGATGGGGAGGATCCTTTACGTCTACTGAATTAAAATGAGTCTAAGTCAAGGACTCCATACACTGTGGACGTGCTCTCTTCCACCTTCTTCTTTAGGAAAAATATCCAAAAACCTGATATACACGTACCAGACGACTCAATAACAGTGCCTTCCCTGCTGACATCAGACTTTTGAATGGACCTACCTTATATTATGTTGACCTTTCACTACACCCTAGCTAAAACTAACACTACATTCTGGACCCTCTCCTTTCCTTCTCCCTTATGTACTGGATGAACGGTGTGCTTTGTCTGTATAGCATGCAAGAAACAATACTTTTCATTGTATACCAATACATGTCCAAACATAGTCCAAAGATGTGCAGGTTAGTTGCACTAGCCTTGCTAAATTGCTTCTTAGTGTCCTAGGATGAGTAGGTTAGAGGGATTAGCAGGGTAAATATGTGGGCTTGCAGAGATAGGGCCTGGGAGGGATTGTGGTTGGTGCAGACTCGATGGGCTGAATGGCCTCCTTCTGCACTGTAGAGACTCTATGATTCTATGTGACAATCATAAATCAAATCAAATTTATTTCATCTGTGTGTCTTTTACAACTGGGTCTTTTAAGTTGACCTAGTGGTTTCAACCTGATGCAGTGATACTGATGATGCGGAGATGCTGGTGTTACATAGAACATAGATCATAGAACATTACAGCACAAACAGGCCCTTCGGCCCACAAGTTGTGCCAATTATATCTATACTTACCAGGCCATAGACCTATCTGTAACTCCCAATCCTATTACAGTGCTGGACTGGGTAAACATAGTAAGAAGTCTCACATCACCAACTTAAAGTCCAACAGGTTTAGTTGGTAGCAAAAGTCATTAGCTTTCAGGGCGCTGCCCCTTCGTCAGATGATTGGGGAGTTCTGATCACAAACAGGGCATATAAAGACACACACTCAGTTTACAGAATACTGATTAGAATATGAACAACAGTCATTCAGGCTCAAACGATGAACTTTGTTTCTCTCTCTACAGATGCTGCTAAGTCTTCCCACCATTTTCTACTATTATTTCAGATTTCCAGGTCTGCAATATTTTGCTTTTTCTTTAGGAAGATTCCAGGTTTAATTCCAAGTCTGTGTTGAGTTTAACTGAACCTACCTGGAATGGTAACATAAGGAATATTATAATTGAGCTTTGTGCTCTGAATTGGAAAAGGGGGGACGTGAATATCAGCCAATATTGCTACCCCAGATCATGTTTATCTAGGATGCCTTTCTTGGTTAAATAGCTTATCAACATAACTATTGAAGACCACACCTTAAGAATTAATTCCAAGGGTGGTACTGTTAACTAAGGTTAACACTGCTGCCTCACAACACTAGGGACCCAGGTTCAAGGATTAAGCTTCTTCCTAGATGGACTCAAATAGTACGAGGGGTCATGGGCTTAGGGTGAGGGGCTAAAGTATAATTTGGATGCTAGAGGGAGTTTTTTCACACAGAGGGTGGTGGGTGTATGGAATGCACTGCCAAGTAAAGTGGTGCAGGCAGGCACACTGGAGTTATTTAAGAGATACTTAGATGGGCACATAAAAGAATGGGAATGGAGGGATATAGAAAACTCATTTAAAATAGGGATCATGACCCTTGGGAGTTCCCTGGGAAGTGTGTAAATAGTCGATGATATTGATGTATTTGTTTTATCCTACAGGTACTTTGGTCCGCCTTGTTGTCTAACAAGGGGCATACACACGATGGGTCATGAGAGGGCTGCTCTTGAATTTTTTTTTGAGAGTATCCTAGTGCTTCACGTCGTTAGTGTATGCTTGACCTGGACCATTTGATGGGCAACACAACAGCCCAGTGACTATCGCTGTGCTGTGCAGATACATGGATTTGGGCCTGTGTCTGTGGGAGTTTGAGCATTCTCTCCATGCTTGCGTGGATTTTCTCTGGGTGCTCCGGTTTCCTCCCACATCCCAAAGATGGCTGATTGGCAGAACAAATTCTCCGTAAATTGTCTCAAATTTGGTTTCAATGCATAGATCTATAAACATAGACAGGGATCACGGGTAGAAGTGGGAATCTTTCGTTAACTATTTGTGTGGAGTTTGCATGTTCTCTGCATGTCTGTGTGCATTTCCTCAGGTGGTGTTGTTTTCTCCCACAGTCCATAGGTGGATTGGCCATGCCGAGTAATCCCTTAGTGTCCAAAGATATATAAATTAGGGGGATTAGCCAATATAAATGTGCGGCATTATGGGGGGGATAGGGCTGGATGTGATTGGGCCTGGGAAAGATGCTCTTTCAGAGAGTCGGTGCAGACTTGCTAGGATTCTATGATTCAATGAACAGGGCTGAATTATTCAACTATATTACCGTTATTGAATACCCCATTATCAACATCATGTGGGTTATCACTAACCAGAAATTGAACTGGACTAGCCATAAAAATATTGTGGCTACAAGGACACAATAGAGAGTAGGAATCTTGTAGCAAGTAACTCACTTACTGACTCTCGAAAGTCTGTCCACCACCTGTAAGGCTAAAGTCAGGAGTATGATGGAATACTCTCCACTTGCTTGAGTGCAGCTCCAATAACTCAAGCAGTTTACCACCATCTAGGATAAAACAGTTCATGTGATTGGCACCCCATCCCCTAACATTCATTTTCCCCGCCACTGAGACATAGCAATATTTACAATCTACAAGGAATTCACCAACGTTCCTTCGACAGCATCTTCCAAATCATGACTATGAGCATCAGAAGGACAAAGGCAGAAGAAAAATGGGAACACCACTGTCTATAACCTTCCCTCAAAGTCATTCATTACCCTGACTTGGAACCATATCACTGTTCTTTTGCTGTTGCTGGATTAAAATCTTGGAAATCCCTCCAAACAACTCTGCAGGAGTACCTATACTACATAGATACTAATAACAGAATAACAGAATAATAAGATAGCTCACCACTGTCTTCTCAATGGCAATTAGGAATGGATAATAAATGTTGGCCTAGTCAGTGATGCTCAGACTCCATGAATGAATAAAAAAAGGTAATTGTACTGCATGACAGCATTAAAGAGAGGAAGAAGGAAAATACAAGAAATGAAGGACACTTTTAACAGATTGCAACAGTGACACTTTTTTAGGCTCTTTAAATGAGTCTAAAAGAAAATGAGACAGTAAACCAGAGAACACCAGATGAAATCTAATTTTAATATTTTATTATCTTCAAAAGGAAATCATAATACAATTTTCTATAATGTAGATTGACGATTACCATAAAGGACTTATTTGATTATGAATCTAAAAAGAACTAATTGGATGAGATCCAATCTTACTACGTTGATAGAAAATAATGAACTTTTTCAATGTTCTCTGGATACAGTATAGTCTCTCAGTTGTAAGCTGATTTGAAGATGATGTTATCAATGTACATGGTTTTGTTGTCTGAAATCAAAATTTGATATCTTATTAAGGGCTTAAAATAAAAGACATTCACTTGCTAATCAAAAAAAAGGAATCTGGATAACAGAGAGAAAGCAGAAATGATTAAAGCAACATAATTTGCAAGGTGTTCGTCAAGGCTGTAAAATGAATAGTCTTTATCATGTCTAAATGGGACTTATTATCCAGTGCAATTTGGCTGCTTTACTCATCAACTTCCTGTGTATTAGACTTAGGAACCCACCTTTTTATCTTGCAGAATTTCCACTTGAAAATTGAGGGCGGCCTTTGACTGGCCTCTAATTTCATGGCTTATCCCTTGCCTTTGATTTAGCTTCTGTAACAGTGCAACCCCTGAAAGGCGAGGTCCGGTGATAGCGTGACCAGCACTGGCTTACAGACACACTTCCTACTCAATGCTGCACTTGTTCCAAGATGAGATGGACAAGTTCAGACTTTCGTTTTTTTGTTTATACAAATAGCAGCTTTTATGTGTCCAGGCTTAGCTCAGGCTGCCAGCTGGAATGTGCAGCTGTTGACAGGGTAGTGAGGTCCATGTGGAAGAGAGGTTAATTGCAGTAAATAGTTACATCACTGTCTAACAAAAATCTTCTACCTTTTTATTATTCAAACTCTTGTCCTAAATCTAAATGAAGATTTTTGCATTTATCAATTAAACATATAAATTTAATTTCCTTTAGTAAAAACAAAATGATTTCATTTTGTGATTTATTTTATCAAGGTGACTTCCAAGTATTGTAAGCTCAAAACTTGTATTTGGAAGTATTCCAAAAGCCCCTTTTGGCATAAGCTATACATGGAGATACTGTTTAGCAAAATCTCCCTGTTACCTAGGGAATCAGAGAAAATGTGTGTTATGTTACAGCTTTAGTATTGTCAATAAGCAACATACATTGTCAGAAAATAATTTACGAGAATTGAGGTAGAAACATGTATTCTTATTTCAAAATACACAGTCTTCAGTAGAATGCATCTGACAAACCTTTTTTCCTTTACTTGTAAACACACAGAGCTCTGGCACAATAAATAAATGATCTGAAACGCAATTTACCTGCTTGCCAATAATATAATGAAAATGAGAATCAACATTTTTCTTTTTCAAACAATGCACTGAACCATTTTCATGAAGCGTCTGCTTAAACTGCGATGGATTGACTGTTTATATAATTCATCAATTGTTTTTTTTGTGCTTCAACATATGTCTTGTTCAAAAGATTTCTGTAATTCAATCTACACTGCTCTTTGCCAAAGACAATAAATGACGGCATGAAGTCATTAGTTTTTTTATTCAGTCTCAGAGTGTGAGCATCACTGGCACGGCAGCATCCCTAGTTGCCCTGAGAAGATGGTGGGTTTAGACATGCTAAATCACTTTTCATGTCATTTTACAGGGTAGTTATGTTGGTATGGGATTGGAATCACGTATAGGCTCAACTGACTAAAGCAAGCAAAACAATCAAGACAAGTTTTTACAACAATCAATAGCTCTTACTGACACCAGAATGTTATTTTCATCTGAAGTTCGGTGTTGCATTTGGAGGGATCATTTTACACTGAACAAACTACACTTTCATTTTTGAAAAGCTGATAGACCGTCTAAGAGGTTGATTTTCATTTACTATTCTCATTAGGTGTGTTGTGGGGGGTTAGCATGTGGAATGATCCTGTCTCCACATCACAATGACACAAGCAAGAGACCTGATTTTGAATGGAATTGATTTGCTGCCAGGCCTCAGGGACAAAATTTTTACTTATTGGAAGTGGGAGGATGGCATGGGAAATCTGGTAGCTTGTGCCGGAACTCATTCACTTAAAAGGGTGAAGCATGGTGGCACTGATTAATTTTTGTGAGGCCAAGTGTTGTACTTTGTTGAAGTGCACAAAATAGTTTTGCAGCAGTGTCCAGTTGGCCCAGTTAAACACTGGTGATTAGAATGCTTTATATCACTTAACAAGTGGAGCATTTGAGGTATGCATTCTGTCTTTTGGCTCTCAGAAATTGCAGTGTGGTCCACGATGACACATATTTCTAGTAACAAGCCTCACAACGCCAGGTTAAAGTCCAACAAGTTTATTTGATAGTAAACCCATTAGCTTTCAGAGTCCGCCTCTTCGTCAGATGATAGCCAAGTTCCACACATCATGAGGATGGCCTCAACCAGGATCTTGGATTCATGTCACACTATCTGTAACCCCCATGACTTTCCTGGGCTTGCAACATCTCACTTACTGTCCAGCTGGAGACAATACACATCTCTTTAAATTATGTTTAATGCTATCTCTACTCACATTGTCTGCACCTTTAAGAATTGATTAGCTGTAAAGACTCACATTCTAATCAGTATTCTGTAAACTGTGTGTGCCTTTGTGCTCTGTTTGTGACCAGAACTCACCACTCACCTGATGAAGGGGCAGGTCCCTAAAGCTAGTGGATATGCTATCAAATAAACTTGTTGGACTTTAATCTGGTGTTGTGAGAGTTTTTACTGTGTTTATTCCAGTCCAACACCGGCATCTCCACATCACATATATTTCTACACAGTGCTCCATAAGAAGTCAGTCAGTACTGCATATGGTTAATCTTTCTGGTTTTATCTTCAGACAACAGGCAAAATGTAAAGGAGGGCATTTTTTCTTACCGCAGGACCCAAATGCAAAGGTAGAGAAGAGAGAGTACAGGGCTGGGCCTGTAGTTGTAATAAGTGTAAACCTACTGGTGTGACTGTAAAATGCTTTCCTTCTCTCTCATTTCACTTTCCACCTCATCTATGATTCTATTCTATCTGACCACTGGGTTCTGCGGTACTGGAGTATCAGAATAAATTGGACATTGGGTCTTACCATGGACCCCCCCCCCCCCCCCCTCCCCCCCCCCTTCCCCCCCACCCCCCACCCCTGCATCCCCCCACTGGAAGGACTGCAAATATTCAGGTGCAGCCCCAACATAGAAGGTGCCTTCTCCTTTTCTCCAGTTCCCCTAGCTGCAGATGCAATTTCTACCTTGTCCACTTCAGGACAATATCTCAAGCTTTGCTATCCATCTCAGGAAGCATGAAAGGATTTTCTCCACCATTTAAGAGATTTTAACCATGCACAGAGATCCTCCGGATCAAGATATCCTCAACTCAAATATCTGGGAAATCTTTCACTAGTTGAAAATATCTCTGGAACACCTTCAGACAACCTGCTATCTTTCAGTCCTCTTTCCCCCTACAATGTGTAGAAAATTAGGGTCAAAAAACTCACTACCTTACTGACCCACTAAGGTATAAATCAAACAATTCTGTCATTGTGATTAGACATTGATTACAAAATCCCTTACATTTGCTATGTCAAGCTGTGCAAAATGGTTGTTTCAATCAAGCTTGACTGCCAATAAAGTATTTGATCCTGGCAATCTGAAGATTCGAAGCAGTTAGCCAGTAGTGTTGTTTAGGAAGCAAGCTCTAAAGACTTGCAAACTGTGAAGATAAGAACAAAATAGGATTAAATATGAGCTGCATACATTTTATTTTGATTTCTATGGAGCTGAAAAGTATGCATTTTACTTTTTTAACTTAATTAATTTTAACTGGGTACAACTATATTATAGTGGATCAGATAATGTATTTCCCACTTGATTTGAGAATTTATAGAATATTTTTCATGTCCTTTGGCTATATCTGGCTGATATGCAATAATGTGTCGATGTTGTATTGGGTTGGAGTAAGCACACCAAGAAGTCTCATGACACCAAGTTTGCGCTTGCTTTAGCTCAGCAAGTTCACTCTTGCCTCTTAGCCAGAGCATTGAGCATGAAAATCGAAGATGACATAAGATGGATTTTTAACAAGACATTCAAGTTTGGTGTTGTGAGTATTCACCTGAAGAAGGAGTAAGACTCCAAAAGCTTGTGCTACCAAATAAACTGTTGGACTTTAACCTGATGTAGTGAGACTTCTTCCTGTGATATGCAATAAACATCTCATTGTTTCAACTCACGCATATAAACAGATTGGTTTGCTTCTGTTTTCTTTTTTAAAAAGAAAGAAGTTGCATTTATATGATGCCTTTCACAAGCTCAGATGGTTTCAAAACTATTTCCAGCCAATTGCATGCTTTTGAAAGAAGGTCCCTGTTGTAATGCAGGAAATGAAGCAGCCGATTTGAGAACAGCATTCTCCCACAAACAGTAATGTGATAATGACAAGATAATCTTTTTTCCAATATGTTGATTGAAGGATAAGTACTGGCCAGGACATCGAGAATAACTTCCTTACTCTTTCTTTTTGAAGTAATAGGGGCTCTTTTACATCCACCCATCAGAGCAAACAGTATGTCTTGTTAAAACTCCGTCTTGTGTCGTCTTCGATTTTCATGCTCAGGGCTCTGGCTAAGAGGCGAGAGTGTACTTGCTGAGCTAAAACATGCACCCACAAACCATAATGAGACAAATGATCAAGTCATCTATTTTAATGTTTGTTAAGGAATGAAATTGGCCAGAATGCTAGGGATGGATATCTCTACTATTCTGTCATAGTGCCCTCTTTTTACATCTACTTGAAAGTGTGGATGGAAAAAGGCACCTACTGAACCACAGCTGATATCATTATTATATTTTGGCTTAGATTTTATAGTTGTAATTGTAGCTAAACAGTGATAAACCACCATCATTACTTCTCTGAAAATTATAGCCACCTCAGGAATCTGCACATGCACAGTTAAACATGGAAATCCAGAAGTCCCCATCGGTCATTCTACACTCCTTCAGAAGATGCACTGTTGATGTTCCCCAGAGTGGAATCAATTTGAAATAATTGAACAGGTGCAAACTTCCACCCTTATGCTCTTGGTTTTGCCGAAAAAACCCTTGAAAAAGTTACACCTTTTTGAAAAAGGCCCTATTAAATTTTTAACAGCATGCTAAGTTCATAACCACTTCAAACAATCTCAAACAATGATGAGGCAGAGCACAAAAATGAGATAGAGAACCTGGTACAGTGACAATAATCGGTGTCTCGATGTCAACAAAACGAAAGAGATTGTCATTGACTTCAGGAAGCGAAAAAGAGAACATGCCCCTGTCTACGTCAATGGGAACAAAATAGAAAGTGTCAAGAGCTTCAAGTTTTCAGGTGTCAAGATCACCAACAACCTATCCTGGTACCCCCATGCTGACACTGTAGTTAAGAAAGCCCACCAATACCTCTACTTTCTCAGAAGATTAAGAAAATTTGTCATGTCAGCTACAATTCTCACCAACTTCTCCAGATGCACCATAGAAACATTCTTTCTGGTTGTTAACAACTTGGTATGGCTTCAGGTCTGCCCAAGGCTACTAGAAACTACAAAAGGTTGTGAATATAGCCCAATCCATCACGCAAACCAGCTTCCCATCTATTCACTCTATCTATACTTCCCACTGCCTTCACAAAGCAGTCCATATAATTAAGGACCCCACACACCCCAGACGTTCTCTCTTTTACCTTTTTCTGTTGGGAAAAGATACTAAAGTCTGAAGTCACGTACCAACTAACTCAAGAACAACTTTTTCCGTGCTGTCATCAGACTATTAAATGGACCGATCTTGCATTAAGTTGATCTTTCTCTACACTCTAATGATCACTGTACCAGTACATTCTGCATTGTCTTGTTTCCTTCTCTATGTACAGTATGCTTTGTCTGTATAGCATGCAAGAAACAATACTTTTCACTGTATGCTAATACATGTGACAATAATAAATCAAATCAAATCAAATTCACTAGTCCTGAAAAAATAATTTTACATTTGAATGTAAAATTATCTTCATTATGACAAGAAATTATATATTTAAAATTTTTTTTAAAAAAAGTTAAAGCCTCAACAGCCTGAAACTTTTCATCTTGCACTCATCAGTACATATGCAGGAAAACCAAATTTCAAAGGGGACAACAATCTATACTGGATGAGAAAAGAGTTCTGATTGGTTGGCAAATGAACTCTGGTCAAGGCGTTGCTATGAAGAATGTACTTGGGAACGATTATTCCCTCAAGCTTTTGTTTGAATTCAACAACAACATGCCAATTCTCATTGACAAGTGAAATGGAAATTAGCTGTTGATTTTGACGTTTAATTTTTGTTTTTCTAGTAATTCTTTGAGAAGTATCTTTAGTTTTTAGAACTTGTTGACAATTTAACAAATTAATTATTTTACGTTTGTTAACAAAATAACCTTTTTTTACATTGGTAATTCTTGGCAGCTAGATGTTAACCTAATCAATGGGCTTTTATCTATGTAGATGCTGGTTGTTAAGTTTTCTGTACTTCTGTAAATACTGGATATTAAGAAGTTATGACTTAAAAATGTGCTTACTTAGCGCTGCTTCAAAATAGTGATACTTTGATTCCCTGGGGCAGATAGCACCATGGCCTGCTTAGTGTTCCCTATTGATATCATTAAGGAAATCCACACCGCGTAGTGGCCGATGGTGCTGCCTGTACTTGGGGAATCAACAGGAACATTGCACCATTTTGAGGGGCACTTGATGAAAAATTAAAAGTCTCAAAAATTTTCTATAATTCAGTTTCAAAAATCTGACAAAACTTTTGACAATATGGAACTAATTAAGAAGCTGTGGACTGCCCATGAATTGCATTGAAGTTTATAGTGCAAGTATATCGCACAACATATTGCGCTATTAGAGCAGAATATTCAAAAATGAGGTATTTTGGTATTGTATTATGCTATCCAAAATTTGTGACATTGTAGTTGTGGAGTTGAGCCTTACTACCTGCCATTCATACCACACACTCGCTGCGGCAAGGTCGGAGAATTTGGTAGCCAGCCAAATCTCCGTTCACTGTAGCAGGATAGGAAAATCTCACTGGTGTGAATGGGGATAAGATTCCAGCCCAAATGTCTGTTGTCAGAAATTGCTAGAATCTATAACTAAGGACAAGGTGAAAATTTTCAGCTGATTAGAGAGAACCAGCATGGATTTGTAAAGGAGAGGCTGTGCCTGATAAATCTGATTGAATTGTTTGAAAAGATCATTTAAAAACTAGATATGGAAATGTCTATAGATGTTATTTATATGGACTTTGAGAAAACATTTTACAAAGTCCCTCAGAAGAGACTATTAACTAAAGTTCATGGAATAATTGAAGGCAGATTATTGGTCTGATTAGGAAATAGCAGAGCAGAAAAAACAGTAGGGATAATAGGCAAGAGGCTGGTTGGGACTGGGGTTGTGCCATAAAGAGCTGTGTTGGGACCTCCAGTACTTATTAATGGCTTGGATAATGGAATAGAAAGAACCATATCCAAATTGCTGATGACACAAAGTTCAGTGGTGGAAACATAAAATTACAAAATGAATGAGCAAAACTGTGCCAAAAGGATTTCAATATAGGAAAATGTGGTGTCATCCACTGGGTCTAAATGAACAGAACAGGGTGATTTCTAAATGGTGACAAAGAGATTTGGGGGTCCTGGTGCATAGATCATTAAAATGCCATGAAAACATAGCTGAAATAATCAAAAAGATTAATTGAATGCTGAAGTGGAATTCTCCTGTGGTGGAGTTAGGGATGGGGAGTGTTTCCTACTATGGAGGCCAAAAGGAAACCACACCACCTCTTCCAGCCCCAACATCATTAATTATGCATCTGGGCATTCCATGCAGGACAGAAGCCCGATGCATTCTTTCAGGCAAGTTCCAACTTCTGTACACCACATTGTTTCTGATGTGTTCTGAAACAGTGTGTTTTTCCATTAGCATTGTGGAAAGTCAGGCCTTCACCTGCATCCTATCAGCGGATCAAATCAATTTCCTGTCGATCACCAGTGGGTTTTGTGAACTGCTATGACAAGCACCAGAAGATCCCATGGGAAATACTTGCTGGGGTAAAAATGATTTTTGGGCCGCCTGCAAATCGCCCTCTCTGCCTGCCATTCAACATGCCACAGGAGCATAGAAGAATCCTGGCCTTGGTCTTTATACCTAAGGGAAAAATATATAAGAGGATAGAAGTTATGCTTTATTTAATCAAAATCCTGTTAGACCACACCTGGAATACCTTGGGAAGGATATATTGACCTTGAATGGGGTACCATGGAGATTTACCAGAATGATACCTGGACTCTAAGGATTAAGCTACAAGGAGAGGTTAAACAAACTTTGGTTATATTTCCTGAATTTATAAGTTTAAGGGATAATTTGATCATAGCTTTTGAAAATATTGGGACAGTTGGATTATTTTGGGAGAAACTATTTCTGCTATTTGGAGAGTCTAGGACTAGGAGACATGGTCAAAGAAATTAGAGCCAGATTTTTTAGGAGGGAATTTTGGAAATATTTCTTCCTGCAAAGGGTAGTCAAAGTTTGGAATTCTCTTCCACAAATGGCAATTGATACTAAATCAATTAATTTTAAAATTAGGATTTGTTTTTTTATTAGCCAAAAATATTAAATTGTTTAGGCCATTTAGTATGACTTTTTGTGAAGCGGAGTGAGAGGATAAGAGATGTTTGTGACAGATCGCAAAATGCAATTTAATTTTTAATTTAAAGTAATTCCGTCCTTATTTTTACATGAAACCTTGACTTTATATCTTTATCTGTAGTTAACAAGGTTGGTTAGGCTCAGGATTCTCTGCAGTTCAGGCTGAGAAACTGGGAGGCAGTATAGTGCCATTATTAGAGGTAGAGGATAATTACAAACTCACTTTAGCAGGCAGTTTCTGTTATAAATGTAAAATTTGGAACATTTCATCAAAAAAGCCAACAGCAAATGCATGGACACAAAGGCCCTAAAACCTTATGGGTTTCTCCCAATCTCCATCTGCCAGTCTGGCAGAGGACTGGCACAACACCATTTCCAACAATTTATGGAATTTATTGGGGGCTCCACTGGCCTCCCGCAGAATTTACAAAGGGAGAACCTGAAGAGAATTTCAGGGTTAAGATTTAGAACATAATGGATGTTTTAATATATTACTCTTCTCAATTGTCCTCTGATGTGTAGCAAAAAGCAGAACTCTGCCCAGCTACACCTATACATATGTATAATTCTGCCATTGAAATGCAAGGTTATAAAATGCTGAGGGAAAAGTTTGCTCCATTTATCAACAACAATTTAAAAAGCACAGCAGGCTGCTCAGTTCTTATTGAATTTTGCATGTAAAACATTAGCTGCATCGTGACTGCCTTGCTATGCTGCAGCTCTAGCAGGTGCTAAACTGTTGCTGTCAAACACTTTTCAGAGCTTTATTGGTCAGTATCATCATAACTAGCATCCCACAAGGAATAAAGAAGTGGTACAACTGGAGCATAATTTACAATGAAATCAAAACCATGGCTTGTGTATAAATAATGTATTGTGCAAAATTTTGAAGAATCATAGGGGGAATAAATAGAAAATAAGCACAGTTAATGAAGAACTTTGAAAGCCATGAATTGCATTTGGAATTGACCTTGGTATTTGTCCTAGATTAAACAATATGATAAGCAGAGGACTATTGAAAATGCTGGGCAGTAAACTATGTTTTGGTACTTTAATGTGAATTATTTTCTGAGTAGGCAAAATTGCTTGGCTTACCACAAGTCAGTCTTATTTTTCATTTCTTTGAATTCTTATGATTACAGTACAAGGAAATAGTCTAGTGTTTCACAATTGAGCAATAAGTTCAGATCTGAAACAAACATGAGTAAGCATTGTGTTTGCTTTAGAGACTTTGCTTTGACCTCCATCTTTAAACTCTTCTGCTTTATTAATCATGTGTTTCCTGAATCAAATGGGATATTTTGGAGGAAAGAAAATTGTTCTGGGACTGAAGGAGTGTTATGTGCAGAGCAGACATGACCAGATGACAAATAACCCAGCATGACAGCCAAGGTTCATCCAGCTGGTCTCCGCTGCACAATGTGATTGATGGTGTTGATGTTCTAAATAGGCCTCAGATATGCTCTGCACAAGAATCATAATACAGTCCTTCAGTTTCAACTGTAGAGGCAGAGAAAGTGAGCATATTCCCAGCATCTGGTAGCATTGTGGATAGTGTCACCATTAAGGTTAACGTTATTCTGGCTGTCTGGTTTGTTTCTAAGTCATACAAAAGATATTTTCTCAGTAACAATGAACAGAATTACACGGGGGATGTCTGTTCATATTGCAGGTTAATAATGGTTCTTGCTTACTGATGGGATTCTTTACTGAGACAAATGTTGCACAAATGTTACTTTTTTGGATTAATGTATTTATTCAAAATTATCAAAATTCTGGGATAAAGGTTGCACGTAGAATTTGAGTAAACCTAGTTGTGTCATGTCAGTATGTCTTGGCTTATTACATTTTGGCTGAGATTTTGCTGGCATGAGTTAATTCCTGACCTCAGGATCCAGCCCATGCAAAAGGCCAGCAGGACCACAGAGATAGTCTTTTTGATCGCCTCTCCAAACCGCTGGTTCAATCAGAGGGCTGGTATCTCTGCAGCCTCTATAATAGCTACAGGGAAAAGAGAGGGTGCCTCCTACTGGGATAAGAAAATTGAAAAGTTTATTTCTGTGCCAGACCAGGTAGGCAGGCAGCAGCAGTTAAAGACAAAACCCCTCCACTGATGCCATGGGGATACAGGGTTAGCCGTTTTCCAATGGGGATCCTTTCTCCATTGTATGGAGCCTCCAGAAACAAAGATATCTCTTCCTTACTTTCCTGACCTCGCAATGCCGCTGAAGGGTGCCTCTCTGCAGCTGGCAGTATCATAGCAGGGTGATGGTAGTGGGTGGGGTCATGCTGTGTCACTGGCAAAAATGAACATCAATTGTTCTTCTTGTTATTTAATTGGCCACCCATCTTTGGCTGACAAGCAAACTAGCTGCTCCTATTTCCATCACTGGGAAAATGTTCCAGAATTCTGTCCTGGTGATCTCCCGTCACTATTTTCCCATCCCTTTTTTTCCCATTCTGTCTCCAGAGTTGGCAAAATCCTGGCCTTCATTTCAGTTGATAAGCAATGTAGTTGAGGTATGTCAGTGGTCATATTCATTTACATGTCAATGTTTCTTCTGTTAATGCTGCAAACTGAAAATCACAGAGTTAACTTGATGAATCTGGAAATTATAGTACTATAATAACATTAACTTTGTTGGCATTCAATATTAGAATTTAGTCATCTTGTTACTGTAGTGGGCAGGTCATGTTGTTGGCCAAGATAGTCATTGAGCATTCCTAATTCTCTCTCAGTTCCCTGTGTCAATAAAATTAGTATACCAATTTTCTGCTTTTCCTTTGCTCTCCTGCCTAACATTTTGATGATTATCTCTGTAACACTCTTTTCAACTTGGATTCATTGAAAGCTATGTTTCTCATACTACACATATCTGCAGTTCCTCCATTAGTATTTCGTGCTTGATGCTATTTTCCTTTTAAGTTCATTAAAATAAGTTTCCGATTGTTTTCCTAGATCCATGATTTTGCAAGAATGGTTGTGGTCAACAAATGACCCAGTGTTCTGCCATCTTTTGACAGGATGTTGGCTTTCTTGACCATGCCTTGGGCATTTATCTAGGATATGGGATGAAATTTTCCCCCAAAAAACTGAAGTATCTCAAAAGATTTAACTAAAATATGGATAATTGAGTTAAATGGGCTGGTTGGTAACATGATTATCATATTTATATGATGCATGTTGTTATATACAATGCCAAGCTGCAATCAAGGTATTGGGCATTACCCTTTTCAGTTTCTATTTGCTTCTATTTTTAAACTGAAATGTTAATGAAAAACATTATCCGAAATGGTAAATTTGATCTATGCTATTAACTTTGTTTATCCAGAGCAACTGCTGGGACACTCCATTGGCACGAGTGCTCTTGGCAAGGGAAAGGCACCTCCATGCAGCTGCCAGCATCCCCATGTAGTGACAGCTGGGGGTGGAGGGGGGAGGGGGGTGGGGGGCAGCATATGGCGTGTTACTAGCAAAAATGAGTGACAGTTAGAGTGCCTGTTCTTGATTGTTATCCAGACTCCTTTGTAAGACTCCTTAGAAAGTATTCATATCTGTGGATTTTAGATGCTCTTTAGAATTGAATAATTGAGGCTAGATTTTCCAAATGAATTTGGAAAGCTAATTTTTCTGTGGGATGGAATGTTTCTCCTGAAAAGACTTCGTTCCATGCTCAGTCACTTTTCAGAGTGCAATGGGATGCATGCCGGTACAGAGGAGGGGTGAGGGAGTGAAGGGGCTGCTTAAACACACTAGTGAACCTGGCTTTAGAATGCTTGGAACCCGTTTTGCAAAGGTGCCCTGATTTCATAGTGCACTGAGAGATTCCCTCCCTCCACCTGCATGGACATCGGGATCTATTCCCTCCCCTCTCACCCTCACCAGCAGTATGCTCCACCATCCCAATCCCAACA
The DNA here is from genome assembly GCA_024679065.1 of Sphyrna mokarran. Lineage (NCBI taxonomy): Eukaryota > Metazoa > Chordata > Chondrichthyes > Carcharhiniformes > Carcharhinidae > Sphyrna > Sphyrna mokarran. The sequence continues at coordinate 72,405,133 of JAGIQG010000002.1, read as the reverse complement.
CATGTCGCTGGCACAGAGATACTCCCAGGGGTCTCCCCTCCTGACCCCTGACGTACACCCTCATTATGTCCTTCTTCATGATCAATCCTTGCACAATCCCCCTCTCACATTGCCCCTGTCTGTCCTATCCTGTATAACCCTTCCCCAATTAGGCATGCCCCCTCTTTTTTCCTTCACCACTCCCCCTCCACCAATGTAGCCCCCCATCACCATGGTCTCCACTAAAGTCCCATCTCCTTGGCACTGACCCATGCCCCCAGTCACACCAGGTCTTTACTAGCCATGAGTCATCTGATGTGAGGAGCACATCAGGTCAATGCTAGCGAAGACCAGTATTGATTCACGCCTTCATGACCTTGCACCAGAGAGGTGGGAACATTTCATGAGGGGGTAAAATTGCATGCTGAACTTGCGAATTAAATTTGCAAATTTAACTCAGGCAAATTAACCTTGTGCCAGAGAGAGTGCAATGTGGTTTGTACTAGTAGAATGGACCAGGACAATTGCAAACTGGTTTACACTAATTTTTAAACCGACACACTATTTTTGCAGATCAAGGTGATCCTAAGTGAGAAAATTTCCCCTGTGATGTCTGAGGGGCAGATATTCTCAGTTCCTACAAACAGTATGGCTGTGTCTTGTACATATCTTTCCTTGCTTTTGATGCCAGCCAACAGTGCACCTGTACATTGCTTGCATAATAATTGCATTGTATGTTGGAAGATATCCATTTTTAACTCTCTTTGCTCCTCAACATCACATCATCTCCAATACAGAACATTTTGCTTACCGAATGAGTCCCCAGGAACTGGTTAGCCTTGCCCAAATAAGGTAAATTAACTTGAGGTCATGTAAAATAGAACATATGACTTTGTGGTTAGGATTTAAGTGTTCAAACACTTGACCTGCAGTTCCGGGGAATGTTTCATGCCACTTCAGCGAGGAGCTGGTAAGATCATAATTCGAAACTCGCTGGCACAAATTGCACTCTCTGGATTTTAGGAACATTGGAATATTGGAATTCGGAGCGAGAGTAAGCAAATCAGTCCTTTGAGCCTGCGCCTCCATTCTATATATTATGGCTGATTTCCATCTCATCCTAACTCCACTTCAAGGTATTCCTGCAGACAGAGAGTGCGGCTCAAACTCAACCCCATTACCTTTCTGCAATTTCACCACTGGTATGTATTTCATGGGGTGAGTTCTTGTACTTGCACAGCATCAAAGACCAAAAAGTCTTCTTGTCCAATTCATTCGAAGTACATTTTGTATTATGTGATAAATGTTGATTACTGACAAACAACCTCCCAGGCATTGAAAATTAATTATTATAAGTCTGAATTTTATTCAGGTTTTAATTCTTGTTAGATAGTTTAAAATGGTAAAATGTGAATTTTTTGTTACTTTTCCATTGTGTTTTTCTCTCTACTTCCCCAATCTTTATTTCCTCCCTTTCTTTCTATATGCGATTTGACACTAAATTCACCCACTCTAATATATATTTCCTTCTCAATTCTTGCGCTGCTAATTTCACAAATGTTCAGTCCAATTGGTTTGGGCGATACACAGTCGCTATCTATGTTTGCTCAGATGTGTCCTGTTTCATTCACTGCACCATTATCAGTTTGCACTTAAAGCAACCTGTAACACAAAAACTGAAGGTGTAGGGGCAAGTTTAACTAACAGAAGACACTAAGACGCTCTAGGTAGCAAATTATAATTTAGTGATTTTATATATTATCACACCTATATATTACAAACAAATAATGTTCTATAATATTATAAATCTTTCACTATTTTCATTCTCACCCTTACTTTACATCACTCCGATTTTCTTGATTGGTTATTCTTTTTATAGTTGAATTAGTATAAATGAATGTGTGCTAATTATAACTACTGAGTGATGACATTCAGTTAATTGTTTGTATTTTCTTTTATTTCTAACAGCCCCCCTTTCTTTTCATAAAGGTGCTAACTCATAATGGAATGTCAATCCACAGATATTGCCACTCCTACATACACTGCCTCTTTTAGGACTTTTGCCCAAATGACTATTTTTGTGTGAGGTGAGCTAAACTATTTGATCTAAACATAGTTGAACCAAGACAATCCACCTTTTAGCTGAGGTATATGAACTGGTAAATAGCAGTGGGCGCCATAGCTGTTGCTCGCTGTATTTCGTAAGCAATTCTGAAATTCCAGTTTTTGAATGATATTTTCTCACTCATTTTATGCTTTTAGCTGTGCCTCACGCAGCCTCTTGATTGGGAATGTGAGCAATATACATCCGGGCTGCTGTGCATTGATACTTTTTGATTTTTTTTTCCATTCTCTTTGCCCCTTCCCCCAACTCCGTTGGAGAGATTATCCTCTTTGCCATCATTTATAGATGAATGATTTGAACTTTCCAACAAAAGGGTGTTGTCTACTTAAATAAAATTAAATCCAATTTTCAAAATAAAATATGACTATTTGTTAGAAAGTACCCCATCCATGGCTGCAAAGATAGGGTTTAGTTAAACTATTGTACAGACTTGTGACTAGAATCTGCCATAAGTTATCATTCCCTGTAATCATGGCAGTCTGATTTTCAAAAGTGCATTGTTATCTTTGTGAATAGAGCTATGCTTATTATCAGGAAAATTTCAGGTCATCTTTAATATCATTGAAGAACCAACTATACAGGCAGCTCTCCACTAACATAAAATGGTTGAAAGCAACATTTTAACTGCGCTTCACTGATATGTTAAGCTGAAGTGGTTTGAGGCTATATCCTCAAGATAATCTTATAGTATTGGCTAAAATATTAAGTGTTATCAATTTGCTAGCTTCATAGCAAGATTGTATTGTATATGTTGCCTCAATGCAACATTTAAACTCTCTTTTCATTAATTTGATTGTAATATGACTGACCAATTAGTAACGGATGGATTAAGTTGTGTTCAGTAAATCCAAACTGGTTAAAATACCTTAAGGCTTCCTTTTTCCATTTAAATCCTATTTTTACCTCCCCCTCTCAAGACCTCTTTGAAACATTGATTTCCCCGGTTCTCAGAGGCCTAAGAGCCAGACTTCAGACAAGTCATTACTTTTGTTTTTACTTGACATGTGTGCAATTTTCACTATTTTTGTCCAGAAGTGACCTTTGAAATTCCTCAATAATTTTCCCTCTTTTCCTGGTGCCCCCACGTGACATAGGAGCAAAACATCTGAGAGACCTCTGGGCATCTTCACATCTGCCAGAACTGGAGCTGAGACTCATTGTATGGTGTATTTTTAACAGCAGGTGGTGGGTGCTGTAAATGGCATGCGAGATGTTAAGAGAATGGTAAAATTATCTATTTAACTCCTTGTTCTATGCAACATGGGAACCATTTGGAGATTTTCAGAAACTCATACAAAGGCAATAATGTGGAAAAGTAGGTTTCCTCTAAATACAGTGTTTGATTGTATTTTCCCTCTGCTTAAAATAGTTTTCAGAGTGAGTTTTGTAAATTTAGTTTTGGCAAATTTTGATCATCCAGAAGATATTAGCAGAAATCTTACCATAGGATTCTTGGAAATAATGCATGTCTATTGCACTTCTATGGAAAATGTACTTCGAACAAATCAATATCGAAATTCAAAATTGTTGGGTTTATTAATCTGCAGCCCAGCTCCTTCAATCGATCTAGGAAATTGAAGGCTCTCAATTCTGGTTCCATTCTCATAAATCTATCCTGTATCCTGTGTGTCCACAGCCTTTTAAAAATGTGGGACCTGAAATTAGAGACAATACTTCAGTTGAGGCTTCTCTATCTCCAGGTGTCTCCTTTGATGATTGGTTGAATTGCTTTTTAGGCAGACTAGTAGAGCAAAATATATAGGGCTGAAGGATGAGGCCTAAATGAAATTGTTGTTGATGCAGGCTTAATAGGCTGAGTGGTCTCCGGCTGCACTGTAGAGATTTTATGAGGCTGAACCAGTATTTTATGAAGTTCCAACATAACATCCTTTTTTTTGTACCCTATGGGTTGGATTTTACCATCGAGTCACATGTATTTTCATACTTAGGCATGAGGCGAGGGAGGCTCGATCATTTCTCTGGTTGGGAGGAGAGGGAGGCCAGTTGGTTCTCTGGTGGAGGAAGAGGGGAGGAAGAAGCCAAATCACTCTTGGTGGGGTTTGGGGGAATAGGAGGAGATGGATGTCTGGTGGAGGAGGCAGGGGAAAAGGGGGTAAGTGGATTGTAATCGGTCTGGATAGTGTTGGGGGGGTTGGTGGCGGTGGTGGGTAAGAGGGACAGTTATGTTGTGGGGGTGGGGCAATATCTGTCATGTGTGCCCATCCCATCAGTTTGCCTATGTTCTTTTGAAGTCAGTCGATTCAGATTGGCTAAGGTATCGCAATGGAGAAAGCATAGGGAATGTATGCTCCATAAGCTCCCAGGTAATTCAGAAAAGGTGTAAGCCTGGGACATATTCGTCTGTACTTGCCTAATATGAACAGCCACAAGAACATGTTGTTTGTTTTGATCAGGCAATCATTGGGACAGATGGCCTACGTATCTGGCATCACACCAGCACTGACATTCGTACATGATGTTGCTCAATTGTGTGGCAGGCAAAACATCTTTATGTACTATGTAGCATCCTGTTAGTCGAAAAATACCAATGGCATTATCACTGCATTGGAGTAGCAGGAAACATTTTGCTTAAGCTGTGGTTCAAATTTTTGAGGTGCTTTGCCTTTTCAGGGTAACTTGAGGTAGACCAGGCATTTGCAAGAGAAAGAGAGAAATGTATCAGTGAGTATGATGCAATATGTTGTGCTGATGTACTTGCCACAGTTAAATAGTTGGCAGTATGTGCAAATTGTAAGATACAAGTATGTAGTTTGAAATAGTGTGAACCATGAGAGTGAGGTGGGACTACGAATATATGGGTTTTGGTTAACATGCATTATTGGTAGGCAAATGAATGGAGCACTGTGTGAGACTATTTTTTTTTGGGAAGGAAATGGGATGTGAAAATGCATTCAGGCACTTTGACAATGTATCTGATGTCATTAAATTTTTTGCAGCATTGTGTCCAGATCCTCTTGGATTGATGGCATTAACTTCAACAGCTGATTATTTGGTCGCATTGCCTCCACAATATCTCCCTGGAGGACATCCTGACCCTCAAGGGATGAGGACCTCTCTGTTCCTGTGCAGATCTTGCATTGAGACCTCCAGTGCTGCACTGGAGATTATTGGGTATACTGTCTGGCATGTTGTGCCATTTTTCATTGTTTCCTGTGTTTACTAACTTCTTTTTTATAATTTCCAACCTGATATGTATTTAACAAAGTTTCTGGGCTGCTTGCATAACTTTAAATAGATACAGATTAATTGCACATCCCATTTTGGGAGCTTTCTAAATTTGCCCTCATAGGGCAGCATTTTCTGCACTTAAACACCATCTACAAGGCATAAATCAGGAGTGTGATGTAACACTTCCCCCTTATCTGGGTGGGTGCAGCTCCAACAGTACCCAGGAAGCTTGACATCATCCAGGACAAAGTAGCTCTATTGATTGGCACCATATCTACAAACATCCATTCCCTCCACCACCGATAGTCATCAGCAGCAGTGTGTACAATTTACAAGATTCACCAAAGATTCTTAGACAGCACCTTCCAAGCCTATGACCACTTCCATTTGAAGGACAAGAGCAACAGATACATGGGAACACCACCTGCAAGTTCCCCTCCAAGCCATTCACCATCCTGAAATATATTGCTGTTCCTTCATAGTCGCTAGGTCAAAATCCTGAAATTCCCTCACTAACAGCATTGTTGATCAATCCATAGCACATGGACTGCAATGATTTAAGGTGGCAGCTCATCACCATTTTCTCAAGGGCAACTAGGGATGGCCGAAAAATGTTGGCTAGCCAGCAACACCCATGTCCCACAAATGAATAAAAAAACTTGTGAAAGTTTCAGATGGTGGGACTAATTCCAGATTACAATCCCATTTGTATCAGCAATGCACCAGATTTTCCAGGAGGTAATCAATTAGCAAGCTGCTCCTGTGTTCACTATCCAGTTAAGAACGGTGAGAAGAATAGGGAAATGGACAAGCGTGGGAGAGCAGGGAAGGGGTTGGGGGGATGAGGAGTAAATGGGAGATCGACAGGATGTCAGGCCAGTAACTCACCTGCCAGAGGAGAGTGATGCTGGTGAGATAAGGGACCTCTGAGTCACAGGGAATTTTCTTTCGCAAGAATCCCTGCATTGAACCTCTGAGCCTTCAGCCTCCCCAACATCACATTTCATTCAGTTTCTGACCTCTCTCTGAAAGGTGGCCTTTGAAGCACTGGTGGGCTCCCAACATAGCAGAAAGCTGTTATGATGCCAGGAAAACACCACTCATGTTAAAATGACCCTTGTTTAAGATCTACTTATTGCATGCCCATCTCTGTCAATCCAGTTGCCAATTCCAGTGACAGCCCACTCCTGGGAAATGTGCCCATGGGACCACGTTGGAAAATCATCTTGAACTTATTTCTGCCACTTTTTCCAATTCACCATCTCCAAAATCTGCACCAAGAGGCCAGATAGATTCTGCCCATCATATCTTGACCTACATTCTTTCTTAAACTAATAATAAGAAAAACTATGTTTATTTATTCATCTCAATGTTGTTTGTAGAAAGGTATTCTGTATGACTAAACATGTAAGTGAATTCAATACATGTGAAAAGCTTCAAGGCTTTATTGAGAGATGTGATAGGTGTTGTATAATTTTTTTTTCTCAAGTGTCCACCTATTACCAATATGATACTAATTTTCAATTGTCAGTGGCAGTTGGATAGTTCTTAGAGCATAATGTGTGACTTAGCCACAAGTGTCCTACTTCCCAATGTCACCCTTACTTTTGGCTTCTCCCTTATCCTAAAACTCAGGCTATGACTGAAAAAGGAGATCTTTTTACAAAGACAAAGAACAAAGAACAACACAGCACCGGAAACAGGCCCTTCGGCCCAACGAGCCCGCGCCCGCTTTTTGTTGGGAAAAGCAGGTCCATTCATTTGTTTAACCTGTAGTGGCATTTCAGAACTAAAAGACATGAGTATGGGTTACAGTGTTTATCTGACATTGTTTAACTCTTTGCTAATCATCACATTTACTGTAAGACCATAAGACACAGGAGCAGAATTAGGCCACTTGCCTCATCGAATCTGCTCCGCCATTCAATTATGACTGATATTTTCCTCATCCCTGTTCTCCTGCCTTTTTCCCATAACCCCTGATCCCTTTTTTAATCAAGAACCTATCTATCTCTGTCTTAATAACACTCAATGACCTGGCCTCCACAGCCTTTTGTGGCAAAGCGTTCCATATATTCATCACTCTCTGGCTGAAGAAATTCCTTTTCTCCTCTGTTTTAAAGAATTGTCCCTGTTCTTTCTGGTCCTAGTTACTTACTGGTATGTTATTGGCATATTTTAAATAAATAACACAGATTTCCTGAGGGACTGTTCATTCATGAATCAGTCCAATGTCACATAGTTCATATATCCACAGAACCATTAGCAATACTTGGGATTCCAACTTTGCCTATTTACCCCAATTTTTCACAAGAATATAAGGGACTCCATTCCCAAGTGGGTTATGGTCCTGAAGGTTTATCTCAATTCTGAGTTGAGATTGGGATGTTGGAAATAATCCTTCTAGAAGTGGCCACTAAGAGATTGCCTCTGGGAGCTTTGCCCAATTATGTAGGACTGGGGATTCATCATTGCAGGAGGATTGTGTACAGTTTGGTCTCTGAATCTAGAAAATAATATAATTGCCTGAGATAATGTGCAAAAAAACATTCAATAGGCTGATTCATTGGCGTAAGAGATTGTCCTTAGAGAGATTAAATAGACTGTTCCCTGGAATTTAGAAGAATGGAAAATGATCTCATGGAAACACAGGCAAGGGAATGGAATAGTGGTATTGTCACTGGGGATATTAATCCAGAGACCCAGAGAAAAGCCCTGGACATCCAAGTTTAAATCCCACCATGGCAGTGGTAAAGTTCGGAATCAATAAAAATCTGACATTAAAAGTCCGGTGATAACAACAAAACCATTCCGTTGTTGTAAAAAGCCATCTGGTTCACTAATGTACTTTAGGGAGAAAATCTGCTGTCCTTACCTGGTCTGCCCTCCACATGATTCCAGAGTATAGCAACGTGGCTGTCTCTAGAATGGCCCAGCAAGCCAAAAGGTTGAAGGGCAGTTGGGGATGCCAATAAATGTCGGCCCAGTCAGTGACGTCCACATCCCATGAATGAAATAAAGAAGTATCAAATTAAAAGTTTGATGTTGGAAATGCAAAACAAGGAAATACAATTTCAAAATAAGGAAACAGACATTTAAGACTGAGATGAGGAGTCATAGAGGTTTACAACATGGAATCAGGCCCTTCGGTCCAACTTGTCCATGCTGCTTTTTTTTTAAAAACCTTTAAGTAAATTCCAATTGCCTGCACTTGGCACATGTCCCTCCATACCCATCGTATGCACATAACTATCTAAATGTTTTTTAAAAGATAAAATTGTACCCGTGTCTATTACTGCCTCTGGCAGCTTGTTCCAGACATTCACACCCTCTGTGTGAAAAATTATCCCTCTGGACACTTTTGTATTTCCTCCCTTTCACCTTAAACCTATGCCCTCTAGTTTTAGACTCCCCTATTTTTGGGAAAAGATCTTGACTATCTACCTTTTTTATGCCCCTCATTATTTTATAGACATTTATAAGGTCACCCCTCAATCTCCCATGCTCCAGAGAGAAAAGCCCCAGTCCATTCAGCCTCTCCTTATAACTCAATCCATCAAGTCCCAGTAACATCCTAGTAAATCTTTTCTGCACTTTTTCTTGTTTAATTACATCCTTCCTATAATAGGGTGACCAGAATTGCAAACAGTATTCCAAGTGTGGCCTGACCAATGTCTTGTACAACTTCAACTAGACATTCCAATTCCTGTATTTAATGTTCTGCCTGATGAAACCAAGCATGCCAAATGCCTTCTTCACCACTTTGTCCACCTGTGACCCCACTTTCTATGAAATGTATTCTTACACTTTATTCAAAAGTTCTCTACCCAGAGAGCTGCAGATGTTCAGTTGCTGAGTATATTCAAGGTTGAAATCAAAACATCTTTCGTTATCAAAGGATGCAGAAAGGTGAAGTTCAGGTAGATCAGCCATGATCTTATTGAATTGTGGAGCAGGTTCGAAGGGCTAGATAGATAACCTGTGTATAATATTGTTCTTATGGTGCATTTATCTCTGATTAAAAACTCTCAAACTCTTTTCTCATAATCAGTAATTATTCAGATCAACTTTGACTCACTTAAATCTGCATGCAACATTGGCCATCTCCAAACCTGAGACAAACTTCCACATTCCAAAAGCATTCTGAAATGTGATTTTAAGAGTTTGGAAATTTTCCCCCTTGGGAGCAAAAAAGACACACATGTATTACACAAATGATGTTGGAATAGTCAAATATGTAGGAGAGAGAGTCCCAGGAGTCTTAGTAGATACAGCACTAAACAAACTCAACCAAGATAGAAAAAGAGCAAACAAATCTATGGAAAAGTATGAAGCCAATATTTCAGAAAGAGGTAATGATCAAATGCTACACTCTGGTCACACCTTGAATGCTGCAAACAGCTCTGGTCACCATGAAACAAGAAACATTCAAGGACTGGCTGCTTAGAAAAATAACAAGAATGATTGCCTGTGTCAAAGGTCTGAGTTATAGGGAAAGACTGCAGAAAGTTGGAGAGCTTTACTTTTAAGGATATAGAAGTGTAAACCTGTAAACAATTGATGGGAAAGTGCTCATGAATCCATTCAAATTATTAAATGGTCACTTTTGGACTGACATGAAAAAATAGTTCATACAAAGAACGTAGAATAAACTGACAGAGTACTGAAATCAAAAAACGCAGAATCACTTAAAATGTTGAATGTTAAAAGCCATCAAGGATGAATCCAAATGGGCTGAATGGCGTTCTGATCAGTAATTATCTTGCTGACGAACACATATATTTGCACTTTTAACCAGCACAAAATGGAATAAACAGAGCCATTGTTCATAATTTTCATTATAATAATGGCATTTGCTCTTTATTAATGTGTCTATCATTACAATACAGATTTCATATTGTTTCCAATTAGAATCTCTTGCCAACCAAAAGAAAACTACTCATTTAAAATGTTTGTCATTATGCATTCTTTGCTTTTATAACAATTTTGCATACCCAGATGATTCATGTGAAAAAGAAAAAACACAGCAAGATGTCTTTGAATACAAGTAAAGGTTTGATCAATGTTTGTTTAAAAAATGTTCCTATCTTGGAAAAATGTGTAATAGCAGGCATCAATGATTTGTATATAAAGGGGGTAAGTTTGCGCTCGATTAGGGAAGGATAGTTTACTTGTTGTGGAGCCTTTGCTGTTTTAATAATCCTTGTCAATCTTCCACTGTCTTCCTGAGTATGTTACACACTCTGAGCCATGTAGATAACTTAAAAAGTATTTAAGATTAAGCCTTTGATTACTCCAATAGAACAAATTACCTTGCCTCTGGAAACTTGCCAGATAAGTAGAATTGATTAAACAGACTTTGTTCCTGTTTCCATGAAGCAGAGGCAGTGAAGTGACAGTTAAAATGACACGATTCTTTTTGTAGAGCCGAACAACCTCAGATAAATGTTGTGGCATTAGACAGCACACATCATGATCTTTGATAAATCTTTCTGAATAAATTTAAGACATATGGCATGCAATTAGGCCCCGTTGTTTGGCAGTATGGGTGCTTCCTGGGAACCTAAATGAAGGTTCGAACAAGACTTCTTCACCACACAAGATCTCCAACCAAGGTTATATACTAGATACATTGATGACATCTTTTTCCTTTGGACTCATGGTGAACAATCATTGAAACAACTGTATGATGATATCAACAAGTTCCATCCCACCATCAGACTCACCATGGACTATTCTCCAGAATCAGTTGCATTCTTGGACACACGCATCTCCATCAAGGACGGTCACCTCAGCACCTCACTGTACCGCAAACCGACAGACAACCTCACAATGCTCCACTTCTCCAGCTTCCACCCTAGACACGTTAAAGAAGCCATTCCCTATGGACAAGCCCTCCATATACACAGAATTTGCTCAGATGAGAAGGATCGTGACAGACACCTCCAGACGCTGAAGGATGCCCTCGTGAGAACAGGATATGGCGCTCGACTCATCGATCGACAGTTCCGACGTGCCACAACGATAAACCGCACTGACCTCCTCAGAAGACGAACACGGGACACGGTGGACAGAGTACCCTTTGTTGTCCAGTACTTCCCCGGAGCGGAGAAGCTACGACATCTTCTCCGGAATCTTCAACATATCATTGATGACAATGAACATCTCGCTAGGGCCATCCCCACCCCCCCACTTCTTGCTTTCAGACAACCGCACAACCTCAAACAGATCATTGTTCGCAGCAAACTACCCAACCTTCAGGAGAACAGTGACCACAATACCACACAACCCTGCCACAGCAACCTCTGCAAGACATGCCGGATCATAGACATGGACGACATCATCAAACGTGAGGATACCATTCACCAGGTACACGGTACATACTCTTGCAACTCGGCCAACGTTGTCTACCTAATACGTTGCAAGAAAGGATGTCCCGAAGCATGGTACATTGGGGAGACCATGCAGACACTACGACAGCGGATGAATGAGCATCGCTCAACAATCACCAGGCAAAACAGTTCCCTTCCTGTGGGCGAACACTTCAGCAGTCATGGGCATTCGGCCTCCGACCTGCGGGTAAATGTTCTTCAAGGGGGCTTTCGTGATACACGACAGCGCAGAGTCGCTGAACAGAGACTGATTGCCAAGCTCCGCACACATGAGGACGGTCTTAACAGGGATCTTGGCTTCATGACACACTATCTGTAACCTCCGTAACTTGCCTGGGTTAGCAAAAAACCTCACTTACTGTGCTGTCTGGAGAAAATACACAATTCTCCAACAATGCTCAGGATTCCCTTCACACACATTGTTTGCCACTTTAACACTTGAATAGCAGGTTAGATGTAAGGATTTGCATTCTAATCAGCAATCTCTGACTGTCTGTGCTGATGTGTGCTATTGCAGACCAGAACACTGCATTTGCCTGAGGAAGACACAGGAGTCGAAAGCTCGCGTTTTTACTATCAAATAAATCGGTTGGATTATAAATTGGTGTTGCTAAATTCTTACTGAATTCTTACCACCCCAATCCAACGCCGGCATCTGTACATCATCAACCTAAATGAAGTCAATGGTTTGGGCTAGACCCATTGTTGATGAAGGCATTAGTATGTGCAGAGTGAATGGCTGCCAGGAGTGTGCAGGACAGGAAAATCATGGTGTAAATGAGAATGCCAGCATTATCATTCTGGAGCTTAATGTCTTCTCATAACTTTGCATAGTTAAGCATGCACTCAGCAGCAAAAAAGACCACCAGCCAAACCACCCCTCCACTCTTGCCAAAGGCCCAGCAATGCAATTTTAAATTTTATTCTTTCAAGGGATGTGGGTGTAGCTGGCCAAGCCAGAATACATCCCAGCCCTAATATTCTCTGAGAAGGTGATGTTGAGTTCCCTTCTTGAACTTCTGGAGTCCATGTGGTGTAGGTACACTGACAGCTGTTACAGAAGGATTTCTAGGATTTTGACCCAGCGATATAGTTCCAAGTCAGTATAGTGTGTGGTTTGAGGAGAAGCTGTAGGTGGTGATAGACATAGTAAGAAGTCTGACAACACCAACTTCTTACTGTGTTTACCCCAGTCCAACGCTGGCATCTTTACACTGGTGGTGATAGAAACATAGAAACTAAAAGCAGGAGTGGGCATTTGGTTCTTCAAGTTTGCTCCACCATTCATTTTGATCATCAAATTCAATATCCTGATCCCACTTTCCTCCCATATTCCTTGATCCCAAGAGCTATATCTAATTTCTTCTTGAAATCAGACAACATGATTTTTCCTGTGTTTGCTGTTTTTGTTTTTCTAGCTGGTAAAGGTTCTGGTTTGGAAGGTATCATCAAAGGAGCATTAGTGACTTGCTTCAATGTCGCTTGTGTATGATACACATTGCTGTCATAGTGCGTTGATGATGGAAGAATAAACGTTTAAGGAGGTGGATGATGTGCCAATCAAATAGCTTGCTTTGTATGGGTGGTATCAAGCTCCTTGACTGTTGTTGGAGCTGCACTTATGCAACTGGAGTATGCCATTACACTCCTGACTTGTGACTTATGACTTGTACATATACTTTGGGGAATCAAGAATTGAGTTATCTGCCACAGAATTCCCAGCCTCTAGCTTGCTATTGTAGCCACAGTACTTGCATGGCTGGTCCAGTTCAGTTTCTGGTCAATGGTAATACCTAGGGACTTATTGGAGATGCTCATTGCCTAGCACTTGTGTGGCACTTACCAGCTCAAACATAAAAGTTGTTCAAGTCTTGCTGTATATGGGCAGGAACTGCTTTAGTATCTGAGGAGTCATAAATGGTGTTCAATATTATAAAATTATGAACAAATGCCCTCACTTCTGACCTTATGAGGGAGGAAAGGTCTTTGACAAAACAGCAGAAGACAAAGTTTATTTATTAGTCACAAGTAGACTTATATTAACACTGCAATGAAGTTACTGTGAAATAGTTGAAGATAGTTGAGTTTATGATATTACCTTGAAGAACTCCTGCAGTGATATCCTGAAAATGAGTTGATTTCAGGCAGGCTTGACTCACTATCTAGCCCATCAACTCTACACAAAATACAGGGAAGTGAAATAGACAGAAATTAATCAGAGAGGCTATGAGAAGTAAATGAGGAAGAGAAACAGTCCGTGAATGGAGATACAGTGTGAAGGTAAGTAGCAATGGTGCATTCTCGCTCTCTCTTGTCTTCCCTTGCAGGCGCTGGCACTCTAATGGAGACGATGATGTAGAGATGCCAGTGTCAGACTGGGGTAAATGTCGTCCTGAAAGCCATTGTACAAAAACCCCCTAGCTTTTGTCGCGACACTACGGACTTCGTACAGATATTCAGCACACATGGAGCAGTTGAACCAGGGACACTCCTCGTCACAATGGATGTCTCGGCGCTCTACACCAACATCCCCCACAACGATGGCATTGCTGCAACTGCCTCAGTGCTCAATGCTGACAACTGCCAGCTTCCGGATGCAATTTTACAACTCATCCGCTTTATCCTGCGCCACAATATCTTCACCTTCAACAACCAGTTTTTCATCCAGACACACAGAACGGCCATGGGACCAAATCTGCATCTCAACATGCCAACATCTTCGTGCAGAGGTTCGAACAAGACTTCTTCACTGCACGGGATCTTCAACCAAGGCTATACACCAGATACATCAATGACATTTTTTTCCTTTGGACTCATGGTGAACAAACTATATGATGATATCAACAAGTTCCATCCCACCATCAGACTCACCAAGGACTATTCTCCAGAATCAGTTGCATTCTTGGACACACGCATCTCCATCAAGGACGGTCACCTCAGCACCTCACTGTACCACAAGCCGAGAGACAACCTCACAATGCTCCACTTCTCAGCTTCCACCCCAAACACATTAAAGAAGCCATCCCCTATGGACAAGCCCTCCATATACACAGAAGTTGCTCAGATGAGGAGGATCGTGACAGACACCTCCAGACGCTGAAATATGCCCTCATGAGAACATGATATGATGCTCTACTCATCGATCGACAGTTCCAATGTGCCACAGCGATAAACCGCACCGACCTCCTCAGAAGACAAATATGGGACAAGGTGGAAAGACTACCCTTTGTTGTCCAGTACTTCCCCAGAGCGAAGAAGCTACGACATCTTCTCCAGAGTCTTCAACATATCATTGATGAAGATGAACATCTCGCCAGGGCCATCCCCACCCCCACTTCTTGCCTTCAGACAACCATGCAACCTCAAACAGATCATTGTTCGCAGCAAACTACCCAGCCTTCAGGAGAATAGTGACCACAATACCACACAACTCTGCCACAGCAACCTCTGCAAGACATGTCGGATCATCAACATGGATGCCATCATCACACGTGAGAATACCATCCACCAGGTACACAGTACATATTCTTGCAACTTGGCCAACGTTGTCTACTTAATACGTTGCAAGAAAGCCATGAGGAACAGCGCTTGTAGCAACAGGCCCTGTCTAGCCATTGCCCAGGGCAATTGGACTGTCTGACCGGCTGAGTAAAGAACTGTGTCTTGGCATTTTCACAGCATCCCTGAACTCCTTTTCACAGATAAAATACTTAAACTTCTTTGGTGAGAACAGTGAGACAGTGTTAGTGAGTGAATTTTGTGATAGTGAGAACCCTGAGATTTAGGATGAGGTGGACACACGCATCTTTCCTTCCCAACCTGCTTTGTGGAGATGGAAGACAGGGTAAACACAGACTGAAAGACAATCTGCTTCTAATCCTCCATTTCTGTATGAACTCCACAATGCCACCAGAGGCAAAGTTTAACCCAGTTTCTAAGTTTGGCCCTAGTTCCCATCCTTTCCCCCGTGACCAGGTCTCGGGGCTTAGTCTGTCTCTTCAGCTCTACGTCTCAAGTAAAAAGGCAAAATAATGGTGGTATTCTCTAGCCATTCACATACCACATATTCATTCACACCAGCTGGATTCTGTGGATTTTGTCTTCTGAGCACCAAATTCTCCATCCTCGCTGGCAGCAGTAGCAGAGTGTGAATGGCCAGAGAATTATGATCAATGTTTTATTGGTTGCTCTATTGCTTGGACTTTTTAATGGAAATTTTTTATTATTTTTTTGATTATAAATTTATTGCTTTGACATTAATTGTTTTTTTGTTTGAAATTCATATTTAAAGTTGTGCCAAACAATAGATTTCTAAAATTTGCTCATTGTGCCCTTGAGTGAGAAAAAAACTGAAATGTGCCCTTTTGAGCGGATCGTCAACTATTTACAGATTAGTTGATGGTTGATTTCTTCTGGTTATTGCCTCAATTCTACCGATGTTGTGCTGTACAGTTGTTTAAAGTTGTTGAAGTCTACAAGGAATAGTATAGTCATCAATTGACTGCAAGGCTTTCGTTCAAATCCCTTGCTCACTGGATACACTGATAGGCATTTCCTTTGGAATGCAACATGACTGGATGAATGAGCTAACTACATTCCAATCCCTTCTTTTTCCAAAGACAAGCAGGTAGAGTGAGCCACAATGCCATTGACTCCACACACCTTGCTTTGTGGACAATATTGACCTCACGTTATTGGAAGCAAAAAGGATTCCACTACAAAGTCCAGTGGTATGTGACCATATGCAGGCCAATGTCTGGTACCCTGGCAGCAGTGATGGTGCCTTAATTCTACAACAATTTACTGTTCCATCTGCATCTGAGTCAAATATCATCATGCCAAATCAAAGTATGGCCACTGGGTATCAAGGGCTATCCAGAGACTACAAAGCTGATGACTCTGGTACACCAAGACAATTAGGTATGGGCAATAAATAAATGTCTTGCCAGTGATGTTCACATTCCATGATCAAAGTTAAGAGAATTCATATGTATGTTGGAGCATACATGCAATGAAACTGTTTTTATTTTAGGTTTCTAAAATCCTAGAATTTTGAAAGGAGGAGTCCTACAGTACTTGACAGAGTGGGTGTAAAATTAAGAGAATCATAGAATTACCATAAAGCAATTGAGAGCAATTCAGAAAGAGGCAATTCAATCTATCAAGTCTGCACCTACTCTCTGGGAGAGTGGCTTACCTAGACCCTCTCCTCTGTTCTATTCCCATAACCTCATACATTTACTGTGGCTAATTCATCTATCCTACACATCTTGGGACATTAAGGGATAATTTTATAATCCAAGCCACCGAGCTTGCTCATTTTTGGATTGTGGGAGGAAACTGGAGCACCAGAGGAAACACACACAGGCACGAGGGGAATGTGCAAACTCCACACAGACAGTCATCCAAAGCCAGAATTGAACCCAAGTCCCTGACGCTGTGAAACAACAGTGCTAACCAGTTTTGGTAGTTATTTTCTGCATGCGTGACCAACTTGGCCATTGAGCAGATGGTTCTTCTCGCCAACTACACAGTGAACAACCAAGGAGTGGGAGGACTTATGGTATGCTAGCCTTTATGGGAAGGGGTATAGAGTACAAGAGCTGGTGTTTAATGTTGCAGTTGTATAGAACATTGGTTAGACCTCATGTGGAATACTGTGTCCAGTTCTGGTTGCCTTACTACTGGAAGGACACAGAGACCCCGGAAAGAGTGTAGAAGAGGTTTACCAGGATGCTGCTTGGTATGGAAGGTGTGGGTTACAAGGAAAGGTTAGGCAAATTGGGGCTGTTTTCTTTAGAAAGATGTAGACTGAGAGGAGATCTAATAGAGGTGTACAAGATTATGAAGAGTAAACAGTGGTAAGCTTTTTCCTAGGTTGGAATCAAATAGCATGAGGGTCACGGGCTTAGGGTAAGGGGAGTAAGGTATAATTTGAATGCTAGAGGGAGTTTTTTCACACACAGGATTATGGGGATATGGAATGCACTGCCAAGTAAGGTGGTGGAGGCAGACATGTTGGAGTTATTTAAGAAATACTTAGATGGGCACATGAGCAGAATAGGGATGTAGAGATATAGAAGACTATATAAAATAGGGATTATGAGCCTTGGGACGTCCCTGGAATTGCGTAAGTTGTGCATGATATTGATGTATTTCTCTTTTATCCTACAGGTGCTTTGGTCTGCCTTGTTGTCCAACAAGAGGCATACACGCAATGGGTCGTGAGAGGGCTGCTCTTGGATTTTTCGAGAGTATCCTAGTGCTTCACATCGTTAGTGTACACTTGAACTGGACCAATGGATGGCAACACGACAGCTCAGTGACTGCCAATGTTGCTGTGCAGATACATGGATTTGGGCTGGTATCTGTGGGAGTTTGCACATTCTCCCCGTGCTTGCGTGGGTTTTCTCTGGGTGCTCTGATTCCCTCCACACTCCAAAGATGTACTCTTAGGCTAATTGGCAAAACAAATTCTCTCTAAATCGTCTTACTAATTTGGTTCCAATGCAGATTTCTATAAACATAGACAAGGGTCATGAGTGGAAGTGGGAATGTTGAGGTGGTGGCACGTGCTCGTTGGGCCAAAGGGCCTGCTTCCCGTGCTGTGTTATTCTTTGTTCTTTGACGAGAAGAGGCGACCTAGACAATCTCTGTCTGGTCAGATTATCCTTGAAGAGCACTTCCACATGCAATATCTCTATCTGAAACCCCAATTTCCCATTCAGAAATAGTCCCACGCCTTGTTTTTCCTCTCACTGTCCACCACAGTGTTCACATGGCCACAGAGCATAAATAAAAACCATCACAAACCAAATTTATAAATGATATCATTCCATTTTTCAGACAAAAGTCTATAAATCTACCCTTATATAATCCATAGTATGTATTTTCTGCATGCTTTGTGTTGTGGCATGGCTGATGAAAGGAATCAAGACTGACTGCCTTGGAGGATGATATTGAATATCTCTGGGCATGGCCATGGATTGCACCATCTTGGCATGGATAACATGAGGTTGAATGACAGGCAATAGCAAGGGCACGAAATGCCAGGAGTGGATGCACAAATTTGTATTGCCAAGACAGCAAGCTCATGTCCCAGGGCATCACTGCCAATCCATCAGGGCGACACCTCAATAATCCTAGTAATCACAGAAAAGAAGCTAATGCTTTTGTTCTAGGAAAGACTAGTGCCTTAAGCTTAAATAAAGACAATTGAAAAATTGAGGACAGAGTTGGCTAAAATGAACTGGGCAAGTAGACTAAAAGGTAGGATGGCAGAGAAACAATGGCAGACACTTTAAGGTAATAATTCCTAACTCTCAACAAAGATTTTCAACTGAGAAAGAAAGATTATAAGAAATATATCCACGACTAACTAAGAAAATTAAGGATGGTATCTAATTCAAAGAAAAGGTCTACAGTATTGTGAAGATTATTGGTAGGGTAGGAGATCGAGCAGGAGATTGGACAGATTTTGAAAACCAGCAAAGGAAGACTAAAAGAAAAAGAGGGTGAAATTAGAGCATGCGAGAAAGCTAGAAAGACATATAAACTCAGATAATAAGTATTGCTAGAAGTTTAAGAAGGAATGGAGTGAACATTGGCACCTTAGAGAATGAGACTTGGGAATTAATAATAGAACATAGAACATTACAGCACAGTACAGACCCTTCAGCCCTCAATGTTGCACCGACCAATGGAACCAATTTTATGATCCTCTAACCTAAACTATTCCAATGCTATCCGTATACCTATCCACTGACCATTTGAACGTCCTTAAACTTGACGAGTCCACAACTGCTGCAGGCAGGGCATTCCACGCCCTTACTACCCTCTGAGTAAAGAACCCACCTCTAACATCCGTCCTATAACTACCACCCCTTAATTTAAAGCTATGTCCCCTTGTGTTATCCATCTCCATCCAAGGAAAAAGGCTCTCACTATCCGCCCTATATAACCCTCTGATCATCTTATATGTCTCAATTAAGTCACCTCTTAGCCTTCTTCTCTCTAATGAAAATAACCTCAAGTCCTTTAGCCTTTCCTCATAAGACCTACCCATCATGCCAGGCAACATCCTGGTAAACGTCCTCTGCACCCTTTCCAATGCCTCCACATCTTTCTTATAATGTGGCGACCGAAACTGTACACAATACTCCAAGTGCAGCCGCACCAGAGTTTTGTACAGTTGCAACATAACATCTCAGCTCCGAAATTCAATCCCTCTACCAAAAAATGCTAACATACTGTACACGTTCTTAACAACCTTATCAACTTGAGTACCAACTTTCAGGGATCTATGCACCTGTACACCGAGATCTCTCTGCTCATCTGCACTACTAAGAGTCCTACCATTCGCCCTATATTCTGCACACATATTACTCTTACCAAAGTGAATCACCTCACACTTTTCCACATTAAATTCCATTTGCCACTTCTCGACCCAGCTCTGCAACTTATCTATGTCCCTCTGCAAACTGTAACATCCATCCTCACTGTCTACAACTCCTCCGACTTTGGTGTCATCAGCAAATTTACTAACCCATCCCTCTACGCCCTCATCCAGGTTGTTTATAAAAATAACAAACAACAGTGGCCCCAAAACAGATCCTTGAGGTACACCACTAGTAACTAAACTCCAGGTTGAATATATTCCATCAATCACCACCCTCTGTCTTCTATCAGCTAGCCAATTCCTAATCCAAACTGCTAAATCTCCCTCAAACCCATGCATCTGCATTTTCTGTAGTAGTCTTCCGTAGGGAACCTTAACAAACACTTTGCTAAAATCCATGTGCACCACATCAACTGCCTTACCCTTATCCACCTCTTTGGTCACTTTTTCAAAAAACTCAGTAAGGTTTGTGAGGCACTACCTTCCCTTCACAAATCCATACTAATTATCCCTAATCAATTCTTTTCTTTCTAAATGACTATAAATCCTATCCCTTATAATTCTTTCCAGAACTTTCCCCACAACAGATGTAAGGCTCACTGGTCTATAATTTGCAGGATGGTCTCTACTCTCCTTCTTAAACAAGGGGACAACATTTGCCATCATCCAGTCTTCTGGCACTACACCTGTAGCCAATGATGACATGAAGATCAAAGCCAAAGGCTCTGCAATTTCCTCTCTAGCTTCCCAGAGTAACCTGGGATAAATCCCACCCAGCCCAGGGGACTTATCTATTTTCATACTCTCAAGAATAGCTAACATCTCCTCCTTATGTACCTCTATCCTGTCTAGTCTACAACCCTGTATCCCAGTATTCTCCCCAACTCCATTAACATTTTCCCACATGAAGACCGACGAAAAATACTCATTCAGTGCCTCACCAATCTCTACAGGCTCCACGCACAACTTGCCGTTACTGTCTCTGACTGGCCCTAATTTTGACCTAACCAATCTTTTATTCTTAACATACCGATAAAAAGCTTTAGGGTTCTCCTTTATCCTATCCGCCAAAGTCTTCTCATATCCTCTTCTAGCTCTTCTTATCTCATTCTATAGCTCCCTCCTGGCTAATTTATAACTGTCCAGTGCCCTAATCAAGCCTTCATGTCTCATCTTTATATAAGCCTCCTTTTTCCCCTTTACTAGTGAACTAACTTCCTTAGTACACCACGGTTCCCTGGCTCTACCACTTGCTCCCTGCCTGACAGGTACATATTTATCAAGGACTCTCAGTAGCTGTTCCTTGAATAAGTTCCACATTTCAGATGTTCCCAGCCCCTGCAGTTTCCTACTCCACCCTATGTATCCTAAATCTCGCCTAAAAGCCTCATAATTATCTTTCCCCCAGCTGTAACTTCTTCCCTTTGGTATATGTCTATCCCTTTCCGTCACTAAGGTAAATGTAACTGAATTGTGGTCACTATCACCAAAGTGCTCACCTACCTCCAAGTCTAACACCTGGTCTGGTTCATTACCCAAGAACCAAATCCAATGTAGCCTCACCTCTTGTTGGCCTATCTACATACTGAGTCATAAAACTCTCCTGCACACATTGTACAAAAACTGACCCCTCTAATGTGCTTGAGCTATAATTTTTCCAATCAGTATTTGCAAAGTTAAAGTCCCCCATAACAACTACCCTTTTACTTTCACTTCTGTCCAGAATCATCCTTGCAATCTTTTCCTCCACATCCCTGGAACCTTTTGGAGGCCTATAAAAAACTCCCAACAGGGTGACCTCTCCTCTCCTGTTTCTAATCTCAGCCCAATCTACCTCAATAGACAGGTCCACATCAAATGTCCTTTCTGCCACCGTAATAGAGTCTTTGACTAACAATGCCACACCTCCTCCTCTTCTACTACCTACTCTGCTCCAACTGAAACATCTGTACCCCGGAACCTGCAACATCCATTCTTGTCCCTGCTCTATCCATGTCTTTGAAATGGCCACAACATCGAAGTCCTACGTACCTATCCAGGCTGCAAGTTCGTCCACCTTATGCTCCTTGCATTGAAGTACACACACTTCAAACCACACTCCCGCCTACCCGTACCCTGCTGGTAATGGGAAACCAGACATTATGGACATGTTGAACAGATGTTTTGTATCTCTTCACTGTAAAAGACACAAAAAAATCCTGATACCACATAAAAATCAAATGGTAAAAGAGAGGGATGAACTTGAAACAATCACAATCATGAGGGAAAAGGTACTGGAAAAACTAATAGGACTAAAGGTTGACAAATCTCCTAGATGTGATGGCTGTCTATGGTCTTAAAACAAATGGCTGCACAGATAGTGGTTGTGATCTTCCAAAAGTCCCTGGTCGCTGGAAGGATCCCAGCAGATTGGAATTTTAAAAAAATTAGGAGTCTCCCATTTAGGACTGAAAAGAGGATATACTTTCTTCTCTCAGATGGCAAAATCTTCTCATAAGTTGCCAGTTGTCAGGCTCTGACTGAGATCTGGTGTGTAGTTCTCCAGATTTCTTTAGTTAAGTTAGGACATCATGATCGGCTTGGAGGGCCAAAAGGTCTGTTCTTGTGCTGTACTTTTCTTTGTTCTTTTTTCTATGCACTGCTGAATTTTCACACCAGTTCCTGAGCCACTCTGACAAAAAAAATGGATGTGGTTTACACCATTGGTCTGGTGGGGGTGGGTCTAATAGAGCAGGCAAGGCTGACTCCACAGAGAGCTGGGTGCCATCTTTAAAGTGTGTCTTGATAAGAATTGAGCTGAAACTCTTGCCAGCACCCGACCACAAACACCTCATGGTGCCACACAACCCTCAGCATCATTATTAGGCGCATCCCCCTCATCCCACAACCAGCAACCACCATGGCAAAATGCTGGCCAATCTTCCCTCCTCCTTTCTCACTTTCTGGGTACAAATCTCATTGTATTGCCAGCACGGGGTGAGGAAAATTTGGAAACAAGATCTCATTGGCAAGAATCTTCTTTCCTGACTCTCAAGTTATTTTTCACCTGCGTCGCCGTTCTTGTTGCTGGTGAACGCAGGTCCAAAACTGTCTATAAGGGTGTGATGAGTCTGTGGAAATCTCTTCCCCCCAGAACAGTAGTGGATGGGTCACTGAATATACTTAAGACCGAGTTAGACAGTTTTTTGATCAATAAGGGAGTCCAGGACTATGGGGGAAGGACAGCAAAGTGGAGTTAAGGCTACAGTCAGCCCATCAATGATCTTATTGAATGATGGAGCAGGCTCAAGGGGCTACTGTCGCTCCAAATTTGTGTCTTCTTATCTTCTGTTGAACCTCCACCACCAAGGTTTCCAGTGTAGCAGTCAAAAATGTCTCCCATCTTGCATCATTCTTCAGTATTTCACAGGTTAGATTCACTTTGTGCACTAGATTCTAGCCACAATGTAACCTCCTTTTAAAGTCACTTACAATATTAGCTTCTTGCTCAGGGCTCTAGCCAATGAACAATACAGTTAATGCTGGTGGGATGCTGAAATCATTGAAAACAGCAGACAGTATGATGTTGGCATACTGCCTTAATTGTGGATAATGGGTAGAGGTTAATTGCACATCGCAACCCCAGCATTTGTTTTTGAAGTCTATTAAATTTAGCACCTATAATGTTGAAAACAGCGGATATTACCTTCTATTACTTTTGTGCTTTCAAAAATTGCTTCATTCCTTTTAAACTAAAATTTCCCAGACAAAATGTCATTGGAACAGGTTCTAAATAATTGTTCATTTTATCAGCCTAGGAACCAAAATGTGATCCAGAATTCAATTCTGTCCTGAAAATATTCAGAAAAAAAAATTGAAACTGTGCCCTGAACCAGAGTTGAACTTGAACTTAAACAGCTACCATCTATTCAGGTACTGTACCTGATGTAAAACTTTAGAAGGACAAGAAAACGTTTTCGCTTACTGAGTATAATAGTTATAATCATTGCCGCCATCATTTTCCACTGCTGATGGCAGGGGACCCATTGAAATATTTCAGCGTTGACAAATCTTATGGTTGAAATACGTGCTGAAATGTAAAATACAGACAAAAAGAAAATAAGTACACGGCCTCTCAATGAGTTATCCTGGCAATTCTCCACGTTGTCCTCAGATTGTTTTGAAGTCACAGGACTGGAGTCTGCTCCAATTAGTAATTAACTTCAAACATGTCAAAAACGGGATAACATTTGCCAGCATTGTTTTGTGGGATGGTGCAGAGATTAGGGATACAATTTTCAAAACCGCGAAATCTAGAATAATCAGTAGTTTATGCTGCCCCGTCTCCAATTAGCGTAATCTGCCCAAGTACATTACAGGCTCGTACCACAGTATGGGTTAGTCATGAAAAACTAGTGGAGGCCAAATAAACTCCAAAATTAGGTGGTATCAAAACCACGCACCAGAAAATTATATCCCATAAATGTGCAATTGAATGTTTTCTTTAGCTCAACTGCAATGAATGCTTTTTAGATATATGATTATGTACATGGAAAGAAATTACACATTTTATAGAAAAGACAAAATGTTGCAGATGCTGGTAAACTGAAGTATGAGCAAAAAGTGCAGGAAACACTCAACAGCACAGACAACCTCGTGGGGACAGTGACAGAAGTTTCAGCTCTGTGATATTTTGTCAGTTTTAAGACATTAGATTAGATCTTCCAAACACTGAAAATTTTCCACTTTGGGACTATTTCTGAGTTCCAATACTATTTATGGCAGCAGTGGGATTCAGGCTCAATCTCACAGGAACTGGCTAATTGAAAGCCTACTTCGTGGATCTCTGTCCAATTAGGAATTGCAGGTTGAGGACGTGGAACGAGAGCTAATCAGCACCTGCAATGTGAGGGCAACAGACCGCCGGTGTCACTGTGGCAACAGTGAGAGAGAAACCTGCTGGAGAGTCCGGGATATAAGAGAGAGCAACGTGATGAAATGGAGATCAGGCTGATGGCACCTCAAGATTTCTCATAACCTGAATATTCTCCAGGATACCATTGCCCACAAGAGACTGCTGTAGTGACAGGCCTGTACCTAGTGAGGTGTGGACCATGCGGATGGTGAAGCCCGGAAGAAGACATCTCATCAGGAAAGAGCAGGAGGGAGAGAGAAGAAGAGGAGGTAGAGTCAAATGATATCGAAAACAGAGGTACTCATATTGTAAGACAAGGGGCCTCCTCATACAACTTTCTGGGAGGTGATAAAGATGCAAGAAGCAAAGAGAGAGCATGAGAAAAGACTGATAGCTAATATAAAAATAGGGGAAAAATGTTAAAAGGAGAAGTGGGGACAATTAGAGTTGTCCAAAAAAGACATTTATACATAAAGGCAGGGGCATGGCTGAGGTATTAAATGAGTACTTTGCATCTGTCTTTACCGAGGAAGAAGCTGCTTTCCAAATGATAGTGAAATAGAAGATAGTTGAGACACTGATGAGCTAAAAATTGATAAAGTAGTAGACAGGCCAGCTATACTGAAAAATTATTAAGTCACCAAGAGTGGGTGAAATATATTTAAGGATACTGAGAGAAGCAAGGCTGGAAATTGTGGAAGCAAATGCTCATTAAACTCCCAACTCCCAACTTTAAATACAGAGGCAATAAAAAGGAAGAGAGAAAACTTCATCAAAAGAAGAAAGCCTTTTGTGTACAATGTGTAAAATACATATATGCATGTATATATGAAAAAACAGACCGATGTTTGTTTAACACCAACAAAAACCCCAATTTGGTCTGTTTCACAATAGTCCTGCAAAATTGTTATTGTTATTGTCCCCTTGGTACTTATATTACCGAGTACAGAATAACCCAACAGATGAGACATGCACTACCAAATACTAATTTTAAGGTGAATGGTTAAATCTGGAATGCACTGACTGAGTGTATGGTGGAGGCAGATTCAGTCAAAAAAGAATTGGATAACAGTCCAGCAAGAAAAGAATGGAAAGGTTATGGGGAAAAGATGCAGGAATAGGACTAAGCGAGTTGCTGTGCATATGATGAGTCAAATGGCCTTCTTCTGTGCTGCAACTATTCTATAGTTGTATAATTCCAACAGGACCTCCTGTTTCTCCCTCAGCATTAGATCCAGGTCTGCATCGATGAAGTGAGGGGCCCCTATTCCACACTAGCCCTCCTTTGACCTCTTGTTCCTTCCACTATGGAAGGCTGTTACACAAACAGCAGATTTCTCCTTTTAGGATAATCAGAGTCTCAGTGGGGATGCTGCCAAAGGGAGTCTAAATCAGTCCTACAAGTCATCTGAACATCTCTGTTCCTGACCCCACTGAGTCAGCAAGTGGACAAGATACCTGTCTACATAACAAGTAAAGCCTCATTCACACAAAAATCTGAACTTTACTCAATTTCTCACCAGAAGTGGATTTCTGGCACAAAATTGCTGTGCTGACACATGGATTTGGGCCTGTGTCTGCGCACAGAGTTTGCGCGTTCTCCCCGTGGTTGCGTGGGTTTCCTCCGGGTGCTCCAGTTTCCTCCCACATCCCAAAAATGTGCTCTTAGGCTGATTGGGTGACAAATTGTCCCTATATTGGTCCCTATATGGGAATCTTCAACAATAGGCATAGCCTAAAGACGAGGATATGTCATTAGGACGTTAGGACGGCGGCGTGGGCTCGTTGGGCCGAAGGGCCTGTTTCCCGTGCTGTGTTGCTCTTTGTTCTTTGTTCTTGTTCTTAAAACTAACCAAGTTCTTGTTTGTTGCCTCCTTGACAAAAAAATCAGCTCCTCAGTTAAATTGCCTCCCTAATTAAATCCCCTTCAGTCTCCTCCAATTCAAAAAAAGCTCCAAGCTTTGCAGTCTTTTCTCTCAGCTAAAATTCTGTATTCCTGGCACCATCTTCATCAGTGTGACAGCATCCTTTCTGTAATACGTTGACCAGAACTATATACAGTAGCTTAGCTGTGGTCTAAATATAGTTTTGTGTTATTCTAGCAGAACCTCCCTGTACTTCACCAATGAAAGAAATTATCGCATTTAACTTCTTAACCACTTTATTTACCTGTCTTATTGCCTTCAGGAATCTTAGACATGCATTCCAAAGTCCCTCTGCTCCTTTACACTTCTCAGTGTCCCATCAATTTTTGTGCATTCACTTCATTTGTTTGATCTTTCCAATTGCATTACTTCACATTCCTATGGATTGAATTTCCTTCATCATTTTTCTGATCATGCACCTAGCTCCTTGACATCTTCTTGCAGTTTACAGTTTTCATCCTCAGTTCATCCACACGATCAACTTCCATATAATTTGCAAACTTCTTAATCATATCCCTATATTTAAGTCTAAATCATTGATATATGTCACAATCAGCAAGGGACTGTTTGGTCTTTATATAATTCATCCTGCCACTGAGTTAATCTTGGATTCATTTGCCACTTTCCCTTGGATTCCATGGGTTTTTAATTTGCTGACCACTTTGCTTTGTAGGGTCTTGTCAAAAGCCTTGTTAAAATCATGCTCCTTGTTACTTCCTCAAAAATTTAAATTAAGCTAGTCAGATATGATCTCCTTGGAATGCAGAGTTTCCCAAATGTTGAGTATGAAACCCCGAGTGACTTCCCAAGAGCCTAGGGGAACCCCAAATATTCTCTCAATGTTGACATTCTTTTTTCGCGGTGAACAAATCAAATATAAACAAATATTTTCTAGCTCTATCTATGCATGTATTTCCAATAAAACATGAATAAGAAATGAAAATTAATGTTCAGGTCATCTTCAGTGGGAAGGGCGATGCTGCCTCCTTTGCGCACACAATCATTTGATGTTGGAGAGCGGGATGCTCATTCCAGGTACGACATTCAGTCTCTTCCTATTTTTAGTTTTTGTAATTGTTTGTTGAGATATGTTTTGGGGCAAAAGGAAGGAGTTTACAAATTGCCGTCTTTGTTACATTAGGATACGCATGCATTAAGCTGCTTCAAAAATTCATATTATAATGTTGTCTTTGCCTCCTGTCCTCACCTTTGCCATTTTGGATGCCTTACCTGCGGCTACTTCCTAAACTGCTGCTGCTGACTTCCATCTCCAACTTTGTTCTGGTCTTTTGCCAACTCACCATTGGTTGTTGCTATTGGCCTCAGCCTTTATGCAGTGAGATTGAATAGATCAAATGGCCCACTCAGAACAAGGCTTCTTGAAGCCCTAGATACAAAACAAAGAACAATACAGCACAAGAAACAGGCCCTTCGGCCCTCCAAGCCTGCACTGCTCATTGGTTCAACTAAACCATTCTTCTGTATTCCTCCATTCCTAGTCTGCTCATATGAACATCCAGATAAGTCTTAAACAATCCCAGTGTGGCTGCCTCTACCACCCTGCTTGGCAATGCATTCCAGGCCCCCACTACCCTCTGTGTAAAATACGTCCCTCTGATATCTGAGTTAAACATTGCCCCCTCACCTTGAACCTGTGACTCCTCGTGTTTGTTACTTCCAAACTGGGAAAAAGCTTCCCACTGTTCACCCTATCTATACCCCTCAAAATTTTATACATCTCTATTGTGTCTCCCCTCATTCTCCATCTTTTCAGGGAGAACAACCCCAGTTTACACAATCTCTCCTCATAGCAAAGACCCACCATACCAGGCAACACCCTAGTGAACCTTCTCTGCACTCTCTCCAAAGCCTCCACATTCTTCTGGTAATGCGGCGATCAGAATTGGATGCAGTACTCCAAATATGGCCTAACCAACGTTCTATACAGTTGTAACATCAGACACCAATTTTTATACTCTAACCCCATCCTACAAAGGCAAGCATGCCAAAAGCCTCCTTAACCACCTTCTCCGCTGTGCTGCCTTCTTCAAACATTGGTGGACTTGCACACTCAGGTCCCTCTGTGCGTCTATACTTTTGATTGTTCTGCCATTTATTGTACAGCTTCCCCCCTACATTAGTGACCAAGATGCATCACTTTACTTTTATCTAGATTAAATTCCATCTGCCATTTCTCCACCCAATTTTCCAGCCCATCTATATCCTGCTGTATTGTCCAACAATGTTCGTCGCTATCCGCAAGTCCAGCCATCTTCGTGTCATCTGCAAACTTACTGATCACATCTTCTTCCAAATCATTCATATAAATCACAAGTAGCAGAAGTCCCAATACAGAGCCCTGCAGAACACCACTGATCACAGACCTCCAGCCAGAAAAAGACTCTTCCACTGCTACCCTCTGTCTTCTGTGGCCAAGCCAGTTCTCTACCCATCTACCCATCTCTCCTTTTATCCCATGAGATTTAACCTTTTGCACCAACCTGCCATGAGGGATGCTGATGAAAGCAATACTTTGTCATCCAGAAGTAAGTCTGTCACCAAAAAAGATTGAAAAATGATGGTCCAAGTCTGCATTTTTTACATAGAACATTACAGTGCAGAACAGGCCCTTTGGCCTTCGATGTTGCGCTGACCAATTAGGAAAAAGCAATGACCCTCTAACCTAAACCATTCCCTTTTCATCCATAAACTTATCTACTAACCTCTTAAACGCCACCAAACTTGGCGCATCTACAACTGCAGCAGGCAGGGCATTCCATTACCCTTACCACCCTCTGGGTAAAGAACCTACCTCTGACATCCGTCCTATAACTACCACCCCTTAATTTAAAGCTATGTCCCTCGTGCTAGCTTTCTCCATCCTAGGAAAAAGGCTATCACTGTCCACCCTATCTAAACCTCTAATTATCTTATACGTTTCAATAAGGTATTTTTCTTCTATTACTTCTCTTAGAAGCTTGCAGAGCTAGGGAGAGAAAACATGGGTTTTGGTACTTCTCCTGTTTCTGGGCCCTTAACCCTTACCTTCACATCCTTTGGGCCTAGAATTGGGAACAAAAGTGATAGTAAGTTTGAATTGTTTGTATAGGTTTAACATCAGCTTTTGATTTTTGTATTCCATGGGCAGAATTTTCCATTTCTCAAACTAGTGAGATTTTGCAGCATGTACCCTACTGTTCAGAGTGACAGGGAAAAAATAAAATTTATTTATTAGTCACCAGTAAGGCTTACATTAACACTGCAATTCTGCGCTTAGAAGCTTATTAATTATGCACCAGCTGAGTAACTCCAAATCACTGTCGGGTCTGGAACTGTTTGTTCACCTTGCCCTTTACTGGCAGGGTCGAAGCACCAAAAGTTAAACAGCAACTGAACATGGACATCTGCCCATTTACCTCCAGGACACATACACAGATGTCTTCAACCCAAAAGAAGGTAGTGGTAACAAACATTTAAAAAAATGAATGCTCCAGAATTTTCATTAAATCCATTCAGGGAATTTTGATTCCTG
Organism: Sphyrna mokarran; assembly: GCA_024679065.1. Classification (NCBI taxonomy): domain Eukaryota; kingdom Metazoa; phylum Chordata; class Chondrichthyes; order Carcharhiniformes; family Carcharhinidae; genus Sphyrna; species Sphyrna mokarran. The sequence continues at coordinate 72,374,699 of JAGIQG010000002.1, read as the reverse complement.
AGCAGTCAGTTGACAGAATGTATAATGAGCAGCCAGCTTGAAACATATATCCATCAGAAGCTTGCTGGGTTCAGGTAGGCACTATCAGGCAGTTTGGTATTTCCCTTCAGGTAGCATTCAGTCAAATTGCCAGTGATCGGGATAATTATACAATTGCAAACGTGGGGAGCTGGAACGACAGTGCCCCAAACTTTCTTTCCAGGATTCGCTCCTGACCTCACTTAAATAACATTTATTCTGGGACTCCTTTTCTCCACAATGTAAAATTTATTCATAAAATTTTAAATCTATTAATGAATTCAAATTTGACTACTTAAAAGTACCAAACAGTTCAATTTTATTCATTACAGAATGTGGTGGTTTCAACGTGGTGAGGTATATCAATTGCAGGTTATGTTTACAATATACATTTACACTTACCTATAAAGATTCTGCACCTTACCCAGCAGATCATCAAGGGCAGATGCTCCAGCTAGTAAACTTTTGAAAAAGCCTTTTGGTCCTTTTTATATCTTAGAATCAGTATTCCTTACAAATTTCATTTTTGTATATAGACTGTTTTTCCAATGTGCAGTCCCTTTAAATGCAAGTATGTAGGTGAACTAAGTTTACACGGTACTTTCCAGACATTGCATAAGACACTAATTTAGCTATTCTCATGAGATTCCTGTCTGAGTCAGGACGATGTGGGGGCAGGAAAGTGATAGGACGAGGGGTTCTCAAATGCTCAAGAAAACAGTGGTATTAAAATGTCTCCAGGCCAAAAAGTGTACCGTTTGGATTTTAACTATACTGGTGGAGAGAGTTAAAATTCCCTCTTTTTAGACATTACAGCTCAAAATCCACCAAATGCACACAATTAAAGTGCCATGTTGCAATTTATTTAAGACCATTAAATCATTTAGTACCACTAATATGTTTACAGAGCTGTTTTATGGTGCTATAAAAAAGGGTCTGTTTGAACAAGTACCATTATAAATAGCTCTTGTGATTGCTCAGGGCAAATTTGTTGCTAAAATAACAGAGATCTGAAGAATCTTGTTATGTACAAAATTTATTAATCTACTAATGAAGCTATACTTTTAAGAATTATTATGCTTTCATTGCTGTTGCTGGCGACATTTTGTGATTTTTACCACCATCTAAATATGTTTTCTTAATTAGAAGGAGACTATCATTCCTTCTCCGCGGGCAGCAATATTGAGGGAATGCCACTGAGTAGATGACTTGGAAATCTTGCTACTGCCTCTCACCCTGTCGAATCCAGGAAACTTCAGTCGGCTAGCTGAGAATTATTTGTGCTATTTCATCCGTATGTATTCTTAAAAATAAAACAAATAAAAAAAAGTTACATGTCTGTAGTTTAGAACTATAACTTAAACAGTTACTTGAATATTGCTGAGAGAAGGGCATTTTCATAAGAATTTAGCCCTTCAAAGCTCCTCCGCCAGTTAAAATAATCAAGGCTGATCTCACCTCAGCCTCAACTCTACTTTCCTGCATAACCCTTCAAACCCTTGCTAATTAAAAATCTGCCCACATTTTCCTTAAATTTACTCAAAGCATCCACCATCCAAACATAAAAATAACTCCACGAATTTCACAGACAAATGACACTTGGAGAGAAGTAATTTCTTTTCATCTCTTGTTTTAAATCTGCCATCCCTTATCCTAAAGCTATGACCTTTCATTCCAGCTTGCCCTACAAGATGAAACATCCTCCCCACGTGTGCTTTGTCAATCTCCTTTATCATCTTGTACATCTCAATTAGATTCATCTCATTCTTTTAAACTCCAGGGACTATAAGCCTAAACTGCCCAATCTCTCTTTGTAAGACAAACCCCTTGTCCCTGCAGTCTAGAACCTCCTCTTAATTGCCCCCAATTCAACCACATTCCTCCTCAAGTTGGAGGGCCAAAACTCTACATAATATTCCAAGTGCGGTCTCACTAATGCTTATGCAGAAGCAGCAACACTTCATCATTTTATATTCTATTCCTTTAGCAATAAGTGCCGAGATCTCAAGTGCCATCCTTAATACTTGCTGTACATGCATACTAGTTTTCTATGATTCATGCACGAAGACACTCATATCCCTCTGCACTGAAGCACTCCTGAGTATCTCTCTGTTTAGATAATAGTTTGACTTTGTATCTTTTCTACCAAAATGAATAACTTCACATTTATGCATATTAAACACCACCCCAGGGGTGATCATTGATGAAAAAATCTCCTGATGGTGTGGCTAACATTCACCTACATCACCAAAATTTTCTGGTCATTAATTTCACTGTTGTTTGTACAACCTTGCTGTGTACAAATGGATTGCTACATTTTCTCATAAAGAACAATCACTGCACTCACAAAAGTAATTAACTGGTGCTTTTCATTTTACTGAGAACATTTATTTTTGTCTTTCTTTGAGGCTGGCCAGCTGGGCTGCAAAGCCTTCTAAAAAAATGCAGGTGCCAAAGAGAGTAATAATTCTATCTCCATTTGTGATTTAAGCCCTCTATATTATGTTTAGTGATAGGTTCTTTCGAAGTAGCCATCAGTCTAATAGTTTTCCTCAAAGTGATCAATGATTCTCAGTTAAAATTTCCTTGTGGCTTTTCTCATGGTCATGATGAACTCAATCAAAGTCTGAGTATTGTTACAGGTCCAGTTAAACAACAATTAGCAATATACAAGAGAGAATCACAGCATAGTATAAATCCCAGTGCCTGCCTGCGTGTTGGACAACTAAAGACATGATGGTCATATTTTAAACTGGAGTCAAAATAATCCCTACCTCAGTAATGTAACAATAGACCATGTGACACTCACAAAGATACTTAGTGCAAAAAAGAAAGACAGACTTGTCTTGAAGTTCAGAATGCCCCAAAGTGCTTCACAGCCACTGAAGTATTTTTGGAATATGGATACTGCTGTAATGTGGGAATGACGGTAACCAGTCTGTGCACTGCAAGCTCCCACAAATAGCAATCTGATAATAAACAAATAATTTGATTATGTGATGTTGATTGAAACAGACATTAATTTGCTTAAAACAACACAATTTTAATGTATCCATACTTTTAAAGTTGTTATTTTCTCAATTTACACTGAAATTTTTGTTCACAAACTTGAGGATTTTAACTTAAAGTGTCACAGGTGTCTTTGTCTAACATCTTGAACATTCTAGGTCACAATTTTCTTTTTGGCACTTGTCCAAGAGAATATTAAAGAGTTCCTTTGGGAACAGACTGAGTCCTTGCAGAAGATTGTTATGATGAATACATTGCTTGTTTTTAAAAAATGCCACTTAAATTCCTTAAGGTTGAAGCAGGACATTTAATATTTTAAGATACTATTCGACAATTAGTAATCAGCATGTTGGCCACATTGCATCTTACAGACTGGATTTTTTTCAAATAATGGAGAAGTTTTTTTAAAGTTCTATGCTAAATTCTTTAGTTGTTGTTTTCATGCCTGCCAAAAAGATTTAGTCTCACAATGCAATCTTGAATATTTAAATGACATAATAATGAATGGCTGAAGTGAATTATAAAGATAAGTTAGCTATGACTGTCTTTGGGGCCACGAATGGGTACAATGATGCCGAAATTACACTTTGCATTGATACAATGCTGATTTGAGTGGTTCAATTCAAATGTACCCACACAACATAGGAGTTGAATTCTGATCAAAGTTCCTAATATATAAAAACCAGACAGCCAATATGGACATTGAGTGTGTTTCATGCTGCTTGAGTCTGGTGCTGTGTTGCGGTTGCATATGAATACAAAAAACATTAGGCAGGAAAAGACTGATGGTCCATATAGCTTGTCTCGTGTAGTTATCTCACCCATTAGGTGTCACATGATGTCCAGGGTGTGGCAAAAGTTCAGATCAAAAGCTAATTTGGCAAAAGTAAATCTGGAAAATCATTCTCCAGTCTCGATCTCTGACTTAAACAAATGCGGAAGACCACACACTATCATGACTTAAATTAATTGGTGCCAACCTCTTCAATGATTGCCCTTTCAGGGCAATGTAGCACATAGCTGAAAGTAGCAGGAGCAGGGGACAGGTCCAATTGCTTATCCTCATCCTCATCATGGAGCAGTACTCACCATTAAGACAGCAGCAATGATTGAGATCACTCAAAACTGTGCTGAAATCATTGAAAATGATAGCATTTTCATAGAGCTTGGAGTCCACTATGGAAGTGGCGACCAGCTTGTTTACACCATTATAAACACAAGATGATGGCATTCGCCTTCCCATGAATGCTACCCTGCTGGTGCTCTTACAGTTAGTTGCCTATCAGCTCATTATGCCAGATGCTGTCTAGCTGGTACAGCCTAAAGCCAGGCCTTTTAGGATCAGAGTTGGTCAATGGCATCCAGCAAGGCCACCTGCAGTCTCACACAAAGTCAGCAGCCTTCTATCAGCCCTGCTGCAGCCATTGAGTATGACTTCCTTTATAAAGGGAGCACTAGGTTGGGCAAAAACACATGAAAGACAGGCACTAAAGTAGCTCACAAAGTTGATTAGTTGATGTTAGTATGGAATATTGGATGGTTTGATTTATAAAGTTGGTTTGGAATGTTTGTTGCTGATGGCCCTTATATCAGACTTTAGCCCTGTGGTTGTTGTGATGGTCAGTAACACAGGGAGAATAACAGAGGGATAGTAAGTGTTGGACTGCTACTGAATTGGGTTGCATCCACTGGTAATGGCTATATATGAGCTGATCATGGATACCTGGCTGGAAATGGTGTTGGCTGCATTTTCTCTTCATTCTGCTGCTCCTCAGCTATTCCCTGTAGTGATAGCAAAGATTATGTCCTCATGATGGTAAAATAGCACAGGCCCACAGCAAATTGTGGTATAACCCCTGGCAAGTACTGTAGGCCTCCTCTGGAGTGGTGCAGCCAGCAGAAACTTTGCTCATGGTCTTCTCAATAATGTTTTGTGTGGCAATATGTCTAAGATAATATTTGTTTGTGCACCACAGTCATGAGCCACCTGGTCAGTGGATGATCTTTGTTGCCTAGTAGCCACACTCTGATTTGTATAGTGGCTCAAATGCAGATGGCAGAGCAAACTGCTGGAAGATGAAAGTATTATGACTGCTGCCTAGATATTGGGTATTGACCTGGATGATGTACTGAGTATGGTCACACATCAACTGAACTGAGAAGGAATGGAATCCCTTCTAGTTAACAATCTTAACACATGGGAATATATTTCTATCAATCAGAAACTTGTGAATTATTTTCACAATAAAGGTTATTAGTTTAGATTGTAAACCAATCTCAGCTTGACACCAACCTCAGCTAGACATCATGACTTTTGAATCAAAATTAAACCAAGAACTCACCTATCCTCTCAGGTCAACATGAAAGATCCCATGACACTATATCAAAAAAAAATTTTGATGTTCTGTGACTTTAATATTTATCTCTTGTCCAACTATAGATTATGTGGTCAGACTTTTTGCTTGTAGGACTTTCTTATATATAAATTGGCTGCTGCTTTCCTATAATGCAAGAATAATAACATTTCCAAAGTATTTCATTGGCCATAGGTGCTTTGGGGTGTCCTGAGGCCATGAAATAGGTAAAATAGGTAAATAGGTAAATGGGTAAAGTTTACCAACAGCCTGGTCTCCAGCAGTTTGTGTCAATCCTAACTAATGACAATCAAAGCTAAAGACACATAACAATGGGAACAGAAAAAGTTCAAAAATGGAAGACTATCTAACGATATGACTAATGCACAGAGCAAATTCAGCAAGAGGGAAATGAGAACACACTAAAAGGTAGATGAAAAAAAACTTCTACCTGGCTTTATGGTTTGTTTGAGAAGATCAATAAAAGCACCTCAATCACCTTGTTAGTGTGAAAGACAAATCAATTCTGATCACTGATCAGGTCAGGATCTCACTCCAATCCCAATCAATAGATGAACAGAAAATAATACAATTGCATTAATCTGAAGCCACAATAGTTACAATCATATTTGTCACTGCCTATAAACATCCATGTTAATTTCATTCTACCACTGTCTACAGATAGTGCCATTATTTGATGGTGATGGAAACATGATCAAGTTGCTTTTGAGAGCCCCTAGCTACTCTTGGCAGCCATGATTCTTAATATAAAGCTGACAGCACAGAAACTGATTACTTGGTCCAGCTGGTGTACACTGGTGTTTATACTCTGCACACCTTCCTCTCACTCAAATTACATCTTCTCATTCTCTTCCTATATCCCTTTACTCCATTCTCCTTCATGTGTGCAACAAGCCTTGCCTTGAATATATTAGCACTCCGTGCTTCATCCATTCAGTAGCAGAGATTTTCATATTTTCACTACTGTTGTGTTTAGGAATTTCTTCAACATCTTTAATTTAGCTATTAGCTAAATTATCTATTAGCTATTTATACTTACATTTCCTTGTTCTGAACTCACCCACAAGTGAAAATAACTTCTCCACATCTACCCAATCGAACTCTTTCATAATTTTGGTCACTCTGAACTAATCAAGAGAAGATAGATGCAGCTTGCTCTCAATATTTCTCTAACATCCTTTCAATTCTGGTGACATCCTTATACTTACATTTTATTAGTATTTTCGAGGAATAGAAGCCAAACTGCACACAATATTCAAAAAATGGTCTAATCTCAAATTGTCCATAAATTTAACATTTCCTGTCTTTTAAAGAAATTCTGCTTGTCCAGTACTTTGTACTGTTTATGGTTTCAAAGTGTAACCCCCAATGCAGGCTACAGACATATCACCATCAACAAGGTCACTACTGAAGTAATGAATCTGTTGATTGATTCATCAAGTGAAGTGCTGCTGTTCAGTTTACTAAAGGCACACACTGTTATTGTTTGAAACATATTGCACAATTTTGTAGTTAAAGGGGACTGAGTACACAGCTGGAGACAACAGGTTATGAGTGAGGAAGGGGAGCGGACAAAGATGGAGCGTTTTGATTTTCATGCAGGGAAATTAGCCCAAAACGTTAATTCATCATTATTTCTTTAAGCTACTTGCAGCTGCCAGATTTCATTAAACTATTAAACATTTTCCAATGTTTCTATTCTCCATTATCATATTAACCTGGCAGGTAGCCCTCTATCTGTACATATTAAGTTCATTCTCTCAAATACCAGTAAAACATAAAACAAAATTAGGAAATCAAGTTTCACTATTTACCAAATATTTGTACAAAACTGAAAACATCTTGTTCCACATTTTGCTTCACCTTGGTGGCTTCACAAAGGGAGCTTGATCAATCTTTAAGATGTGCAGAAATTCACCTATGATAGGAGAAGCACCATGTGTAGCAGGAAGATCAGGGCTGCTACAAACCTCTTCAAATGGTTGTGACTGTCCCATCCAGGATCCCTACGGCCGGAACATTGGAATCATATCTATTGTATGAGATCTCTCAAAATCCACCCCCTCAATTTAATATTGCAGTGAAATGTCCACTGCTTTAGGTGGATCTAATAGATCGCTGTTCCATTTTCTGATTGGACACATCCATATTACCCCAAAAATTAATTGCTTTCTCAGCCCCATGGAGTAGCTTTGGAGCATTGGAAATAGGAATGTTGGCCAACTCACTGATGTGTTACTACCTCCTTGCATTTCTCTTGGAAGCAGATTCTTAATGACAAAGGCAATCTACCCAGCAGCAGTGGGAGCCACAAGGGGCAAATAATACCTACTTTACCATAGCAAAGTAAATTTTCTAAATATCATTTGGGCCCCATGATGTATTAGCAGCAGCTCAGCTGAGATGGTTGCACAGCAGGATTCTGAACAGATGTGCAGTCATTGGTATAAAGGTGAAAAACAGTAAGGAGGATCTCATGCATTGAGGAAGTATGAGACTGGACATGGGATCCTCATATTCAGAGGTCAAGTGAACTATGGGGAAGGACAGCAGCAGCAAAATCAAACATCCAACAAATACGGCAACATACAGAGAAGTGATTCAAGGATAATGGTAAAGGGGCAGGAAGAAGAAGAAGGCACTACCCTTACTACAGACTCTACTGGTACAAGGTCAGCTTGATATTGTTGAAGCTGCAGTGCAGTCCAAGGCTGTGCAGCTATTAGCTACAGATTCAAATACATTCTAGAAGGGGAGAAACTGCTACTCTTGAGGAAGACTGAATTTTGGGAACTTTGTGACAGAGTTTGATAATATGCTATGTGGACTGCTGAGCAACTAGTTTGATATATTTTAGTTGTATGTGCAATTAATGTACAGTTAATGATTCATAATTGGCTGCAATTTGCCTGTTAATTCATATCTAATTCATATTGATTCTAGATATTAGAGTACAGGTGGTTAATTAAGATAGTATTTAGCATTTGCTTTGTATGACTTCTATAGTAAAAACCTATTCATTTGGAATTGTGAATTCTTGTGACTTCATTCTTTGAATTAGCAACTGGGATTTTGGATTTGCTTTTTAAGTTTTTGATTTTTGTTAAGTATAAATGACTTGTGCTCACTTTTAGCATATAGTGTCCACTGCTAGCATGAAATTGATGGAGACAAAAGGAATTAGCAGTTGGGTGGCTAGCCTGGAGAGTGTTACAAGAAGAGAAACAAAATTTTTATTCACTTCTTGTAACGTTATGGAAAATCAACTCCTTATTTAAAATATTTTGATTTGATTTATTATTGCCACACGTTAACATACAGTGAAATGTATTATTTCTTGTGCACTGTACAAAGCAAACCATTCATCGAAAAGGAAACAAGAGAGTGCACAATGTAGTGTTACAGTCATAGCTAGAATGCAGAGAAAGATCAACTTAGTGCGAGATACGTCCATTCAAAAGTCTAATGGCAGCAGAAAGAAGCCGTTCTTGATTCATTCGGTATGTGACCTCAGACTTTTGTATCTTTTTTCTGATGGAAGAAGGTGGAAGAGAGTAGTCCAAGGTGCATGGGGTCCTTAATTATGCTGGCTGCTTTTCTGAGGCAGCAGGAAGTGTAGGCAGTGTCAGTGGATAGGAGGCTGTAAAATGTATTCCATTCAGACCTACTTGCAATAAGCCCTGAGTTCTTGGGGTTAGTGTCTGTTAGTCTGTTATAGGGGTTGGATTTTGAGAGGCCAACAGGGGTCTCATCCACTGTTCAGAGAACCAGAAGGAAAACCCCATCAGTTTTGTGAGAGAGGTCTGATGAATCAAGTCCCCTGCAGACACTTTAAGTGGCCTACAGTTGAGGACTTGCCCAGTGAGAACTGCCAGCTGATGGTTGCCACCAGAGGCAGCAATAGCTGAAGAGTCTTTCCTGTGATTATTCCCACTGTGTTGAGCTGCACTGAATCCAGCCCAGTGAGATCAAGGGACAGAAAACCAATGGGATATTCTGCATAATACTGCGCTCTTATTATAGAACAAGAGATATTCATAGCAGTTAATCTGTTGAACATGTCTTAAACCAGTATCATATGATAAGAAGACAGAACAGGAAAAATAATATTCTGTGCATTATCTGGAATTGGATTATGTTGTACAGATGTCTAAAAGGGTCAAGCCTATATATTGTCACAAAGTTGTATCTATAAAGCAATTTTCTTCAAATTGCTCGTTTCTGTTACAGTATATGGCATAAACATGCTACCTCCTGGAGCGCAATTTGAATTTTATCCAACTTGTACTTTATTTCATCTTTATTTGCAAGGTAATCTCACAGCTGATCTGTGGGATATCCATTTCCTGCAAATACACCTGGATAATTTTATAAAATGTAAAGAAGTTTTCCACAGTAGGATGTTGTGTAGAATCAATCCATTTCTCACAGAGAGCAAAAGAAGTGCAAACTACAATAGGAAGTAATGTCACCTTTTCATTTCCCATGGCGTGTGCATTCAGTGCTCTTGAGATTTGTGACTCTAGTCACAAGTATCTGATTCATTTTATTACCAACCGTTTTTGTAGCTTTTACAGCAATACTTCTTCATATAAAGTAGTCAAAATCAGAAAGCCACTGAAAATTGGTGCAGAGATCACTATGTGCAATTAACCTGTGACAGTTCCTTTCTGTTCAAGCAGCACGCAAACTGTATGTTACCTGCTCATTGTCATGATTGTGGTGTGCATCCAAAACTAAACATGTTCTTAATTAACTGCATGCCTCAGCAGGAGATCCAAATTTGTGCAAGACACGAGCCTCTTAATGTTAATCTACACTATTTAAATGGGAGATACATTTGGGCAACAGCAGATGGTTTGGGTAGTGTGTCTGGTGAGTAATATTGTATAATTGGTTCAACAAGGCAGACAGCATGCTCTAAGGTTCTCCAGCCGAGCAGGAAGTGGATTAGAAAAGAGAGTTCCTCTATACACAAGAGACTAAGAGGCCCTCCAGACAGATACTGCAAAGGCAGAGGGTACAAATAGCTGTTGCAGCCAATATCAACATTGTAGCTCTGAGGAACTGGAAGATCAAAGAACAAAGAACAAAGAACAAAACAGCACGGGAAACAGGCCCTTCAGCCCAATGAGCCCATGCTGCCACCCGATGTTCCCACTTCTACCCGTGATCCCTGTCTATGTTTATAGATCTATGGATTAAAAACCAAATTTGAGACAATTTAGGGAGAATTTGTTTTGCCAATTAGCCTAAGAGCACATCTTTGGGATGTGGGAGGAAACCGGAGCACCCGGAGAAAATCCACGCAAGCACGGGGAGAATGTGCAAACTCCCACAGACACAGGCCCAAATCCATGTATCTGCACAGCACAGCGATAGTCACTGAGCTGTCGTGTTGCCCATCAAATGGTCTAGGTCAAGCGTACACTAACGACGTGAAGCACTAGAATACTCTCGAAAAAATCCAAGAGCAGCCCTCTCACGACCCATCGCGTGTATGCCCCTTGTTAGACAACAAGGTGGACCAAAACACCTGTAGGATAAAAACAAGTACATCAATATCATCATCTATTGGCACACTTCCCAGGGACTCCCAAAGCTCATGATCCCTATTTTAAATCAGTTTTCAATACTCCTCCATTCCCATTCTGTTCATGTGCCCATTTAAGTATTTCTTAAATAACTCCAGAGTACCTGCCTCCACCACTTTACTTGGCAGCGCATTCCATACCCCCACCACCCTCTGTGTGAAAAAACTCTCTCTAGCATCCAAATTATACCTTACCCCCCTCACCCTAAGCCCGTGACCCCTCGTGCTATTCGAGTCCATCCTAGGAAAAAGTTTAACCCTGTTTACTCTATCTATACCCCTCATAATCTTGTACACCTCTATTAGATCTCCTCTAAGTCTACGTCTTTCTAAGGAAAATAGTCCCAATTTGCCTAATCTCTCCTCATAACTAGACCTTCCATACCAGGCAGCATCCTGGTAAACCTCCTCTGTACTCTCTCCAGCGTCTCCACGGCCTTCCGGTAGTAAGGCAACCAGAACTGGACCCAAGTCTCAAGAATTTCAGTGCCCTCGCACAAAAGTGATGAAAGTCAGAGAATATCTCTGCAAGTGCCATACCCTTACAATAAGTTACTACCCTCACACACTGCATAATTTGCCACCACCATTTTACTCACCTACCAACAATCTTTATCAGTTATAGTTCATTTCTGGAAACATAAAGGATGATATTTTGTTCATAACAATTCTTTTCTTTACATCCCACTTCTCTTTCCATGCTTCAATGTCCTCTGATTTATAAGCTGCAGGTTGTCTAAGCTAGCACTTCCTTGCCCCCCACTTCCCAGATCACCAGCCTATTTTTGTCCCTTTCTGTCTTCAGATATTCACAAACTGCAATTTGGTCAGGGCATTGGTGCCAGAATGAAAGAGGAAGAAAAGACTGATGATGAGGAACACCACCATTCCATCTCATACTTGCAGCGCCCAGCTCAGATACTGTGTGCACTTCGGAGGTAGTTTAGTGGAAGGTTCTGTACATAGTGAGTCACTGGGCTCAAATAGCCTGCAGCCAGAACAGAAGAAAGAGTAGCACAGGAATCAGCTCACAGAGGGCTGAAGTTGGACATAAATTCTGCCTCAGAAGACTCAGATGAGGACTGATGCATTTGCACGGAAATGCTTTGTACATTGGCATGTCTGGTAAAGAGCCTATGGTCATTGTCAAAGGAGCACGGAGGAGTCCAGCACCAACCAGACACTGGGCTTTGTGCAGAACTTGGAGCCATCCTTCCTTGTGTAAAAGTGGTTAACTATTCCAAAATGTGATCCAACCAGGAGGCAAGATTTATGTAAAAGCAAATCACTGCAGATGTTGGAATCTGAAACAAAATCAGAAAATGCTAGAAAATCTCGGCAGGTCTGACAGCATCAATGAAAAGAGATCAGAACTAATGTTTTGGGTGCAGATGAACATTCATCAGACTTGAAGACAATAGAAAATAGGATGAAATTTGTGCTGTTAGGAGGAGGAGAGGGAGGGCGGAATTAACAAAGATGTTTAGATAATAAGACAAAAGGGCAACATTTGATAGTCAATGTGTCAGGTTCTGTTGCAAAACAAGCAGAAGCTACCCAGCATCTAAGTGCTGCAGCAGAATCTTAGATACTTGGCACCTTTGCACAGCTCATTTCCACACAAACTCAGATTTCTGTCACCTAGGCTGCAAAGATTAAAGAGGTAAAGTCTCTGACAGCAGTCCAGCAATCTGTTCTCCAATTCATAGCTGGGGTTGCTGAGACATCAATGTGAGGAATGCTTTGTTATGTACAAATCTACTATCCTGTCAGGATGATAACATTCATTTTCCTGCATTATCAATGTGCTGAATCCCCACAAACATCTTGGGGGTTACCATTGACCAGAAACTGGACCAGCCATATAAATACGAGAGCAGATCACAGGCTGGAATCCTCTAGGAAGTAACTCACCCCCTGACTCGCCAAAGTCTGTCCACCTACAAGGCACAAGTCAGGAATGTGATGGAATACTCTCCACCTGCCTGGATGAATGTAACTCCAACAACACAAGAAGCTTGACACAATCCAGAACAAAGCTGTTCCTTTTATTGATATCCCATCCACAAATATTCACTCCTTCTACAACTGATGCGCAATAGCAGCGGTGTGTACCATCTACACTGCAGAACTCACCAAAGCTCCATAGACAGCATCTTCAAAACACACCGTCACTACCATCTAGAATGACAAGGGCATCAGACATCTGGGAATATCACCTGGAAGTTTCCCTCCAAGTCACTCACTATCCTGTGTTGGAAATATATCATCATTCCTTATTGTTGCTGGGTCAAATTCCTGGATCTTCATCTCTAACAGCACTGCCAGTGTACCAACACCTCAGGAACTGCAGCAGTTCAAGAAGGCAACTCACAACAGCCTTCTCAAGAGCAATTGGAGATCGGCAATAAATGTTGGCCCAGCCAATGACATCCACATCCCATTAATAATAAAAAAGGGGAATGGAGAATTTCTCCTGAAAAAACTTGGTTGGATATGATGTCTTGCTGAGAGCTCTTCTCCCCATTTTTGTGCCTCTTGGAGCAGCTGATCTTTCCCTGTGTTGTCTTTGCTCATCCCATTATGTTGCAGACTGAGGAATACAGGAACTTCAGCACTCAAGTCTGGGACACTGGTCTGACTATAATCCTCGAGTCAGAACCAAGGCATTTACCATGGGCCACGTTACTCCTGTAGACTTCAGCGACTTTAAATAGTAAAAACCACCAAACAGTTCTACTAACTCAGCAGCAGCCAATACAAATCAATCAATTAGCAACTAACCCATAGTACTGGTGGGGAGGGGAGGGATCCTTCAAGCTTCTGAGCGTATATTCAGCTGGACAGAATTAAGAGCAAGCAGGGCGAATTCAGTTTGAAAAAGACTGCTGACTGGTATCATGATCTGCCTACTCTCACAATTCCGGTGCATGTTTCTAGGGCTGTGCTAATGACCTACATCCTAATGACAACATGGTATACAGCACAGCCCACACCAGAAATGTGCGCACATAACACAAGTACCATTTCGGCATTAAAAAAATATCTGTAGCACAGAAAACTCGAGCGCTACACAACAAAATGACATTGAATAAATGTTTAATGCTTAATCTGCTGGCAGATCTGGAGAAATGCTTATCTCATTTGCCAATAATTCTATCTCCTTTTGCTTTTTTCCTTCGATTTTAGATAGGAGCAAGTACTTTATTTATTATCCTCTTAAATTGCTTTGAACAAAAGAATGCAAAAATAGTGCCTGTTGAATTGAAGGGAGGCGATAGCCATAAAATTGTTCTTTTCATTCAGGAGCTAGGGAACATTCGATAAAAATGTCCTGGAATGTTTCACAATAACGTATAAGAACTATGAAGCTCTGATTTTTTTTTAAATTTACACATAACTGATTTATCGTAGTCTAATTTTGAAATTTTGTTTGCAAGGCTATGGAAATGCATGCACCATACCGTCTGCCATTCATGTATGAAAATGGAGTTGTTCCTGCCTCTTTCAGCCTCTGCACATTTACTGTTACTTCCATTGATGAAAATAGAATCCCAACAATGCAGCCTGTCAAGTCTGCACAAACAACAATGCCACCCAGGCTTATTCCTGTAACCCCATATATTTACCCTGCTCATCCCCTGCCATTAAGTGGCAATTCAGCATGGCCAATCCAGCTAATAGCCACTTAATGAAGTGTGGGAGGAAACCGAAGCACGTGGGGGAAACCCATGCAAACAGAAGGAGAATGTACAAACTCCATACAATTAACGGAGGCCGGACAATAAGGCAAACAGCTAATCTCCTCTCATACCTATGATAGTATTGTTTTATCATGAATTTAGAACAGGACTGACACATTTGGCTCCTGTTTATAGATTAATTGGGATCTTGTGTGAATCTGTGCTCCAATATGAATGTTGCAGTTGTGTTCCTTGTATAATTTTCGCACTTTCACATCTTTTGGAACACTCCAACAAACGACACTTTCTTACATGGTAGGTGCCATCTTTTGCACAGCTGAAAAATAGGAAGACCTAAGATAGTACTGAGTAGCCAGGATAATACCATAAGCTCTGATGTGTTATTCACTGCAGACGAAAACTCACTGATCACTACTGTTTTTAAAAAACAAACGTTTTCCTCATTTACATTTTAGACATTTCTGGACAGTTTATTCAGGAATTAAACTGACTGGACTGAAATCAAATAGGCAAAATCCAACGAACATTTGCAGCAATATTCTTCAAATTAAGAGGAAAGCAGCAGGAAGATACCGATACATTAGTAATCATTTTCTAAAGTTCTTTAGATTTAGAAGTTATACCTTTGGATTGGAACATTTCAAATATGACTATGAATCAGGGTTGAGAGATCTAACTAGACGCTTCACATCAAATGTGCGAAAATCACTGCAATCTGTCAGTTAATGTAGTGATTGAGCATTTGAAATGTTATCAGCTGATACAAGAGGGTCAGAACTTGTGTCATATAAGTCATGTCTGACTAAATTAAATACTTTGAAGAGATCACTAGCATGGTTGATGAGTAAGTGGCAATGGATGTTTATATGAACTTCCGGAGAAATGTGATATTGTTTTGTACAAGAGGTTATTAGCAACAGCGAAAGCACACAGAATTGGAAATAACATTGGGACACATTTTGATAATTAGTTTGGATTGGAGACAGAACGTGTTCTCTGATTGGTGGTATGTGACATGTGACATTCCTCACCAATCCAAATTAGAGTTTTTCACTTTCTATTCTGGCCTCTAGTGTATTTCTGATTTTAATCACTCCAACATTGGCAGCCATGTCTACAACCGTCTGGACTCTCAGTTCTAAGTGACCTCCTTAAAGATCTCTGCTTCTCTATCTGCCTCTCCTCATTTAAAGTGCTCCTTTTGGTCATTTATTCTAATACCTGATATTATATATTCTCATAGCTTCGTGTTAAATTTTATTTAGTAGCACTCCTGTGGAGTGCCTTAGGATGTTTTAGTAGGCACAGTAAGAAGTCTCACAACACCAGATCAAAGTCCAATTGGTTTATTTGGTAGCACAAGCTTTCGGAGCACCACCCCTTCATTGAGTATGTGGAGGATTTGTTTTACAAACATCGCATACATAGACACAAACTGAATCACATGATAATGGTTGGAATGCAAGTCTCTACATTCTATATTCAAGTCTCTACAGGTACAGGCAATGCGAGTGGTGAAAGAGGTGTGAATTGTCTCAAGCCAGGATAGTTAGTGAGATTTTGCAAGCCCAGGCAAGTTGTGGGGGTTACAGATATAAGCCCAAGATCCCAGTTGATGCTGTCCTCATGTGTGCGGAACTTGGCTATCAATTTCTGCTAGGCAATTCTGCCTTGTCATGCATCGTGAAGGCCTGCCTTGGAGAACGCTTACCTGAAGATCAGAGGCTGAATGCCCTTAACTGCTGAAGTGATCCCTGACAAGAAAGAACGTTTCTATCTGATGATTATTGAGTGGTGTGCATTCATCCATTGTCGTAGCATCTGCATGGTCTCACCAATATATCATGCTTTGGGACATTCTTTCCTGTGGCATATCAGGTAGATGCAAGAATATGTGCTGTGTACTGGGTGGATGTTGTTCTCACATGACATCCATGTTGATGATCGTGCAGGACTTGCAGAGGTTGCTGCGGCAGTGTTGTGTGGTGTCGTGGTCACTGTTCTCCTAAAGACTGGGTAGTTTGCTGTGTACAATGGTTTGTTTGAGGTTGCACGGTTGTTTGAAGGCAAGTGGTGAGAGTGTGGGGATGGCCTTGGCGAGATGTTTTCTGGAAACGATGTTATAGTTTCTCCCCTCTGGGGAAACACTGTACTCTGATTACTCAGATTAACTGATTACTCTGTCCGCCGAGTACTGTGTTTGCCTTCTGAGGAGGTCGGTGCGGTTTTTCGCTATGCACGTCAGAACTGTCGATTGATGAGTCGAGCGTCATATCCTGTCCTTACGATAGTGTCTTTCAGCTTTTGTAGGTGTCTGTTGCAATCCTCATTATCTATGCAGATCCTGTGTATACGGAGGCCTTGTCCATAGGGGATGGCTTCTTTAACATGTTGAGGATGGAAGCTGGAGAAGTCAGCATTGTGAGGTTATCTATGGGCTCACAGTACAGTGAAGTGCTGAGGTGACCATCCTTGATAGTGATGTGTGTGTCCAAGAATGCAATCAATTCTGGAGAGTAGTCCATGGTGAGTCTGATGGTGGGATGGAAATTGTTGACACCATCATATAGTTGTTTCAGTGATTGTTCATCCAAAGGAAGAATATGTTATTGATGTATCTAGCATATAGCATCGGTTGAAGGTCCTGTGTGGTGAAGAGGTCTTGTTCAAACCTGTGCATGAATGTGTTGGCATATTGAGGTGCAAATTTGGTCCCCATGGCTGTTCCATGTGTCTGGACAAAGAACTGGTTGTTGAAGGTGAAGACATTGTGGTCCAGGATGAAGTAGATCAGTTGTAAAATTGCATCTGGAGATTGGCAGTTGTCAGTTTCGAATACTAAGGCCGTTGCAACAATGCCATTGTGCCCCACGTGAGGCCAGCATTGCAGCATTATTGTTCAGACCCCATCTAAAGGTTTGCATTCATTTTTGAGCATTGAACCTTAGATTTTTGTTGTTGTAGTTTCAATAATTCCCAAAGAATGTCAGCAGTAAACACTCTGCATGTGATCTTACTGGCCAATCATGCTCTGCTGCTGCTGTGAAGGAGGACGGAGAATTTGGCGCTCATCCAAATCTCAACTCACTGCAGCAAGACCAAAAAGTCCTGTTGGCATGAATGGCCTGAAAATTCTGCTCACTGATTTAATTTTAACAGTTATGAGAATTCTCCCTTGCACTAGCTTTTAAAGTTTACTTATTAGTATCACAAGAAGTCTTACGTTAACAGTGCAATGTACAGTGAAAAGCTTCTAGTTGCCACACCCCAGCAGTCATTCAGGTACACTGAGCGAGAATTTAGCATAATCAGTGCACCTAACCTGCATGCCTTTCAGACTGAGGAAATCCATGCAGATGTAGAACATAGAACACTACTGTGCAAACAGATTCTTTGGCCCACAAGTTACGCCAATCATATCCCTACCTACCAGGTCTATCTATAACCCTCAATCCCATTAAATCCAGAAACCTCTTAAAAGACCAGAGTGAGTTTGCCTCCACCACCACCAATGGCAGCTGATTCCACTCACCCACCACCCTCCGAGTGAAAAGCTTAACCTTGATATCTCTTTACCTACTCCCCAGCATCTTAAACCTGTACTTTCTCGTAGTGACCATTTCAGCCCTGGGAAATTGCCTCAGAGAAGCAGAATATGGGTAGACATGGGTAGAATATGGGTACAATATGCCACACAGACAATGACCTAAGTTGAGAACTGAACCTGGAAACCTGACACTGTTGGACAGCAGTGCTAACCACTGTGCCACCGCTTTCTCTTAGCTTTTCTCAGATCACATGAATATATGCAATTTCTTTCTATGACATCTCAGACAATTACAGTTACCCCTCTATGGGGAGTTGTCTAACTTACTTCACTTTTCAACAAATCTCTGGATATACATAATGTACACTGACTTTAGATGGATGCAGCATAGATTCACCAGGGATGAAAGGACTAAATTATAAAGACAGATTCCACAAAACTGGTTTGTATTTTCTTGAGTTTAGAAGGATTGGGGTTCATCTAATTGAACATTTAAAACAATAAAGAAATTCATTAGAGTAAAAGCAGAGAAACTATTTCTGCTGGTAGGAGAATCCAGAACTCCTTTCTCACCTGTACTCTGCATTAAACGTACATAATTTTGAATAGTACCTGACGAGTGATTTCAGATGTGAACTATTCTGGTCCTATTGAAATAGACATTAGAAACTAACCGAGTTCTTGTATGCTAGAAATCAAACCTGTACAGAGCAGTGTTGAATTGTTATTGCCAGCTATGATGATTGATTTCAGTGATCCCTTGTTGCAGCAGAGGAGGACAATCTTGAAAAAAGTCACACATTCAAAACACCATTTCTCTTGCCAATGATGCTGCCAGACCTGCTGAGTTTTTCCAACCTTCTCTGCTTGTATTATGGAAAAAAGACTTAAATATCAGATTGTTCTATTTATACTCACTTAATCAACAGGCCGAGGTATAGCTATCTGGCTGCATATCCTTGAAATATTGTCAATCTCCAAATATAGTCATTATACTTCCGCTAGCAGTTGTGGGTTCAATTTTAAGCTACCCAGAACCCATTCCACTTACACAAGGTCAAAATCAGGCTGACTGTCACTGCGGCCTTGAATATTGATGTCTGCAATTCCTTGCAGAATAACATAGGAAACATTGAATATCTAAAAAAGTGATTAATGTTTTATCCAGCATAGGGCCAATATTTTAGTCTCCCCTGTAGAACAGAGTAGCAGCCCTGACAATGCTATCTAATTTTATTGCACTACTGGATTTCGTGAAGAACAGATGATTATTGAGGATAGCCATGTGACTATCCAATGAAATGGTATAGGTGAACAGAAAAAGATTCTACCTCATCAGTGTGTAGAAAGTCAGTGACCAAGAACAAATGCGCATACAAATTGACTAGGCCTGGCAAATATACCCTTTTGCTCTGGAACTTGATTCATTTGTATATTTATTTGAAATATCTTATTTGTTCATTCCAGCATTGTTTCAGGGCTAACAAAAGTCACCCCAGTTAATGTAGAGTCAATACAGTTTCAGTGAGGCAGATCACAGCCTGAAATGTGAAGGTCTAATGGCAATTTAATATCAGAAATGGAAGCCTTGAGCTGAATTTCTCTTTTCTAATATGGCCATCCTGTTCCCTCATCCCTTTCTTCACTTGTGTACATAGTAATAAATATTCTAGGATTACTTTAAGAAACTGTAAGTGGAAAGTCACTGAAGGAAATAATGTCATGTCTCACATGACCCAAGTATTTTGGGTACAGACTAACAGAGTATGGTTTGTAAACATGTTCCAGTGCTCAGGGTGTGTCAGTCAAGATATGCTTCACCAATAAATGGACAGTATAATGGAAAAAATCCCAGGTTGAATCTGTGTAGCCAACAATATTGCAGAGAATCAAGGCAGAACACTACCAAAATTCGGTAATGCTGCTTTCTCACCGTGAGGCCCTCAGATTTAATAACCAGAAGTGTCAGGTCAACATTGAGCATATCAACTTCCGTGCATGGATGTAAACAATCACTGGCTCAAGACAAAATAGAGGATCTCAGAGCTATGTCAACCCAGGTGACTATACAATGGTACCTAGGCTATTCAACGTTTTCCATGTATACCTAATTACACTGACTGAGCAGTATTACTTAGAGAACTACTGTGCAGGACCATCAGCAAATGTTTGATTCTTTAAAATCTTAACCTATTTTAATACTATGATCCTACCAAAGAAACCAATTTGGAAGTAGCCACATCTCAGAAGGGATTGGACATGAGCACCCTGAAAGACCAGTGCCGTGCAGTGGAGGGGATGCCAGGACCTGCTGATTAACCATACAGTGATAAAGGCTTACAGCATGGAAACAGAGCCTTCAGCTCAACTTGTCCATTCCACCCTTTTTTTAAGCACTAAACTAGTTCCAGTTGCCCGTGTTTGGCTTATATCCCTCTATACCTATATGACTGTCTAAACGTTTTTTAAAAGACGAAATTGTATTCACCTCTACTCTGTAGAGTAGTACTCTTGTACTCACTAACTCTGACAGCTTGTTTCAGACATTCACCGCCCTCTGTGTGAAAAAATTGCTGCTCTGAACTTGTTGATATCTCTCTCCTCTCATCTTAAACCTATACTTTCTAGTTTGAGGCTCCCCCACATTTGGGAAAAGATGTTGATTATCTAGCTGATCTATGCCCTTTTATTATGCCTCTAGATGATCACCCCTAAGCATCCTAGGTGCAGGGCTATACATGGAGGTGACTGAGAGGAGACATTATTGGCCACGGGTTTACCAGAGGAGAACTTTCAGATACCAGGGTGGGATATGTTGTTGGAAAGAAAATGGATGTTATGGGATTACTTTAAAATACTTTAGGTGGAGAATTACTGAATGAAGTGATGTCATCTTTCACATGATCTGGGAGTTCTGAGTAGAGGTGTATGGAGCCTGTTCCTGTGTTCAGTGTGTATATGATGGTATGTCAGGGTACCAGATCAGAAATCCCAAAGTATATTGTGAAGCCAAACTAGACCCCCAACATTTTTTTTTTATTTTGGCATAAATGTAAGGAAAGGATGCTTCACCTCAGGAGTGATTCCACTGACAAATTAGGGATTTTGTTTTATCAGTACAAGCTTTTTTCATAACACAATTTAAATATAACTCTGACAAAATGAATCAGTTAAATTCTTAATGATTGAACAATCTTTAAACATGAAAGAAACTCTTAATATCTAACTTTATCACTATTCAGTCCCAATCAAATAAAATTTCTGTTATGGATTTAAACCCTTCTTTAAAAATAGTTAGCAAATCCAGACATACTTGCATCAAAAAGTGTAGCTATTCAGGTTAGGGATTTACTTTACAGCTTTTGCAGCGAGTAAAATAATATGTTCTTCAAAGAGAATAATTAGCAACCAAAAACAAATGAATAAGATTGCAGAAGATTTACATTGGTAAAAGAACTGAATTAAGTATAATTTATATATTATCGATATTTATATTCTTGCCTAGACTTTGTAATCAGAGCAGTGACAGCATTCACTGTTGACCACATTGAAAAATGCAAGCTTACCTAACTTGTTGCTGAATCTCTTCACTTGATTACTAGAATTGAAAACACCTCTTCTCCAATCTGTGTTTAGCTTTTGCTGAATTTCAGCAGACATGTGAAACACATTATCCTATAGATAGGTTGTTGATCATGTTTAGGGACCGTTGGAATAGACATTAACAGCTGCCAATTGTAGCCAGTGGCAGAGAATGCTTTTCCTTTCTAGCTGTTGACCACTGCTTCAATTGCCTTTCTGTTCTCATACTCTGAAACTCTGCCAAGCCTGTCAGAGGAATGGCATTGAAAAATGAAACACTGTTAATGGGATTATAAGATTTAGGAATATGTTTTTGTTTTCTACACTCTTTGTTTAAGAAGCCTTGATTGTGCTAATGTGTAACAGCACCCTAGATTTTACTAAAGGTGCAAGCTAATTGAAGTGTTGTGAAGGCCCTGCCAGACAATTTAGTTCTTGTTTAAAAGACACATGGTGACAATAAATATCACAGTTGTATTGAACATGCTTTACAATTGATTGACAATGTCCAGATGCCTTCTAACTGGTTATATAAATCAGTTTCACAACACCCCTGTGTTGCACTTTTGCTATTTTCGGATATTTTCTTTTTAAATAGGTACAGATGGTAACCACCTCTGGAAAAGACAGTCACTTGTAATAATTTTGCAATAGTACATAAAACATGAATCTTATGCTGAGCACGATGAATCATTCAATTCAATCTTCTAAAAGAAGGAAAAGTTAAACATAAGCTTAATTTTGTTTTAGTCTCTCAACTTTTCAATTTCTTTCAGTGAGTTTGTCAAAAATACCATTTATCTTTTGGAAAATGAGAAAAGTATTCAAGATGCTTTCAATTCCAAGTGCCAGAATTAGGTTTGGAAAGTGCTTAAAGCAATTTAAAGCAGAAGATTTGTCCAACATAAGTTACTATTTACTGGTTAGCTGTTTTCTTTCTCCCTCTGTATTTAAAGCTGGCTCCAACAATCCGGTTTTGAAGAGATACACTGAAGTTATTTTGTGTATCCTGAGATTTAATTTAATTATAAGCATTCAAAGTATACAGAAGCCTAACTAAAGCATTAAAAAACTCTAAGAAAAAAATCATATTTCAGACACGTTTTGTTGCCTTAATGGAATTGCAATGTGAAGACAGTACACTATTCAGCAGTGCAGCAATTCAATCAAAGTGGCTAATGAAAAAGATCTTTTGGTTACAACCTCTTTCGGTAGAATGTGCGAGCAGAATTTATGTTGCATATGAAGCCAGAAACATTTCTGACCACAGCTCATAAGCCACATTTTATTTATGCTGGCACTTTTCCATTATTTGTTCATAGGCATTCAGACTAGTTTTCCCTGTTCTAGTTTTGGAATAAAGCTATGGCATTAATTTCCCAAGCATTCTGTTAAGCAAAGCAATTTTGGTTCTTTGCCTAAAAGCAGTTCCCATTTACAGAGCAGCAATGTCTCCCAAATATGAGAAGAAAATAGGCTTAACATGATATGGTGTACAAAATTATGAGGGACATAAATAAGATAGATAGGAAAAACCTTTTCCCACTAATAGAGGGGCCTATAACCTTAGGGGCATTGATTTAGAAGGGATTTGAATAAAAGCTTTTTACTGAGAACTCACTGCCTGAAAATAATGGTAGAGATGGGAACCCTTACAACATTTAAGAAGCATTCAGATGAATATTTAAAACATCATAGCAAACAAGTCTATGGACCAAGTGCTTGAAGATGGAATTAGAACAGAGAAGTGCTTTGTGGCCAGTATAGACATGATGGGCCGCAGGGCACTTCCTGTGTTGTAGTGATTTTAGTTTCCTTTCCCAGGATTAAAATTGTGCAATGTCGGAGAGATTAGCAAACATAAAGGATGCGGACACCTCTCACAAAAATAATCAATTTATGGTATCCATAAAGTCTATTTCAGTACAATAAAATTGGTATATTTTCAAATTTTCATTTCATGTTACATGGCTTTTTCAGTTCAAAAGATTCTTTTTGAGACAATTAATATGAAGATTGACAAAACTAACTGCTTGTAGCAGTCCTTAGTAGTCATAGGTTTCAAAAAATGTCAATGATGGAAAATACAAATTCGGAATGGAAATGTCCATAATTACAATTAAAATGGTGATTTTAGATATTTTATAAATAAAAATAGTTGAGTTATCAGAGTCTGTAATGTAGCTTCAACGTCCCAACAATTTATATGGTCAAAACTTTTCTTGGACCATTGTGCTACGTGTTGCCATCCCAGCTCCTCAGAATCATGAAATATTCCTAGCCATTGGGTATCCAGAATGGTGGAAAACTATAAAAAATGCATACATGATATGTTGATGTGTTTTAGGAACATTGGGAAAGGAATAGATCATTCACCCCCTCAAGCTTGTCATTCAATTGCATCAAGGCAGTTTGGTATTTCAAATGCACTGTCTTGCATTAGCTCCCTGTATTATTTGACATTCTTTTTTAACAAAACTCTATCAGTCATAATCTTGAAAACTCCAATGTCCTAGTGCTCTCAGCCTCTTGAAACAGAGAATTCCTGATTTCTTATATCCATTAAAGTGTTTTCTAATTTTGCTCCTAAATGTCCCAGCTCTAATTTTAAGATTGTAACAATTCCCTTCTTTGTTCAGCCACCAGAGGAAATCATTTCTCTATATGTATGCTGTTATGTCCTTTTAAAATTTTAAGCACCTCACCTGATCACCTTTAAATTTCCTAAGCCGGGTTTATGCAACCTGCCTTCACTCATAATTTAAGCATTGGCAGCACGCTGAAAAAGGTATTGTTATCAATTCTAACTTACATTCCAACTTAACATCGCTAAAATATTCTCATTATTCAATTTGAATTAAAAATTTAACAAAATGAGATTTGCTGATTTAATTCAAAACCAGAAATAGAAATTGTTGTACCATTTTCCCCAATATTAACCATGACAGAAAATCAGCAGCATTTCTGCTCAAGGTTCTCCCTTAGCATAAGACTATAATCTTATCTTATGGTAAAGAGTTATTAGCTGTGATGGTATGTTGTGTGAATTAGTTGAAGCACACACGTAAATCCTAAAGAAAGTTAATGTGAATGAGCTGTTAATGGCACATGGGCCCCATTTTATTGCTCTTGTGCAAACTGATTCAGTTTGAAACAGTAGCAAGCAGCAGGGCAGTATCACTTCATCCACACTGCCTCCAGTGTTTTAACATTATTTTCATCTGAGAGGGCACATAAATATTGGCAAGACTAAAGAGGACTGTCTACGAACAGTAGTGTAACAGAAGATGGGCAACACCTTGCAGTGATTCATCTGACCAAACTAAATAACTGGCTGAAAATTAAAAAGGTGATCTGTTGCAATAAATCCTTCACAAAACCATATTTTATTATAGTATTAAAAGAATGTATTACAATGTTTTTCCTAATAATGACATGTATGTGATTTATGATGTATGTTACTTGTCGGTTTTTAAGATCATGAATCCTTTATAGGTATTTTAAATGTTTTGATTATACAGCTTACTTTTATTCGGAAAATATTTTTACTTACTTCTACAGTTTGTGTTAATGTAGTTTTCAGACACATCCAATCTAGAATTTATATTAAGTTGTTCTTGGGATGTGGTACGCACTGACAAAGCAGTATTTATTTTTTATCCCTAGATGGTTACTCGGTGCTGCAATGATCTAACCAAATAAGAGAAACCAGTTACCTCTTCCAAGAGTGCATTTAGCTATGCATGTTTGGCATTACAATGATTTCCCCTTTACTGTGTGAAAATACTCTTCACCATCAATATCCAACAGATAATGCAGTAACCTTAAGAGCAGGCATAGATCAAATACAAATGGTGAACACATGAAAAAAATTACATCCTTCCCCCCTCTAGGAAGTTCCTGGAAATGGCGATCATTATAGATTGTTGAGGTGATGAAGTCAGGTAAATGTACCAATTCACAAATCATCATGTCAATGTTTTCTGCTTCAACCACTCCACAAGTCAGCAAGTTTCAGATTCTCAGAATATTCTTACAAAAATCCAAAGATACTGATAACAAAAATTGGGTGCAAGTTACCTTTTGCCTCTGCCAGCCCCAATATTTTACCACTGAAAAGTGAGTGCTTCTATTCGGAATACCTACATTTGAGCATGAAACTGTGTCAGTGCTGAAACTTTTGCAATTAACGGATTATATTACGCTGGATTGCAGGCACATATATATATTTCAATAGCGATCTAAGAAATGAAGTACACGTTCATTTATGCAGATGTACCAATATAAAGAATATAAAATATTTTACTGATTTAATAGATTCAGTGAAGGCTCCAAGTCCAAACATTAATTTAATCCTTTTAGTGAAGGTATTATGACTGAAAAAACCTTCAGAGAAAAAGGCCAGATTTCTGTACACGGCCTGATGAGTAAAATGGGTGTGGTAGGATGCTGTAAGCATTTGATGTTGATTCTGTACCAGTGCTACAGTGACATCCATTTGAGGGATATGAGAATTGAAGTTGTGGGAGAGATTTTCTGTTCAGTTAGACTCTTGTAGGGAGTTGCTATATATTCAGGCTCTCTCTCTCTCTCTTTGTAATCAGTAACAATTATTCTGCTTCTTCTCTGAATGCGCAAACTTTTCACCTAGAAAAGACACAAATGATATATTAAATAGCAGCTGGAATTTTAAAAACAGGCATATATAAAGTTTTAGCCAAAAATTCATAACACTCTCAAATAATGGCAAATATATGGGTGTATTTTAATGTTCATACATGCTGACAGAGAGGAAGACCAGGGGTGGATCAGGAGCCCACAGGTTCAGGGTTTTCAATGGCTTTTTACTTCAGCCTAACATCCAGGTTTTGGTTTTTCTGATCAATTAGAGTGAGCAGCTGTGATCACCATTTACACCTGAATGTTGAAGTAACCTCGGTGATGGATACAATGGAATCATTCTGCAACTGTCAAGTAAGAGAGACAGTAACTCAGTAAGGCTATCGTGCTGTTCTCTGAGGTACTCCTTGACATTGTGCTGTGGGCTATAAAGACCATAGAGACATTTTGTTCCTAACAGATGGGAGGAAGAGGCCAAACTCGCAAACATGTTTGGAAGTTGCTGCCAAGATGATCAGCAGGAGTGAGGGCTCTTGCTCCTCTGCACAGTGCTATAAGGGATTCAACGGCCCATGAGGATAGCAAAGTGAATGGCCTCACACAGTCAAGTATTAACCCACTCATTGTGACTGCCTCAGCATTCCTCTGCAAAGCATTTCTCAGATGAACATGCCTTGCAGCTGCATCCAATCCTCTCTCTCAAGACACCTCCTCATGATTCCAACTGAACAGCTACACTGACCCAAGCCTTCATCTTATTGTCATCTCACACCCTTTCCTCATAGTCATCTTCCACAAATGCTGTCATTCCAATCTCTCAACAGATTCCATTTCCCACATGACTATCAAGATATTCACTTGCATGGAGAGAAAGTGCTCACCTGTTTGGAAACAGCAAGCAACTAAGTGCCTGCTGGCCCTAAAAAAATGACCTGTACATTCAATGTTTTATTATAAATAGGATGGAAGAAAGCCCCTCCTTAACATTTCAGTGCCTCACTGGAATGCAGCAAAGTGCTCCAGTTCAAGGCTCCAGCAGCTGCAGCTCCCCAGCACAAGGCTTTCAGAGAATGTCAGAGGGAAGAAAGAGAAAGAGGGTAGGGAAGTGCTCAAAACTTTCCTACTCCTGTACTCCACTTGATACGCAGAGCCAGACACACTGCCTTCTGTCCAATGACTGTCTCACTCCCGATATAGGTTCAGGTAGACACACAGGCAGTAAAATCCTGAGGACATTGGCCAAGAGTGTCTGAGGAGAAGAGCAGAGGAACAAGCAGCTTACCTGTAGTTCTTCAGAAGCAACAGTGATAGCAGAATGTTGGACTAAAAAGGAAGGGAAGAGAAAGACATTATAATTTCATGATGGAATCACTCGGTTGTGTTAAATTATCACTTTTATTATTGTTATGTATAATAAACTTATTTCAAGTTTCCATTTTCTAGTTATCCACTGTTGCCTGCTAAATGGTTTTCATCCTTAAGGAAATTCATATGATAAGGATGGAAGTTAAAAATGGATTTCAGTGAGAGGGATGAACTTTTTGTTATAGGATGTTTTATGCTGACGGCTGATGATGGTTACAGTGGATTCAATATTGGTATCCCAGATAGTTGCACTGACAACTGAAAGTGTGGCCACATCATTCTCTTCTCCTCCTGGTTCCTATTCTTTCTGTAATGATGCAGAATGCTCATCACTTCCCTCCTCCTGTAGCTCCAATCCATTCCACAGTACAAGATTATTCTGGATACTCTTGTTGGCAAACTGAAGGGTGCCCCCAGATCTATCTATGCACTGAAATCACATTTTTAGCATCCTGGTGGCCCGCTGAATAACCAATCTGTGTTCATGTCGCTTCTCTTGGACTGAGGCAGCAGTGGTTGCACTGCTGCCTCATAATGCCAAGGATCTGGGTTCGATTCTCAGCTTGGGTCATTATCTGTGTAGAGTCTGCACATTCTCCTCGTATCTGTGTGGGTTTCCTCCCACAGTCCAAAAGACATGCTGATTAGGTGCATTTCCCACGCTAAATTATCCCTCAGGGTACCTGAACTGTGCCAGAGCATGGTGGCTAGAGGATTTTCACATAACTTTATTGCAGTGTTAATGTAAGCCTACTTGTGACATTAATAAAATAAACCCAAAATTTTAAACTTTTCTTGGGTGTCAATGGATTCTACCAGCCACATAAGTAGAGCGTAATGCTTTTTTTCAAGATGCCAATTGCTGATTTTACTTGAAGGTGTGAATATCTATGGGAGATTTGACTGTACAAAATGAAGGCAACATGGACACTTTCTGGATAGTTTGCACTGTCATGCATGATAATCCTTTATTGGTTTGCATCAATTGCGAAGGGATCAATTGTAATTTTCTTGAATAATGAGAAAACCGCTCCATTTGACCAGACAACCCATGATGGGGAAGAGGTACCAATGGGTAGGAAGTTAGGAAAGAGCCTATTTGGCTGGCAGGCAAAAAGGAGAGCTTCAGACACAAAGGAAAGCTACAAACAGAGGAGTTGGAGGATGAAGGCAATCAGTGCACACATGCAGACATAAAGTGAAAGCAGACAGAGAGAGGAACACGGAGAATTCTTGTGAGGAGAAAAAGCAAATCACTCTCAGGAAAAGGTCAGTTTTTCTGCTAAACAGAAAAGTAGAGAGAATTCCGAGGTAATGTGCAAGCTAACTAAAAAGGTCTAAAACCAGGAAGCACTGAGAGTAGCACAGAAATTTTAAGGAATTGAGTGTTTCCAAGAAGTAGCCAAACCATGAATTGGGGTGTTATTGGCTGGTCAGTTGAAAAGGAACTCTGGAAAGATATACCATCAGGACTGTTGTGACTTGAGGGAAAAAAGGTTCATTGAAGTGTACAATGCTGATGATAATCCTACCCTTGAAAACCAAAGGTAAAAGTTTTTGTTGGCTATGATTCCGGATCTATGTTTTGTGAGTAAAGGACAGTGTATCATGGAATTGTATAACCACATTTTTTTTCGGGAAGAGACGTGAATGTTTGTGGTTTCATATGTCACATCTTTATTGTATCAATTATTTAAAGTGACAATTATCTTTTTATTCAAAGTATCATTTGCCATTAATTAATGTTTAATTTGTGTTGATTGTGATTCATGCTAAAGTAAAAGCTACCCACAAGGAGAATCTTATTCATAATTTCTTCATTTGGGGAGTAATTGTGGAAATTTGATTATTTTGGTTTACAGATCTCATATGGGGATTATAACATCTCAACATTCTCAGTGCTGTCTGACATTGAGAGTCTCATCACAGTGCCCCACAATGTTGAGGGCCATCTCCTCTGAAGAAGACAAGAGATTCAGACACTCTTGTCACATAGTGGTTGTTCCGTCCTTCTTTTCTATGCCAGTTTACCCCACAAAGGAGAGGGCAAAATATCAGTGATTATAACCAGGTTTTTTGCCCTCCCCGTTTCTCATGGTGGGTTTTGCATTGGTGGAAGTGGCTCACCATTGGTTGCTGGCAGGATCTTCTGGTCCCCGCTGAAGTCAATGGCCATTTGGGTTGTTCGTTGGTTATGCCATTACCCGTCATTGGGGGCAGAGAGGATCACTTTTGATGGGCCAAAGGTGCGACACCTTTGATGGATCCCACTGAAGGACTGGAAAATTCCTGCATATGTATTTTGCTTAATGCAGCATGAGCGACTGGTCTTATGGTGGGTTGGTGATATCAAGTGATGATACTTTCATTGACCTTGATCAATCAAATGAGATAATTAATCTTCTTGTGGCACTGCTGCCAGATCTCTGAATCCAAAAGTCATGAATTAATCTTTTTGGTCACTTGATTTCATTCCTGTCCTTGAGGGTTTCCTAACCATTCACAGAACCATAACATCTCTCCTATACCTCCAACACTAATGCCTTTGGTGTCATACCTATCGTCTCTTCCTTGGTGTTCATTTTTCCATTTTCTAAGTTTCATAAGTATCATTCAATGCAGTTTCCCTTTAAAACAAACAGCCTGCCTTTAAGAAGTGCCAACAGGATGCACCACATGACAGCTGTACAATGCTGCTCTGCTCAGTGCAGTAGCAGCAGAGTGAAGTAGAAAGAAGCAGTATGGAATCTGCTCAGTCACACACTGCTATTATGAATATCTGTACATTTCCATCTTGCCCACCCTGATTGGAACCTGAACAGGCAGGTCTCCAATCACAGCCCCTGTACTCAAAAGCTGGCACCACAAATTTTTAGCCCATTACCCTCAACTCTGTACCACCAATTCCCCCTTCACAGCCATCCTGTGAGGCTGATCCAGACTGTTTACAAAGTTGACACCTTATCTGACACTGAAATAGATTTTGACAATGAATGTTTTTTATCAACAAGACAATCTACTTCCACTGCCATAATATTTGACCATCTCCATCCCTTTCTTAGCCCATCAGTTGCTAAAACACTGATTCAAGCCATTGTTACATCCAGACTTACATATTTCAGTGCACTCCTGGCTGGTTTCCCAGCTTCCGCCCTTCAAACATTTGAGCTGATCAAAAATGCAGCTGCCCATAACCTAAATTATGCCAAGTCCCATTCACCCATCACCTCTGTGCTCTCTGGTCTAGCAGCACCAACATTTTAAAATCTCTCATCCTTGTTCTCAAATTCCTTCATGGTCTCATCTCTTCCAATCTTTGTAATCTCTTCTACCTCAGAAGTTTCTGAGAACTCCGCACTCCTCCCATTCTGCATTCTTGTGCATCTCCCTATGTTTTCCTGTACCATGGGTGGTCATATTTCCAGCTGTCTAGGCCTCAACTCTGGAGTTTTCTGCTTAAACCTCTCATCTTTCTATCTCTGTCACCTGCTTTAAGCTTTCTCTTTAAGAACTCTATCCTTGAAATTTTGTCGCTTGTCCGAATAACTGCTTAAGTGTTTCAGTAAGAAGTCTCATAACACCAGGTTAAAGTCCAACAAGTTTATTTGGTAGCAAACACCACTAGCTTTTGGGGCTTTGCCCCTTCTTCAGGTGAGCGGGGAGCTCCCCACTCACCTGAAGAAGGTGCAAAGCCCCGAAAGCTACTGGTGTTTATTACCAAATAAACTTGTTGGACTTTAACTGGTGTTGTGAGACTTCTTACTGTGTTTACCCCAGTCTAATGGTGGCATCACCACATCATATGTGTTTCAGTGTCAGATCTGGCCTGATAATGTTCCTGTGAACTGCTTTAGTGCAGCTTATGATATGAAAAGTGCTATATAAATGCAGCTGGTGTCAGTTTGCCGCTGCAACGTTGAATGTTTGAATGTTTATTCACCATATGAGTGAGTTGAGTTGAAGCCAAGTGAAAAGCATGGACCTTTTTTTCTGATAAGTTACAATACAAAACTTAAAAATTGCTTTAAAAACAACTCAGCAAGATTTGTGTCATAAAAACAAAGAAATAGAAAGGGGCTCCCAGCACCACTTAATTTGAGACACACTCCTGTCAATGTTACTGTGTTAAAAGTGCTTTCTTACCTTTAATGTGTTGCTGTGAATTCACAGCACAACAACAATGATGGCAATGAAGTCACCAAGTCAGGGCAAATCTGACTAAAATAAGAGAAGCTGTTATTTTTCACATTTATTGTATATTGCGTATGTGTGATAGGGTTAAATGGTTTCTACTACTTCATAAACATTTATATTATTTATATATGTTCTATTATATGTAAAGACATTGTAAGCTCAAGAACTTCAAGCATTCATTAATATAATGTATTTTCAAATTTGAAAACAATGCAAGACATTTAAAAACTGCCTACAATGATTTTATTATATTTTAAGTCAGCTAAAGGGACAGTATGAAAAATGACACAAATGGGATTTATACTCCATCCAGCTATTTTTGGCACAGGATAAGCTAAATGCATGAAATAAGGAAACCCAGAGGGTAAAGGTATACTTGCCAATTCTTGGGAGGAGAACTCTGGAGGGGGTAGGCATACTCTGCCAAAAATGGAAAGTACAATCCTTGGTCTAGTTGTGCACACATTCCATTTAATTTCTCCTGTTTTGTTGAAAAATTTTTTTTTACAATATTCTCTTAAATTCAGAGAAAAAATATCATTACAGCTTCTTCACTGACTGCACATTCAGTCCTGAATCTTCATTATGATGTTCAGGAGTGGAAAACTCAGTCTTGAGTCAACACACAGGAATTCTGCAGTTCACACTGAACTTTCCATTCTCAGATTTCCCTCTGCACCTCCCCGTCTACCCCACAGACCCACTCCAAATGGCTTCCAGAACCACCAAGACCACTCATATTGTGCTTCTTATTATCTGGGCTTCAGCTGTGGTGCAAATTTAATATAAAAAATGCTAATAGGCTGCGAGAAGAAAATTTAGAACCTAATTTCTCCTTTGAAGTAAAATCTTTCATGTATGTAAGTATCTTTATTTTCCTCACTCCTTTTCCAAACTTTGTTCTGATCTTGTTTTTTTAGTGGTTTTTAAAGAATTATTGAAATTTCAGCAAGGAAAGAAAATTGTTGATTTATCCAAACTTTGCTTATTCTAATTCCATAATGGGTTTAATCAACCTGACCCCAATTCTTTGTCAATATCCTGAGGCTTTAATGCTTTTCATCTTCAGGTATTTATCTAGCTCCTTCTTAAATGTCATGATTTACTTGGCTGCAATGATTCTTTATGGTGATCTATTCTATGCATAACTAACTCAAAATTTTTACTATTAGTACTTATTCTGGATACTTACTATCAATTCATCAACCAGTAGAAACAATCTATTTACTGCCATAAAATCTTTAAAACTATAAATGCTTCTATTTGGTACCCCCTTCTCTGGTGAAGGGAGTTTGCCAGTAACTCTCAATCAGTTTATTGTGTACAACAACGAAAGGATTCACCAGAAAACGTCAAGATCTATCAGACAACCCACAACATCACTGTATTAATCAGTAAAATTCTCCAATGCAACAGCCTGTTGTCACTGCTATTTTAGTGCAAGGTACTTATCAGTCACTGCTATTTTAAAGTATAACAGAAATCACAAGAACTCTGATAGAGCTCTAAGATGTCAGATAATTATGGAGATTAAACCAAGAGTGCGTGGACCTAATGGTGAAATTTAAGCTCATCGGAGTTGGAAATGTTTGCATTGGGGAATTGGTCCATTTTCATTGGTGAATGTCAGCTTCAAGCATTTTTATTAGATTGAGCACAGCACAGACAGCTAAAGAATAAAGTTTCTGCTATTTTGCTTTCTTAATTGTCCTAATCATGGACTCAAAAGAGCACCCACATCTGCTCAAATGTGACGAGATGTCAGCCTTGGCTCAATATTAACACTCTCGTACGAACCAAGTGGTGTTTTCAAACCCTATTCCAGAGATTTAAGCACATAATATCAGCTGTGCTATTTTAGAGGGATTGTTATATTGGTGGAGATTGCCTTTTTGATGAGATGCTAAACGGAGACAGAACAGAGAGTTCCCCTGGGATCCAAGCCAATACAAATATCTATTCCTCAACCAACGCTTTTGCTATGTGCATATTGGCTTCTCACATTACGCTGCTAAAACCCAATGACACATGTGAAGGAATAAGAGTCAAATAATATGGAATTAATACAGGAATATTAAGTTACAAGTTACTTTGGGTAAACTCGTGTTAAACACCTTTTAACAGGAGTCAAACCTAGTTTGCAAAAACAGCAAGGTTAATTTCCTTCGCAACAATTTGAATTTACTGATAAGAAAATGATATCCTATGGTTCTTTCCATTACATAGAGATGCCAGCATTGGACTGGGGTAAACATAGTAAGAAGTTTCACAACAATGACGAAGGACCAGTGCTCCAAAAGCTAGTCGCTTTTGCTATCAAATAAACCTGTTGGACTTTAACCTGGTGTTGCGAAACTTCTTACTATCTTTCCATTACACCAGCATATATAATGCTTTCTCCGATAATTAAAACTGTAGTCAGCTAAAGCAATGGTGGGCTTCAAGTTTTATTATTTTGCTGGACACTGTATCTTAATTAAGCAACATTGACCAACATGACTGTTACATAAATCACATTCTTATGGAGCTAAAGCATAGTTTAGACACACAGCAATCCTCTGACAGTATCCCAGTTTTCAGAATAAATTCAAAATAACTTCCTAGAAATTGATTGGACACCTTTATATTAATAGAAGGTCCATTTACCACATATGGGATCTTATTTAGGGGATATTTAAGTTGATTAAATAAATATCCTTTATGTACCCTTTAATTATACAATCCCAAAAGTCATAAGAAGTTTCTGAACCCAGACTCAAATTTTCAGATTTGTCATTGGCTTTATACCTGTTTCAAACATGGCAGATCTCAAATACTTGGGGATTAAAGTAATATTACTTTAATATTTGATGACTACCCTTATTTTTTATTCAAAGTACAATACCTCTGACAGGTAAAGTCTAAGCCTACGATTCTCTTAGAGAAATAAAAACCAACTATCTTATCTTTTTGGGATTTTTCTAGCTTATAATTTATATCTTTTGAATAATCACCAGAATTGTAGGTTTTTTTTTATAATAAATGTGTGTGCTTAACATTCTAATCCTTTCCTTTAGACTTCTGTATCAAAGACTCATGCTCCTCCACTCAATTATATTGTGGTGAGAGAACATTTATTGAGGTGTTTCACCTGGACCCTTATGAAAACCGAATAATTACAACCTATTTAGGAAATAGGTGTAAAAAATACATTAAACAGAAAGTTTAATTCTGGTTGATTTTGATCCATCATTCAGATGTTGAGTTGGGCTTATAAGCCAGATACATGTCCTTGGGTCTAACTTCCTCTGACTGAAGTTGAGGGGGATTGAACAGAAAGTACGTCAGGCCTTCGGTAAACATTTTTAATAAATGTTGTAATGCATAACAGATAAATCACTACTTTGGGTCTTCATGGAGTATCTCAGAGAGTTTACAAATTGTTTCCTCGCTAAAGCATAGTCTAGATACACAGCAGTCTTCTGACCGTGAACCAGAAAACATTTTTACCTGTAAAAATGTTCTTTTACCTAACACTTCAGTCCACTGTTAGAGTATGTAATGAGGCTGATTCACTATCAAACCCCAGTGCCTCAAGACATATATAAACACTGGGTTGTTAATGATAATTGAGAACAAGAGAATGCCTACTGAATGGGCATTTACCTTCATACATGTAAAACCAGATAGCACCCCCGAAAGTAATTGCATGCAGATATTAACAGAATTCTGGATGACAAAGCTGACAAGAATAAAATGCCCAACATGGAAAACATTGGGAAAAATATTCTTAGTACCATTTCTGGGCTGCTGGGATGAGATCTTATGTTGACCTATAGGACTGAGATTCACACCAATACTACTCCAATAGCTTGTTACTATTTTTCAGTCAATGTGACTAGCACGAACAAGGGCATCAATCCAGCAAACTCGTGATTGCCATTGACAACAATGGAGTACTGAGCAGTGAGAAAAGACCTTTCATCAGCTTAGGCAAGCATATGAGCAGAGTGGCAGAAATATTGCAGCAATCTACAGGCCACTCCAACACAAACATAACTCATTTATTCCCATTATTTTCAATGAGGCATGTCATTAATACATCATTATGATGTCTCAAGTTTGCAACAAATTCAGGTCCAATACACACTACAGGAAAAATCACAAGAAGATAAAGACAGATGAAGAAAATCGTATCAAAATTTTGACTACTTCATCCTGAAGAACACAAACGTTTTCAATATAAAGGCCAGGTTTTCCAGCCCCATTATTGTGGAATCCACTGCAGCAGATTCATGGCTTAGCCAAAGTCCATTGACTTTTGACAGGAATGGATGACGCTGACAGTGGGCAGGGCTAGAAAATTGATACCATCAAATAGATTCAGAGAATCTCTACAGTGCAGGAAGAAACTATTTGTCCCATCGAGTCACCACTGACTCTCCAAAAGAGCATCTCACTTAGGTTTTCTCTTACACCATTCTATCTCCATAAATCTCCCCACAGTCACCATGGCTAATCCACCTAACCTAAACTTTTTTTGGACGCCCCATCCCTTCCCTCATCCCGCCTCTTCTCTCTCTTCCCCACTCCTTCCCCATTTCAGCATTCACTCCTCCATTTCCTTACCCCTTCCCACCCCATTTCATACCCCTGCCGCTTTTCCACCTCATCCCCTACCCTATTTCAATCCTCACTTCCTTTTCTCCAACCCCTTTCCCATTTCCTCCATCATCCCCTTCCCCATTTCTCTATCAGCTTTTCCATTCCCCCATTTACCCATCCCCTTTCCTGTCATCCTTTGCCCAACTTTCTTTCTCTTTCTCCATCTCTATGCCTCCCATTCCCAACTTAGCACTCAGCTCCTCACCCCTCCTTAAAGGGCTTTAATGTGGGCCTTCCCTCCATCCTCTTCTCCATTTCCTTACAACCATCCCATTTCCCCACCTCTTTGCCCCATCCCAACACCCTTCCTTCATTTCCATACCACATCTATTCTTCTCAATCTTCCCATCTAGCCTCGTTTCAAAAATAAACTGAATGGACTTTTTCACTCCATTGCCTCATTTTTTTATTATATATAAAAGGATTAAATTAAATGTTTTAGACTGCAAGTCAACATTGTATTGGCAGTTGGCCAATGTACCAACACAGTGGAACGTAGCCTATCCAAACTTGCCAGGGCACAGATAGGTGATGAGGTCAGTTAATTGTACATGTGTGATTTCCCAATGCAAAAAGCAGTATAACAGTTCCAGTCAGAGTTGGATCACACTAAAACAGCTGGTCCTGATTAAATCACTCAATTGTACAGCATAACACACTAGTATCACTGTTTAAACTTGAATGAAGAAATCTTACATATTTAAAAAAAAATTCCTGTGCTGAATATGCAGGCTTTGGTATGACTGAGGGGAATAACTGATAAAAGTGGACAATGTATCGGTTGAATATATGCAAGAATATAGCTAAACTGAAATAACTTGCAACCTGATATTAATTAAACTG
This sequence comes from Sphyrna mokarran, assembly GCA_024679065.1. Lineage (NCBI taxonomy): Eukaryota > Metazoa > Chordata > Chondrichthyes > Carcharhiniformes > Carcharhinidae > Sphyrna > Sphyrna mokarran. The sequence goes on along the minus strand of JAGIQG010000002.1, from coordinate 72,337,205 downwards.
GTATAAATGGCCCCAACCTAAGAATGGACTAATCTTGCCAATATGTTTCTACTTCTACCTGGATGCAAAGTGAATTCTAATCAAGTTATAACTAAAATATTGGCCTGAACAGAGTTGGATGTGAGGAAGATGTTTCCATTGATAGACAAGACTAGAATCCGAGAGCACAGCGTCAGAATAAAACGGTGACCATTTAAAACTGAGATGAGGAGGAATATCTTCATTCAGAGGGTGGTGAATCTGTGGAACTCATTGCTATGGAAGGCTATGGAGGCCAGGTCATTAAGTGTATTTAAGACAGAGGTAGATAGGTTCTTGATTGATAAGAGGATTAAAGGTTATGGGGAAACCAGGAAAATGGGGTTGAGAAACTTATCAGCATTAAATGACAGTGCAGACTTGATGGGCCGAATGGTGCAATTCTTCTCCTGTATTTTTTGGTCTTATGGTCTTATAACTTGGGAGTCAGGTTAGAATTTTACATCAATCACCAAAATCAAGAGTGTAAGGCCACTTCTTGCAGGTAATTTCACACCACTTAGTTTTTGCAATTGTCACATTACAGCTATGTTATGTTTTACAGCCCCAGTTTAAGTATTTTTAGTGTTGGAACAAAGACATTCTTACTTGTGCTCTTCTAATGTTACATATTAAGTAGTTTGGAATTAAAGTTATGTACAAGGATGTGGTAGAGGCCCTTTATTGTAAAAATGTAACCTAAAGAAAGGCGTAGCCTTCAGTGCAGCTTGGATCTGTTGGCCGTGTATCATATTTTTCAGGGACTCATCTGCAGTGGAATGAAAGATAATGATAGACTCTAAGGAAAGAAAGCCTCTAAGCACATATTCATTCAGAATATAAGCCTCAGAGACTGCATCTGAAGCATAGATTCTGAAAATGGTATTTCTTACTGCCATAATCAAATGATGACTCTGCCATTGGACATGAGGTGAATTTAATTGATTTGCATAAAAAGCAAAACTAAAAGATGATATTGTTGGTACGATTGTGGTTAGACACAGAATTGTTACAGCCCATCGTGCTTTCTGGCTCTCCAAATGAGCATCATGCCTTAGTGCATTTCTACTGTCTTTTCCCCAAAATTCTGCACGTTAGTTCAGAATAATTCAGATAATCATCTAATGCCTTCTTCAATGCCTCAATTGAATCTACCTCCAGCACAGTTCCAGGCAGTGCATTCCAGACCTGAACCACTCACTGTGCAAAAGTTTTTTTTCATTTTGTAATTGCAAATCACTTTAAATCTGTGCCCTCTCATACTTGATCCTCTTATGAGCTGGAACAGTTTCTCCCTATTTACTCTGTCCAATCCCCCTCACGATTTTGAACACCTTTTTTCATATCACTTCTTAGCCCTCAGATCTCTAAGAAGAATAGCTCCAACATCTCCAATCCATTTTCATAAATGAATTTTCTCATCTCTGGAAATATCCATGTCAACCTCTTCTGCACTCTCTCTAGTACATTCCCATTCTTCCTAAGTTGCAGCACCCAGAACTGTACACAATACTGCGGCAGAGGTCTAACTCATGCTTTGTATGAGTTCAACACAATCTCTTTGCTGTTGTACTCTGTGCTACTATTAATAAAGCTGAGGATACTCTCTCCAATAGTTCTGTCACCTTTAATGACTTATGCACAAATACACCAAGATCCATCTGTTCCTGCACACATTTAAGAGTTATACCCTTCATTTCATATTGTCTCTCCATGTTCTTCCTATCAACTGTATCACCTCACATTTCTCTATATTGAACTTCATCTGTGATCTGTCTGCCCATCCCATCCCCAACTTGTCTATATCCTTTTGAAGTTCTACACTATGCTCTTAATAGCATACAATGTTTCCAAGTTTCGTATCATTTGCAAACTTTGAAATTGTTCCCTGTACACCACCTAAGCACTTATGTAATATTATGCACTATGTGTTGCAATAGAAACAGAGGCAGTTCCATGCTATTTCTCAGCACAACCTGGACCATTTCTCCAATCTTTAAATCGTAGTGCATTAATACTGCTTTCAATTAATATCACTGCCTCAGCTCCCTTTCTTCCTTCTCTAGCTCTCCTGGAATTATAACTTTGGATACAATTTTCAATTGTCAGTAGTAATGTTGTTCTATTTTAATCAATGTTTCTTTCTTTCTCATTTTATTACACTCTGCGCTAATATTCATGTATTTTAATTGCTTGGTAATAATGCAGAGTTTTTGCAAGTGTTTCCCAGTTAGACTAATGAATGTAATATTTGCATAACTTAATGTTTATAAAAACTCCTTAAAAAAATAACAACCCAAAAATTCCAATTGTCACTAATTTAGAAACCCAGCAGATCTGGTCTGCGGATGACCACATAGTGCAGGCCCTAGTACAACTTGGATTCATCTTCATTTGCACCCAACAAATATTTTCCAGTGGAGGGATGGAACTTGGATAATTGAGATAGATGGGTAGGAAAACTTGAAAGAAGGAATTTAATAGCTAGGGCTAAGGCAACTAAAAACTCAGCCACAAATAGTGAAGAGTTGAAACTCCAGTATGTGCAAGAGGCCAGAATTAGAGAAGCACATACATCTCGAAGGGTTGTAGAGTTGATCAACAATTGGGATAATCCATGTGCTTTTGGGGTAATACTTATAGTTAATGTTGGATTACTTTCACCTACTATTCCTCATCACCACCCAAACTAATCTGACATCCTGATCTCCTGAACTAAGGTAATGTCTAACTATTGCATGAAAGCCATTCTTGATTAACAGTGCTACCCCTCCCCCTGTATCCTGCTTCCTATTCTTCTTGTATACTCCACAATATTCGGGACCCAATCTTGTCCTCCTGCAGCCACATCTTTGGAATTGCCATTAGATCATACTTATTTACTTCAATATATGCTATCAATTTGTTTACTTGTTATGAATGCTACCCATATTCAAATACAAAGCCTTTACTTTTATCTTTTGTTGTCTGTGTGACATCTAGTATTGATTGCTTGTCATTCTTAGATTTTTTCTCTGTCCCTTTCTGCCATTGTCTGATGATCATTTCCCCTGTTGCTGTTTTCCACTGTGGGCAGCATGGTTGCATAATAATTAACACTGCTGCTTCATTGCACCAGAGTCGTAGGTTTGATTCCCGACTTGGATTACTGCGCAAAGTTTGCACACTTTCCCAGTGTCTGCGTGGGTTTCCTCTGGGTGCTCCAGTTTCCTCCCACAATCCAAAAGATGTGCTGGTTAGGTGGCTTGGCTGTGCCAAATTCCCCCTCAGTGCATCTGAACAGACACCGGAGTGTGGCAACTAGGGGATTTCACAGTAACTTCACTGCAGTGTTTATTTGTGACATTAATAAATAAATTTTAAAACTCTCTCACCTTGGCTCTACTCTTTGATATAGAACATCCAACCACATTTGACTCCTTGCTACCACTATTTAGTTTAAAACCCTTTCTATTTCCAGTTCATAAGAACACTGGCCTCAGCAGGATTCAGGTATCGACTATCCCAATGGTACAGCTTTCACTTTCTCCCTGCATTGTTCTCAGTACTCCAAAGACTGGAGCCCACTTTTCCCACACCATTCTTTGAGCCAAGTATTGAACCAAATATAAAATTCTCTTTCATTTTATGTACCCTATTTGCATTTGGCTCAGGTAACAACAAGTTATAGCCTTTGAGGCTCTGCATTTAAATTTGATGTCCAGCTCCTTGTACTCTCTATGCAGAATCTCTTTTCTCACTCTCGCTATGTTGTTAGTACCAGTATGGACTATGACCCCTCCCACTGCAAGTTCATTCAGTACCTCAGTTTTGCACTGTGTCTCCACCTAAATCTCTTTTGATGTCTAATTACAATAGAATCCCTAGAGTGCAGAAAGAGGCCATTCCACCCATCCATTCTGCAACAACTCTCCAAATCAGCGTCTTATCCAGGCCTACTCTCCTCTCCTGTAACCCATGCATTTACCATGGCTAATTCACCTAACCTATATATCTACGTTCACTAAGGGGCAATTTAGCATGACCAATTCACCAAACTTACACATCTCTGGATTGTGGGAGGAAACGGAGCACCCAGAGAAAACCGGAGCACCCACAGGAATCCCATGTAGGTGTGGGAAGAACATGCAAACTCCACACAGACAGCCACTCAAAACTCAAATCAACCCTGGATCCCCAGTGCTGTGAGGCTAATCACTGTGCTACCATGCTACCCTACTCCTCCTTTTACCTCTCTTTTACTATTGATATGGCTGCAGAAGACTTTGGGATTCCCTTCTGTGTTAGCTGCCAATCTTTTTTTTATACACTCCTTTGTTTTTCTTATTTGTTTTTTCACCTCCCCCCTGAACCTTATATATTCAGCTTGGTTTTCAATTGCATTTTCTACCTGACATATTCTACCTGACACATACTTTTTTCTTTCATCTGAATTTTTACCTCCTTTGTAACCCAGGGAACTCTGAATTTATTTGGCTACCTTTCCCTTTTGAGGAAACATATCAGTTCAAATGTGTGTAGGTGAGGTGGATGAGGTGCAGGGTGTTGGGGATAGTGCTAGGGAGGTGGTAATGGGTAAGTTGCTCTTTCAGAGAGTTGGTCCCGATTCAATGGAGTGAATGATCTCCTTCTGCACTGTAGATATCCAGTGGTTTTATGGAATTATCGCTGATTTGAAAGTAGGCCATTGTTTAGCACTTGTTTTTCTGGCCAGCCTTTGACTGCAATTTATTTGGCTGAGATCTGTTCTTACCCAATTGAAGTTGGCTTTCCCCCAGTTAATGTTTTTCTCCCTTTTGGACTGTTCTTTGCCCTTTTCCATTGTCAACCTAAACTTTATGATAAAAGGATCACTGTTCTGTATATGTTCTCCCACTGCCACTTGGGGCTGCATTTTACAGAGGGCTGAAAGGCTCACATCCCACCCAGAAAGACAATTGACTTGCTCCATGCCAGCCGACAAATGTCACGGATAGACTAAATTAGTGGACTTACAGCAGCTCCTGCCATCCTGGCAGCGCCAAGAGCTCACTGCTGGGCATTGCTGGGACTGCAACCTGTCACAAGAAGAAGACCCCCTGTATCCTGGAGCCAGGTAAGTCTGTGGGATTGGATGGGAGGGTTTGGCCAACTAAGGGTGGGGCAGGGGTGAGAATGGTGGGTTTTGGAGGACAAGTGGGTTGGAAGAAAGGGGAGTATTATTTTAAGATGGACTTCTCCCCAATGTGTAAAGGGCAAGTCCTTGCTGCCCTATTAAAAACCTTTTTACAAAAATGGCCTGTCCACTCCCTCCTCAACAGCACTGGCAAAATGTGTCACAAGGATCTCTGCCCCAGCTCTGTTTAGGTGCAACACATTCAGCCTGTACAGATTCCATCTTTCCTAGAGTCAGTCCCAATGTCCCAAGAATTGAAAACTCTGTCCCCTGCATCACCTTTCCAATCACATATTAAAATGTCTTATTCTCCCATTTCTATATCCATTGAGAGTTATCCAGTGGTTTCTATTTTTGAGGTTCCTTTTGCTAATTCTTTAACTAACTCCCTCAATTCCAATTGCTGGATGACATCCCTCTTTCTACTTACGTTGTTGGTATCGATGTGTACCATGACCACTGACTATTCACCCTCTCCCCTTCCATGATATCGGAAGATGTTATGCCATATGCCTATCATACCCTCCTGAAGTCCTGGATCCTTTTAGTGGAGTGTCTCCAGACTCAAGGCAGCACACACAATCTTGTGACTCTCTTGGCCACTTAAAGCTAGTCTCTTCCCTTCATCCTTGGAAAGACCTGCCTCACCACTATCCTTAAGATCCCTCAAGTAAGAGTGAGAGACCCAGATGACAAGTATTCTCAGATTTCCTCTCCATTCATGTAGTTGCTACAACCTCAAAGATCTGTGAACGTTTGTAACTCAAATCATGGTTCTTCTTATTGAGAAAGTTAAAGTTTTAAAATTTATTTATTAGTCATAAGTAAGGCTTACATTAATACTACAATGAAGTTATTGTGAAATTCCCTAGTCACCACGGTCTGGCACCTGTTCGGGTCAATGTACCTAACCTGCACATCTTTCAGACTGTGGGAGGAAGCCAGAGTACCTGAAGGAAATCCATGCAAACACAGGGAGAACATGTAGATTCCTCATAGACAATGATCCAGTTGAGGACTCTGGGTCTGTACCCATTAAAGTTTAGAAGGATGAGGGGGGATCTTATTGAAACTTACAAGATACTGTGAGATCTGGATAGAGTTGAAGTGGAGAAAATATTTCCACCAGTTGGAAAAATTAGAACCAAAGGGCACAACTCATGCTAAAGGGACGATCTTTTAAAACAGAGATGAGGAGGAATTCCATTTTCTGTGGAACTCTTTGCTACAGAAGACTGTGGAGGCCAGGTCATTAAGTGTCTTTAAGACAGAGATAGATAGGTTATTGATTAATAAGGGGATCAGGGGTTATGTGGAAAAGGCAGGAGAGTGGGAACGAGACAATTCATGCATAATTGAATGGCAGAACAGACTCAATGAGGCCTAATTCTGCTTCTACATCTTATAGTGCCAAGCCATGAATGGAACTCGGGTCTCTGGCACTGTGAGGCAACAATGCTAACCGCTATACCACCGTACCGCCTTTTAAGAATCCTCCCTTTAAGAAAACGAGTATATCATTCTGCCTATCCGTCCTGATTGGCAGAGGAAAATGGAGGTGGATTTTCATGCCATGGCTCTGGGAAATACTTTAACAAATCTCATCTTTCATCATTAGGATTCCTAACTCACCAATGACCCTGTTATTTTGGCAACATTTAAATCTGAAAATTTCAGATTTACCCTTCTTCAAATGCAGATCATGTTGTCTGGTTCAATTGCTCTAGAGAAAGTGTCACAGACCTGCCATGGTCTATCGCATCTAGATCCTTTACAATCCTAAACACTGTATGTATATTACTACTCAACCTTCTCTTGGCAAATAACAAAATGCCCAATTTACATAACTGTTTCATGTAATCTTTCCAACTTTTCATCATTTTTTTCAAACATTTTCTTCTAATAGCCAGAATATCTGTTATGTACTGTGACAACCGGAACTACACTCATAGTTTTCTCTGCAGTCCCATCAATGATTTAGACTGTGGCAAAATTCCACCAATATTTCTAATATTGAACATTTCTGCCTAAAATCCAGTTTTGCTTTACTCACCAGTATTGTGGTGAGAGCTACAATTTCTTCTCAATCAGTGCTCCAACTCTTTCATTTTCTAAACACATTATTTTTTTCTGATTAAGAAAATCTCTTCTTGGACGTTCTACATAAAGCACTTTGTATTCCTTGTCATTGTATCTTATGTGCCCTGTCTAAATCCCAGGCCTCATCGTGTTCAGTCTTTTGAACCAACAAGTTCCTTCACAGAAATTTAACTGATCTCTTGCCTCAGATCATTTATAAATACATAAATGGAACAAAAGACGTTTCAAAGCAGACTCCTGTCGGACTCCACCAGAAATGTTCCTCAGGCCAGTAACAATTATTCTATCAACAGTCTCTGGGATCTATCAGTCAATCAATTATTGTAAAATATTTCCAATAGTACCCATTTATTTGATTTTCAATACCAGTTTTTCCTGCTGATGTGCCAGACGAATATGTTGTCAAAAATGAACAAAGACAAGTTTCCCTGAGGCTTACTGCTGTAAAGGTGCAGCTGCAATCAACTTTGGTTGTCTATGACATGACCAAATCAAAACTGGGCATGATTTGACCAAAAAGATACATCAGGTCTTGCAAGGAGACCTGACATCAGAGACAGGAACAATCTATAGAAACAAATCTATCAACCTGGTAATCAGCATAGGTGTTTGCCTGCAGGATGAAACTACACATCATCCTATTACTTGAAATGATTAACACAATATTGTAAGCTACTCATCTTATACCTAAATATTAACATTCAAACAATAAATTGAATTTAGAAACTATCTAAAGTCAGAGTCAATTTTGTAAGTCTAGAGTAAAAGAAATTGAAAAGGAACTGAATATAGATTTACTTTACAATTCACAGTTAAACTGTGCAGTAAGTCATACAATCTGGCAGACCTCACTATTGGTCTGAATTGGTCTGAATCAGCTACTCTCAACCAGCAAGAAAGGACTGCTACAGTTGACCAAAGTTTCGTTAAAATAGCGGCATAACTAAATCAAGTTGGTTTCTTCTTTTGATCATTATTCAATAATTCCTACTGGAAGATGTATATATTTTTGAATATGTCAAGTGAGAATTGGATGGAAACATAAAATGCCTGAAAATCTCAGCAGGTTTGACAGTATCTGTGGAGAGAGAACAGTGCCAACATTTCGATTCTGGATGCCTCTTCAAACTTGAAAACATTAGCTCCGTTCTCTCTCCACAGACGCTGTCAGACCTGCTGAGTATTTCCAGCATTTTCTGTTACTGTTTCAGATTCCAGCATCCACAATAATTAGAGAATTGGACAGAACTCAGCAGGTGGAATTTTAGCTAGGACAAGTCATTCCCAATGGTGGAATAATAAGTGATTGCCACTTCCACTCTCTTGTTTTTTGCTGGTTCTCATGTGACCTTAATTTAAATTTAGTGTGCTAGTGACATGCACAGCAGATATATGTGACCACGTAGCAGGAAAAGCTTTTTGGTGAAACACGCTGTCAGCTGACAATGCAGCAGCTATAAGTGGAGTGTAAAACAGCCTTCTAGTCAAACTAGGGCATCTATCACTTATTATTAAATCATGATCTTAATTTGAAAGGTATCCAAGAATTAAATTATGATCGAAAGTATGCAGTTGTACCTAAATATACTATTCATTGAGCTGAACTTAAAACTGAAATGCAAAACAACAAACTTGTTCTCAAGCTAATTATATGCAAGAACACTTGAGCTTTTTCCACATAATTGTGCAATCTGAGATGGAACCTCGTTAAATGTTTCAACAAACTGAGAGTATGAACAACTGTGACTTGTGCCTAAAGAATTCCTCTGTTCCCATTCTTGCTTTGATTCAGACCTTCTTCATCTTTCTACAAAGATAATGTGAATATATTGGAAGTATGGCCCAAGTTGATATAAATTTAAAAGTAATGTCTTGCTATATTCCTTAATGGAGAATTTTTGGAAGAGGTGTCAGATTTAAATGCATTTATTCCATGGCCTAAACACTCCTGCCCACTTCATTGCCATTAGCCCAAGACCTATGAAGAGCATAATGGTGGCACAGTGCTTTTCAAATTTAAATTATACTAACAAATATTTCACACTATATTTATTCCACTTTATTCATATATGTACCATTGTCATTTGTTGAAAAGAAAAGTTTTAACACCCAATTAAAGAAGACAAGATCAAAACGAAAACGAGTCTGTGGGCTGTACATAAATACTGGTGCCAACCGTACAGTCAATCATTACTCACTGGATAAATCGTGATGTTTAAACACAACCCTTAAGTTGCAAAATAATGGGCAGTGTTGTCAGTTCCAAAATAAGCTACGTTTTAAAAAATATGAAGTCGGCATGTGGATAACAAACAGTAAACAGTAAACTTATAAATTAAGAAAAAAATATGCAATTAAATATATTCAGACAGGTTTGGATCGGAAGTCTTTTCTCAGTAACTCCAGCTGGATTGATCTTTGTGGCTACTCAGTTTGAAATGTGAGCAGCTGCCACTGGAAGTGCAGCTAATAGCTGTCATACAGCCTACACAAGGCCGAGGCCCTTTGCTGGGGGTTTCAGCTGCCTGATTATCTCCAACTGCAGCTGTGAAATCACAAAAAATGATGATTTAAATGAGCTCTATTATTAAAGTATCTCTTCATTCGACATCACAAGGCGACTCCTTCAGAAAGATGTTTCCTTTTTTTTATCCAAACCCTGCAGCCAAAGGAGATGACTTTGGGCTATTTCAACATCATGAACTATCTTGTGATGACCTGATTTCTGCAATGATTATACTTCAGAGATCAAAAGGGGGATTAGTGTAACTCAACCCTAATTCTATTGGATGCTACTAAACGAAGTCACCTTGTAACATATGTACACCGCAGCAGAGCAAGTAGAGCTCATCAAAGAAGGTTGAAGCAGCAAAAATATGAGCTCCAGGCAACATTTGAAAGTTTGTCGGTGCAACCAGTTCAAGTAGTTGAAAAGAAGTCACTAAAGATCTTTAAAGATCTTTAACTTAAATGGATTGGATTATGTTTTTACTTAAACAAATGGCAGAAAGCAGATAGATGGATCACCATATGCTAAAAGCACTTATTATTAAATCATGATCTTAATTTGAAAGGTATCCAAGAATTAAATTATGATCGAAAGTATGCAGTTGTACCTAAATATACTATTCATTGAGCTGAACTTAAAACTGAAATGCAAAACAACAAACTTGTTCTCAAGCTAATTATATGCAAGAACACTTGAGCTTTTTCCACATAATTGTGCAATCTGAGATGGAACCTCGTTAAATGTTTCAACAAACTGAGAGTATGAACAACTGTGACTTGTGCCTAAAGAATTCCTCTGTTCCCATTCTTGCTTTGATTCAGACCTTCTTCATCTTTCTACAAAGATAATGTGAATATATTGGAGGTATGGCCCAAGTTGATATAAATTTAAAAGTAATGTCTTGCTATATTCCTTAATGGAGAATTTTTGGAAGAGGTGTCAGATTTAAATGCATTTATTCCATGGGAAACTTAGGCAAATTTAATTGGTCTTAATTTGTATTTATTGGTATAGTGCATGATTTCTATCTGGATGATGATGTACCAAATGAAACATTAAAGATGGAAAGATATTGAATTATTTATTTAATTGTTTATTGTTTTTACACAGATTTCTTCAGTACATATAATTGTGAACAGTCATAAATGATGCTGGTTTCTCCGTGATAAAAGTTGGTATTTGCAATGAACCAAAGATATGTAGAATAGGCAAGGCTAAATTGCCCCTTCATGCCCCAAATGTATAGGTTAGAAGGATTTGTGGGGTAAATATATAGGGTTACAGGGATAGGGTGGTATGCTTTGGGAGTGTCAGTGCAGACTCTATGGGCCAAATGTCTCCTTCTGCACTGTAGGCATTCTATGATTCTAATAAAGTATATATGACTGATATCATCTTGGTGTTCAGATAATGATTTTGATCCAATTTCAGGAGATTGAGCTGTAGGAGACCAGTACATGGAGAAGAGCAGTCCAGCAGAAACATAGAGGATGTACTATGGGTCCTACTTTCCCATTTTGATTCTAAGTGCTAGCTGGACTTGAAACCGGGAGTGACTCAGATCCAACTTTTAGACTTGTTCTGAGGTGCCCCCATTCACACATTACCTGAAAGAATGGTAGCAATTCTGAGTCGCACTGCAGAAGCCTGTGGACAGGGCTTACTGAGCTCAAAACCCTGCAGTTCCAATCAGCGCCTCAAATACACATGTGCAGAAAAAAAAGATAGAATAACGCTTCCTGTCGCGTTGCTCCCAGGCAGGATAATGCCTTTCTCTGGTCCCCACAGACATTGCCCCACCCCATAACATTATTGACCCTCTTATCTCTTCATCTCCCACCACCCAGACCAATCATGGGTCCCTCCTCCTTCCCCTCCTTCCACCCTATCAATCACACAGAGTGGCAGCAGACTCCCCTCTCCTCCTGCTCTCACCTCCACCTCCCCGTGCCTTTTGATCTGAGTCAGGGGCCATCTGACCCACCTCCCTCCTCCACACTCCAACCAATCTGAAGCAGAGAGCCGCCAGACCTTGGAAATTTCCTCCTCAGAAGCTGGAGCGACAAATCGGACCTTTGTGGATCATGTCTGTTTTGTGCCGAATCTGGACGGGCGAACGTGATGGTAAAGGAGGAGGTGCCGGTAAGTTTAGGCATGCAACCCATTAAGTTAATTTAAGTGTATGCAAATGCATTTAAACTGACATCATGCCTGTTTCTGATGAAGTCCCAACAGTGGCTATTTTTGACCCCTGGTAAGGGGGAATCAGCACGGAGGCAGGCACAGGTTGTGTTGCTCATTTCATGCCCGACTTTACCAAGTTTTTACCCTGAAAATGGGCGCAACTTGATGGTAAAATTGGGCCAATTGTGACTTGTTCTGGATATTCTCCAGTGACCCACTGACCAAGGGAGAGTGGAGAGTATGCCCAGTCAGCATCTGCTTGCTTGTGGGGAGTTAAGCCCTTTGAAATTGAAGTTGGATCAAAATCCCAACATCTCCCTGCCTTCTTCTTGGTTTCTAAGAGGCAGGATTTAAAGGCAATTAGGGAATCCTCTTGGGAGTATTGAGTAAATAATTAAGGTAGTTACGAAGTCATTTAAGAACAATTTAAACTCTCAATACTGGATTTTGTATCAAAGGCATTTGTTTCCCAACCTGTAAGCAACTCACTAATGCCACTGAGTTGAATATATGGTGGGAAGTGGCAGGCTGGGAATGCTTTGATTGGTAATTCTACTGAAGAGCTCCGATCATGACCAGGTTAGAGACTACTGTTCAAAGCACTTCTCTTAGAGAGTATTAATATTGCTTAGTAAGTGAATGCCAGCTTCTTGGCAGGCATTTCACATGTTTTAATCTACGCTGCTGCCAGTCTTCAGAAGCAGTTTATGTAACTCCATCTCCCACACCTAACAAACAGCCAGTCCAGAAGACACACCGCCATCAGGAGTCCCAGCAACAGCAGTGGGAGAAATTCTATAAACACCAACTGCACTCTCGTCCACTACATGTCTCTTCACAAGCAGAATGGGATGGACACAGATATCCAGCTGGAAAAAGGTGAGACCTCCAATACAGAGACTATGTGCAAAGGATTGGCTCCCTCAACATGTCTGGCACCCATTTCTTCAGAAAGCTCAGTCTTTTATTCCAAGTTCCTATGGGACAAGATCTCCCTTCAAGATAAGCTGCATATCTCTGAAAGGCCAACAACTAACTCTACCCCACCACCACACCCAACCCCTTTGGGTGCCTCTCACCAAACTTTGTGCTGTCTTTCCCAACAAGGAGAGAAAGCAATGAGATGTGCACATTTGTAATTACCTATATGGAGAGGAGGCATGGTGACCATTTGTGGATGGTGACTATAAGGCATGGATACAAGAGGGCAATAGGATGATAGTTTGTGAGCGTTCATTAGCTGTTCAGATGGGAATATGAGGTGCTTGAAGAGAGAGGAATGTGTGGAGTTGCACTGAGTTCTGCAGAAGAATCATACGGATTTTAACTCTGTTTCTCTCTCCATAGATGCTATCAGACCAGCTGAGTTCATGCAGCATTTCCAACATTTGCAATATTGTGCTTTTACTTGAGCTGCAGTGTGTGCTGTTCTGGGGAGTACTGTGCAGGAGAATGTCAGCCAATTGAAAGTCTGAGGGTTAATACCTTGCCATTCACCTTCCCATCATTCACCATTCTTTTGCTACACTGTCTCCATATTGGATAGAACGCAGTGACTTATGGCCATACAGGCTTGTTGGAAGCAATTGTGTCCTTTTCTCATCCTTGGAAGAACTCTCGCTGCTGCAGTCCCTCAGACACCACAGCATGACCTCCAAGTATGAATGAAAGACCCTGGAGAGTAATCTTCCCAAGTTGCCTCTCAATTCCTGTAGTTTCAACTTCAAAAGTCCAACTTTTGATGAGCCATTGTAAGCCAAGTCATAGTTCCTTTAATTAGAAATCCTGCCTTCGGCAATTGGAATAGCTTGTCAGGGAATCTGAAGCTGAGATAGCCTGACAATTGGGGAATTTGGTTCCCATTCTACAAATGGGAAATTCTACAAATCCCCACATTCTGACAGAGACTATGTGCAGAAGCTTCCGCCTCAGGAATTAAAAACTACAAACATTTACAATTTACCAAATGATGGCTTTTTTCTAAGAGCCAGAAGAAAATTAATTTTAAAAAATGACCAGCATTTAAAATGATTTCAACCATATCTGTTATGTCTTTCCTTCAACCATCAAGATTTTATTGCTTTTTTCATAGATGTTAACTTTTTTTAAAACTAGGAAAAAATGGTACATATCAATATTGGCATTTTCTTCAACTTGTCTTTTTCTGAATGCTTGTGATGGTGATCATTTAGTGTGTATTAAGTAATGAAATTAATTGTCAAAAAATATCTATGTCTACAGAATTCAGTAGTAAATTATTGATTCTAAAGAATGCCATTCTACTTCACTTTGCTGCTATACGTATCCATGTCTGTGGCTGTGGATAGTGATGCTCGAAGTCCTTTCCATTCCATGGCTGAGCAGGAATCTCTTGAATTCTTATCATCTGCCATTAATGTATGTTGGAAGAATATATGTGTATATATATATATATATATGTATATATAAATATATATACTTACTCAATCTATTTGGCCATTTTATGGACACATTCCCTGACCATCAAATTCTGGTATGGGACTTGAACCCAGAGCTTTCTACTTACAGGCAGACATATTATCCACTGCACTTCAAACTTGCCCTACCAACATTGCTGTCATGGCACTGTGGATTGAACCTGTTTTCAGGCAGACAACTCAAGAAAGAAATTATGTAACTCTGATCCAGAAAGGAAATGTGGGCCTATGAGACTGATACTAATGCCATTGTATGATTGGCCAGAGCTGTTAACACTGTCACAATGTCCAGAAGAGATGTTCTGCTATCATGAAGATTCCCAACTAGAGTTCACCCAAGAATTGATGAATCACGCAATCTTCAGGATTCAAATAATGAAGTAGTCAGTTTTAGAGTGAAATTCAAAGGTATAAAATCATACCACAGACAGGAGTGTGCAGAAAGAAACATGTTAATAACCTGCTGAGCTGTTACCATGGCAATGACACAAGCTCAGTCCAATCAAAGAAGCTGGAGGAAAAGCAAACCGCTGCAATTTCAACATCACAAAGAGATTTGTATAGAAATTCAAACACCATCCTTCTATATGAAAGACACTCAAATTGAAATAATGGTTTGGGGGATACAATGCTTTCTTTTTCATGATTATATTTCTAAAATTCCCCCAAAGCTTATTTGTATCATAAAATAATTGCAACATATTATATTTCCACTGCCATTTTTGATAATCTAAAATTGGATGCAATGTCTGAAAATCCAAAATGCCTGATTACACAGTGCATTTAAACACACACTGGCATTGTGAAGTAAGACCCTTAGCTGCTATTGCACTCTGCTAGATGGTAAACCATTTTTGATTAGAAACATATCAAGTGCAGACAAGGATTCTGTGAGCAAATACATTGCGGCTAGTTGTGGATACCCATGTGTTTTCAGTTTGGGTCAACAAGAGGAAACACAATTCAAATAATTTTCATTCTTTTGGGAAGATTTTTGTAAAACAAAAACTCATGACTGGGGATTAAAATAAAAGCAATTGTACAATGCTGTTATATTTTTATATTTAGAGTTTAAGGACATCTTTTGTCTGTTTTAACCCAAAAACTAGTTGGGCAGCTCAATTCACAATAAACTAAACTATTTCCATGATGACCAGTTATTCTTTTTTTGCTTCTATCGTTAAGGCAATATTATCTCAGTTTGAGGTACTGCCACATAATGAACATTCACAACAATAATACTGTTTTTAAAGTTCAATTATTAGTGTCACAAATAGGCTTACATTAAATTACTGGGAAAATCCCCTAGCTGCCACACTCCAGCTCCTGTTTGAGTGCACTGAGGGAGAATTTAGCATGACCAATGCACCTAATCAGCACATCTTTCGGAATGTGGGAGGAAACTGAAGTCCCCAGAGAAAACCCATGCAGACACGGAGAGAACCTACAGACTCCACCCAGACAATGACCCAAGCCAGGAGTCAAACACAGGTCCCTGGTGCTGTGAGGCAGCAGAGCTAACCACTGTGTCACTGTGCCACCCATTATGCCTCTTATGTTTTAGTAATTTCATTGAAACAGTAGTAGGTTGACCTTATTATTTGGCCATTTTATGGACACATGGCAAAAAATGTAAAATGGGTGACAGCGAATTGGCTTGTGGTTACTCATCTCACCTGATTTTCCATTCCATTAGTTAGGTGGTGTGAATAATAGTCAGCCAATTCATTATCGCCCATTTCACGCCCCTATCAAAGAAACGGCCGTGATTCTCCCATCCCAATCTGCAACTTTTCTGGCGGGTCAGAGTGAAGATGCGCATCACCTGCCTTGTTCTGGGGTTTGCGCATACTCTGGGAAAGCACCAGTGAACTGTCACAAGCCAGACCATACTGGAATCTGATGGGAAGGAGAGTAGGCAATTTGAATCTTTTTTTTAATACGTTTAAATATCTTTTGAATGTAATTATCATGAACTTACTGGTCTCCCACCCCGCCAGGAGTACTTCATTCCAGCAGAGTTTACAGTAGCTCCCTACGTTCGGGGAACTAGCGGAAGACACTGTCAGAATGAAGGGGAGCAATTGGGGCCCCCCAGAGATGGTGCTCCCTAGGTATAGGCACCATGGCAATGCCAGACTTGGCCCCTGGTACTGTCCAAGGGTCAGAGTGCCCATGCCAGGGGGCACCTTGGCATTTCTCACCAGGCATTGGGCAGTGCCAAAGAAGCAGGGCCTATGGTTGGCAGGGCTAAGGGGCAATCAGGGGGGTGTTGGAGGGGATCCCACTGCCACTATGCAGACAGAAGTGTCGGGGCTGGAGGGGAGGGAAACGATTGGGTGTGCGGGGGTGGGTGGTCTGCCGAAAGCGGCCTGCCTCCTGAGGGAGGTCTGACCTGGGTGGCTCGACAGTGGGATGGGAGGGGTCTGTCAGGGTGAGGGGGTTAGGGGATCTCCACTGTTGGGTGCAGGGAGCTGGACATTGGGGCGCTCAGGGATGGGGGGGGGCCAGCCTGAAATTGAGTAAGCCGCGATTGGACTGTGGTGGGGGGAGGGGTTGGGTTGGAATGGCAGCATTGCATGGGCCTCATGTTGGCCAGCAATCAAGCTGGGCCAGAAAATGGGGAGACTGACAGATGGGGGCCACTACACGTGTGCAGAGTTCCAGATCTGTCAAGACTCCTGCGCGAATAAGCCATGCCCCCCTGGGATTTTAATGAGATTCATAACTGAGATCTCTGTAGTGCACAGAGTGTGGAGATTCAAGTGAAAAGCTGAACTGATAAGACAGCCATGATCTAGAACAGCTTTCCCACCAATTCAGCACTTTTAGGAGAATCGCCCCCAACATTTCTACCCTATCACCACGCACAAAAAACTGGAGGATAAACAGCAGCTTTATTGCTGATAATCTACTGAACTAAACATCCAAAACTCTTTAACAAGAATAAAAAATGAATTATTACCTTTGCTTCTCTTGAAATTCCTTTTCCCTCTTGTTATTTTCCTACTTTATATTTTAATAAATAACTTTATATTTTTCTAGTACCCTAGTTTTGTCTAGTTTTATGTGTAGTTTAATGTCTAGTTTTATCATTACTTTGCTAATAAAAACTACAGACATTTACAATGTTCTTTTACACTTAAAATATATAACCAATCTTACGTTATGGTCCCATTTGTAGGTAGAGGTGCATTTGCTGGCTGAAGGGCAGCCAATTAAAGGTTGGATTTGGATGACTGGTACAAGAAAATTAATCTACAAGTTAAAAAAATAAGAAACAACATTTTGATTTTCAAACTTACCAAGTAATTGTGGATCTGATTTTTTTTAAATCCTGTGATGATGGAGCTATCTTTCTGTTTTATTTCTTGGGATGCAAATGTTATTGGCAAGGTTAGTATTTATTGCTTATTCTAATTGCCTTTGAGAAGATGATGGTGACCTTCTTCTTGAACCTCTGCAATACATGTGATGGCGGTGCACCGACAGTACTGTTGGGGAGAGAATTCAAGATATTGACTCAGTAGAAATGGCAATGTAATTTTAAATCAGGATGATCTATGACTTGAAAAGGAACAAATCAGGCTACACAGGCATATTTCTTGAATAAATGTTTAAGGACAGGGTAAGATGTTAGAAATCTGAGTGTTCCTTTAATCATGCTTAATATTTGTGGTCAGCAACTGAATAGCATGATGGGTTTGCACATTTCTTTTACAGCTAAAGGACCAAATAAAAATCTAGGTGGATCCACAAAATGAAATGTTCCTCCTTCTGTTAGTTTAAGAATTCAATATGAAATCAACTTGGATAGTCTGTTTATATCATAGATTCAAATAAATCTATCTTTTAGCACAAAACTGTCCTGAATAACAACATGGATGCAGCCCATTAAGCCCTAAACAGGAGCAGGCTATAGCTGTGAATCCCATTGCCCTCACTGCTTGGCTGTCCTCATGTTTTCAGAATCTTCTAATGTCTCCAGCTCTCTTTTACAGAACATTTGTCATCTCCTTTATGATGAATAGCTG
Source organism: Sphyrna mokarran (assembly GCA_024679065.1). Taxonomy (NCBI): domain Eukaryota; kingdom Metazoa; phylum Chordata; class Chondrichthyes; order Carcharhiniformes; family Carcharhinidae; genus Sphyrna; species Sphyrna mokarran. The sequence goes on along the minus strand of JAGIQG010000002.1, from coordinate 72,318,749 downwards.
CTTGGGAGATGCTGTAAATCTCACCAATAGATCCTTAAATGAAACTGACCAAATAGAAATTGAGAGCTACAATAATCTTCAAAGTTACTGATATAGGGTACCCATCATTCTGCATTAAGATGGATAGTTTTGTAACTGCCTGATTAGTTTCCTCAGGGCCTGCCTCTCCGATATTTGCAGATAAGTCATCCTGGAGTTAAAGATTCTTGAATGTACCACGAACCTAAGTCTGTGTCTGCTTTTGCCTTGCTGCCTGTCCTCCTGTCATTGTACTGTCTCCTGATGCTGCTGCTGATTGTGTGCCCTGGTTTCTGTCCTGCATTGATTCCACCCCCCACCCTTAGCGCTCTAGGATGAAGGAATATAGGGTAAATGACACTTATTGAGCCAGAACCTTGTCCTTTCTTTAAAGGCATTCTTAAAGTCAGCTTGGGTTTATGAAGGGGAAATCATATCTGACAAAACTGTTGGAATTCTTTGAAGATGTAACTAGTAGAGTTGACAAGGGGGGGCAGTCGATGTGGTATATTTGGACTTTCAGAAAGCATTTGAAAAAATCCCACACAAGAGATTATCATGCAGATGAAGTGTATGGGATTGGAGGAAGTGTATTGAGATGGATAGAAAACTAAATGGCAGAGAGGAAACAAAGAATAGAAATTAATGGATGCTTTTCAAACTGACAAGTAGTAACTCATGGGGTGCCACAGGGATCAGTGCTGGGATCCCAGATATTCACCATATATATATTAATGATTTGGATGAGAGAACAAAGTGTAGCATCTCAAAGTTTGCAGATGATACCAAGTTGGGTGGGAAAGTGAACTGTACTGAGGATGCAGAGATCCTTCAGAATGATCTGGGTAAGTTGGTAAATCAATGGCAGATGCAGTATAATTTGGATAAGTGTGAGGTTATTCGCTTTGGAAACAAAAAGAAGACAGAATGGCTGTAAATTGTGAGAAGGGAGTGTGCAACAGGACTTGGGTGTCCTTGTGCACCAGTCACTGTAGGTAAGTAGGTGAGTGCAGCAGGCGACAAAGAAGGTAAATAGCATGTTGGCCTTCATTGTGAGAGGATTCGAGTGCAGGAGCAGGGGTATGTTCTTGCATTTATACAGGGGTTTGGTCTGGCCACACCTAGACCAAAGTGTGCAGTTTTGCTCTCCTTTTCTGAGGAAGGATGTTCTTGTTCTTGAGGGAGTGCACCAAAGGTTTATCAGGCACTTTCCAGGGATGGTGGGATTGATGTATGAGGAGAGATTGCCTAGGTTTGGAATATTTTCACTGGAGTTCAGATAAATGAGGGGGAGACCTCATAGAGACTTATAAAATTCTAACAGATCTAGACAGGATAGATGCAGGGAGAATATTCCCAATGGTGGGGGAGTCCAGAACCAGGGCCACAGCCTGAGTGTTTTTAGGAAGTGAGGAGACATTTCTTCACCCAAAGAATGGTGAGCCTGTGGAGTTCATTACCACAGGAAGTAACTGATGTCAAAACATTGAATGCATTCAAGAGGCAGCTGGATATAGCCCTTGGCCAAATGGATCAAAGGTTATGGGGAAAAAGCAGGATTAAGTTATTGAGTTTGATGATCAGCCATGATTGTAATGAATGCCGGAGTAGGTTTGAAGGCCAAATGACCTCTTCCTACTCCTATTTTCTATGCTTCTATGTTTCCAAATGCCCTCGCTCTTAGGGACTCGGATATATAATTCCACTCTGCTAGGTGACGTTCATTTAATTTTTGGAATCAATACTTTTAGCTTAGTAACTTTAGCCTCAGACTGCCCCTTAATGATGTCAGAATATCAAATTCAAACATAGAGGAAAACTTTCTAAAGGCAATTCCTGTAACTCACTCTCTTGCATGTCAAAAGAACTCTCATACTTGATCGGGCAAACCTCATTTAGGTCATCAGATGCAGGTTATTCAAAGCTGGGGAGATTCATGTCAAATTATTTTAATTAGGAAGGCTGCATAGATCACAATGAAGGATACTTAAATTCTGTACAAGTTATCCATTGTGCATAAATATGAGGTTCCTGCAGTTAACTGGAGTTTTCCAATTCCTTATCTTCACACTGCCAACATAATTGGGAGCCATTTTTCCAACTCAGAGATTCCTACACAAGGAGCCCACCCACCATTGTGCCAACCTCAAGTATTTGGTTCCTTCCCAGTTGTAAGTAAAGACACTACAAGTTATAACTGGCATATGTCCTTCAGGATTATTATCCACATATTTGTGTGGGAGGAATAGAATTTCAACATAATGAAAACTGCATCCTTGTTGCTGCTGGCAGTGACAGCTTATTAGGAAGTAAATCTTGAGTAAATCTAACATAGAGACATAGAAACTAGAAGCAGGAATAGGTCATTTGGGCCTTTGAGCCTCCTCCATCATTCATTTTGATCATGTCTGATTATAAAGTTCAATATTTTGATCTCCCTATATACCTTGATTCCTTTAGACTCACGAGCTATATCTATTTTCTTCTTGAAATCTCACGTTTTGTCTTTGACTACTTTCTGTGGTAGTGAATTCCACAGATTCACAACTTTCTGAATGAAGACATTTCTCCTTTCTTTAGACCTAAAAGGTTTATTTCTTATCTTCAAACAATAACCACTGGTTCTGGACTCCCACACCATTGGGAACATTCTTATAGAAACAGCCCTCCAGATAAGAGAATGTAAGGATGTCATAATTGTACATTTTGATCACTTTTCCAATATTCTTCCAGCAAAGATTCATAAGCCTTATGTGAAATGTGATACATCTAATGAATGAGTTGGAGCTTGCCCTCACACATCTTCATCCTAGTGGTGAATGTGACTGTTCGCAGATAGATTAATCTCCGGGGTTTAAACAGCCCACAGACCTGGACCCAAGTGGACCTCATATCTATAGTAGAGCAAGTCAATAATACCTCGTTAACCACCACTTTATAAGACCCTAATGTGATGACAGTAAGCAGTCTTCTACAGTTTGTGTGTCTCGAAAACATTTAACTCAAGGCTTGTAAAAGCAAGTTCATCATTCATTTCAGCTAGGATTTTTTTTACTTTGCTTAAGCTTGTGCATGTTTATTTACATAAAAGATCCTTTTGGAAGTTGATTGACAGATACATATGATAAAGGTTGATGTGCAGAACTGGGTCTGTAGCAAGGAAAAATGAGCTTTTGCAGTTTAAATTTGGAGTAATTTTAGCTAGAAATTATTTGAAAACAGAAGCTTTTGCAAGCTAGTCTGAGGCTTGTATCCTCAGAAAATTCCAAAGCTGTTGACACTTGTCATAGCAAGTATATTTGTAATGGCTAACTATACTTAAAGTGGCAATTAAGTCTGTGAAAGGAATATTGCTATTTGGAACTGAAATAGTGATGTTAGCAATTAAATTGTTTCCTTCCATTTTTAAGTAGTGTTCAACTGTTAATGGTTAAGTTGTTTCCTTTGTTGGAGCTATGTTTAAACTGTGTTGTGAATAAAGGTTAGTTTAATATAAAATATCTATTTTATCTGTGGAAACAATTTTCATTTTTTTCCAAAAAGGAAACATTGTTGAGGTCTAGTCTTGTTTCCCAATATAATTTGGAGTTTTGGTTCAATACACTAACATTAGGATGAAGTCTATCAGGTCCTGAAGACGTGTCAGCCAGGAGCTCCATCAGTTTTCTCAATACAGTTTCTCTAGTGATTATAATTTGATCAAGACCCCTCACTCACTGGGCAACCTGTGAATGTGGTTTATCTGATTTCCAAAAGGCATTAAATACTGCTACATAAGATAAAAGTGCACAGTGTTATAAGTAATGTATTAGCATGGATAGAAGATTGGCTAACCAACAGAAAGCAAAGAGTGGGGATAAATGGTTTTTTTCTGGTTGGCAATCAATAACTAGTGGTGTGCCTCAGGGATCAGTGTTGGGACCACAATTGTTTAGAATTAACATATATGATTTGAAGTTGAGGACCAAGTGTAATGTGTCAAAATTTGCAGATGACACTAAGATGGGTGAAAGAGCAAAGTGTGCGGCAGACACCAAAAGTCTGTAAATGGATGTAGATGATCTAAGTGAGTGGGAGAAGGTCTAGCAGATGGAGTACAATGTTGGTAAATGTGAGGTCATCCATTTTGATAGAAATAACAGCAAGACGGACTATTATTTAAATGATAAAAAATTGCAGCATACTGCTGTGCAGAGGGACCTGTGTGTCCTTGTGCAGGAATTTCAAAGAGTTGGTTGGCAGGTGCAGCAGGTAATTTAGAAGGCAAATGGAATTTAATTCTTCATTGCGAGGGAGATGCAGCTGTATAAGGTGCTGGGGAGGCCACATCTGGAGTACTATGTATAGTTTTGTTTTCCTTATTTGAGAAAGGATATACTGGCACTGGAGAGGGTACAGAGGAATCAACTAGGCTGATTTTGAAGTTGAGAGAGTTGGCTTTTGAGGAGACACTGAGTAGACTGGGGCTACACACATTGGAATTCAGAAGAATGAGAGGAGTTCTTGTAAAAACATATGAGGTTATGAAGGGAATAGATAAGATAGAAGAAGGGAATTTGTTTCCACTGGCAGGTAAAAGTAGAACTAGGGGGCATGGCCTCAAAATAAGGGGAAGCAGATTTAGGACTGAGTTAAGGACGAATTTCTTCACGCAAAGGGTTGTGAATCTGGAATTTCCTGCCCAGTGAAGCAGTTGAGGTTACCTCATTGAATGTTTTTAAGGACAATATTTTTAAGGATAGATATTCTGAGTATTCTGAAATATCCTCTGCCATTGATTCCCAATTGGTGTATCTTCAGCCTGGTATCCCCATTCATATCACATCTCAATGTTCATGTCCACATAATTGTCCTTATTTAAGTTTAAAGTACTAGTCATCGATTCACTCTTCTTCTTTTCAAACTAGATATAAACATCAATAAAATGATTGTAGCTGCTACCTAGCTAGATAGCTGCTACCTTCACTCTGAAGTTATTAACCAATCTTGTTATATTACACAATACCAAATCTAATATAAGTTGTTCTCTGGTTAGTTCCAAAATATGTGGTTCTTAGAAACTTTCTCAGAAGCATTCTACAAACTGCAGGCTACTAAGACCAATTTGACTTTTTCAGTTTATGTGAAGACTAAATTTGATGGGCTGAATGGCCTCCTTTTCAGCTGTGAACATTCTATGTTTCTATGATTCAAACAAACATAAACATAAGGAGCATAAAATACTGTTTATTGAATTAACTAGCCCCTTAAATAGAAAAAGGTGTAATTTTCTTTCTTGAATTGTATGGGAATGATCAAAATAACATCTCTTAGTATCTTTATTGAACTCAACAATGGACCCGACATTGATTTGCCAATAGCAATGCCAGGGAGATTGTTATTTAAGACGTTCATAGTTTTTTTATGCAGAGAGAATGCAGGGTATGTAAACAGACAAGTATCAGATGAAACAGAAAAGCCATTTTTTCTGAATAGAGAGGAGTTAAACAATCTGTTTCCTGAGGGTGCAGGGAAATTACTTTGGTTCACCAGATCAAAATTGAAAAGTTTCAGATTATAACCATTGGAAGGATAGATCAGAATAGTGAATAATAGCCATATCTCTAATTTAAACGAAACCAAAAGGAAGAAAGCAGAGCTAATGGGTGGAATTTTATGAAATTTTTTTCTAAGTGTTCAGCTAGCATGAAGACAGTAGAGTCCCTGATCTGTTTTCTGGGCGGGTTTTCACAGCGAAGCTTATGCACTCAGTCTTTGAAAAAGTGGGCTAGACCATTTCTAGCCACTAGAGGCTTAATTGGGCAGGCCTTAATTCACCAGACAATCATCAGTTCCCTGTCAAATCAATTAGGGGAGGCAATGGCTTATTGGTATTGTCGCTAGACCATTAATCCAGAAACTCAGTTAATGTTCTGGGGAGTAACCCGGATTCAAATCCCACCACGGCAGATGATGGAACTTGAATTCAATAAAACAATGTCTGGAATTAAGGATCTATTGATGACGAGGGAACCATTGTCAATTATCGAAAAAATCCATCTGGTTCACTAATGTCCTTTAGGGAAGGAAATCTGCCACCCTAAACCTGACCTACAGCAATGTGGTTGATTCTCAACTGCCCTTCAAGGGCAACTAGGGATGGGCAATAAATTCAGTGACACCCATGTCGCAAGATTGAATACAAAAAGCTCAGATCAGAGCCACAAACTGCACATGGGCAGTAAAAGCTAAAAGAAAACGCAGCTCTTCTGACAGAACCTTCCCTGTCTGGGCCAGATACAGCATTCCCCTCTCCTCCATAGACATAGCCTGCTCCCAGCATTATTAATGCTTTTATGTATCCCACCGCCCCCAGACCCCCTTGAACATGGCCTCCGTCATTATCCTCCTGGCCCCAGTGGCTGATGGACATGACCGTCTCTGTCCCCCGCCCTCAATCACCACACAGCACAAATCCTGCACCCCCACCCCCCCCACCCCCCTGCTCCCCCACCCACCATCACCCACCTATGATTGCTGACTTGGATTCCCCTCCATAGTAACAAGACAAACTGCATCAAACTTGCTGGAATGCTCCAATGGGCATCTGAGTCGCCCAAACTGCCTGCGGCTGATCTGCCCTAATAAGCTATAAAAATCCCAAGGATAGACAGACAGGCAGGCAGTACAGGAACAGATGGCCTCCTGGAAGACACCTCCCCATTTTTCAGATGCTGATCTGGCCAGGGTGCTGGAGGCAGTGGGGGTTGTGGTGTTGGTGGTAAGGCAGAATAACCTCTTCTCCCCACCAGGACCACGTCCCAGAAGAAGGGATGGAAATGCAGTCTGGGAGGCAGTGGCAACATGCGTTACTATCAGACACTGGCCAGGAGAACTAGGAAGCAGTTCCACAAAAAACTGAATGACCTCATTCGGGCAGCAGCAAGGGTAAGTGTTTTACATCATCTAGCATCACCCCCTCCCCTAAATGACTGCAAGATCCCATTACCCCCAGTACTCTGCATGCTTTCAGCCCCGGACAACAAGCACCTCCTTTCTCCCTCCCACCAATCATGTCACAACTCTTGCCCTCTGAATGCCATCCCCTGATACCTTGCAGAATTCACGTCATCAGGTTTTATGTGGTTTACACGGTTCCTTCTGTGCTCACGGGGGAAGAATACCCATAATTGCTGGCAGAGGGTGAAGACAGAAGGGGTTGTGTGCCTGACCTTTGGACCCTCTCCCATTTTGAGGAGCAGGTGCTGGGGCTTGCGGAAGAAGAGAGGATGTGGACTAGTAGTGACAGCATAGTCGGACCGGGGCATAAAAATGAGCACTTATCAAACCTCCACTTACTGGTAAGTTGCGTGCAGCCCAGGTTCCTGTCCCTCCCTTGCACTTAACCTTGTGTCTTGTGTTGCAGGAAAGGGACACTGATGCATCCAGACCATCTGACAATACGACCCTCCACTGCTGCTCCCACTCATCTTTCCCTTGACAATTCAAAAGACTCCTCAAAAGAAGCCAATGAAGGGATCTCTGAGGCTGACGCCAGTTTTGCATCAGCTCCACCTCCAATTAATTATCCCAGAGACTCTGTCATCGGTGGGTCCAGTTAGTGGTGAGGTTTCTGGGTCACTCTCTGGTGAGCACAACACATCTGCTGATGTATATCGGGTGGAGGAGACAATATCCGAGATCTCTGGCATGTGAGGGCCTGCCAAGGTGAGGATTCAGCTGGCCTCAGCTACATACTGGTCCTCTGCAATCATTTCTTCTTCAGCTGCTAGCGATCAGCAACAGAGCCAGGGAATGCAGGAGGGATTAACAATCTCACTGGACCAACTGCAAGGCTGTTGGGAGGAGGCCAAAGCTTTCAGGCGGATCAGCTATCGCCCGTCTTGCATGGTTCCTAAGCCAACACTGCAAGGTATCTGCAGTAAAAAGCCTGAAGCAGGAAATCCTCACCTGAGCCTGAAGTTGTGCCCTTTGGTTCTAGTTTTTTCTACTAGTGGAAACATCCTCTTCACATTTTGAACAGTCTCCTATGCGGCATCTTGTCAAAAGCCTTCTGGAAATCTAAATAAATCACAAAGAACAAAGAACAAAACAGCACGGGAAACAAGCCCTTCAGCCCAACGAGCCCGCGCCGCCACCTCTATGTTCCCACCTCTACCCGTGATCCCTGTCTATGTTTATAGATCTATGGATTAAAAACCAAATTTGAAAACTGTAAAGAAAAGGATCTCACTTCTACTGGCATCACGGGCCATAGGGCGCAGTAGGCAGCTGGCCACCTCGACCTCCGATGTACATTCTGGGGAGACATCGAGATGTAATGGTGAGCCAGTAAAGTTAAGAAATTGTCGCAGTGCTAAAATGGTACAGGTGAAGGGCAACACTAAATAGATAGAATACTTAGGCACTTTAAAGGCGCATATTCACTTGTTATTTTGGCATGTATAATGAAGGTACTTTTATCGACACCAGTAAATGTTTGTTCACCCCACACCTGTGACTAATTTGTCTCTGATTAGCTTCTGTTAGGAATGTATTTACCCTGATGGTTGCCGGAGAGACCCTGCATGTTGATGTCAGTGGGGGAGGCCCCTCAATGCACTGCTGCTGAGAAAATCAACTCACACAATTCACTAGCTACTGCATGTGGCATCCATTGCCAGCAAGCTACAGCATCTGCCATGGCATCTCCACAACCCACAACAGATTCCCTCTCTCTCTTTCCCCACCCGACTCATCTTGGGGCCCGGCATGGGCGTTTACTGCTTCCTTACCCACTACCCAGATGTGGGCCCAGGTGCCAGCGTGTATGCAGAGCTCAGGAGGAGTCACAATGGCTCATAATGAGTCGTCATCACCCTCCTTCCCTTCACAGAAACTTGCTAACATGGTGTATCCAGGCCCACCACTCCGGTGTTACGATGTTGCAGGAGATTGGAGGACTCCAAGGGCAGCGGGGGTTGTGGGTGGTTGGTAATGGAACCCACATCCCACAACTCAGGCCTCTAGTGACCAAAGCGTATGGTGATCAGGGCCTCTCTCACCACCCTGACATGCCTGATCCTTGCTGCCATCAGCGCTTGGGTGGTATTATTCCTTGTTGTCGTCCTCCTCCCTCTCTTCTTCTAGCCCAGCTGGTCAGTCTCCATGTCCTCCTCCTCCAAAAGGTACCTCGCTGCTCCATCAGGTTGTCTAGGGCACAGCACACCAGCACAATGCAGGGGGCAATATTAGAGGGCTCTGCATTTTGAGGAACCCTATGCATCGCTTCACTATTGTAGAGATGCTGGTGTTGGACTGGGGTAAACTCAGTAAAGTCTGGCAACACCATTTTTAAATCCAACTGATTTATTTGATAGTAAATCTGCAAGCTTTCAGCCTTTGTGGCCTTTGTCAGGCGAATGAGGTGTTCTGCTCCACTATTGAACAGGTAGCAACGTTGGTCTTATTATACCGGGTCTCTGCCTCAGTCTCAAATCTCTGCACAGGCATCATTGGACTTGTCTTGTAACTCCAAGTTGTCCTCCAAGTCACAAATCATCCTGACTTCAACATACATTGTCATTCCTTTAATATTGCTGGATTAGTATCCACTATGTTTTATACATCACCATTGTTGGTGTACCATTAACACAAAAACAGCAACATTTTATAAAGATCATCTTCTGAGGGCTAGTGGGGATGGATAACAAATATAACTTGACTAATGTTATCCACATTCTGAAAACAAATAACAGTATACTTGATCAATGACTGAAATTCAGTGAAAATAAAGAGATGTAATATTAAAGACAGTAACATAATATAGTGATGCAAGTGAAATATTTTTGTTCAAGACAATTTGCTTGAGGAAGGAATTGAGGACAAATCCTATATGTGTATTCAGATAAATTCCCATTTATTTTTCATGGAAGAGGAGGACACCCATTTAAGAATCTGGTCAGATTATCAATTACCGAATGTCAGTTTTTCAGATGGGAAACGGGCAACCATAATTTGTAATTCTCCTTCATTGTGTTTCATATACCTGAAGCTGAAAGTACATAATTACAGGGGTTGAATGTAAAAATAACAGAATGAGATATTATCACAATACAGAGTGACACAACAGCAAGTGTATTTTAACAATAACAAAAATGTGCCCTATATAATACATGAAGTGTAATTAAATAGTTCAGTAACAGTTAGATATGCTAATGTCATTTAATTCTGCATGATATGGTATCATCTCTGTCAGGGCTGTGATGATCATTTGTAATTGTTCTATTCATTAGGTTTGCTAACTCCAGATACCCACTTCTTGCTTTGAGAATATAGCTTAATATGGCTTTACTGAGCAAAAAACATTTTTTCTTTCTGTTATCGTTACTGCTCATTTATCCATTTTTGAGGAAGCCAGACAAGTATTCCATTATAGTGATTCCCAGAGTTCACCATCTTTTCTCATGCTTGGTGTTTCACTAAAATTAGTTTTGAACATTTCTAATCAAATCAAAGGAATTAATTACTTTGGTAATTTGAATGAGCAATTCAAATTTTGTGACAAATGATAAGTCGCTCACATTCAGGGCAGCACAGTGGCACAGTGATTAGCACTGTTGTCTCACAGCGCCAGGCAGCTCGGTTCAATTCTGATGTTGAGTCATTGACTGTGTGGAGTTTGCACATTTTCCCTGTATCTGTGTGGGTTTTCTCTGGGTGCTCTAGTTTCCTTCCACAGTCCAAAGATGCATGGGTTACATTAATTGGCATTGCTAAATTGACCCTAGTGTCAGGGGATTAACAGGGTAAATACGCTGGGTTACGAGAATAGGGCCTGGGTGGGATTGTGGTTGGTGCAGATTTGATGGGCCAAATGCTCTCCTTCTGCACTTTAAGGATTCTATAACTTTAATCCCACTATGTTAATATCAAATTCCATGATTGCAGGTATTAGAATCATAGACTAAATTGCCTGTAGCCTTTAACATATAAACAGTGACCTGCTGATAATATGTCGGTCTGACTGCAAATTGGTCAAATATCCAACCAACAAAACTCCTTAAGAATACATTTTCCCGTATGTGTGTTATTTTAATGAACTTTAAAACCACAGAAATATGTTTTATAGGGCAAATCAACTTTAATAGGTTACACATTGGCACTTTACAAGCTTTAAGGTCTGTCTGATTCCTCAGATAATGAAGCAGTCCATGCCAGCATGCAGCAAGACTGGACAACATTGAAGCTTGGGGTGATAAGTGCCAAGTAAATTTGGTGTCACACAGTACCAGACAATAAGCATCTCCAAAAAGACAGAGTCCCTCCCCTAAACATCCAAAGGTATTACCATTGTTGAATCTCCCACCATCAACATCCTGAAAGTCACCATTAATTTATCTGGAGCAGCCACATTAATATTCTAACTACTAGAACAAGTCAGAGACTGGGAATTCGGTGGTAAGTTGCTCATTTTCTGATCAATGCCTATAAATCGGGAGTATGAAGGAGTATTCTCCCCTTGCCTGTATGCATTCAATTCCAATACTTAAGGAGCTTGATTAACATCCACCATCATTTAAATATTCACTTCCTTTACTACCAATGCACCTTGATTGCAGAGTGTACCATGTGCGAGATGCACTGCAGCAACTCACCAATGCTGCTTCAATAGCATCTTCCAACTCCATGACATCTACATCCCAGTAGGACAGGCACAACAGCTGTACTGTTACCTGACTGTTCTCATCCAAGTCACATATTGTTCTGATTTTGAAATATATCTCTGTTCTTCATCACAAAATCCTCAAATTCCCTAACTAACACGGTGCACCTAAAAAGACTGCACCTATGAAGAGAGGTCACCACCACCTTTTCAAAGGCAATTTGGGCTGGATTATGTCCCATGAAAAAATACATAAATATAATGACATGTGAAATCAAAAGGCCTGGGTTGCCTGTTGCAAGGTATATTGGGATATATTAACAGATTTCACACAATAATCAATCCACATTGAAAACCCATTAGGGGGTTAAATAAAATCTTTCTCTCAGTTTTTGTGACTGAAGAATTTTTAAACACACCAGCCTTATCTCATTTACTCAATTCCAGCATATTTGAAATGGGGATGTCCATGGAACCTCCTATGCCCACTAGTTGCCTTCTTGTCATCACTATTCTCGACTGGATGTAAAGGGTGACAGAACAATGCACTAATCAATTGATACTGAAATCTCCATTCAGTGCTTCTTCTGAGTTACAACTCATTCTACTTTATACATTTCTTCTACTACCTATGCACTCTGGTTGCAGATTGTACCATGTGCAAGATGTACTGCAGCAACTCATCAATGCTGCTTCAATAGCATCTTCCAACCCCATACATCTACATCTCAGTAGGATAGGTACAACAGCTGCATTGTTGCAGTAATATTCTTTCAAGAAATACTTCATCAATTAAATGCTTTGGCGTGTCTTGAGATTGTGAAAGGTACTATATAAATTGTTCCAGGAAGGTAGTGGTATAACAGCACTGGAGAGGGATGATGTAGTTGAGAAGGTAAAACGCAGAATCTCATTAGGTAGATAATTAGATAAGTAACAATAGCAGAACAATTATGTCATTGGCTGTGTGCTATGAGCCACTAACTAATGACAAGAAGCAAACTTGTAGGCAACTTTCCAAAAGATTCAACAGCTTGCACAAGTCATGATAGTGAAGAACTTTGTGGCTGAAGGGGGAAATTTTTATGGGCAAGGAGAGTCACAATTCCTAAAGTGTGTACAAGAGAATGTTTTTGATAGCAATGTTTACAGCCCAACAAAGAGCTGGATTTAATTCTGAGGGATGGAGTAGAATATTTGTCAGTGGGAGAGCATTTGAGAAACTGTGATCACAATATCATTAGGTTTAGAGTAATTATGAAAAGGATAAGGAAATTCAAAGGTAAATACATTCACCTGGAAGAGAGCTAAGTTGAGTGAATTGAAAAGGAACCTGCCATAAGTGAAAAGAAAGAAAGTATTTTGATAGGGTATAACTGTTTCAACTGGCAGGAGGATTAATAACCAGAGATTACTGTTTGAAGATAATTTGTAAAATATCTGAGGGGAAATCTGAGTTCTTTTTGCAGTAAGTTGCCACAATTTGGAACAGACTGCCTGAAGAGTAGATTCACCAGTAACTTTCACAGAGATTTGATGCATATATTTGGGAAAGAAATTTGCCAATCTGTGGAAATGAGCAGCAGAGTGGGACAATTTGGTAGCTTTTTCAAAGAGCAAACATAAGCAGAAGAGGTCAGATAGTTTCCATCAGTGCTGAATGGTTCACCAAAAATAAATGCCAACATCACTTCAATAATATTCTGGGAAAAATGTCTGAAGGCATTGAGGCGCAGGATATGGGCACGATTCTTAATTACTTCTGTCTGTTGTCTCAAAAGATAGGGATGAAGCAGTTAAGGACTTAAAGAAAAAGGAGTGTGAAATATTGGTTGGGATAAACATAATGAAGGAGTCAAAACAAAGTTTTTAGGATCTTTGAAATAAATCAACAAGTCCAGATGATTTCTTTTCCTGATGGCTATGGGAAGCAAGGGAGGAACTAGCTGAGGTTCTGACCATCATTTTTTCATGCAACAGATGATAGTAAAGGGATGAAGGACTGTTACAATTATGCTATAATTTAAGAAGGGATAGCCTGAGTGATTAACAGGTTAGTCAACTTAACCTCAGTGTTAGACAAATTATTAGTAAAAGATCTGAGATACAGTATAAATTGTCACTTAGAGAAATATGGATTATTCTTGTTAAGAAAAGGTCATGCCTGACTAATCAGATTAAACTTTTTGAGGAAGTAGTGAGAAGATCAGTGAGGATAGTTTATTTGATGACACTAATGGATCAGAACAAAGCTTTGGACAAATTGAAAGCTCATGAGATCCAAGGGAAAGGAGCAAGTTGGAATCAAAATTACCTCAGTGGCTAGATGGAAGATGTTATTGTTGGCTGGCATTTTTATGACTGGAAGGCTGGTTGCAGTGAAGTTCCACAGGGAGTAATGCTAGGTCCCTTGTTATTTGTTGCCTATATCAATAAATTAGATTTAATTGCAGCGGCACAACTAAAAAGTTAGCAGATGATACAAGAATTGACCATGTAGTTGATACAAAGGAAGATAACTGCAGACTGCAGTAGACTGAAAATATTGCCATACTGATCAGCTCACTAAGATGGGAAAATGGAATGGAATTGGAGAAATATGAGATAAAGTATTTAGGAAGAACAAGAAAGACAAGGGAATATACACAATATGGCCAAATTCTAAAAAGTGAAGAGGAATAGAAGCACCTTGGACCATATGTCGACTGATCCCTGAAGATAGCAAGACTGGTCATTTTTAAAAATTCATTCATGGGATGTGGGCACCATTGGTTGAGCCTGCATTTATTGTCCATCTTTAATTGCTCTGAACTAAGTGGTTTGCTAGGCCAATTCAGAGTCAGCCACATTATTGTGGATCTGGAGTCACATATCAACCAGACCAGGTAACAATGTCAGATTCCCTTCCTGAAAGGACATTAGTGAACCAGATGGACTTTTGCAACAATTGACAATAGTTTCACGCTCATTGTTAGACCTTAGTTGTTGATTTTTATTGGGTTTAAATTTCAACACTTGCCATGATGGGATTCAAACACTGGTCCCCAAATCATTACCCTGAATCTACTGGATTACTAGTCGAGTGACAATACCACTGTGCCACAAGCTTCCAAGATGGTCAATATAGTATTAAGGTTTTCAGGACTGAGAGTGTTAATGTGGAACTGGGAGAAAAGTATTAATGTAAAGGGACCACATCACCAGTAATAGTCTGGGAAAGATCTAAATAGATATTTCTCCTGTCATGGACTGGAAACACTTGCTGTCATGTATATCTGTACACAGTCATGTTCTGCAATAAATACTTACTGTTCAGACTCCGTTCCTCTGAACCTCTCCTTAGATAATGACAACATATAACAGTTAAGAAGTCACATGGGATACATTCCTTTAAATGGCCGAAGTCTAGAATATAAGAGCAGAGTGACTATGTTAGAACAGTATGAAATACTAGCTAGACTTCAATTAGAAATCTGCATACAGTTCTGTTTGCTTCATTTGAATAAGGAAATTATCACAGTAGAGAGGAGTACAGAAGAGATATTGCTTGAATGAAAACTTTTAGCTATGTTAAAAGACCAGATAGACTAACGTTGTTTTCTTTGGAACACAGGAGACTGAAGGAAATTTAATTGAGATGTATAAAATTACGAAGGGCGTAGATAATGAATGGAGAAATCTATAACAAAATGGCATAGATTTAAAGTAATTGGTGAAAAATTTAGCAGGGAGTTGAGAAGCATGCTGTCTTCTGCTCTTGTCTCTTTGCTTTATTATTGTTTGTCTTCTCCTGCAAGCACAAATATGAACATTGTTAGTTTCTCTGCAGAGACAAGTAAATGTTCAGACAAGTATGAGACAAACTTGTGTTGGTAGTAGCCCAGCAGTCTGTGAAAGGGGCACACAAATGCCGCCTGAATGCAGACACCCTTGAGAAGCCTTGGAAGGGGTCAGCAAAGACGGGCAAGTGCTCCTTGCTGCAATGCACCAATGCCTTTTAAAATTAAAGTTTATTTATTAGTCACAAGAAAAGCTTACATTAACAATGCAATTAAATTATTGTGAATTTCCCCTTGTTACCACCCTCCAGTACCTATCCAGGTCAATGTACCAAATCAGCATGTCTTTCAGACTGTGGGAGGAAACCAGAGCAAATGGAGGAAACCCACACAGACACAGGAAGAACATACGAACTCCACACAGACAGTCACCCAAGCTGGGAATCAAACCCAACCCTGGCGCTGTGAGGCAGCAGTGCTAACCACTGTGTCACCATGATTCCATTGCCACTGATTGGGGGATTAGTTCCTTCAGACCAAACTGACCCTCTGACATTTCTACATGCAAGGCCTAAAGGGAAAACAAATCTTCATCGGGCTGATTAAAGAGGATATTAACATGCTTCCAACACTTCCTTGTTCTTTCAGGAAACCCACGACTGCTCTGCAACCTCTGCTTTATTTGGTTGTCTCCTCCTCCTGTTCCTAGAAGAAGTGAATCTCCCCTCTTGCCTTTGCAGCCTGGAGGATCACTTGATGGGCACATTGGGGCAGCTGAGAATCATCCCTCTGCCACTGTGGCTGCAGCTTTTCAGTCTGTTTTCTGATCACCTGTAATTCCTGGAATTAAGGCAGTAGTGAACGCAGGACTATCAGTGGTGAATGTTGGGCAGTGGTGAGTACAGGACTGGCAGTGGTGAGTACAGGACTGGCAATGGTGAGTACAGGACTGGCAGTGGTGATGACAGGATTGGCAGTGGTAAAGACAGGGTGGAGGGAGCAATGATGAATACAGGACTGGCAGCAATGAAGACAAGGTTGGCACTGGCGAAGACAGGACTGGCAGCAGCGAATGCAGGGCTGCTGAGGTGAATACAGAGTGTTAATGGTGAATACAGGACTGGCAGTGGTGAATACAGGACTGGCGGTGCTGAATACAAGACTGGCATGGTGAGTACAGGACTGGCAGTGGTGAATACAGGACTGCAGTGATGAATGCAGAGCTGCAGTGTAAATGCAGGGCTTGCGGCGTTTTAAATATTGCACCAACTCTAACCTTTGCTGCCTCGGTTCCTGCTTCTGCACAGTCAGTTGACAGAAACTATGTCTCCTCAGTGTTAGGTGGATGATCACTATGAGTTGAGTTCAGTTGGCCACTCATTTCCCACACAGAAGTGGAACCTGCATTTGATCTTGCCATTGGGACATGTGGCTTAATTCAAAATACATCTCTATGTTTCTGATTCTAGAGTGCATTTCAAGACAATTGCACATCTCAAGGTTGAGATGTCATTATTAATCTCTCCAAGTGATTGCACCTCAAGCCATCAATGTGTTACTGCCTTGCAGAACACTGCATAAAGTGGTACAGTGGACAGGAAATTGCTCCATAATCAACCTTAGATAATTCTGCGCAAACAACTGAGTATAAAAGCTGAAACTCCTGCAGTGCCCCATTTCATGCCTTTCTGATGACAATCCTTAGGCAAGTTGTCATTAGTACGCTAAACTGTAATTGTTTTTCTGAAAGACAAAACAATAAATGATTTGCTAGCTTGTCTGAATTAGAAATCACCTCTTTTGTATATCCTTTTGAATTCTATGCCCTATGAAATGGGGATTGAGATGATGGAAACAGATCTCAAAAAGGGAGTCAGGATAGTGAAGCATGATGAAATGTTTAAAAGGTAGGAGACCGCAGTGAGTGGAGATTTAGACCTGAGCTGTGGAATGCAGATGAACTACAAAAACAAGATACGACAGATGCTTGGTGTGGTAACATGGCCCCTTTAAGAAGTGATCCTTTAAGGAAACATGCTTGCACTGGGCCCTATGGAGAGGCCATGTGGGAAGCTGGGCTGACTGATGGCAAGGATGCATGTCCTGGGAGGAGGAGGAGGACCATCAGTTGGAGATAGGGAGGAGAAGAGAGTAGGTTTGTGTGACAGTTTCCAGTCAGACCTTTAACTTGCATATATTATTAGTTAATAATCCCTTCATTGTTGGAGCCACATGGAATCACTTCCAGTTATTAAACAGGTGACGAGGAAAAGCTACTTTAGTCATCAGGAGATTACAGCATACGGTTAGAAGAGAAGGAAGGTGATCATTGAAGCTAAGAAAAAATAATGCTAAAAATGCTTCTCATTGGGAAGATAGAGTAATTTGACCCAGAAGCTGAATGCTGGGGGCAATATATCGTGGGAATCCTCCAGAGAATAAAAGTGAGGATAGTCCCAGGGAGAGGGACATAGTCCCTGAGACCTTTGATATGGGCTGGTGGGAGGAGGATCATCCATGTTCTGATTGGAGTGCTCTTTAAACATGGTGCCCCAATCTCTGCATGGCCAGGCTTTGCTAGCATGTTTAGGCTGCACCCTTTATTTGATGGCATTAAACATCACCTGGCTTTTTTTTACAGAGTGTAATAAGATCTGGAGAGAAAACTGATCTATTTGGCTGGAGAGAAACATATCGTTTTTCTCACCAGCAATAACACTTCGCAAATTCTGGTCAGATTGCCCTCATAGAGTTTCGATCAAATAGTGGGATTGATTAAAGACTCCTCTAATCCCTGACTTTCAATAATCATGATATGGCATATGTTTCATTTGGCTTTGAGGGAACCCGGGGAGAATGTGTCTGGGTTTGCGGCCAGACTACAATGTCCAGCGGAGCTCTGCAAATTCAGCCCAGCTTTGGGTAAAATGTTAAGAGACTGTTTAGTCTGTGGGATTAATAGACTACAAAAAAAAGTTGTTGCCTGAGGCTAAAATCTGATTGGAGAATGTTGTAGAGATGGCCAAGGTGATTGAATGTGCTGAGGAAGGCGTAAGTGAATTACAAGACATGCCCAATGAGGTGAATCATTCATAGCAGGAATCAGCTGCGGTAAGGAACAACCTGAGTGACAGCAGAGCAGAGCCCATGAGGAGCAGTACAGCAGCAGGAATGGAAACATATTTTTGTTGGGGGAGGAGTGGAATCACACTTCCAGGAAATGTGCTGAAAAATTATACGTGTTTTCACCTCAAGAAAAAGGATCATTTGCAGGCTTGGTGTAGAATAAAACAAGCAGTAAAGAATACACACGAAAAAAGGTCCAGGCAACGTTGTTAAACTAACTGGATGAAGAACCCAACAAGGGATTCAAAACCTATACTTTAAACCAGGTCCACTCAACAAAGTGCCACCTATTGAGATAATCTTGTTGGTCAATAGCAGATTTCTTAAGATAGAATTCTATACTGGAGCTATGGCTACAGTCATAAGTGAACAAACATTTAGATATCTCCAGACAGGCTTGCAACACTTCAGGTTGAGTTGTTCAGAGGCTATTTTATTGACCTATATGGGAGAGATGGAGGAGGAGGATCTGTTGAATATGAAGGCTGTTGGGGTGGAAGTAGGGGTGAGGTGGAGCATGCAAGAAGAAATTTATCATAGTTCTAAGAGGGATGTGAAAGCAAAAGCATATGAAATGAAACAGGAATCATCACAAGCACTGAAAAACCATGGTGGGTGGAAATCCTCAGTTGAGGTATTAGGACACATTTCCAAGATCCTAGTGCAGAAGATGTGAAATCAAACGCAAGTTTTATCAATTGTTACTCTATGTGGTCACATTACCATCGAAATATAAAGCGTAATGATTCGAATCAAGCCTCACCTCATCTACTGCTAATTCAGTCTACCTTCACATTACAGCAGTGTACAGAAATTCAAAAACGTGCTGAAATTAGTTATGAAGCACTTTGGGGCAGCTGAGGTTGAGGAAAGTGATTTATAAATGAAATCTTTTTTTACTTCCCTGCTCTAGGAAGCACTGAAAAAAATACATGTGCAGATGTGGGGTCTGATTTTAATCACACAGAATTTGGAGTCAGGAATTTTTTCAACGTCATAATATTTACTCCTGATACAAATAATGTCTACAATTTATTCGTAACCTTTAACTAGCCAAAGCAAATATTTGTTATACTACAAAAATCTAATACTTTTCTTTTAAGTTGTAGTCAAGATGAAACAGTCTGTGACCTGCCTTGTTCATTGCATGGCTTTAAAATGAGCTTAGAAATTGTTGTTCTTCTTCACATATCTTTGATGTTTATTTGAACATCACAATAAACTGGATCTTTGGTTTAGCAACCACATCTTCAAAATTTTGTAAGATTATTTGGTTCCCACTAAGAGATCAGGAGGCTTGTATAGTTGAACATATGGTTCATTTATGGATAACCCATGACTATATATATCTCCAAGAAACTGTCCCGCTTGAGTGCTCCATGCTCGCTTCTTCCAGATTCTACAAACACAGTCTATCCTACGTCACTGTGCAGTCAATACTGTTTCAACAATCCCATTTAAACCTTCAACTGGGCATTAGTTCCTTTTGGAATTTTTTTTCCAAAGTCACTGACTGCTTCTTAGATTCTTTCTATCCACTCATTATCTGTCTCTTAGAATTGTCCTTTGCTGCTTTAAAGTCTAAATTTGATCTTTCATACTCCACATTTGATCTTTCATGTTCTTCGGCTTGGATCAAAGTTCAAGAATTTTATGCTGTTTTCTTGATCAAGTTCCAGCATTTCATTAGTTTTAATTTCAGTTCTGCATTCATCCAATTGTTCTAATTCATTAGAATTTTTTTTCAATTCCAGACATTTTTCACGATACATAAAAGATACTTCTAATACTTGAAGTTCATCAATTTCTAATTTTTCATTAGAAAACTCATTTTCGAGATGTAACTTCACATTGAACAGATTTTCCTTAGCAGAACCTAATTCCTGCGTGCTATCCTTCAAGCTCACATTTTTACTTTTATTTCTGCTTATTGTTTCTGAGATTCTTCATGTTCCTATCTGAGAATTTCTACTTTCTCTTGCAACTGTTCAACTTTTTAATTATTCTAGATTCCTGACTTTCATTTCAATAATTTCATTTTTTAACAACCCAATGATTTTTGGTACATTTAAAATATCCATTGCTTTTTCTTCTACTTCCAAAAGAAAACATGCTGGAAAATCTAAATAGGTCTGGCAGCATCTGTGAAGAGAGAAAAGATGATCAGCACTTTTCTCTCTTTATAGATGCTGCCAGACCTGTTGAGGTTTTCCAGCATTTTCTCTTCTGATTTCCGATTCCAGCATCTGCAGTAATTTGTTTTTTTCTTCTTCTAGTTCCTTGGGCTTCAGCATTGTACTTGTAATTTCCAATCTGATCTCAGTCCTTTCTGACAGTGGCAGCAGGGAAAAAGCTGTTCTTAAGTTGGTTAGTACGTGACATCAGAATTTTATATCTTTTTCCTGTCAGAAGGTAGAAGAAAGTACGTCCAGAGTGTGTGGAGTTCTTTATTATGCTTTGCTGAGGCAACGGGAAGGATTCAGAGTCAATGATGGAAGTTGGTTTGCATTTGGGCTTCATTCAGAACACTTTGTAGTTCCTTGCAGATGTGGACAGAGCAGAAGCCAGATCAAACTGTGGTACATTGAGAAAGGATGCTTTCTTTAGTGCACCTGTAAAGGTTGGTGAAAGTCATAATGGACATCCGAATTTCCTTAGGTTCCTGAGGAAGTCGAGGTATTGGTGGGCTTTCTTAACTGTAACATCAGCATCGAGGGACTAGAACAGGTTGTTGGTAATCTGGAGATGTACAAACATGAAACTCTTAATCATTTCCACTTCATCCTATTGATGTAGACAGGGACATGTCCTGTACTACATTTCCTGAAGTCGATGGCTAGCTCCTTCATTTTATGGATATTGAGGGAGAGATTATTGCCGTTGCACCAATTCATTAGATTCTCTGTCTCTTTCTCAAAATTGGATTCTCTGTACTCCATCTTATCATTGTTTGAGATCTAACCCACCATGGTAGTATCATCTGCAAACATGAAAATTGAAAACCAAATTACACAAGTTTCTGAGTGGAAAACAAATTCTCCTTACCTCTTTTCTAAAAGGGCGATCCTAATTTAAACAAAACCAAGTAGTTCTGGACGCATCCACAAGAGAAAACATCCTTCCCAAGCCTAGCTTATCAAGACACCCCTCGCTCTTCTAAATTCCAGTGAAAACAATACCAGTCTGTCGGCTCATTCCAGGTATCAATTATAGAACACCTCCTCTGAACTGCCTCCAATTCATTTATATCCTTCTTAAAGAAGGAGACCAAACTGCACACAATATTTAATAGAGATATTCTAATTATAAATGATGATTCAAGAGGAAGCATTAAGAGAAAGCCCAAAGTCAAGGGTTGTCATGTGATCATGTTGACTAGTAGACACAATGGAGAGAGCTTTGGAGAGCTGAAGTTGACATATTATTCTTCAATCTGAAACAAAAACAGAAAATACTAGAAAATTTTCTGTATTTTCTAGACTTGACAGCTTCTATGCAGAGAAAATAGAGCCAACATTTTGAGTCAGGATCCAGACTTGGAACATTGGCTCTACTCCCTCTCAACTGAAGCTATCATACCTGCTGGGATTTTCCAGTATTTTTGTTTTGTTTCAGATTCCAACATCCCCAGGGTTTTGCTTTTATCCTTCAAGTTTGATCAAGATTTTATCAATTGAAAATTGAGATATGTTGCAAATTTTGTAACTTCTAAAGAAAATAGTCTTAGATATCTAAACAAACAAGTTACGATTTGTGTGCTATCATCTGTGAAGTAAGGTTCTCCAGGTTAGAGGATGTCTAAAAAATGGTTGACAGCTTGTTAATTATGCAAAACACCAGCCTGCACGGGTACCATTAAACATTGATTCAACGTATGCCGAAGATAGTCAAGCTCTTAAAAAGAATGCAATGAATCTATGAATATACCTTCAAGCCATAATTGTTGTAACATGACACATACCTAATCAAGTATGTTCAATGTTGACATTGTAACTAGTCTCCCAATATCCTTTGCCACATAGTTGTTTTAGGAATTCCTTCACTGTCTCTGGAAATTGTCAGCAGTTTTTCTGTTGTTACGGGGATGTTACCAATAGTTAATAATTGCATTAAAACAGATTGTACAGTCAAATGGCTAAGTTGCTTAAAAATTTGATTGTTTTAATGCTTAAGTCTGTAGATCCTGGTCAGTATATGGTTGAAAACAATATTTGGATCAAAACTCTGACTACAAAAATACATTTGCGAGCATATTATACATTTATCCTGTTCTCTTCCTGTTTATTTATATACAATGAAAGGGTGAAATTTGACTTTGTAGTCAGAATGGAGAGAGACTGTGAACTATTTAAAAAAACATTTTTACCAGTACATATGAAATGCTTTATGAAGATATTTGCTTCAGCAAAACATTAGTTAACCCAAAAATAAGTTTGAATCAATACTAAAAATATTAATTGCATTTTCTGGCCTATTTTCCCCTCCTGTCAGGCATCAGTGGTGTTCAGGTACGTGAGATTAGTGCAGTTCAGTGTGCTATGCACTCACATGAATAAGTAATTCAGAGCAATGGCAACAGTGAGAGAGCTGTGTCTGTGTTCATATATACACCAACCTTTGTTGGTATTCATATTGCATCACTCTCATCAACAGGTCACTTTAGTACTAATGTGTCAAAGCTACTATACAGTGAGGAATAGAAAGATTGACACAAATCAAACACAGCACAATAGATCGCCTGTTCTCATTAAACCATGACATCCATAACCTACTTATGAAAACGTGACTAGCATGAAAGACATGGAATGCCCAACACTTTTAGAACTGAATGCAATCTTTAACTATATGTGATCTTATGATTTACCTGACCAGAATTTTTTTAATGTTGTATTAAGAAAGTCTTGGTTGATTTTCTTCAAAATAAATTTCAGTCTGCCATATCATTACTTGGAAATAAAATAAGGCTGGTCAAAGTCTAGACTTTAACCCTGAACTGAATTTCCCATTTAGAATTTATGTATTAGAAAATTTGGGAAGTTGAGAAGTTAATAAGGTTAGCGGTTTAATTTGAGATGTAAACAAATAAGTAACAAGATTTTCAGACACCTAGAGGAAAGATAAGATGTGATTTGTCCAGTAATGGGATTAGCAGGTATCTAGAGAAACTGAAAGTGAATTGCCATGGAAGAAACATTGTTTACCTGGGATCGATGGATTTATACAAATAATGACTTCTAAAAGCAATGAATTTGAGAGGGGGCAGACAGTCCAATACACAAAGTAAAATATCGAAGAAATTGAACAATCTAATTGCTAGCACCCTCATTGAGAGAAAGACCAGTTTCCCCTTCACAGTTAGAAGAAGGCTAGTTTTCAATCCAACATTCAGACAGAAGGCCTGTTCTATCTAACATTTAGAGCTACAGCAGATTGCAGCTCTTCTTCTCCAAAATACACAGTTGCCTTTGTTGAACCTTTAACCAAACAAAAGCCTTTGCTGAACCAGGATAAGATATATTTCCAGACTTGGTAATCTAAAGTATTATCTAGCTTTGACTCATAGATTTTCTAAATTTGATGTTTCTTGAGAAAATGGATATCACAGTGAATTCAGGAAATATGAATTTATGGAAACAAAAGACAATTTCAGATAAAACAAAGTGCTTAGTTATTAATATACTGAGATGCCATAGATTATACTAATCTTTGTTGTTGTGGGTTTTTCTTTTACTAATTGTTTCTACAACAACTAGATTAGTTCCTCACTGTGTTATGCATAGCTTCTCAAATTATTCCACAGAAAAATGCACCATTAAGAACCAGTATTTCATGTTATCCTTCAGGGTTTTGAGACACTCTCACAGGTAACATCAGTGTGGTTCTCAACAAAATTGGTTATTGGCTGAGATTTTAAAAAGCAGAATTCCTTTTGGTGTAGAGGATTTGTGACTTTTTAAATAAAACAAGAACGAGGAACACGTGAAACTAAATAAGAACATGTTATTTAAAATAAGGAGACTGCAAAGATGACTCTTGCTCTTGCCCAGACTTATTTGAAAGTAGACAATATAACCTTAGAAATGCACCTCAAGCAAAATTGTTGGAAGTGGCAGATAAATTGGAATTAAGATTATTTCAGGAGGTTAAGAAAGCTATAGTAATTGAAAGCATTGCGGCACATATAAATTTGCAAATTCTGTCAAACAGAGCCAACGTTTTGAGAAGTGAGAAAATTGAATTCACTAAAATTCAATTGCAAGGAAAAATAGAAATGAAGAAATTGGTGATGCAAGAAAAAGAGAGGGGACTGGGAAATAAAGTTAGCAATGGCAGAAAGAGCAACAAGTTTAATGCAACGATTGCCAAACAGAGGTTATTGAGCTGGCTGAGGAAGAAAGTACTTCTAGTATGAACCTAGCAGGGAGAAGTTTAGATTTATACAGATACTTCCAACATATGATGAAGGGGATACCGAGGCATTTTTAACACTTTTGAGAAAATGATTGAAGAGATGAAATGGCCATAAGAGATTTGGATATTGCCCTTACAGACTAAACTTGTAAGTAGTATGAGTGAAGTCCGTGTATCGTTGTTTGAAGAAAGGTCTGCGGAAAATTATATAGTAGTGAGAACTTATGAGTTAGAATTGGAGATATACGGACAAAACTTCTGAAATGTAGGAAAATAGTCTGGGCAGACATATACTGAATTTGAAAGGGTGAAACAAAGTGATAAGTGAAGGTTTGAAAAATAGAAGAAACCTACGTGGCTCTTATAGAAGTAATTCTGTTGTAAGAATTTAAAGGTTCATTACCTGCAATGATAAGAACTCATGTTGAGGAATAAGGAATTAAAACTTCAAGACTCGCAGTGGGGTTTGCTGATGATTATGAGTTAGTTCATATGTCAATGCCTTTCTTTTGGCATTCATTTACATCTGCGAAAGATAGAACGTGGGAAGATGCAAGAAAAGATGGTCAGGCAACAGGGGCAGTGATTGAAAATTCCAAGGATACCTCATTTCAAAATTAAAAAAAAGGTAATGCTGAGGGAATAAAAACTATGAGGAAAGTTAGATGTTTTCATTGTGATAAACTGGAACACACCAACTCATTATGCTGAGGGTTAAATGGAAAGATGGCTGGAGTTATAAAGGGACTTAGAAAGGGAAGTATAAAATCAGAGATTGGAGAACAGGAGAAGCAGACAGCATTTATACATAAAGAGAAAACAATAGGAATAAAATTTGTGTATAAATGGTGCAGAGCCCGAGTGGCTAGCAGGTCACTGATGTGTTTTAGGATTTTGTATGTGAAGTATTTCCATATGGACAGTCTAGAATAGTGAAAAATGTTAAAATTTTAAGAGACACAGACAGTAGGCAATCTCTAATGTTGTGGCATAAAGATATTTGTTGTCCAGAAGGGATAGTGAAGATAGAGGCTCTGGTCAGCAGAATTCACAGCAAAACAAAAAAATTCCTTTGGTAAAAGTAAGCTTAACGATTAGCTTGAAGACAGGAGAAGTGGCTATAGGAATGGTAGAAGCATTGTCCACTGCAGGGATTCAATTCATTCTGGGCAATGATGTGGCAGGATCACAGATGGTAGTGGTCCATTATTGTGGTTGAACAGCTGCTAGAAAGTCCATTGCAGAGAAATTGCAAACAGAGCAGCCCAGGGGTTTGTCCTGTTTTTGTAGCGATGAAGTCACAGACTCATAAGATAAGACAGAAGAGGTTGCGAGCACTGAATAACATGGGATTAGTTGAGTTTTCTGGCCCACTTTTCCCTTCTTTCAGCATCAGTGGTGTGCAGATACAGGAGATTAATACAGTTCAGTGTGCTGTGCACTCACATGATAAAGTAATTCAGAGTACAGGGTGAGTCAAGTGAGATCAGGTTATCTGCTATGATCTTTAGCAAACTGGATGAAGATGAAACAGACAATGGGAAAAAGACTGATATATTTAATTCAAAGAAACTGTGGAATGAGAGGAGGATAATACCAAATTAAAACAAATCTATCAGAGAGCTTACTCAGCATTGGAAGCTCACTGTATTCCTAAATGTAATTATATAAATGACCAAATACTAATGAGAAAATGGTGACCACCACATATTAGTGCCGATGACAAATGAGTAGAAATGCCAAATTGTGTTACCTCCAGAGTATGGAGAAGAAATTCTAATGAAACAGGGAAAAGAAGAGGGGTAAATTTGGGCAGTGACTTCCATCAATTTTATTTGAATAAATGAGGAAGTCTCGGAAAACTTAAAATGCCTTGTTAAGTTATCTTCCAGATAAGAACTGGAGCGAATTGGGCAGCACGGTAGCACAGCGGTTAGCACTGCTGCTTCACAGCTCCAGGGTCCTGGGTTCAATTCCCAGCTCGGATCACTGTCTGTGTGGAGTTTGCACTTCTCCTTGTGTCTGCATGGGTTTCCTCCGGGTACTCCAGTTTCCTTCCACAGTCCAAAGAGTGTGGGCTAGGTTGATTAGCTGTGCTAAGAAATTGCCCCTTAGTGTCCAGAGATGCATGGTTTAGAGGGATTAGTGGGCATAATATGTAGGGATGTGGGGGTAGAGCCTGGGTGGGATTGTGGTCAGTGCAGGCTCAATGGGCTGAAGGGCTTGTTTCAGCACTGTAGGGTTCTATGAAAGCGTCATTGCAGTCCTACGAATATACTTATGGAGATAAATTAGATAGAGTGGATGTAGCAATGTATGATGTAGATGTAGAGGACACAGTTCTGATAAAACAATATCCATGTAGGTAAAATCCAGAAGGATTATCAACAGTACAGATGGAAATTGAATATATTCTCCAAAATGACATTACTGAATTGAGTTCTGGTGATTAGATTAGTACCTTTCATAATGGTGCTGAAGCCAAATGGAACACAAAACTTTGTGTGGACTACAAGAGATTGAGTACCGTCTCCAAAAGGGGTTTAGTTCCTATTCCATGTTTGGAAGATTGCCTCGAAAGAGTTGGACAGTCTAAATCTATTACAAAGATAGACTTGCTAAAGGACTATTGCAAGTACCTTCTGATTGAGGGCAAAAGAGATCTCCACATTCATGACACCAAACGGCCTTCATCAATGTGAAATTATACCATTCAGGGTGAAGAATGAAGGTGCATCTTTTCAGAGATAAAGTTATTCAAGGACTAAATAACTGTGCAGTATACCCTGATGATTTAGTGATGTTCAATCAAAATTGGGAAGAACATCAGTACCACTTAAAAGAAACATTAACCACTTAAAAGGAATCAATCTTGTCATGAATCTAATCTGATTTGATTTATTATTGTCAAATGTATTAATATAGAGTGAAAAATATTGTTTCTTGCACCCTATATAGACAAAGCATACCATTCATTGAGAAGGAAAGAGAGGACAGAATGTAGTGTTATAGTCATAGCTATGATGTAAAGAAAGATCAATTTAATATAAGGTAAGTTCATTGAAAAGTCTCATGGTAGCAGGAAGAAGCTATTCATGTGTTCTCTGACTTCTGCCTCTTTTTCTAGCAAAATCTAGCAAAAAGCAAATTTGCTGATGCCCAAATTTCATATCTGGGATACATCATGGGACATGGTCAAATAGTCCCAAAGGATGCAGAAACACAGACTATTTAGGATTTACCAGAACCCACAACAAAAGAGATTCAAAGGTTTTTGGGAATGAATGGATTCTGTTATAAGTTTGTGCCAAATGTTAGTAGCGTGGCAGTACCATTCACAGAACTCTTAAAAAGGAACAAGCACTTTTACTGGATAGAGACTTGGCAAACAGCACTTGAACATATAAAAACTGCATTGACAACAAAACCAGGATTAGCTGCACCAAATTAGGCCAAGCAGTTTAAACTGGCTGTGGATGCTAGTGAAATTGGTGTGGGAGCTGTGTTGCTACATGAAGATGAACTTGACATCTGTGAAACCTGTGGGCTATTTCTCAATGGCATTAAATGTCACCAACAGAAGTATTCCATTTGGTACTGATGTTACAACATTTTGAAATTTATATTGCCATTAATCCCACAGAAACACTCAAACATATAAACCATAATCCCCTAAAACTTTTGGGAAAAAATTAATATTTTGGAACAGGTTAATCCAAAGTAATCTCTTGTTACAACAACTTAATTTAAAAATCATTCATGTGGCCAGGAGAGAGAACATCATTGCAAATGGTTTATCATAAACATAAAAGAGACTGTTGGGAACATTAGACAAAAATTAACTGGGGCATATACTTATTATTAATGCATGCTCTTAAGTCTTTGTAATGATTGATAGGGAGAATAGCTAAGACATAATTGAAAGAAAATGTCTTTCAAATTAGAACATTTCATTTTTTGAAAAGAGGGATCATTTTAGGAAATTTGGGAAGTTAATGAGACTAACAGTCCCTTAATATTGCATAGGGGTATTAGCCCAGATCAAATGCTGAGATAGTGCATGTGACAGATAACAGTCACCATTGTTCCAGAGGACCATAGGCTGAAAGAGGAGAGCTGACTGGTTATGATTTTAACTGAGCAGCAGCACACCTCAGGCAAGGGCAAGGCAGGCCTTCATGAACAACTTCAGGCAGCGTGGGGATTGAACTCATGCTCCACATCACTGATCAGCCAACTGAGCTAAGCAACTCAATTGAGGTAGTCTTCTTCAGTCAGGTTATGTAGGAATTAAGTTTATAAACTGGGCTGACACCTTAGGGAGTGTTGCATTGTTGGAGATGAGACATTAAACTTAGGGCATCAACATCTATTCAAGTAGAGATACAAAGTCTGATGACACTATTAATGGAATAACAGGCGCGTTTTCCAATGTCTCTGACTATCACTTATTCTTTCACCGACATCATCAAAACAGGATCATTGTCCATGTATCTCTTTTTTTATCCTGTGTGCAAATTAGCTGTTAGCTTGCCTACGAAACAACCCAAAATATATTTCGAAAAGTAATGAATTGAAGTGGAATTCACTTTGTTACTGTATCAGGTCTTGACAGAGGCTATAAAAATTATAAAAACATTATTTAATTAATATAACAGGTCACGATTTGGAGAAAATATGCAATTCCAAAATATTTTCAAATACAACTCACTAAATACTCTGTGAGACAATAAATATTTAAAAACCATTGTAAAGCCTTGAATAATTTGGAGGCTAGTATGGAATCACGTGTTGTGGACGCTTGGAAAGAATGCCAGCTCCATTTTGCACACGCTGATCTTCTGACTCAGATTTATGTGAATTGTTGGGAATGTGTCTACAAATGATTTTCCTTCAGAAAAGGAGCATGTTGACTCTGACATAATAATTTTGAAGCAATTCAATTCTAGCAATTGTTTGCTGTTGGAAAAATTAAATTGATTCCATCAAAATTTTCCTATAGTCCAAATAGTATCAAAGGGCTGGGGGCACCTTTCCAGTAGATGGGGCTTCATAAAATGTATATTCCAACATTAACAATAGACCATTAAATTTCTCTATTGCCAACCAGTGCTCCCAATTTCCGATATTGCAATTATACATCCTGATGGAATGCTGTATTATTAGAAGTAATATTATCAGACTATGTTGACGGATACTCCTCAGAAAACTAACGGAATTCAGTTTACCTTATATTTGCAGATAGAAAATATAACAACCGCAAATGTGTTTAATTTCGTGGAGAATTTGTGATGAAATAGTGAAAAAAAGTGAATCCCGCAAATCCATTACGGCTGAGTAGGGCACCCAATGTATTCTGGAAAGTCATTTCTCGAAAAGTTTAAACAAAAAAAAAATCACGGCTTTGTACTCGGATTGAGTTCCAGGGAATGTCATGAACCTGAAGTTTATTTGTAGTTTTGCCTTAGTAGTGCGCAGTCATTAAAAAAGCACAAACTCCAAACCCACAAACGGCGATTAAACGTCGACCATGTTACAGCAACTGATAAGGAATTAATAAATGTGCCAAGACTAAGCACAGAATACAACATAGGAAGGAAGCTAAAAACAACACAATCCTTTCGTCCCTCTGTTTACCGCAGGCTCTTCGTTTGGCGAATTAATTTGAATAGCTTTCAAGCTGCAAATGGAAATGTGGCGTTGTGCCCTCTATTTCGGCAGTGTCCTGGCAACAGGGCAATTTTCTATCATCAGGGATAAATGGCATCGAACGGTACATTCTGATATGAAAAAGAAAAGAGCTTCTACCATTGCACACCATGATTGCTGCCCTTGCTGTCACTCAGATGCACTCGCCCATACGTGTGTGGGTATATATATATTTATAATATGCATATGTATATACATATATATATAATATACACGTGTGTGTACATATGTGTTTTTGTGCGGCACTTCAAAATTGAATAGACTGATTGCCATTACAACCAATCTTTTTTTTTATTGACATTCTGCCTTTTCCCAACCGTTTCCCTGAGAGTCGAATCCCAATGACAAAAAAAATACAAGAGCGGAGGACATGTTGTTGCGAATGTCAGCGCTCGGAATGCTTAGAGGCATTCTCGTTTTATTTTCGAAGGTGGTTGACTATTCTAAAAATAAAACCTAAGATAATTACACTGACAAAACAGGGTAGGCATCACCATAATTTACTACAATTACAGCGTCTCCAAAGCCATGTCAATTAATCAGGGGAGGAAAGATAAGGCTTTGCGCATTCTCCACTTATGATTTAAGCAGGATAGAAATTACTTGGATGTTTAAAGTCACAATCTCCTTTTCCTGGGATCTTTAATATACTTCGAATAAAATGAATAAAGAAATGAAAGTTTGTTTGGATGTATTTGATTATTTCATACAGATCTCTTGTCTTTGAACATACTTTATTTATTTTTGTGCCAGCGATCTATTTTCTGACGGATTCGTTTTAAACTCAAGTATACAGTGATCGATGCTGGACTGTTTATACATTGATTGAATTGACCTGATATTAAAATAACTAGCGTATGGGGCAAGGGAGGGGGGGGGAGAGGAGAGAATGTATTTTCGGTACAATTTTTGATAAATAAAACACAACAGCCGGTTTCTCAAAAGCTTGTGATTTCGCCCTTGATAATCCCTCTTGGAAGCAGCGCGGTTTAAAGGCGAATCGAGGGGAAAGAATCTGGCAAACGTTAATGAAAAATGAACCCAGACAAATATTCAGATCTGATGATAAGAGGGAACAACACATCTGAAATAGCTCTTAAAGTCACGAAATATCCCGTGATAAATCTGGGTTTGCTCATATTAAAAACATTCAAGTGGCGCTCGTGTGAACTGATTCGTTCAACAGATTTCTGCACAGATTTATCTGAATTATTTGTAATCGAGAACCCCGCTTCCTCCTCGCCATGCACAAAAAAAAACCCG
The DNA here is from genome assembly GCA_024679065.1 of Sphyrna mokarran. Lineage (NCBI taxonomy): Eukaryota > Metazoa > Chordata > Chondrichthyes > Carcharhiniformes > Carcharhinidae > Sphyrna > Sphyrna mokarran. The sequence continues at coordinate 72,286,799 of JAGIQG010000002.1, read as the reverse complement.
CACACGCAGCGTGAAACGTGTTTGAGCCGTCAGAAATGATTAATTTCGCACAATTAGTACGTTACAGCAATTCATTGCAAAGGTTCTGCCAATAGATCGCTTTTGAGGTGTATCATGTACTTGACTTCTGTTATCTTGGCGGCGATGTTAAGGGGTGTGTGGGGGGGGGGGGGGTGCTGAGGTGGTGGGTGGGAGATCAATGTATCTTAGTTCCGTCCTGGGATTTCTAGATACTTTGCGAACAGTAAAATTCATTATCCGCTGACATTGAATGGGATCAGTTGAAGTGCGTGACCGCTAAATTTCGTTCCAAACCTCAAAAATGCAGTCAATAACCTAAATCGCCCATTGAAAGCCGAGAGGTGCAACCCTTTATTCAAAATGGTTCATCTAATAACCGAACTTAGACAAATGCTGCGTTCCATGTTAAATATCGAACAGACCCACGGCTATTAAAATTATTGTTTAAAATATCTAACCTACTTGGCTATGGAAACGTGCTTCCTGTAAATGATTGCTTTACCAGTAAAATTTAATTAGTGTTAGACGGAATAGTTACTTATTTTGGCCAGTGGATCTTCCCACGGACAGAAGTGTTTAATCTTGTTTTATTTGTTTATTTGTTCTGAACAGCTCAGCATCCGCCATTCGTTAAGCTGCAATTGCTATCGTGCTGCAGTTTATAATTCTCTCAGTAAACGATATTTAGAAAAAGCTCACTGGAAAAGTCCATAGTTAAAAAGATTTTGTGGCTATGCTCTTAAATGTGTCAGTCTTGGTTCATAAAGAAACAATTATTTTAATTTCCACTATATAGAGTGCAGTGTTATTTGTGTTAAAGCATAAACAAGTTTTTTTTTTATTTTTTTAATTAAGGAAGCAATATATGAACATTTGTATTTAGTGAATATGTTCTAAATTTTAAAGTAGCTGTAATAAAGGCAATGGTAAGAAGGATAACATCATTCTGACAATAATAGCAATTTTCACATTATGGATTAAATGACATAGATGTATATAAGCATTTTATTTGTTAAGAAAATGCATCAGTATATGTCCTTTATGACAGAAGTCTCTCTGCACCCCCTGATGTCTATTCGAATAGATTTGAGGTACAGTGCGTTACACGGTAGAGCTGGTGCTGGATCCATATGTGATATTTTAGCTACCATTTCTTCCACATGATCGCCGTGGAAACCATCGACGCCTGCATGTCCACAATATCTGAGGAAGTGATCCTAGCGTACTCTGCTTTCTCCGCTAACGCGTTAAGTATCAACCAAAGTAATTATACGCCTGGTGATGTCAGTTGAATAATCACTACAGAATGTTAAACATTTTTAGATGGGTAAGTACTCTTATAAATGGATTAATGCACCGCCTTCTATACATGTTTATACCATTTAGCTATTTCACTTCAGCAATGTATTTCGGCCATGATGCTGTCCTCGAAACTTTTTTTATATATTATTGAACAGCTGATATATTTCTCTCTCTACAATGCAAATAGGTTATAGTCATCTGTTCATAAACAGATTGTTCGCAAATGGTATATATTCAATCCGATTTGTTGTCTAAGCATTGCATCACTGAAGCGCGGAAAGATTTCCTTCAAGTTCCTAATTATCTTATCTGCTGATTGTTAAAACAATCCCCGCTACATGTTTTTAAGGCAATCTACTCACTTTCCCCAGTGCAATAATTTCCTTTCACTTCTGGGGTTTGTCTACAACTTTATCCTTAACAGGTTGAACCATTCTCAGTGCAAGTTTAAAGTAATATTGCCTCTGGGAAATGATCTCTGCATCCATTCAATCTATATCCAGATCAACCAGTTAAAATCAGATTCTTCTTTACGGGTCCCTGTGTCTTTGCAAGAAAATGTTTTCTTTCATTTTGCGAAATCGTGTCATGACTAGTGTGGAATCAGAAGATCATTAAACTCATTAAGATTCAAATTGCTTACTGCTCATTGAGGTTGAATTCAGTGGGATTGTGGTGGCAACAGGGGACAGATGATAGCAGCACAAATGCTCACTATACCTTCAGATTCCACGAGCTCCAAAAGAGGTCGTTCTTTTTAAATTAAATAGGTTTGTAGAAAATATTGACCAGTCGATCATTTCTGCGTTCCTCAAAAGTATTTACTGAACAATAATAAAAAGGTCGCACATATTGTAACTTTGTCTATGATCCGTATTTGTTCTCAGAGCTGTGTTTATATCAATTTAGTCAAAATTGAATCCTGTCATATTCAACAAGAGAGACAGCATGTTTTATTTTGAGACAGTTGTATCGTAGGACTGGTTATAGCAGCCCTAACAAACAAATTAAATATTGATTATGTGTACTTTATTGTATCAGAATTGTGCTTGTATCAGAGTTATTTTAAAAGATTCGCTAAGATACCAGATATAATTTATACACAACATTCAAACACACTAACCGTAGACATTCATACTTCTTTACACATAGATTCAGCACATCTGCCCGTAGATATATTTTAAAATGAGAAACAATGATGTCTGGGCAAATACATTGTAACTTGTCGTATAATACTGATCACGCGTAATATTTCTTGTCTGATCAATCATGATGATTAAAGCGTGTGTATTTGGCCATGTGCTCGGTATGTATTTGAACACTTAGTTTAGCTACAGTGCGGCGTGTCAATGCCGAGTTGCACCTGCCACAGAAACAAAAATATAGGTTTTAAAATGCAGCCGCATTCTGTCCTGAACTGTTCCAGCCGATTCGTCGTCACGAATTTAACTTCTCGGTGGGAGAAATAATACCAGACAACAAAGTGCCCTTTAGGATAATGTCCAGACTTAATCAAAACTTAAGGAACAAATCGCTGTTGGCAATGGGGCGCAGAAGTAATGACTCTAACACCTCAGTGGCTCTATTGAAATAGGCTGTGCCTTACAATTACTGAAAAATCAAAGGTGTGGTCCCATCACTGAAATGATTCACAAGAGCGATTTACTAGTTTAGTATTATACTGTTTAATCACTAAGGGTGTAAAATACAATGCATTTTATTTATTAAAGTCAATGGTTTAAAAATAATAACAAGCGTATTATTAATAATATAATATGCTAATGTAGCACGGTTCAACGCCGGTATCTCCGCATCAATGTAACACTATCCAGTTAAGGAAATTCATTGTTTATTTTGGATGTTGCGCCTGTAATGTCATCAGAAAGCACACTGGAATATGTTATGTAATTAATTTTAATCCTAACGTTTGCTGATCCGAATATCAGTCCGCAAGTTATTAAGTTTCTTAACGTCTCTGGATCTCTGTTACTTTCCACTCGTTTACCAAAAAAACATTTGTTTTAAAGTTCCGTATCTCCGTTTCCTAGAGTATTCATGAATAATGTAGAAAGACATTGGGCAATTTAGATTTGCACCTTCGTTTTGTCGTCTCCCCCAAAAACCCGGTCATGTTTTTTTTCAGTATTATTACAGTCAATATTACACAGGCCCATGTTTGCTGAAGGTCTGTCTCTGACCAACTGGATACAAATCAATGGTTAGTTATCTTTGTGAAACTGATCTGAAATCGACGAGTAATCTACTGAGCTGAAAAAACATCCCTCGACTTATTGAAAGATATAAACTGTCTATATGTCGAATTGTAAACTTGAATTGCCTGTTTCATCCTGTGATGTGGATCAGATTTCCTTCTCTCGTGTAAATTGGAAAGCAAAGATTTTAAAAAAAACAGGAGATAACCAGATGTATTCAGAGACATGATGTGGCTCCAAAGGCATAAAAAGAAACGCCAAATCCCAAATAGAAACCTTACACGACTCCGGATAGACAGGGTACTAAAATCGCCCGGTGATGTAATGATGCTAAACGATAATCCCAGACTACATTCTGACTATGCAACGCATGCATACATATATTGTTTCATATTTACAATGCTATATTCATGTTGGAGCCCTTTCACAACATTAATACATTATTTAAATAGATCGAGGTCACTTCATTTGTCAGTGAAGGAATTCTTGTCTAATTGTCCTTCCAATTAAGAGTGGTATACTAAACCCAATATTGGTTTGGGGGTTTTTGCCCCTTAAAACGTATTTAAATCGGCCTTACCTCATCTGTCAGGTGTGTGCATGAGGCTGCTACAGACTCCATCTGATTGATATGTCATCTGAATTTAGACATTTAAAACGTGTTGCAAATAGAGACCTCGATGATTTTATCCATGAGCGGATCTCCCCAGAATCTTCCCTCTCCAATGATGATCGGGGAAAGGATAGTTCGGTCCGTGCGATGAAATTTAAAGAGCCGTGTAAATGATAGTTATAAAGTTCTTTTTATAGTAAAATGAGCATTGGAACTAAACGCTGCAGTTAGACAACCACTTTGATAAGAGGATAATTGATGCGACAGTAGCGTATAATTAGAGGATAATTTATGCTATATCCACTACTTTATTCCAAATGCGGTCATAATCATTACAAGACAATTGTGGGAAAATTCATTGCAGCAATTCGAAAATAATCACGATAAATTTTGTGTATTTCTAAGTAGGACCATAATTATCTCTACACACATTATCCAAAAATAAATATAACACACGGTTACGTATTTAATGATATCGATAATACAATGAAGTCATTCATAATGTAACTAATTTGGTGAGGTAGGTGTAGATACTTTAAATCTTTACTTTATGTGTTAACTCAAATTTGCCAAATCGCCAACTACATTCATAATTTGCATATATTTCAAGCGGTAGAACACGTTCTGATCCCAGTAACACAAGATGTGTTAACTGACTGCGTTGGGGATTTCCTTCACTGGGAAATATTTCTTGGTCTCTTTACTCTCTTTTATGACGAGTTAATGTCTTCGTCCTCCCGCTGATGAAATTAACATTTTCATCTACAGTGCGAAATATCGATTAACTCCTTGAAATATGCCCGCATGCGCATCTTATATCTGTACATCTGGCCAATTCTGACTCATGTTTAAGTTGCCTTTGCAGTTTGGCTTTATTAAGAAATACACTATTTAAAAATTCAGCCCTTTGACACCAGATTTTCAATCTTGTCCAAATAACAATGTTGTTTGAAGCTTATAATTTCTTTGGATTTGTGTGGAAGGAGAGCAATTATTAGCCTTGTTGCAGAAGGTTGTTTGGGCTGTGTTTTAACTTAGCCGGGTTAACCCAATGTTGACTGCATCCAGTGAATCCAGTAGTTGTGGCAGAAGGATGACGAGGCAAAGAGATGACCAATCAGGAGCTGCTGCCCTTTGGAGACAAACCATTCGACTTGTGGCACATTACAGCATCTGCATCAAGTCTGAAAGCAGAGCCTTAACTTTAGCAGAATCCACTAAAAGACTGCCTCAACTCCATCCTTGCTCCATTCAACTTGGAAGCCCCAAATAATCTTTTACTTACAAAAAAAAAGGAGTTAACACGCTCGCGCTCTCTCCTCGGAAGATTCATGAAAAAAGACAAGTATTTCGCCTTTAAGAGTTTTTTTTTCTCCCCCAGTTGAAGTTTTATAATGACCATGACTACGATGGCTGACGGTTTGGAAGCCCCGGACTCTAAATCTGCTTTCATGGAATTTGGTCAGCAGTCCCAGCAGAGCTCTCCAGCCATGTCTCACGGTCACTACCCGGTGCACTGCCTGCACTCAGGAGGACACTCACATCAGCACGACAGCTCGTACCCGGCCGCCAACACTTACAACAGATCCTTGCCTTATCCTTACATGAGTCACTCTCATCACAGTCCCTACCTGCCGTCCTACCACAGCAACAACACTGGTAGCCAGACACGTTTAGACGAGACAGGTGAGTCGTCGGTCATACTCAGTGTAAAAACACATCCGGCCTTTCCGTCCTGATTAAACCAACTGTGATATTCTCTAGTGATTCAAACAGCAGATTGTTTAAACGGTGTAAGGCAAGCACGTTCAGCCTTTCGATTCATATTTTCTCTTCCTCTCTCCCTTTCTTTTCTCTGTTCGATTACTGATTTCTTCATTCTGAATTGAATTTTCTTCCTAGTGGGTGCCCATGACTAATTTAAGTCGCTCTCTTTCCTTTTGTTTGGGATGTTTTAATGGGGTTGTCTGTCAGCACGCTTGGAATAGATTTGATAACAATTTTCGGTAGAGAAGTGAAAGTAAACAGGAAGGTGATGGCCGTAGACATGATGTCAATCTGTAATCGGAATTTAGATTCCTGACTGTTCATTTGATGCAACATAACTTCTCGTCGCCAAATAACAGTATACCCCTGTTGGCTCTGTCAATTACGTGGTGCCGTGTACATGCATTTGCAAGCAACTGACGTTTCATTAATTAATACATCTTACTGTTAAATTGCTGATTTCAGATCGGCAATTTTACTCGGCGTGTTTTTTTTATTGTAATTTGCCAGGGGGTCTAAAGATAATGGAACTTTCCAGAATATCTTCACCAGGCCAGATTGTTTAGTGGCTGCTCATGTTCTTAAACCCGTTAAGGAACCCTTTATATCTCTAAGAAAGGAAGATTTCCCGACGAATGTATATTTAAGTAGATTTAGGAAATTCGCTGTGCAGAATGTCGACATCGTGTACCATATGCTTGTTTTGCAGAACAACAAAAGACAACAGTGATTGAAAACGGAGAGATCCGCTTTAATGGGAAAGGAAAAAAGATCCGCAAGCCTCGCACTATTTATTCCAGTCTGCAGCTGCAGGCGTTAAACCACCGTTTTCAGCAGACTCAATACTTGGCTTTGCCTGAGAGAGCTGAGCTGGCCGCTTCGCTGGGGCTCACACAGACACAGGTACAGTGCCCAGGAAAGAGACATTTACCAGGTCGCTGTGAAGAACACCAGCTTCCAGCGTTACCTTTTCTTGTGACCTAGCAGTTTTTTCACAAGTTGCATTTAGTGACTATGTAAATCATCTTGCACAGAGAGGACCGCTTGAGCGAAATTCTCCGAGGCTGCATGTTGCTGCATTGAAGTGGTTCAGTAATATAGCACAGAATGTTCAGTTTTGATCTCATTGTCCAACTTAGAATAAACTTCAGCCTTTCAATTTTAGATAATTATCTTTAGATATAACTTTATATCAAAACCGACGCTCTAGCGATCAAAATGGTAAGTGCAGCTTTAAGAACACCAAGTGAGCCTAATCCTGTAGCAAATATCAAATTAAATCAAATGAGAACGCCTAGATTCATCATTTTTTTACATTTTAACGTGATACTTTTTGTGACATTATGCTTGGATGGAAATTAATATAAAATCCATCCTCAAAATGGATAGGCATTTGAAGTGTGACTATTAGATGATTTGGCATTTAATTTAAGAACATGTTTAACGCTGGAAGCAGTAAGAGATGTGTTGCTTAGACTTTGGTGTTTTTGGTGTAAGTCTATCCAAAACCACAATAAGCCTGCTCAACACAAGTTGACCGCATGCACAATCTGTTTGTAATTGAATCGTAGCTTCAATTGCATGAAAATATTACTTTCCTTAAGTTTATAAGTTCAACTTATCCAAAATGCGCTTGGATGATCCTAAAAAAAAACCTCGTTACAAAAAAATTAACGATTCTCCTCATTTGAAGAAGGGGTGGGGGGAAAACCAGAAAAATCTGCATTGTTTCTAAACGGTGGGAACTTACCATACGTTTTGGCACGGGGTCTATTGTACTTCTCTCCCGAACTGAATTCCGTTGTGCTCTCTTTGAAACATGAGTTAAGTTAACAAAGTGTCCCACCTGCTTAAAGTTGTTAAGCGAGCTCGGTGAACGTGTTTGGAAGAATGCAGCTTATTAATGTATGACTTTCAGTTTGCTCGGTAATCATCATAAGGTATGCATGTATCTAGCAAGGCATGACGGTAAACTGTATGAAATGTGTTCAAATCCTGGTTACGCAGCTTTGGGAACCTTACTACTAATAGACTATTGAGTCAAGAATTGGTGTTTATTATAACACGCTTCCTTGATTCATTTTCAGTCTCTGTGGTTCTTCTTGCAAATCCCGGCATTGATGCAGTACAGAACAATGGGAGGTCTGCAATTGAATAGAGTTGTGCGTTTGTTAAGAGTCTAACTGACTCTTGCCCGATCACTATAATTTTTCGCCCCTATCCTTAGCACTTAGAACCAATGTTTTATCCACCTCGATTACAAGATTATTCTTCACTGGGAGCCAATTAGAATATTCGTATTTCGTATACTTCAAATGTGTATCAGCAAACTGTTTTCATTTCGTTTAACAATGTTTCCTTAAAAGTGTAAAGGCTAATAATTTCAAAATCAAGATAAAGTAACAAAAAAGGACTATTTATTGAACGACAAGAGTATTGCAGTGTTGTTAAGACACAAGTACATTTGCTAACTCGGCTGGTTTAGTTTCGAGCTCACAAAACAACTTAGTTTTTTAGGATGTCAGGCTTCCTGATATATTGCAGGCGTTATTAAAACGGAGTGGAAATACAACAACAGGGATTGCAACATTGCCCTTTACTGTGGCTGTCAGTTTCTCTCTTTCAATACGTTATTACTCGTTCCCTCTATTACAAACTTCCTCAGGTGTAGCACATTTGAAAACAGTTGATTTAATAGATAATCAGACCCATTCTATATCTGCGCAAAGAGTTTATCACTCAAGTTCATAACACACCGTTGATTAGCCGTGTCTGTTTTGAACGACCTGTCAAACACTGTTGCAACTTCACCACTAGCAATCTTCGGTATTTTCTGGGGCTGGGAGGGAGGGGGGTGGGTAACGGTGTGGGCGTGGGGTTTGCGGTGGCGTAGGAAAAGACCAGACAAGAAAATCATTAACGATTTGTTACTTTAATTTCAATCGTTGGTGGGGGGGGGGGGGGGAGAGGGGAGGAGGAATCCACGTATGATCAACAACTTAAAATATAGTCCTGTAAATGGGATCATAATTACAAAGAAATGTTGAATAACTCAGTTGAAAGACAGCAGAAATATAATCATTAAAACGTATCACATATTGCGTAGATATTATAAAATTATATCATTATTGACTTGCTGTGTAGAATTGACAGGATAATTAACATTTGAAAGCTGATGACTCCACTGTGAAATTTTGCAATACGATATTTTTTAAGTGTTAATTATAATTTTGTTGCATTTCTCCATGTCAGACTCAGGAGACGTTCAAGGTGGAAATACAAACACTGAGTGTTTCTCCTTGGGTATTTTAATCATTCCAGTCATAATCTAAACTTTATTGAAATCTCAGGCGGTTTGAACCTTATCGTTTTACTAGTCAATCTGAAAGTCCTGCTTTTACAATAATTTCAATTTGTTTATGATCAAGGAAATTAATGAAGTATTTTGTAATGTCTGATTATCTGAATATTATTTTCTAACTATAATGGGAATTAGAGAGAAAATCTGGAAATGTCTCCCACACATCGTGGAAATCATTAGAATGATTGTATTATTTTAGTGTCTCTTTATAACCCGAGCATTATTTCAAAGAAATCTAAAGAGGAAACTAACTCCTGAAACTGCGAAATTTATAGCGTTATTACCTCATTACCTCAGGGTAAAAATTCCTCGTCAGTGAAAAGGAGAAAACATTTTATAAGCTGCAAATGATTTTAAGTAAAGCAATGTTTCAGTCGCATTGAATTTTTTTAAATGATGCAGATTGAAGGATGTATGCAAAATTATTTGCTCGAACACAACTATTTGCCTTCACGCTGAGTGAACTCAAGTCAAAGGTACTGCCAGCCATCTAAAGCCCTTGCATTTATTTTTTTTAAAATATGTTATAGGTGAAGATCTGGTTCCAGAACAAACGCTCCAAATTTAAGAAGCTCATGAAGCAGGGCGGCAATCCTCTTGAGAATGATTCTGTGCCAGGGTCGGCTGCTCTTTCCCCTCGCTCCCCAGCCATGCCACCAGTGTGGGACATCTCAACTTCGACCAAAGGCGTTAACATGACCCCGAACAATTACATGGCTGGTTATTCTCCCTGGTACTCCACGGCTCACCAGGACACTGTACAAAGACAAATGATGTGACAGTGTGAGGCCGGTGACTCTAAATGGACAGAACACAATGGGATTAAGAGGGAGCCCATCGTTAAGCAATGCCCGGATGCCCATGGTACCATTTTGGATGGGAGATTTAGCAACTATCCCAGTTGCTAAAAGTTATGTGAAAACAGACTGGCAGTGGGCGGAAAAGGAGGAATGGTCAGTGACTGTAGACATTACAAGAAAGCTACCACTGCCTCCATAGATTCAATGATAGCCAATGAACAGACATGCGAATGCAGTATGGAAGATTTTATGCTGATTTTGAAACAGCATGGGTTAGTGATGCTAAGACGCACTGGAAGCTTATAAAATGACAACTTGTATGTATATATTGTTTAATTTTTAGTTGTACATAGTTTATGTTTTATGTCTCTTTCATACTGGGTAATAAATCATAAAATCATAAATCATGCGTTTCTTGTTGTTTCAAACCACATCGAAAGAATTGCACTTTGACGGTTTACCGCTTGCTAACCACTGGTCCCGCTTCGTAAAGATTGTATATTTTTTTCCGAAGTGTTTGTTTCTGGGGGATCTGGTGGGAATTTCAGAACTCCGCCTATCACTGTGCTACATTAATATCGAAAATGCAGCCTTGCCGGAATGGCCGATATTCAGAGAACACATTTTGAAGATGTGCTTGGTATGCCCTTACATTGAAAGAATCCAGCCTAGGTAAAGAGGCCACAGAAACTTCTATATAAATATATTTTACAATTGATAAAACAATGATTGAACACAAACATAACATTGTGAAGTTACGCAAAGAAATCTGTACATTTTCATTGTCTTAAAACATTGTTCACAATGAATAATATGAAGTGAGCTAGAAACAAGCAAACGGTAAAATACGACATACAACCCGAAGTTGTTTCACTATGGACCTGTACACATCTAATTGAGAGCTACTGAAGCAAAGCCACTGATCAAAATTGACAAAAAAAAAGACGTGCACAAGATTCCAAAATGACAATAACTCGCAGTATGTACAAAACCATCATTACTTACCAACGTAAAGCTGTTTGGTTCTACAGAAAAACCGAGGAAGTAAATTACAGAGCTCTATTATCAGCTACGGTTCTGATCTCATTTAATGGATTCGCCACTCCACTGGCAATATTGACTGCTTTTCTCGAACTGTGAAAATCTAATGTAAAATCCAACACGATCAATACTAAACAAAAAGCTCCAGCTGCAGTCCCATCCAATTTGAAGCTGATATTTGGTACAATTTACGGTATTATTCACGAGAAAGGCTTAGACCATCATAAAAGCGACTATAATTAGGGTAATTTTTATTGTAGCCCGCTGATTACAGCGTTTTTACAGTCAAAGGTAATTACATGTAATTTTCTTCCACTTTTAATACTAAAGAGCGATAGTTATTTAAATTCAGGAGGAAGAGTGAAACAAAAGAGAAAGAATAGGACGTTGTGTTATTCATAAACCAATTAAAGGGGCTTCTTAAATCTGATCCAGTGAAAGTGCCAAGTTGAGCAAAGCGAATCCCGCATCTACAAAAAGAAAAAATGACTTCAAGCTCTGATTTCAGCCAATGTGCTTGCAATTACCTGGAAAATTTGCATAAATCTGCACAGTCCCCATATACGTTAAATAAAGAATCCCATCCCTAATGTTTAAAATGATTTTAATTCATACTTTAATTGCATAAATAAATCTCAATTCAAAAAGTACATTTATATTTGTGGAGCGAATCGACCAGAGGTCGATTAATCGAAGTGATTAAGAAAGCAAACAAGATCAATGGTGCAACAGCTCGCTGTAAACTCCATTTTATGCATCTAAAATTTTGATCATTTTCTGATGAAAATGCACTGAGGTTTTAAAATTTGTTGCATTGAACCTAATCTGGTATTGTTGTAAAGATTAAACGCGGCTGTTTTGCATCCTAACATTCATTGAAGAAAACATTTCCACCTGTGAATTTGCAGACAAAGCAGAGTTAAGCCATTCAGCATCACATCAGCGGCTTCTAGCGCTGATTATAGTTGGACAGCTAACAGTGTATTTTTGGAACACGTAGTTAATGTGTTGAATAAAAAGTCCAGCCATGGACGACAAAAATGATGCTATAGAATATTTTTGCACGTCGCCTACCTAAGTCAGCGATTCTGATCAAATATATTAATGCTAATATTTAAACAATGTGTGAAGGAAGTTGTCTTTGGAGATGATAGAGGAACTGTACCGATTTTTTCAAGGTGACAGGCGGTCTTTTTTCCGCCTTTGTAACAGTACGTGAAAATCAAATGAAAACCATTTGAACCAATCAACATTACAACAAGAACACGAATGCGGCACAGATTATGTTCCAGCCTAATTTCTCTCTGTATATCTGTAGATCCGTTCTTTGTTTCTATAGAAGTTATGGTATGAAATAAAGTGCTGACATATTTAAATGGTAAAGCAAATGCACACGGCGAAAATTGTGAGATATGTCCTTTTTTAACCTATAATCGACGGGATGTGTTATTTAGGAATACAATAGTACGTTATACTGTAATTGTTCTCCAACACCCCCCCCCCACCCCCAATCCCACCCTCCCAGTGGAAAACCATAACCAGTTGTCTGATTAATCAGCAAAATGTAAGTAAAGCGGCTTGGTATCTCTTCATAAGTCGGGTTTTAAGCGTTACATAAAATCTGCACTTTAATATAACTTATTGTTAGATCACGGCTCTCCGCATTTCAAAGCCGTCCCTGTGGTATGTGTTGTGACAGTCTGAGTGCCATGTTCAGTGTATGTTTTACCAGAAACCATCATGGGATATTTTACATACTTCGTGGCAGCAGATGTTTTAGTTCCTCCCGCCCAACTAGGAAAACAATGTGTAACCTCTATCTGTTCCTTTCCAATTCTCTGTTTCCATGGGGAATGCACTCGCGCCAGGATTAAAAGACGGCACAGAGGAACATTCTTGATCTTTGTGTGAAGTGATCCGAGTTGAGCGAGGGTCATTTCTCTTTTCCCTGATATCAAATATTCCGTGTGCCTGGCATCTTGCAAAATGTGTTTCTCAGCGCAGAATTAATACGTGAAAATCAAATATCAATCGGCACAGGCACCTCGAATCAGTGATGCGAATGTTACTAAGAACCCCGAAACAAGTTGTGAATTGAGTTTAATGATAAAACCGGGAGTTGTTTTTTTTCCCCCTGAGTTGCTGAGAGCTCCCACGCCCTCCGGCTATGGGTTTGGGGATGTTCTTGCCTCTTGGTTGATGTTCGAAGGTTTTACCGAGTCAGCCTATCCCTCGGTTTTTGTTCGCATCCCACCCCGTGTGTATATTGTATATCTGAATATATACGCCTGGTTTCCAGTTATTTCGCCAATATTTCTTTCGGGATCGAAGCTGCACTTCCGCCTGACCCTCGAACCGCCCACTGATGTAGAAAAAAACAAGCGAAGCCAAGTGTATAACTGCGTCTGACGTCGTGCATGTGGGTCCAGTAGAGATCATAACTTCAATTCTTTCAGAGCTAAATATTAAACATAGCCACACGCACACATACACGCACACAACCGCATTAACATTTTTTGAAACTTAATGAACATACCGAGGGAAGTTTGTGTCTAGATGGCCCACCAGGTTCAAGTGCAAAATTTGGCGTAACTTTTTAGCAGCTCTGGTTTCTTGAAAATCAGATGTTATTGTAATCCTAAACTTATTTTTAATTTTATCATGACTTGCAGTTACTTGCTCCGACACCATAAGCAGGAGAACAAAGTACCGACAGCACCAAACTGACCATCACTGGGCGAGCCGAGGAACAAATAGCGTTGGAAATGTTGTTATCTTGGACTTCGTTTCTAGCAGTTTATAGGATAATAACACGCATTGTATATCCCAAAATATAAAATGCATCTCTTAAATAAAAATTTATTTTCATATAATCGCGGTTTATAAAAGCACTAGTCGAAATGGTTAGAATATTCTTGAAATTTATGAATGATTATATGCAAGCAATTCTGCCATGTTATCAGATTGCCTGTAAAATGACAGACAGATAGATAGATAGATAGATAGACAGATAGATGAATAGATAGAAGGACGGGCGAATGAATGGAGAACTCGTTCTTTGAGGCTTGGGCCTCTGAGATACTACGATCTATCCCCAGTGTTGTCTGTAATTTGTTCAGCAAAGCGCCGCAGGCAAAAACAGAACATGAGGGCATCGGCATTTTGGAAAATATTCTGTACAGAGCGCCTTCGTCTTACAGTCATTTTACCTCACCATGCCCATCAAAGCAACCAGTGACAGTGTGATAGTGCAAAATGAAGATGTACCCAAGTGTTCATCATCAAATTGTCTCAAACAAATCACGATTTTATATCACACTTTCGCTTGTACTCAGGCGTAAACTTTCCCCTCCGTAGATGACGTATCTTAAATGTCTATATATAGAAAATATACAAATATGTGTATGTATACATTCATATTAAGTTGTGTGAATATGTGTACGTATACAAAGCGTGTTTCAAACATACCTGACATGTCCTTTCCAAGTACACACCCAATAGAAAACTCTGCCAACGGTGACTAGTCAAATCGTTATACTGTATAACCGGGCAGAAGCGTGAGCTCCTCCGGTTGAGTGAGCATATCCAGGTGTGAAATTGTTTGCACACCCGCCACCTCTTATATTGCCAGCAAAATTAGCTGTTATTACTGTCAGTGTTTGGTGACGGCTCGGTTGATAAAACTGCTGTAATCAAGAACCGGCGCATCTTTGCAAATTATGGCAATTGTAAATGTCCAGATTATAATAATAACATCTTAATCCAGACTGGGGGATAATTACTGCAAGTTATTACATCGCTGCAACTGTCCAGTTAGGCTAATTTCGCCATTATTTGTATAGAGCAGATGGCTGCTGAGTGGAAAACTCACAATGTTTAATTCTAAAGGTTCTCAGCGGGTGAAATTGCAGCAGAAACGCAAAGAAACAAATGTGAGTCAAAAGGACGGATATAAAGCGCAGAGCTGGAGAGAAGAGCGAGTGAGTTAACGGTATGGAATAATGCCAATAAGTGGGTAGTTACTCTAATCATAGTGTGTCTTCTGACAATTATATTTATTGAAATTAATGATCGGCAGATTGGAAGAAAATCCATTGTTTTGTTGCCACATTTTATATATCAACGCTACATATATTTACAAACTGCGGTTAAATTTGCAGTAAAGATATTTAAGTCTCGGATTTATTGTATATTAAAAAAAGTTATGAATTCAGCTTTGGGCAATTTCTAATTCAGAATACATTGCGAAAGTAGCTTGCTCGGTACTCTCCAACGCGGCAAATTCGCTGAGTTCTCAAGTCCTCGGCCTTCTGGGTCAGCCCTGGCAGCTGAGGCGAAGCGGCGTCTTTCACGTGTCTTGTGGAAAGATGGGGCGCCGTTTGTCAAAATATAAGCGTCAATTATTCTCATCATTCAGCCCGCGTCTAACATATTGGGAACACTGGAGTATATTATTACCTTGGAACTGGCCTGGAGTCAGGATGCTTCCCAAATTGGAGATCTGCTACTAGCTTTATCTTCCGTCTTTGGCCTCCCCGCAGACAGACTCCTTATTCGCAAATGCAACCGTGCTGTTGATGTTAAGGGACAAGGCCAACATCTACTAGAAACGCTTCAGTGTTTGCAGTCTCACTCATGAAAGCTGAAGATATCATTCTGTCTCACTTTCAGAAACACTTCAGTCGCCTCATTAATTCATATATATATGGAAAGGTGCAGTCAAAAAAGCGATATTTGAATGACAAAACATCATTTGTCACCAGGATAAAATAAATATTTATGGGCATGAGAGGGGAATCGATAATAAAATTGGAAATGAACTGAAGGAATTGAGAAAATCCAAGCAAAAAAATGAAAAAAAAATCCCAAGCATGAACAGCAAACAGCAATTTCTCTATACTACACTTTTGATGTATCTTTTCTACACCTTGTTTTAACAAAATAAACAGACCTTCGCCCACATCAGCTGCTATTACGAACCAGATGATTCTACAGACGATTATTATTTTAATAGCTTCAGATATTAATAACCACTGTAACTGTTATTTGAATCAGAACGCACTTCGACTATATTTTTAAAAGGAAGCATGTTTTTTTAAAAAAAAGAGATCCTGTGCATAAGGCACCATAGTTTACGCTACCAACAGGTGACTTACTGGTCCCCACACATTTCAGTTTACAATACACTTTAGACAGCTATTCTATCTATGCTGTGGAGCATGTTTGAAGTCACATATGCCATGTAAAAGCATGTCTCCCCCCGCCCTCTCCACACCTCCCCCCAAACAATTGAAATGCTAAACTTGGCAACGAGTGGATTGTGGTTGCATTATGCATAGCGAAAATAATTAGATGGAACTGTGTTTCCTACTGTAAGATGTGCAAAATACTGTCAACCATCAACATTTAAATCTTACAGTCACATAGAGCTGGCTTTAGGCGCTGCTGCTGCCTGTTGTATCAAATTACAGCTAACCAGGCTTGTCGTTAGACATGCAGCTTAACAATTAAAATGGTTCTGATGTGACAGCTTTTAATGCTTCGATTGCCAGACGGATAGAATAACGTCAACAAATTGTATTTTACTCATTTTTCCCCGGCAACACTGGAGCAGAAAACATGAGCTAATTCGATCCCAAATCCCAGTCATTTTAGAAGGATACAAAAAACCAGGGTAAATAATCTCAAACTAAAGACTCCACAGGCTACACCACTTCATATATGATACACTGCTAAATACGTTACAATTTTAGCTGCGCATCTCAACTAGATTTTAAATCCTGTAGTTTCCTTTCAATCAAGAGAAATTGTGAAAGGTAAAAGTTCGATGCAACTGTCCCAAATTTTCGCAAATTAAAATGAACAATCATGATCTCGGGGAATTTTTTGTGATTGAGGTTAACATTAACCTGCTGCATCGATCTAATACTTAAATAATTTAATCCATCTAAAATGTGCACAAATAGTTAATTTACTTGTACATTGCATGTTTTAAGCGGATTATATGCCGTACAAGACCTCGAAAAACTGTAAGCGATATGGTCTTGCGCATATAATTTTGTGTTTGCTTCTTTCACTTGTTCAGGTACCTACTGTCCACGCATACGTATATGTATATGTATCTATAATACATTGACATCTATATATATATTTACATGCATGTGTTCGCGTATGTATGTGTGCCTATATACATGTTTGTCAGTGTGTATATATTTAAGTGCATGCCATTTCTGGGCGGGAGAACGTCGTTAAATGTAATATTTCTCGATTTTCTTTGCTGCAGAATATATGTTCAGTGAGGTGGGCTGTGGCTGGGAGTAGTATAGCTCTGGAGCCGGTCTGCACCCACAGGAATGCGGTTTTCTGTGATCTCAGCTGCCGCCCTCTCGGCTCCTCTCTGCCATTCAAAGCTGCTAATTGTGGGTAACACAAAGAGAGAGAGAGAGAGTCTGCGGGAAGTCTGCGAGCCAGACTCCAAGCGAATTCAACCACCAGAAACTCGAACACAACCCAACTCCCACATCCAGGAACCCACCCGCGGCCCGAGCTCAAACACTCAAATGCCCGAAGGCCGGCTTTTCAAATTCTTCCTGTACGGCCCTGAATTTACTGAAGTTTATTACTGTGCTCACAAACCCTTGACTAGCTTAATTATATGTCTGGAGATAGATTCAGTCAGATCTCAGTCCAGTTTGCACCTACTTTCCATTAGTACGATGAAAATACATCCTGTAAATATGAAGTCAGTTAGATTTGATGCCACGTTTATATAGATATATATCTATCCACGCACTCTGATGTTTACGCTAGGTTTAATGATGGAGTTTTTACATATTTGTAACTACTAATAAATATTGATCCATTCACTGCTAGGTTTGATCAGGGTTATTGTTGAAATACTGTATATCCGTGTGATTACATTTAATGCCGACTCACTCGATGTTCGATTAAGGATGCGCCATTTTCTAACCACGCAAAAAAAGTTCATTGACAATCGCGCAATATTACAGAAGCCCTGAAATGTCCTCCACCCGTGTCGATCAGCAATGGAGAATGAACACCCTCATGCGGCATTTAGATCGTTGCTGCTGTGTGGATTGACCGAGTTCCCCTCTTCTTGTTAACAGGAAGGAATCACCGCTTTCTCTGTGCAAGAAATATGAGCGTTCTCACTGACTCTGTTCCACTGTTAACTGTAAAGACCCTTGTTGGTCTGCTGAGCCAACGGCGATGCAAGTTAGAACATCAATTTCCACTATTTCGACTCGCCCCGCTCCCCGGTGTGCCGGGTAATGCTGCTACAACGATTAAATAATCTTCCTATGGGTCGTTATACAAACTGGAATTCCACATAACTTTCTTCCCAATTAGTCCAAACAATCGGATCGTTTCATAGAAGCCGATGATTCTGTAACTATGAAGAAAGTGTGCAATTACCACGTTTCAAATTCAATATTAATAAAATTGACTTTAGAAACCTCTGCATATGAAATGGAAGATCGACTATTGTTTTGATTGCATTTCTAACAATCAAGCAGACAACAATATCGTTACTGTTATTTACAGGAAACCCCCATTTATATGCCGAAACTCGTGGAAGTTTGAGATCAATTTAGTCTTGAAAGTGGATCCAGAGATAATTGTTCTGAATTTCTTCCATCATGTGGTACGTTAGGCACCTTTGTGTGAACAAGTAACGCCGCTGCTGGAATTAAGGTCGCGCAATGCTGGTGATTACAGTAGGATGAAGATTCTAATGCAGCCACAATTCGATCCTTTCTGTTTAGGACTGCCCCCATTCTTAACAAGAGTGTGATTCAAACGTTTATCCAATTCTGGCGGATCTGAAAACGGTTTAGAAGAGTAATACTTCCACAAATTAATGGCAATGCCAATGTATACCTTACCCTCTTTATTTTTCTTTATAAGGCAATGCATCTCCAGAAGGTCCGTCTGCAGTTCTTATTAAAAGGTAAAAATCTTTTTCAAAAATGCACGCTCAGAAACTTCAATCAATCGGCCACGTTGTTTCAGGCCGACGCCTTTTAATTTGAGCTTCTTATTATAATAGTGTTCCTGTAGGCATTATTTGTCCCGTCCATATTTAACTATGAATCCCAATGTATCTGTAAGATGTCTGAGTACGAAGCATAAGTGATAGATAAATCAGTACTGGATTCGCTAATTATTTTGTACATTTTAGGCTGGGTAAACCAAGGAATAGTAAATAAAATCTCTTTTCAAAAATATCAACTAAACCAGTGAAGTCTGTCAGGATCACTGTTTCTTATTTTCAGTTGTAAATATGAGAACCAAGGACATAAAAATACAGTCAGAATCCAATTAGGCATGTGAAACCCCTGGCTCCGCATATTCCGCGAGTTATATGGTCAGCACTGAGTTCAATGTTTGGGTGGGAGTTTTGGGAATGTGCATGAGGCAAGTTAAGTAGTACATCCAAAAAAGCAAAAGGCACCTTTCATTTCCCCCAAATAATGCCGCTAATGCAATACAAAGAAAAAACTAACCGCATTTCTTGTAATCCCCCATCCCCCACATTTCTTACCCCATTGCTTGAGTTGCCATAACAATGACAACTGAATATTGGATTTTATTGCTAAGCATATAATTATTATAACGTTCAGATTGGTGTCCAACGTATTAACCTCATAAAATATAACAAATAAAATGCCAACAATATTTTCCGAATTGTCAATAACTTTATTTAAACAGAATATACAGTTCAATTCAACTATCTACACGTATGTACAATGATATATGTTACTGAAAAATCCCGTAAGATTGGCGGTTTTAACCTATAAGGGAAAGGCACCTTTGACAGTGTCCATGTTCACCCTGACGTCCGTTGGAAATATAGCCCATTTTCCTCTTTGAAATGCGGAAAGTTGCATGCACCGAACGTACAGAGTCAGACAATTTGGCTTCTCTTGATTCCGTCTGATCAAAACGTGCATTTAATTGCATATGTCCACTGCTGATCGCTCCTAATCAATCCACTGTGGAAAGTATTGCAGATTAATAAATAGTCCCGGATGCCAAAGCTAGTGGATGATGTAGTGAGCTTGTAGATTGCATGTGGGAATTAATGGAACTGGGATTGGAATACCAAGAAGTGGCGTTCTCCAGGTAGCCTGCGGTGGATGGGTTGTGGCTGGGAGTTTGGTGAGAGTGGACAACCCTTGAGGAGTTGTGAGTGTCCCAGACGGCAGGGGACTGAGGAGAATTGCAAGCCATGGGGTCACTGGAACTGGGGCTGTGCTCTGGCGGGATCTCTCCATTCTTTATGATTTTCTTAATCTTCGATCTTCGGTTCTGGAACCATATTTTAACCTGCCAAAACAAACGGTGAAGATTCAATTCTAAAACAAAATGTCACAGCATTAACTAAGACAAAGTAAAGGACTTGGACTGCGAATTAGTATGTGCTAAATGGACTGTGCCGCGTCCATCGCCTATATTTTTATTAGTCGATTCGCGCGTTGTAACAAAATAATGAAAAGAAGGTCTATTTGGGATTTTCATACCAAGAGAATAAATCAATGTACGTCCCTCGGTGCACTGACAACAACCATAATTTCTTCCTCTCTCTAACCCCTCTCCACACAACTTACTCGAATGTTTCGTTTGGAAATCCTTGTTTAAAACTGCGCGGTGCATTCTCGACAATTTGTCACCAGATCCAGATAAGTAAAGAGCCCTGTGCACATATTCATGACAGCAATTTTACTTTTAAACAGTAATAGGCTAATACTTAATAATAAGCAAAATAAGTGAAGTGATCGACAAGAAACTAACAAACTGGTAAAGCACACACCTCTCCACCCCCCCACCTCCAAGAAAGTGTTCTGCAGTTTCCCCGTGTGTGTATTTTCCAAAAGATCTCTTAAAAATATAGGACGACGTTCTATTTTTAAGAGGGAGACATTTCGTTACGAAACCTTCTAAATAATTAACGTGGGTTCTTATGAACGGTATGCTTTGTCTGCATAGCGCGATAGAAACAATACTTTTCACTGAATCCCAATACATGTGACAATAATAAATCAAATTCAAAATCCAGAAGTTACTTCACGCTCACTGTCTAAAATATGATTATCAAAATACACTCGTCCACCACTGAAATTACTAGTCGAAATGAATGGAATAAAATTCGATTTAATATAAATAAATATAAATAGTTTTCCTAACATCGGTCTTGCTGCAAGTACTGTTCAGAATGTTCAACCCAATCATATGAGGCGGGGGAGAGACGGATGGTCTACTGAAATAACAAGACAAGGGTTACTCTGCAGGGTTCAAGTCAGGCGCTGTGAATTATACACAGTATTAATGTATATATACTATGTATATATTTATGTATCTATATACAATGTATATATACAATTGTGTTTATGCATCTAGGGCAATAGCGAGGCGCGGATAGCGAAGCAATCCCAGATAAATGATTGAGAGAGGGTTTGTTTTGCCGACCATTTGTGTTTGGAATTGGCCAGTTCATTCAAACATATTTTCCAGGAGTACTTTCACCTAAACCATCTGTGAAATTATAAAAGCGGTCGTGAAGAACAGCTGGAATTGCGCCGGTTTCTGTTATCTCTGTTTGTGATGTGTCCCTCTGGATGTCTCTCTGCAGATTTCTGAAGCACCCCCTTCCCCCCACCCCCGCGCTTCCCCCAGGAAGCCCCTGAGCTAGCTGATCTTACCTGGGTCTGAGTAAGTCCCAGTGATGCCGCCAGCTCGGCCCTCTCCGGCAGTGCTAGGTACTGGGTTTTTTGGAAACGCCTTTGTAAAGCTGCGAGCTGGAAGCTGGAGTAAATGGTCCGCGGTTTGCGAACCTTTTTCGGTTTGCCGTTTATCATCCGGACTTCAGGCTCGGTCAATTCTTTATCTGAAATGGAGGGAAAAAAAGCCACACTTTAGTTTGTAAAACCCGATTGGAATGCGCTCGCCGCTGCGATTCAGTAATAACTGAGAGCGGGAGAAAGGGTCACCGTTTACAATGAGGCTGGACAGGGGAAAGGGCTCTAGATTTGACCCGGAATCCCTGATATTGAAACTTCAAGCGGGAGATCTCTTTCTCTGTCTCTCCCTTCCCGCCCCCTTCCTTTTCTTCTCCCTCACCCTTTTCCATCCCTCTCTTCCCTTCTTTCCCTTTCCCCTTTCTCTCCTTTCCCCCCTCTCTCTCCCTGTCCCTCCCCCTCTCTCCCATACAAAAGTAAGTAGCCTAGACCCCCTTCCAGTTAGAAGTTGTAATATTTTCCATCCAGATTTTATTAAATAATAAATTACAATAAATACACAAAAGAAGAAAGCAAACTCTGCCGTTTGTTGGAAGAAGCGACGTTTTCACTTCACTCAGTGTAATGGGTGAAGACAGGACAGGGGGACTGGGGACGGGAGGGTGGGGGGAGTGGGCGTAAGGGCGATTCATTTAGAATTGTTCAATAAACGTCCACATTTTTTCTTGTCCTTCCCACCGTCACGATTTTCGACAGGCTCACCCTTGCCTTTCTTACTCTTAACATTTATACAAAACATCATTCACGATGTAAAAAAAATCCTAATGTAATTCCGCGAACCCCCCTCCCCCAAACAGGGCAATGACACGGAAATGTTCCTGAACCTGGAGGGGTGGGTGGAAAAGGAGGGGGGGAGGGAAGCGCGCGGATTTCAGTGGCTTTTCCATATACGCTCGGAGGAGTTTTTTTGGTCAAGTTGATGGAAAATGTTTCCTTACCTGGCTGGGTGCATGTTGGCTGAGCCCTGCTGTATGCCCCATATTGGTGGTAATGGCCGGGGTAATTGTATTCGTGGTAAGCTTTGGGGGGGTAATTGGCGGCGGACCCGTTGACTCCGTGATACTGGTACTGGTAAGGGTTGAGAACCTTGCCGTAAGATGAAGGTGAGCAGTAGCCGTGGTGGGGGCCGCCCGAGCTGTAGTAACCCGTGTCGGTGGCCGTGGACTCGGGGAGAGTCGGCGATTCCTGCGACGGATGGTGCATGCTGTGCTGGAAAGTGCCCTGTAGATCTGTCCGGATGTTGGCAAGCTTGCGATCGAATACTCCTGTCATGGCCCGGCGAGCTGGGGGATGTTCTGGTCGGTGGATGGGTGCGAGCGTGGTGTGTATGTGTGTTGAAGGAATCTATGTAGACATGGCTGTGTGTGTGTTGGCGAGAGTCAAGCAGACTGTGTGGCTGGGGCGCAGCAAACTCTTGGTTAAGTCTCTAATTGCGCGATTACGCACTGGGTGGATCTGTTCCATTGGATAGAGCAGCCAGCCATCAGTAACACCCTAACTCGCTCAACTCGTCTAACGCGATGCCTAAATGAAGTGTTTAAACACAAAACAACAAATGACTCCAGTCCCAAAGCACGGCGGCATTGTAGCTGTACAGCAGTTGTTGGTAAACAACATTTGAATCCCAGTAACAACAGCCCTCACCACCGCCCGTTAGCATTCATACTTTGCCCTGGTTACCAGGACTGCAGTCTTTACCACACTGCTTACCAGCAAACATTGTAAAATATAAATAGACAATCCCACAATCTTGAGGCTCCTGTTCTTTGGTGTCCGACCTCAGATTAAAATCATGACAATCGTTTCTTTTCATTAGGAATTTGTTGCTTTGAGCGACATCGTAAATTAGTTTTATTTTCTAAGTAGTCCAAAGAGTTTCCTTGTTGATATATTAAGTTATACCTCGCACCACCCCCATCCCCCCGCGCTGGTGTGCACACAAATGTAGTTTGACAATTTATTTGGTAAGAAAAACAACTCCAATTGCCCGTTGCTGATTTGAACAAATCATTTCACAAGAACGAGCACGGAACACGCCATGAATGCAAACATTCCCCGGAATTACATTTACACGACTAAACCATTTTCAGCTTCATGCTTTACTATGAAATTGTGTTGTGAAAAAATAAGCACATCGTTTAAAAAGAACATTTATTCAAATCTTTCCAAACATACAAACGTGTTTTTATTTCATTGTTTAACAACAATAACCTGGTTTAATTATTAATACAGTTGCTTTTAACAATTCAATTATTAGCAATCTTTGAGGTAGTCCAAAGTATGATTCAAATACTTACAAATTGAACTTTGGTTCTGGAATTTTATTTTATGTTTGATGGGATGACGAGGCTGCATTTCCAGAACTCAACATTTTCTAATATAGAATCCAACCACTTCTATTCTTTTCTGTCGGATAGATAGTGTAACTTGCTTTTATTTAGAACGGTAAACATGAAATGTTATGTGTCTTCCTTCAGCGACTCATGTTAATGTAGTTACAGAACTCCAGCAAAAATAAACTGTTGCTTATACTTGTATAAACAAACAGACACAGGGAATGACTCGCGTTTTCCAACAATATAAAACAGAAAAAAAATCGAATCGGACACGTGCTTATTTAAAATCTGTTGGAACAAATTTACAAAAACAAAATAAATGCTTCCTCCTATTTGAATACAGAATCGGAGCAGAATCACCAAAATTTGAAGGAACTGTGTGGTTTAGAGCGTCACCTACCGATCGTATTTAATACATTTTATAGACCCATTCAGGCAAAGTCTTTTCCGCATTTAAAAGTATAATCTTTCATAATGGTTATGTGAAAATGTCAGGACTTTTGGAATGCACTGAATTGTTTAATTAACTGGGATTTTGACAGGCCAATTAAATTAACTTTGCTTCATGCCTATCTCATAACTCAATGAGTCAATAAAAAGAGTGGCTCCCGAAAAAGTCCGGGACTTCACTGTTGATATACTAATCTCGGAAACACCAAAACACACCAACCAAAGCATGTCGTGCAATCAAGATGTTTAAAGCAGCATGCGGTTCTCAAACCTCAATCACGGATTTTCAGGAAAATGAGATGTTGTTTTAAGAGCAATGTAAAACTCTTAAATTAATATGGAATGTGATCTGTGTCCAGGTAACAAGATACCCTCACTAATCTGGAACTTGAGTTTCAGTGGGGATTAATGTGGATCTGTAAACGGACAATAATTGATATACAGATTTCAAAGACCAAGGCAGTGTCCTTACGAGGAATCGATCTATGTCTTATATCTTTCTGTAATTCCCAATTTGTCCACCATTGGGAGCTTCCCAGGTGCTTAAACATCCCTCAAAGCTGGCAGTTTAAACATTTTCAGCTCTACTTAACAGTAATTCCCGTAGCTTTGCACTGTACATTTCTTTCAATGCATGATTTTCGCACTTGTTTTTTTCTCTCATTAGTGCAAAGTTTGTACAATTGCCCACTTCTTGAAGATGTCCGGGGTGTTACTTTTATTAATGTTCTTAGAAAGTGAATTAAATGGCGACTATCCTGCACTTTCAGCATGATTAAAAAGAACCTGAGGATCGATTATTAATACACTCCAGGAGGGGGCAATGCATGTCCCAGTACCTTCAAACATCCAGGTCCACACCGGAGTCGAGTCTATTCATCTCCAGGCAGTAGGAGTTGGCCTCCTGGAGAGTAGCTGACATTGCCAGCCTAGCAAACACTTAGCATTCCTGACTCCCAAGCGACACTATCATTTTGTGTCAGTTTGCATAAGAAATCACTTGACATTGACACAGGCCAGGTTTATAAAATCAAGGAGACCTGTCCGAGTAATTGTAAACCGGTTTCATTCCGGGTTGAAATTCTATCACACTCGATATAAATCTCGAGTGGTGTGGGGCAGCCTCTCCCAGCCGCTCCCTGGATTACCGCTTAGAGGCTAGACTGGGACCTGATAGCAGAGTTATACTGATGCCTGTGCAAAATTACAAGTATATTAATGCAAAAGAAAAAGCCAGAAGCTCAAGTAGTCAGAATCTCCCGGGTCTAAAAGGAATTTGAGGTTCGCCGTTATTTGAATGTGCAGTGCTATTGCTAAACCCACTACTTGTGCACATAATCTATTTTAAACGGGTCCAGACATTTCGGGGGTAATTTTAACCTCACCACGATCGGTAGGGTTAAATTTGAAATAAACGTGAAATTTGATCCCAATCTTCTACCAATTGAACTGCTTCAATTTTAACCACCGTAGTGTAAGGCCAGCCAAGCAATGCACTTTGCATAATTATCATATTTAAATGAGGCAGCGTGTCTCACATTTTGTTATTAATGTAAATTTAATGTTTGCAGATTGCTTTATCCAATAACTAGAGGCAGAAGCTGCTGGCTGCACTTTCCCAGCACTGCTTCTAGGCAAAGTGTACAGCAGAGGACTGCACCCCCCTCCCCTCGCCCGCCCCACCCAGCCAGAAAACACAACTCCCCGGCCACCACCCACCGCTCCCCCACCATCAGCAACACCTCCCCCGCCCCACCCCTGCCTTCCTCTCAAACACATATCTCTTCTTTCCACACGATCATCAGACTCTTCTCCGCAATCTCTTCTCAAGACTTTCCTCCCTTCGTGATTTTTTTCCTCCTGCGATTTCAGGTCCCTGTAATGTTTCTCCCAGACCTTAGGAGCAACCCCTCATCCGGCCATCTCTCTCCCACCACACAGATTGTCCGCATCCCAATGGTCTCTCTCCACAATCTCTCCCCGGCCTTTGTTGAGCCACAATCCTCGTACCCCAGGCCACGCGAATGTCCCGCATCCCCACATGTAGCAGGACTTGAGTACTTACAGTAACCATAACTCCAGAAATGTGCGGGTTAGGTTGTTTGGCCGTACTAAGTTGACCCTAGCGTCAGGGAGATTAGTAGGACATATGCGTGAGGTTAGGGGAATAGGGCCCGGGTGGGATTGTGGTCGGTACAGACTCGATGGGCCGAATGGCCTCATTCTGTACTGTAGGGATTCTAAAGTTGTCCCCACTCTTACTAAATGAGAATACCTAAATGAAGGTATTCATTACCTTCCTTCAGCATTTTGTCAAAAACACTTAAAATTGCTCAATAATTTAAATTAAACAGCATTATAAAGTTTAAACTTTAAAACTAATAAACTTTAAATCATTTAAATGAAACAACATTAATAACACATTGATTGGTTATGCTAAATTGCCCCTTAGTGTCAGGGGGATTAGCAGGATAAATACATGGGGCTGGGTGGGATTGTTGTCAGTGCAGGCTCGATGGGCCGATTGCCCGCTTGCTACACGATAGGGATTCTATAATTCCACTTCTGGCAGAGAGCTGTGAATGTGTGGAACTCTCTTGTCCCACAGCACAGTGGAGTCTTAATCTTTTAATGGTTTGAAGAAAGAGATGGTGATATGATCATTCTATTTAAATGGGGCAGCGTGCCTCACATTTTGTTATTAATTTAAAGTTAATGTTTGCAGACTGCCTTTTACTCAACCTTATGACTCTCAACTGCCCTCAGGCAACTAGGGATAGGTAATAAATGCTGACCAGCCAGCAACGCCCAGGTCCCACAAATGAATAAAAAACCTGGAGACAGAATCTGCTGGCTGCAGGTTCCCAGCATTGCTTCTAGGCAGAGGGAATAGGACAGCCATCATCCACCACTTCCCCACACTCAACCCACCCCCTCAAACAAATCTCTCCTTTCTACATGTTCATCCCACTCTTTCTACAACCTCCCCTCATGATCTTTCTTTCCTCCTGCAATTTCAGTTTCTTGTAAATATTTCCCTTAGATGTGAGCAGATAAAAAGAAGGATAAGGGAAAATGGGGAGTAAGAGATGGATGAGACCAGGGAGAGATCAGCCATGATCTGATTGAATGGCAGAGCAGGTTCAAAGATGCAATTTGTCTATTCTAATCTTTACGTTCCTATGTTCTTGTAGTGTATAATTGAATGGATATCAATCAACATTGGCAGAGGAATAGGCATGGGGGAAGCATTTGGGAAGAGAAAGAATATGTACTGAATACTTTGCACTGTATGCTAATACATGTGACAATAATAAATCAAATAAAATGAAATCTTCCTCAAAGAAAATTAGGACAGGGAAATTGATATTCATGGCTACAAGATATTCAGGAATGTTGGAGAAGAAAAAATGGAGAGTAACTGTATTAATCAAATACATGTTGGAGATAGAAAAGTATAGAAGAGGCCATTCAGTCTATCACATCTGCACTGTCTCTCTAACAGAGTATTTTACCCAAGGCCTCTCTCTTGCCCTATCCCAGCAACCTCACACATTTATCATGTCTAATTCATCTAACCTACACATCTGTGGACACGAAGGAGCAATTTAGCATGGCCAATCCACCTAACCAGCACATCTTTGGACTGTGGGAGGAAATCAGCGCACCTAAAGGAAACCTATACAGACATGGGGACAATGTTCAAACTCCACACAGTCACCCAAGGAAATGACTGTATAGGTTATAGCAGTCTGTATAGACTGCTGTGACGCAGCAGTGCTAACTACTATGCTACCTAAATGAATGATATAGTTGAGGGGTCAAAGAAAGAATATATTTGGTTTGAATTAAAGAACAATAAAGGAGCTATTATACTATCAGGAGTATACCAATAGACCATCAATAGTGGGAAGGGGACAGTAGAGCTCATTTTAGAAAAAGGCACAGAATCTTGCAAGAACTGCAGAATAATGATAATATTCAGTAATTCTAAAGTTGACTAATCATGTAAAGAGGAAGGAAGCAAAGGAATTGAATGTAAAGAAACTCTCCTGATCCATATGCTTCCATTCCAATTCGGACAGAAGAGTGCTGGATCCAGTTCTAAATGGCATGGGGTAGCGGGAGGGGGTGGGGGGGGTGCGGTGAGAAGAGTATATTCCAAATGGAAAGTATTTAATAAAGGTGATCAGGTATAGAATCATTTTGGAAAAGGACAAGGAACAACCCTGAATACAAATACTTAACTGGAGGAGAACTAACTTTAATGATATAAAAAGGACCTGGGGGAATCAAAGATGGTACTGATGTGAGAGGAAGCATGATCCACAGGTGGCAAGATCCTTCTTGAAATCTGTTTGTTGAGGTCTGGACAGAGATTAATGTACATCAAGCAAACTTTAAACATACCTGGAATGCAGTTGCACAGACAAAACTTTGAAAGTCTAACTGGAAAGGGTTATTTTTAATCCTTTTCCTGCCAGTTGGAATTTACTATGTATGTTCAGCAGGGGAGGGGCTGTGAATTGCAAGTCTGTCTGCAAACTCTCTGGTGTTTTTTCACCCAAGAAAGGGTGAATTAAAGTCGGAAGCAAGAGCCTCTGAGGTTATGTTGCAAATTGCAAACTGCTACTTCTACTTGTAGATTTTTTTTGGCAGCTAGAGCTTAATGAGGGCTTGTTGCGACTTGCAGTTCAGCCTAGAACTGTCTTGTAGTTTCTTCACTCAATTAAGTATGAATTAGTTTAGGGTGGGGGAGCAGCCCAGGGAAGAATTTCTGTGAGATAAAAACTGCAACTGTCAGATCTACCTGGGGCCAATGCTATTTCTTTTTTCACCCAACCAAGAGTGAATTAAAGTGAGGAAGAAGAGTTGCAGCTTGCAGCTCAGCTGGAAATCCTTTGCTGTTTTTGTTTGCCCAGTTAAGGGTGAAGTAAGGTGGAAAGAAATCCATGTAAGAACTCTGGTAGATTGAACAGTGAGACAGCTTGACATGTGGACCAAGAAATAGTACTTCAGACTGGAGGAAATGGACAAGACCACAGGCACTGGCATTGGCACAATGGCAGGAGGCAAACAAAACTCGAAGAGTGGGTCCACGGGGCAATAGGGGTTATTCATATCACACTACCCTGGAGGAGTCCCTGAACAGAGCATGCTGAGCAAAAGAACAGGAGAAGCTGTTATGGTGTCTATGCAAAGATTGGACAATACGTTGGACTGGTGGGCCGCTGAGTTGCAGGCTAAGATAGAGGAGCTGAGAGAGGAGCTCGGATCATTTGTTAAATCTCGCCAAGGTGTCACCATTGTCCATGAGAACCATTTAAAAGAGCTTGAAGACTCAGAGGCAATTTAGTGGAAACACAACCTCTGAGCTGAAGAGCCAAGTTATTCATTTGATGTTGGAGGTTTAGTCCCTAAGGGTGAAATGTGATGAGATGAAAGGAATCCAAAAACAAAATAACATCCCTCTGATAGGATTCCGCAGGAAATCAAGGACCCAAATATCACAGGCTTTGTCACCCAGCCATTGAAGAATGTACTGGAACTTGAGGATAAGCCGCTTCTGGATCATGCATACAGAGTGTTATGGGCAAAGCCCAGACTGGGAGAAGTTCCTCAGCCCATTATTGCATGAGTACATTACACCTCAACACGAGACAGAATCCTGCAGGAAGCAGCACAGGCTACCGCTCTGAGGTACCAGCAAAATAAGCTGTTGATATTTCCAGTTTTTTCCCAGATGGTGGCAAAGAGAAAGGCAGCTTTTGCTGATGTCAAACGACTTCTGCATGACTGTCCTGGGGTTCACTTTCCAGCCTACTTGAGGATTACTCTCAACAATGGAACTGAGCACAAGTTCACAGATCCAGCAACAGCGCTGAAATTTGTGGAGCAGACGTTTGGAGAGGCCGCAGCACTGGAGAAATCAATCAACATTGAAGAAATTGTTAAGCTGGCCACAACTATGCTGAGTGGGAAATGTCTGGGACCATATGAATGCTTCATCAAATTCTACAAAGAATTTATGGATAGGTTGGCTCTCCTGCTACTGAATGAATCATATGAGAACCGCTCTCTTTGCAGACTTTGAGGCAAGCGACAATTTCTCTTACACTTAAAAAGAGAAAGGACCTGCAAATCTGCAGATCTTATAGATTGATCTCATTGCTGAATGTGGATCTCTAACTGATCTCTAAAATTCTGGCCATTTGCTTAGAGGACATTCTGCCCTCTATCATCTTGCCTGACCACACTGGGTTCATTAAAAATAGGCATGTGTACTCAAATATTTGGCAACTGTTTAACATTATGTACGTGCCTGCCATCTCCAAGCGACCAGAGATATTAATCTCACTAGGCACCAAAAAAGCATTTGATCAGATGGAATGGGATTATTTATTTTATGCTCTCGGGAGGTTCAGGTTCGGCCCAAAGTCATCTCCTGATCAAAATACCTGCTCCTCTAGCCTCAGTTCAGACAATGTGCATTCAGCCTTCTTCCCTTTGCCCCAGGGCACTAGGAAAGGATGCCCCCTCTCCTCTGCTATTTGCCATTGCTATTGAACCTCTTGCTGCTCGCAACAGCAAATGAGTAGTGGGATTGGTCAGGAGGAATCAAGCGCAGAGTATTGCTGTATGTCAACAACCTACTATTGTACATCGTCTATCAGTCCAACTCGATTCCCAAAGTCTTATCTGCACTAGGGAGGTTTGGTTGTATTTTAGGGTACAAGCTTAACTTGAATAAGATCCTTCCTTTAAATGCAGCAGCTTATAGCCTTCTGCTCCACACCTTTTCAAGATTGTCACTAGGCAAATTTAGGGGGGTCTTTAGAGCTAACTTTAGTTTGCTCATTGAGCAGACAGAACAGGACCTCAAACGTTGGTCCATCCTCCTGTTAATTAGCGGGCCATATCAATGCAGTGAAGATGAACATACTATCTAAGTTTTTATATCTTTTCAGTGCATCCGTGTTCATTCCTGAATCTTTTTTCACAGACTTAACTGGCTAATTTCAAGCTTTGTCTGGAATAGGAAAAACTTAGGAAAGCAGATGACAGTCTTGCAAAGCCTTAAATGGGAGGACGTGCAGAGTGGGGAGGAAATGGGATTGCTCAGTTTTCCATTTTATTATTGGGCAGCCACTATGAGAGCGGGATTGTATTGGGTGCAGAGAAAGAGAGAGAGAGAGTGACAACAGGAGACTCCTTTTTAGCTGCAGCTAGGATCCTCCTCCTGTTCTCCGTCTTCCCTGCTGCCTTGGTATGTTCCCCAGTAAAATTTTCCCTTCTCCCAGTGTACTAGGAGTGCATTTGTCAAATTAACTCCTAGAATTTGGATGCAATTTAGACGCCACTTTGGGTTTCAGGCCTGATCGCTGCTCTCCTCAGTATTGGCTAGCCATTTTTTTCCTCCATCTGTTTTAGAACATTGAACATAGAACAGTGCAGCAGAGTACAGGTCCTTCGGCCCTCGATGATGTACCAAGTTATGTCTAAACCCAAGATCAAGCAATCCTACTCCCTATCATTCTGGCTTGTTCAGAATGTTCATGTTTTGTATGGTGCCTTTGTATGGGTCAAGCACGAGATCAGAACATTTCAGGACTTGTATATAGACAGTGTGTTTGCATCATTCCATGTGGTGGATAGTTTGTTTTACCTGCAATGCACTTTCTCAGATATTTGCAAATTTGATTCTGTGTTTAGAGCTGACTCTCAATTTCTGACACTCTTATCGTGTGCCTCCATTGACATCTTCTTAGTGTCTTCTATTACTATGCACGGTATCATTTCTGTTCTTTATTCTTAAATTCTGTCCCAACAAATCTCTCTATCATGGTTAAATCTTTATGGAAACAAGATCTGGAGGAAGAGTTCTTGGAGGAGGATTGGGACATGGTGTTGCATTGAGTATACTTCTCCTCAATTGTGCCAAACTAGTTGTGATACAATGTATACTCCTTCACAGAACACATTTAACTAGGATTAATTCTCTAGAAAGTACCCAGACACAAGCAGCATTTGTGAATGTTACCAGCAAGCTCTCACCACCCTCTTACATATGTTCTGGGCTTGCCCATCACTATATAATCACTGGTCATTGATATCTGAGATGATTGCAGCAATGCTAGATCGAGGCATAAGTGCATTCTCCAGGGCTGTGCTGTTTGGGGTCATACCTTTAAATCCGCCGCTGCCAAAATTCCAAGCGGATTTTGTAGCTTTCACTGCACTCCTAGCAAGACGACTAATCCTGTTTAGATGAAAATCAGGTGCACTCCTGACACACTCACAGTGGGTGAAGGAGACTGTAGATACCATTAAGCTACAGAAGATGAAATGCATGCTACATGGGTCCACTGTTAGGTTCTATAAGACCTGGTAACCATTTATAGCACATGTTGGGATGCAGCAGTTGGAGCCACGTGAGTGGATAACCAATGACCCCAGGACTCCTGGTGCTCCCACAGAACCCCCACTCTCCTGACTGTTGGACACATCCTGGCCCTTTACCTGAGTATACCAACCAACTTGCTGAGGTGTGGGGACTAACACGAGAACTTTTCTCTTTTCAGTCTTACTGTCTTTCTTCTCTCTCCTTTGCTGTCTCTCTCTTACTTTTCTCTGCTCGCTAGTTTATAGCCTGGGCTATTTGGGCACTCAGTTGGTTCTCCAGCAGCGTTCCTCTGTCTTTTTGTTTTTATATTATTACCGTCATTACTGGTGCAATCAGAAGGGACTTGGGTGGGATGAGTGCTGGGGGTACCAGGGGCTTGTCCCCTGGCCATGGGGAGCCTTCTGCCCAGTCGCATTGGAATGTACACGCGACCACTGCGTGGATCTGTATCAGTGTTTGTTTGCTGTGTAAAATATAAGAATGTGTTCAATAAACAAATCAAAAAAAAGGAGCTGGCTCAGGTGAACCAGAAAGAAAAACTGCAAGGCAAATTATTAGCTGGACAATGGGAGACATTGAAAGACGTTATGGTTCAGGTAACAGAGAAATGCATTTCCATGGCAGAAAAAGGAAATGCCCCAACAAAACAGCTCTCTGGATTACTAAGGATATTGTGATTAAAATGAGACAAAAAGAGAGCATTATAACAATTGGAAGGTTCATAATCCAGTCAAGAACCAAACTGAATATTGAAAATGCAGTGGACTTCAAAACAAGTAAATAAGGAAGGGCAAATAGGGAATATGAAAAATCTATATTGGTCAACATGAAGGCAAATCTAAAAGTCTTTTACAAATGCATAAGTATTACAAAAGTAATTAAAGAAGGAAAGTGCTAAGCTTGGACTAAAAATGAAATCATCTTGTGGAGACAAATTGCATGAATGAGGCATCTTGCATCATTCTTCACTGGAGAGGAAAACATTGTCAATGTAGCAGTAAAACAAGAAGTATTAACATTATGGAACAGAGTAAAAATATCGAAAGGTGAGATATTTAAAGGTTTGGCAGTCCTCAAAGTAGAAAAGTCATGGGATGATGATAGGTTTATGAGTGGTAAAGATTGAAATGATGATGGTTGGGGCCACAATCGAGGAAGGTGGTGCTGGAGGATGACAACGGCCACAGTTCAGCCTATGAAAGGGGAGGGGGAGATACATTTGGCTATTTACATCAATGGTGGGGAAACTTTTACAGACAATAATCCACAACTGAGATTTGGAAAAGTGTGAACTAGTTATTATTTTTCACTCATTCACAGAATGTGGCTATCCTTGGCAATGGCAGCATTTATTGACCATTTCCAATTACCTTTGAGAAGATGATGGTGAGCCACCTTCTTGGACTGCTGCAGTTCATATTTTGGAGATTCACTTAGAAGTTAGGCAAGGTTTTCAGGATTTTGACCCTGCATCAGTGAAAGAACGGTGATACAGCTCCTTGTTTGGATGGTGTGCTGAACAAGCAGGTAATTTTGTCCTGGAGAGCGTCAAACTTCTTAATTGATGTTGGACCACTCACAGGGCAAGTGGAAAGCATTTCACACTTCTGAATTGCCTTGTAGATGGTGGAAAGGTTTTGGGGAGTTGGAGATGAGTCACTCATTGCAGACTATTCAACTGCTGACTTGTTCTTATAGCTACAGTATTTAGGTACTTGGTTTGGATATGTTTCTGATCAATGATAACGCTCCAAGATGTTGATTGTGGAGGATTCAATAATGTGTGAAAAGGCATACAGGAAGGACAACTTGTAATTTCTTTTAAAAGTCTGTGGAATCTGTAATTATCTTGAAGAATGAATAAGAGCTTGCATCAATCATAAAATAATCAATGTCATGTTCTTGAATAATAATATCACAAAATTTATACAGTGCAGAAGGAAGCCATTTGGCCCATCATGTCTCCTCTGGCTCTCAGAATCAGCAGTTTACTTAGTACCAGTTTCTCACTTCCTGCCCTATAATCCTTCACATTGTTATTCTTCAAATAACAGTCTCATTCCCTTTTGAATGCTTTGATCAAATCTGCCTCCGTCACATACTCAGACAGAGCATTCCAGATCTTAACCAGTTGCTATGTGAAAACTTTTTTCCTCATATCACTTTTGCAAATTAGTTTAAATCTGGACCTTTATTTTTGATCCTTTCATGAGTGAAAACAATTTCTCCCTGTCTATGCTTCTTTCAAATCATAGAATCTCTACAATGCAGAAGGAGGCCATTCAGCTTATCAAGTTTGCACCAACTTTCTGAAAGAGCATCTTACCCAAGCCAGCTCATGGTCTATAGCGGTAATCCCACCCATTAACCCTATTAATCCCTCTAACCTACACTAAGGGGCAATTTAGTATTGCCAATCCATCTAATTGGCACACCGGAGGAAACCAGAACACCCAGAGGAAATCTACACAGACATGGGGAGAACATCTCAACTCCATACAGACAGTCACCCAAGGCTGGAATTGAAACCGAGTCCCTGACACTGTGAGGGACTCTTAAACTTCTTCTTTTTCCCCCCAAGGAAAACAGTCTTTCTCAAGCTATCAAATAGTCATGTGATCCACTGACCTTTGAACTACAAGCAATGACAACAAGGAAGAAAGTTAAGAAAGAAGCTGTGCAGCTGGCAGACACAAGAAAGAGCTGCATGCAGAGGAGCTGCATGGTGAAGATGGTCAGTGTACATGTGTTGTCACTAAGAGAGAGCAGATAGAAAAATGGATAATTCTTGTGAGGAGAAGAAACAAATCACTCACAGGAAGAGGTCAGTTTTTCTGTTTGACAAAAACAGGAGATATGAGCTCTTGGAGACATTGTGAGAACTGGTTAAAAGAGTCTACAACCTGGTAATCCATATGAACCTCTTGGAGATGCTAAAGAATTGTATGCTTCCCCAGAAGTGGCCATACCTGAGAACTGGAGTGTTAGTTGTTGGCCGGTTGAAAAGGAATTCTAGAAAAATACGCATTAGGGCTGCCATAAACCATGAGAGAGAGGGTGCATAGAATTCTGACTTGCTGATGCTTTTCATGCCTAAGATACTTGAATGTGAAAGCTGTTGTTGGATAGGGCTCCAAACCTACTCTGCATGAATAAAGAACAGCGTATTATAGAAGTGTGTAGCTATATAGTGCTACATTTGTTTAGAAAGCACTATGAATACAACTGGTTGTGTAAAGTGTATGTTTTATTGTATCTACTATACAAAGTAAAATTTACCTTTTTATTTGAAATATCATTGGCCCATAAAAAAAGGTTCAGGTATGTCAGCAATAAAGAAGAAGATAGTAACAGTCCTCAGGAGGACAGAAACGGTTGAATAGGGGCAGACAGATGAAACTTAATGCATAGAGGTGTGAGGTGATACATTTTACTGGAAGAATGAGGGGAGGTAAAATGAACAAAATTGTGCAATTTTAAAGAGGATGCAAGAGCATGCACACCTGGATATGGATTTGTACAAATTGTTTCAGGTGGAAGGACAAGCAGAGAGGTCTGTTAGAAATCCTTGTCTTGATTTATAAACTATTACTGTACAAAAGGAATGAAGTTATGGTAAAACTATGAATCACTGGTTAAGCCTGATCTGGAATATTGTGTCAAATTTTGAGTTCCACACTTTAGGAAGGATGCCACAGGCTTAGAAGAGGTGCAGAAAAGACCGACTAGACGGGAAGGAAAGATGAGAGATTTCAGTGATGTGGAAAGACATAGGACAGTACTTGCCGGCCACCATCACTCAAAACCAGAAAGTTCCACCTGAGGTCAATGGACATTTGCATGGTCCGCCCTCCGCCTTCTACGATTCCCATGGTGGGCGAGCTGGGGAAGTTCTCCCCATAAGATGTTGAGAGTGATCTCCACACAGCAGATAATGTTAAAAGAATTTTAACAGATGTTCAAAATCATGAGTGGTTTTAATAGAATATATAAAGATAATTCTTACACTGCAGAAGGGTAGGTATGATGTGGAAATGCTGGTGTTGGACTGATGTAAAAACAGAAAGAAGTCTCACAACACCAGCCTAAAGTCCAACAGGTTTATTTGTAGCAAATGCCACAAACTTTCGGAACACACTGTCCCTTCATCAGGTGAACTCCCACTCACCTGGTGAAGGGACAGCGTGTTCCGAAAGCTTGTAGCATTTGCTATAAATAAACCTGTTGGACTTTAAGCTGGTGTTGTGAGAAGGGTAGGTAACAAGGCGACACAAATTTAAACTGATTGGCTGAAGAACCAGCAGCAACTTTAGAAAACGTTTTATGCAATGATTTTGTTTAAAGAGCAAGTGCAAACATGATGGGTTAAATGGTTTCCCGTGTTGTTTCGTTCTATGAGTCAAAATTTTATAATCCATAAGATGGTAGTTTTGTAATACCCAATTATATTGAAATTACTAAGTACCGCTTGCAATTTACTGCCATATTTGCTAACTTAGTAACAATATTTATTTCATAAGTAATTGATCACAAAATACTTTCGGATATCCCAAAGTCCTGAAATGTGCCTCAAGAACCCACCAATCAGTTGAACATTTTCTGCATTGCAATGTGCTTGAAATGCAAGCTGATAATGACACAGTGAGGACAAGGGGTTATCTGGGACCACGGTAAATGTCAGGATCAGCAGTCTACAACATTAACCATCAAGATTTATAGATTGAGAAAATAATGAGAGAGAAAGAAAAGATTGGATTAAGAGAAAGAAGAAAAAGAGAAAACAAAAAAATCGATGTAGGGTGAGACTCCACAATTAAAACAATTTAATTTTGGACTTTTCTAGGCCAGAGTTATTAAGTGGATAAGCAGCAACATAACTCTTATCATTAAAAATGGTGCTTGTGTTGTTAACTTAATTTTCTATGTCAAGTTTAATTGGTAATCAATGGGCAAATGCAGCAGTTGTTTAAATTTATGAGGAGCTATTGCTTTTGTAAGGCTAACATGAAGAATGACACACATCATCAAACAAGTCATGTAAATTATAACTCATAGGATACATCATTTTTGCAAAAATTGCTTGATGATTTACACACAGGTAACAATGTTAAAAGAATTTTAATGAGCACATGAATCTCATCTTACATTTTCACAAAATTTTGCTTATTTAGGGCTGAAGTTTAAAACCCTGCCAAACCCACTACAAGACAACAGCTCAAAGATACACACTTCGCATTGTGTGATTATGATCAAAGCCATAAGAATTTCACTAAGACTCAATTAATATTCTCAGTTGGTAATGATTTTACAATTATTTGAAATCATTGGTGACACTATAATGATAACACCTGTTATTTTTTACTTCGCAACAGGTGGCATTATAACATCTTACAGACATCTAGTATATTGCTCCAATGAGCAGAACTGACGAGATTCACCAATAAGCTTGTACATCTGTCTATCCATTCAGCCAATCATACAAGCATATGAATATATGAAAACATTGGGCAGGAAATAAGCGCCTGGTCCATTTAGCCTATCCCACACAGTTATAATACTTATGCATCTATTCAAGATATTCCTTGCCCAATAACTGTCATACATTCTCCTGAGAAATCCCAGGATAATTAGGTAGAAAAATAGAAAATTCTTCTCTCCACATTAGCTCCTCCATGTCCTATCACTGGAAAACATGGTAGATCCATTCTGACAGTGTAAGAGTGGTAGCATGAACTCTCATCCAATTGGGAAGACAGACCCCAACCCCATCTTAATTTATAAGGATAGGGTTATCAGTATATGTGAAATTCTGTGTTATTAAAGTTATATTAGCAGCATCTAACTCAATGAATACCCCCACACATATATGCATAGAGTTTCAAAAAAATCAAAAGCACATACCACTCCAAGGATTGAAAAGACCGAGGAAAATGTAATAATACTCACAATAAATATTTGAGGAAAAAGAAAGGGGACATCCAGGTAGCAAGAGGGAGATCTTCTTCCACTGCAAAATGGGAGATCAGAGATCAAAGAGACCAATCCCAATAAGACACAAGGAAGGCTGCAAATGTCACAACTTTATTTATAAAAAGGAAAGGCGGATAAACTTGTTAACTGCAGACCAATCTGTGTAACATCAATTAAACTGTGTCTATTCCATTTTCCATTCCTCGGTGGGACCATTCACCTCTGTTTTGCCAGGGCCTGATAGAAATTTTGCTCCCATTATCTCACTGCATTCAATGAAAGGTGTTCCATTTGTAGAAAGTACTTCCCATATTCCTTGGAATATTTTACAGCACACAAACACTTTTACTAAAGTCATCATTCAAGTACTGTTCAGCTGAAATGAATCAATGCTACAAATCTTTTCATGATTTGATGCTAAATATCATATGGCAAATTTTTCAAGCAAGAGGTTTAATGTTGTTTACTTTATCATATTAAAATAACCCAAGGATTTCCAATCCAAAGAAATTATTTTCATTACCTTCCAAATTACCCATGTATATCAATTCTACAATTTTGCTCTGTCCAAATTACTTCAAAATTGGTGAACTGAACCTGAGAGAATTGTCTTGACTTTGGGCAGGCAGGTAATTTATTTGATTAAAACATAGATACATAGAATTTCCATGGGAGTTACAACAGTAATTTCAACAGAAGATCTATAGAACTCAGAAAGAATGGTGCAAATGGCTAAAAACAATTAAAAACAAACATTTCTCAAATGTTTCCAGCCATCTACTGCTGAAGTTATAGCAGGAGGTCAAGAAAGTTCATGCAAACTCTCCCAAGAGCATTTTACTATTTTTATAACCTGTAAGAAATGAATTACAATATTTCAAGTTGGTATCACTAAAATTCTTCATCAAAAGCTCTGCTTTTTTTTTGACCCTCCTGT
Organism: Sphyrna mokarran; assembly: GCA_024679065.1. Classification (NCBI taxonomy): domain Eukaryota; kingdom Metazoa; phylum Chordata; class Chondrichthyes; order Carcharhiniformes; family Carcharhinidae; genus Sphyrna; species Sphyrna mokarran. The sequence goes on along the minus strand of JAGIQG010000002.1, from coordinate 72,246,764 downwards.
CAAACATCTGAAAAGTGGAGGAAAATTATAGTTTCCATGGTTTATTAGTGTTCTTTCTTTCCTACTTATGCATGCAACAAAGCATCAGAAACTTCTTTTGACTGTGGTATTAGTCTTAATTTACTAAAGCAAACACTGAGGCATATTGCAACTAAAAGCTAAAAAAAATCTGTGGGATAAAAATCCTGCAGAGTTTTCTCAATATTTTTCTGTAACTCCAGAACCCAGAGTCAATGGTCAGGAGTGTCACTGCACAAAACTAGTATTTATCAAGCCAGTATTTATTCCCTACATATGTTTCCTCCCACCCACTTCATCTTTCAGTAAATAATTATGTTCCACACTGGATGCTGAAAGAAAATTTTGAACATTCTAATTGGGTGAAACTAGTTTCAAGTTCTAGTAACTGTCTTCAGGCAGAGAACTGAGATAGAGACAGAGTAAGAAGTCTCACAAAACCAGGTTAAAGTTCAACGGGTTTATTTGGTAACACAAGCCACTAGCTTTTGGAGAGCTGCCCCTTCACCAGGTAAGTGGGAGTTCTATTCACAAACAAGGCATATAAAGACACAAACTCAGTTTACAAACTAATCGTTGGAATGCAGCTAATCAAGTCTCAAAGGTACAGCTAATCAAGTCTCAAAAGGTACAGACAATGTGAGTGGAGAGAGGGTTAACACAGGTGAGAACATCATTCACCAGGTACATGGTACATATACTCACAACTTGGCCAACGCTGTCAACCCAATACGCTGCAGGAAAGGCATGGTACATTGGGGAGACCATGCAGATGCTACAACAATGGATGAATGAATACCACTCGACAATCACCAGGCAAGAGTGTTCTCTTCCTGTTGGGGAACACTTCAGCAGTCACGGGCTTCGGCCTCTGATCTTAGGGTAAGCGTTCTCCAAGGCGGCCTTCACAACACACAACAGCACAGAGTTGTTGAGCAGAGCCTGATAGCCAAGTTCCGCACACATGAGGACGGGCTTGACCGGGATCTTAGGTTCATGTCACACTATCTGTAACCCCCACAATTTGCCTGGGTTTGCAAAATCTTATTAACTGTCCTGTCTGGAGGTTAATGTGTGCTTAACCCTCTCTCCACTCACATTGTCTGTATCTTTAAGACTCAATTACCTGTAAAGTCTCGCATTCCAACCATTGTTTTGTAAATTGAATTTATGTCTTTATACGCCCCGTTTGTGAATAGTACCACAGACCCGATGAAGGGGCAGCACTCCGAAAACTAATAGCTTGTGCTATCAAATAAACCTGTTGGACTTTAACCTGGTGTTGTGAGACTTCTTGCTATGTTTACTCTAGTCCAACACTGGCATCTCTACATCATGGCTTCTATGTATCATAGACATGGGATCTTTCATAGCTATCTGTAAAGGCAAATGGAGCTTTGGTTTAAAAATTAATCCAGTAAATGTCTTCAATCCCTGCTACAAACTCCACTCCCTAGCTATTGATTTTATCACTCTTTCCACCAATTGTCTGAGGCTGAACCAGACAGTTCACAACCACAATGTTATATCTGACCCCCAGGTGAGTTTCTAACCTCATGTCTGTTCCATCATTAAAACTATCTATTTCCACCTCTGTAACATTGTCTTACTTCACTCTGCCTTAGTTCATCTTCTGCTGGCATTCTCATCCATGCCTTTGTTACTTCTAGATTTGACTATTACATTGTACTTAGTGATGGATTAACTACCACCCAGACCCTTAGACAGAGCTTTAGTAAAGCCCCCTGAGGTGATACAAAGCCCTGCTGCCCATGAGTTAACTTGCATCAAATCTCGTTCGCCCATCATCCAGGTATCAGCTGATTACTTTGGCTCTTGGTTAAACAACACCTTTCTTTTATAATTCTCTCCAAAGACCCATCTCCTCCCCACCTCAGCACTCTCCCCTAGTGTTACAACCATCTGAGACATCAAAACTCTACCAAATATGGCCTCTTCAGCATCACTGATTTTTATTGTTCCCGTATTGGTGGCCAAGTTTTCAGCTGTCAAGACCCAAATCTCTGGAATTCCCTTACTAAACTACTCCAACTCTTCCTCTCTTTCATCCTTTGAAATACTCTTTAAAATCATTTTGATCAGGCTTTTTGTTGTCAGCTCTAAAACTTGTTGTATGGCTTAGTGTCAAATATTGTTTCATGATGTTCCAAATATGACTTAAAAGCATCTTATAAATGCTAGTTATTGTGTTTTATTTACTCTTACTCCAATGATTCTCATAACCTTCATGTCTACACTTCTTCACACCCCACTTTCTGTAAGAACTAATTTCCATTCTCTGGTTTCTCTATCTCCATTGCACCTTCTCTGATGTTGCAACCTGCAATACCAGTGCTTCCAATATTCCTTTTTCCTCAAATGAGGTCTGACAGGGTTGACAGGGCCCTCAACTGTTCTTGTTCCATTTCCTGTATTCCTGCCACCTGCAGCACAACGCCATCGCTGCACAATTCAGCCCCTCTTCTTTCTGAAGGGATTGTTTTTCTTACTTATTTGTTTAGAGGATGTTGGCATCGCTAGTTAGGTCAGCATTTATTGCCCATCTGTAATTATCTGTGAGAAGGTGATGGTGAGCTGTCTTCTTGAACCGCTGCATTCCACATGATGTCGGGTCACCCACTGTTATGTGAGGAGTTTCAGGATTTTGATCCAGCAACAGTGAAGGAATGGCAACATATTTCCAAGTCATGATGGTATGTGGCTTGTAGATGGTGATATTCCCATGAAGTCTCCTTTAATTTGGGTAAGTCACAGAGTGGGTGATCACATTATGTGACCCTGAGCTTCTGATTGCCTATGATTTTAATTCTCCCCTCCATCCTCACTCTGACCTTTCTACCATTTGTCTCCTTTGTTGTTCCTAAAAAGCTAAATAGAAGTTTCAAGAATAATGCATCTTTATGGTGTTCAAGACTCAATTTTGAGTTCAACAACTTCAGTTCATAACCTTTGGCCCTTTTTCTTTGACAACAACTGCTTTCCTATTTACACCTCCTCAAATCAGATCATTTGTTCCCTCATCAATCCTATTACTATCTCCTTCTGAAGTCTCTATCATCCCTTTTGATATTTAATCTCATCTGCCTTCTATGCTGCAGACTTTCCTGCTTGTCCTTTCCTCCTGTCTCTCCCCGGCTGGAAAACTGATGCATTGCAAAATATTTCTAGTTCAGATAAAGGGTCATTGATGTGAAGCATTAATGTTGTTTCTCTCTCCATGCATGCTGCAAGACCTGCTGAGTATTGCTAGCCTTTTTTGTTCTTATTTCAGATTTCCAGCACAGCTGGGTCTATGCATACTCAAACCATTTCCACTGGCAAAAGAACAGGCCCAGCAGAAGTAGCTTTGAACTTATTCTTATGGGAAGACTTCTTCTGTGATCAAAACTCCTCCCATCCCTCCCCACCCCCTGAGTTTATTTTGCTAGTAGCCCAGAATTGGCCACTTTTAATCCACCACCTATTTGGTGCCTTGCATTTTGGCTGTTTGATATAAATACAGTCATGACCTCAAAACTGGAGCTACCTCTGCAATATCTGATAGTCTGCCTTTTGATTACCCAAAAGCAAAAGTTGACCCAGTTTGATTGGACCATAAAAGTTCACATATGTGAAATATTAGAGGAATTTGAGTCAGCATTAGTTTCATTAATCACCCACAGAGCACGGTTTAACTACACTGATACTCTTAAAAATCACAGGTCTCAAAAATTCCTCTGGCAGTTGTTTGCCTTTGCATAATTATTATTTTTCAAATGTTCGTCATGGTGCATTTTACATCTTGTATTATTCTGCTTCCAGACACTTTAGCTTTTTCATTTTTTTTCCTTACAATACTTTGATAAGTGTTGACACCATAATCTTTGAATTGAACCTTCAATGCCACTTTTGCTTTACTGCATAAAACTTTTTTCCTCGGTAATTTATTTTCAAAATTTTAATTAGCTTTAATTTGGTGTGGAATAATGACTGTCCAGAATGAATTACAGATGTGTGAATAGTCCTAAATTGGTTTGTGTCCAACGTGTGCTGTTAATACAAATATACCTCTATAATATTTCCCATTACCGTTCATTATTCTGTGTAACATATATTCAGTTTCATTGTTTATTCAGTTTCTTTCTGTTAAAAGTGGCTGATATCATGTTGAACAGCATGCTGTCTCCAATCATTAAGGCTCATTGGGTAATCAGTATCCATGGAATTGATGCTTCATTACAGAAATTCTTCGAGGGAAAGAGAGAAGGGAGCAAATTAGAGAAGGAAAATTAGGGTTAGAAAAAGCTCTTGTGTCAGCCTCACGCTGTGACAGGACCATAAAACTCTCCTGACATATGAAATGGTGGATCCATGAATTAAAGGAACAGATTCAGGAGGGGGAACAACCAAGTATAATATTTGAAGAATTACATAAGCATTTAAAGGATTTGAAATGTGGCATGAAGTGCGTAGATGTTGGGTTAACCTTTCCTCCAGTCTCTCACCCAATCTCTGGAGCTATACCTATATTTTAAGTACTCATGTAATAAAGGCATCATATATTACATCAAATAATAGGGAGGTGCAGAATTCCTAAAATATATTCATGAGAACCTTTTTAGCCAACAAGAAAAGAGGCTGTTCTGGATTTAGTGTCAGGAAATTAAACTGGCAAGTGGATGGAAAAGCATTTTGGTATTAGTGATAATAATTCAATTAGATATCATATTGCTATTAAAAAGCACAATGGAGTTTAGGGCCAAGTTTTCCTGCCTCCGTCTGTCTCAGAATGGAAGTTAGCCTGCAAAAAACATAGTGAATGGGACCTGATTCTGGAATTCCTGCCCCGTTTTGAGTGGTATAGGACAAGGGTGAGGGTAGTAGATCTGCACAAAGTCCTGCTCTTGCCAGTTCCATTGAGGGGTGGGCATTTTTGATCATCCCCACCTGCATTACAATGTTGATGCAGTAACAAAAATCACAAAATTGTTATAGCACAGAACAATGCTGTTAACACCATCATGTCCATTCCAGTTCTCTGGATGAGCATTTCATCTAGACCCATTTTCCTGCCTTCTCCCTGTAACCTTGCAGAGTAGCTCTTTTCAAATTATCATCCAATTCTCTTTTGAATGCGTCAGTTGAACCTGCCTCCACCTCACTCTCCAACCCTAACCATTCGGTGAGTAAAAAACATTGCTTTTATTTTTGTTCCAACTGTTTAGCATTTGTGCTGTCTGATTCTTTCACAGATGGAAACAATTTCTGCCTGTCTATTCTGTCCACACAGCTCATGGTTTTGAATACTTCTATCCATCTCAAGGAAAGAAATCTCAACTTCTTCAATCAATCTTTGCAACTGAAGTTTCTCATCACTGCAACCATCCTCATGAATTTTTTCTACATACTTTCCGATATCTTCACATCCTTTCTAAAATGCAGTGCCCAGACATGTTTTACACAAATTCAACATAATCTCCTTGTTCTTGTACTTTATATCCTATTAATAAATCCCAGGATACTGTATGCTTCAACTGCTCTATCAACCTGTTCTTCAATGACTTACACACCTATATACCTAAACCTCCTGCACTCTATCTAGATTACTACTATTAATGTTATGTTGCCCCTTCATCTTCTTCCAATCAAAATCCACTTCATATTTCTCCATACTAGCTTCACCTGCCACCTATCTGACTATTTCAGCATCTTTTTTATGTTCTTTTGATGTTCTACATGCTTCACAGTTTACAAGGGTTCCAAGTTTTGTACTGTCTGCAAATGTTAAATTTTTCCCTGTACCCCAAGGTCTAGACCATTAATAAATATCAGGGAAAAAAAAGTCCCAACACTAATCCCTGAGGAACTCCACTACGAACTTTCCTCCAGCCCAAGAAGGATTCTAAGATTTTTGATACGTCTAAACTAAGATTTATAGGGACCACTTGTTTACAATTAGCCCTCTCCCCGCAATCATAAATCTTATCAGGTTCTAAAGATTCGACCACATGACAAGAAAGAGCACTTTAAATGGAATTCAGAAAGTTTATTAACCATTAAAAAGTTAACAAGTCAGAAAGATAAGAAGTGCGTCAATTAACAGTAATTAGCAGTAAGAAGATAAAGCTTAACTTTAACAATTGGACAGACTTTTCACAACCTTTCTCAGACCAAATCATGAAGTAATGATTCTGAAAAACATCGATAACAGGTTTCAACACCTCTTTGTAAAAACATCACGTTTTCCCACTTGCTACCCACATCTTTCTCTCAACATCTCTCACTCTCTTCTCCCAATCTCTGCCCATTTCCCTGTCTTCTCTTCCTCACTGCCCTTCGCTTTCCGCCCTTCTCTCTCTCACACACAGTCTTTTCCCACAATGGTTTCTTAAGACTGCTTTTTATACCTTACAACCTGAAAGTCCACTTAGCCAATTGTTCGAAAAAAGCCAATTGATCTATTCTCTCTTTCACTTTCTTCCATCAGGGAAAAAGATACAAAAGTCTGAGGACATGTACCAACTGATTCAAGGACAGCTTCTTCCTTGCTGCATCAGATTTTTGAAAGGACCTACCACGCATTAAGTTGATCTTTCTCTATACCGTAGCTATGACTGTAACACCACATTTTGCACTCTCTCCTTTCCTTCTTTATGAACAGTATACTTTGTATAGCATGCAAGAAACAATATTTTTCACTATATACTAATACACATGACAATAATAAATCAAATTAAAGTTGATTTTATAAGAATTAGCCCATTGGTTTTTAGCTAATTATGCATGTTATTTCAGCTTTAAGACAATGCTTCAAGCTATATCTCTTAACTTAAGGTAGGCTGAGTATTAACATTGTGAACTGTCATTTAAAATTGAGACATATTCCTTCTAGTCATGGCTGACAAGTCATGTTATCTCTTTTTATTCTATGGTCATAGAAATACACAAGATTCATGTTCCCACAGCAATTTAAGAAGCTGTATGAATAATCAATTGTCAACAAAATATTAATAATTATAAAAGTTATAAACTTTTGTGTTCCAAATTACTCTTCTGGCCTAACATATCTAATAATAAATTACTTATTTTTATTTGTCTCAGTTAACTAATGCTTAACTAATTGGCTGACTTCCAGAAATTTCAAAGTTAACAATTCAAACTGGAATGTAACATTCCTTGCATAGCTTAATCTTTCAAGCCAAGCCTACACATGATCCAGAAGATAATCGGTCAGCTCTAGCCAAGTTTGAATAAAGACAACTCTTTGCAGATCCTAATCTCCAATATTAGTGCTAGTGGCCTTAACAAAACAGTTTCAACAGGAGGACCTCATTGAACAATCCGAAACCAGTATCAATGACCAAGATTTGGTTTGGCTGACTTCCTTTAATTAAGCAGTCTGTGAACCTCACAGAAATTACTCTTTAACTTCCAGCAATAACTGAACAGCCTGTGCTGTCCATCGTCAAGACAGTGGCAACAGAAAGAACTGTTCTTCTGTTCATTAAAAATTGCAACCTGCTGGAGCTTTGGAACTTACACCTCCAGACTAACTCACTCTAAGTGCTTCCTCTTAGTGTGGAAGTCTCATTCTGGAAAGACAGATCACTAAAAATCAATCAACCCTTCTCAGAGGAAACCTTCCATTAGATTCTGATTCTGGACACATGTAAATCCCTAACTTGTATCTTGTTGTGCTTGTGCCCTTAACTATCTTCCTTATTTCTCATTTATTGTGACTGCAAAATGATTGGATACTTTGAAACCACTCTTGTGTATGTGTGTAAAAATAAACAAACCCTTTTATCTTACCTCGAGAGTCTTTGCAGATCATTCATAGAAGATTGGAATACTCCAAACGTGAGTGTTGGGAAACTGTTAGGGATGCTCAAGCTCTCATGAGTTGTGTAAAAAGTGGATATTGCATGGTGTGTGCATGGGGAGGATGACAGGAGATATAGGGGGTGGTTATGAAGGATATGAAGTAGGATATGGGAGATAAGGGGGCACGGGAGTGTGAGAGGAAATGAGGGAAATAGAGAGTGAGGGTTTGATAGCCTCAGGTCATCTATGGAACAGAACAAACGTCCAAGCAATTGAAGGTGGGCCTTTTAATCTGCCAGCCTCAGCATGTCGGCCACCATTTCTGGCTCACACCTGCTTCTGGAGATGGTAGCCCTAGCTCCAGCCCATTCCATCCCTACCATTATAGAAATGGAACGGGTGGGCATTGCTGGACAGGAGGTGGAATCACGATGCTGGGAAATGGCCCAATTCCTGGCTCAAGGATCAAGATGTGGTTATAGAAGTGAGGAACCTTTTGGGAACAAGGAGGCCAGGAGACCAAGGAGGCCTTGATTCTCCATCCTTTCAGTTATGTAATATAACAATTATGTTATAATTTGAAAGCGAGGACAAGTGTGGCACAACCTTAATGAATATTTCTGATGAGGCCATCCTGTGACGTTCTGTCAAATAACAATTTCTGAGATAGGGTTTGCAGTCTGTCTGTTACATTCAATCTCCATGTGTAATCCCACTTCCCCCGCCCCCACTAAGAATGAAGCATGTTCAATACTTCAGATTTGTATTCCAGGACTTGTTGCACCCTTACCATTGACTCACATTTGTCATCCCAAGTTTCCATACAAGCTGCCATTCTCCAGTTCCCCTCCTTTGTGCCAAAAAAGCAAAAGAAAACTGCTGACTTTACATACAACTCCACATAGCAGACTGGTTTATGCCACCTTTAAATGAATGTGAACCAGATGCCATGGGATTCCTGTATGTCATTGATTTAATCTTAACAAAAGGACTTTATTGAAAATGGTGTTGTGCTAATGATTATTCAATGTATGCAAATATATTATAAATGGGAACCCATCACCAGCTAAGGTAATGCTCAAGGCGTCGTTGACTTAATTTCTGCACCTCAACTTGCCATTGGGAAATTAAAATTCTGCACTGTCTAATTTGCAAGCAGCATTTCCGTCCTCTAATGGACTCTAGAAAATCCTTTCCACTAGCCAGGATTTTGTAAACTGTTCCCAGCATTGTAACTACTCCTGCTCTTTTTGCCATTTGCAATGCGACTGTAACCAAAATTCTAAGTGTCAACGGTGAGTATGTGAAACGTGATTAAACAGCGATGATAGTTTCTCATTGGTGAAATGCATCATTAAGCTGGCAATGCTACTACAACAGGTGGGTTGCAAAATAGGCTTCTGGCCAAACATGCAGCCTTCAATCACGGTCAAAACATTTCTGCTCAACTCCATTGCTATTAACATAAGCCATGAGACCACAAAGTGGCAAGGGAGTATTTTCCAAATTAAGTTTCTCTTGAAAATATTTTACAATAAATTGATTTCATTTTATTCATGAGCACATCATTGTTACTTAATCAGAGAGCAAAATATACTGGTATTGCTTCATGGTTGGCATACATTCTCCGTTACAGACAGCTAGGGACATTTACTTTATTGTGCAAAAACAACATTGTGGTACTCTGCCTGCCAAGACCTTTTTGTGTAGGATTTGGACAGTAGGTCCTCCACCTTTTGCCTTGACTGACTGTTTCTACTACAACATCCCCCAGCACACCAAGCCCTTTTCATTTCACTCCTCCATGTGCTGACCCCATTTTCTGTCCTCCTTTAGATTACTTTTCCACTACTCCATGACTCCGATCCCATGCCACACACTCCCTTTGCACTGACTCACTGGTCTTGCTGGTCTTGAGTGTCCATGCAAACTGCCATTCACCTGACTCCCCACCCTTGTGCTGTAACAAGGAAAACTGCTGAGCTTACACAAAACTGCATAAATCTGGCTGATACATATCTTTAAACAATCATGAACTGGGTGCCGCGAGACTTCTATGCTCCACTAATTTTATCACAAGGTAAGGCTTTTATTAAAAACAGTTTCACATTCACGAATATTCATGGATGCAAATATAATAAAACTATGAACCCACCACAAGCTGCTGTAATGCTGACAACCACAAACATGTTGCTGACTTTATCTCTACATCTCAATCTGTCCTCCGGAATTCACACCACATTTCTCACTCTTGTAGGCTTCACATAATTCCCCCACCCCGCAAGTTTTTTTGTGGTGCCTTTTTAGTTGATTTGTGAAGTAGGCGGCTGGCTATGCTGTGAAGAATTTGCTAATTTGCCATTGAGCTCAATGCACAGCAGTCGGACCAATTATCCAAATTTTGACACAAATATATTACGAGGTGAAATATTAGGGAGCTGGGTCAAGTGGATCCATTCATGTAGTTTGAGACTTGGTAATCCAACATAAATTCAAAGGTTTGGGAGATCATAACTCTTTATTGGCTTGTACGTGTCGTGATATTTATAACCAAGACCTACACTGATGAAGCCCGACAGATATAAACAGCACAAACTCCTGCTGATATTCAATAAAACGCGTGTCAATTGATTTTTTCGCCTCCAATCTGCGATAGTTTCCTCACCACCAGAGGGCAAGCTTCACTGAGATCCTCTGAGATGTTCCTCATATGGCGTCAAGCCCCCCCTGCTAACAGGTAAGCTCAATACTTGCTTTACATCACTAATTTATATTCCAACATCAACATTATCTCAGCCTTGACAACCATCTAGAACCAGTAGTGATATAGCTCACTTCTTCCAAGTAGCATTTTTGAAAAAAAACAAATACACTTTCTCAATTTTTTTTGATCTGTTTTATTATTGTCATATGTATTAACATACGATGAAAAGTAATGTTTTTTGTGCATATACAGACAGAGCATACTGTTCATAGAGAAGGAAACAAGAAAGAGTGCAAAATTTAGTGTTATAGTCATAGCTATGGTGCAGAGAAAGATCAACTTAATGCAGGGGAAGTCCATTCAAAAGTCTGACAGCAGCAGTAAAGAAACTGTTCTTGGATCAGTTGGTACATGCCCTCAGCCTCTTGTATCTTTTTCCCCAATGGAAGAAAGTGGAAGAGAGAATGTCTGGGTGTGTGAGATCCTTACTTATGCTGGCTGCTTTGCTGAGGCAGCAGCAAGTGTGGACAGAGTAAATAAATGAGAGGCTGATTTCAATTCCTGGTCCCTAATCTACAATCGTTTTCTAGAATTGAAACCAAGATCCTCAAAATTAGCATTTACCCTCTGATGCCCTGGCAATTACAATAGGTTAAAAGTTACTTATAAGAGCCACAGAGCTCTATTTCTTTGCAAGCAATGTTTAGCTTGGAATTGCCTCAGGACTTTTCCCAATTTCTAGCTGTAATGTTAGTGAAAGATCACAAATGGCCATTGTGGATTCCAGTTTTACAGAACCTTCATTGATGTCATTGAAGACATCAGGGTAACCTTGTAATCTCTTCTGTTTTCTCTCCTCCTCTTATAACTATGTTGGGGTGGTTATTGAGGTTTGCAGGGCTGATGTAGCTTTTTCTCGTTTGAGCCTCGGTCTGCAGTGAGTGTTTGCACATCATTCAACTGTTCAGAATGGACTCTGATTTGTTGGAAGTGCTATTGCTCAGGTATTTGTGTTCTCCTATTCAGCTCATAATACACTTGTGCCAAAATTTGGAAAATCGTTCTGACTACTGTGCAAATTAACAAATTCTACAGTGTAGCCAGCAGCCTACCTTATAGACCAACCAAAAAGGCAGCACAAAAAGCTGAGAACAGTTGCCTTCACTCAGTTTGAGGTTTGGCACTGGAAGATGATGGAGCTGCAACTTTTGAAAATTAATTTCAAATAAAAATAATACTGCAACATGTAATTTTTGTTCATTTCCACAGAAACACTACAGTAGAAGGTGAAGAAAATAATATTGGATTTTGGGGTTGAGGTCCACATTGCTTCTTGAGGTTGAACGTTAGTCTAGCTGGGGGGTCAAAAGGTGAAGGCACCCATAGGGTGAGCCACGTTGTACAACAGGTGGTGGCTGAGCTGTTTAAATGTTGTGACGATCATCTCAGGGGTGTCTGACCAAGGTATCAAAAATTGCAGTCACCCATCTAGCCAGGTCAGGCAATGTATTCTCTGGGTTTAATTCCACATTCAGAATTCTATTGTAAATAATAGATAAAAATGCTCAAAAGGATTTTTTAAATAAAGACTTGAGCCAGATAGGAATTGTTCTTTTAATTCAGTTTATGGGGAATGGGTTTGGTTAGGTCCTCTCAAGCTGAGATATGATTATTTATTCAAGGCAGGAGTCAAAGACAAATAAGCCATAAAAGTCTGTTGCTGTGGGAAACAGCTTTTTCAGAGTGGGTAGCTGATGAATTTAATAGCTGTGTAACCATGGAAATCTTTTATCCTTTCTTCCCACAGCTCTACATTGATCATTTTTAAAAGCAGCATCTCGGCCTTTTGGCTAAGATGCAAGTGAGAGCAAGCCTTGGAGGAGAAGCTATGCCTACTCCAATCAGCTTGGATCATGTATATCAAGCCCAAGACATGAGGTGCGAATCCTGTCTTGTCAGCTTGGATCAGGATTGTCTCAACTTGTTGAGACTCTGAATTGGACTTGATTGGATTGAATTGGAATAAAAACGGAAAAAAAAATTATCAAAAGACTCAAGAACAGAGGGCACCAAAACAAACTAAGCAGCAGGAGGAAAAACAGGGCCATTTATTTCCACCTTCAGGCTCTGTGCAAAATGCACAAGCTTTCAGTGATCAGAGTGGTCAACTTCTGATGATGCAGGTAGTTGTAAGAGGAAGCTACCAATAGTCAGATCATGCCTGTTCCCCACAAAATCTAGGAGCAGCACAACACATTCAAAATTCCCTGCCAACATATGGGACAGGGGAACTATATGGGAGTGGATTGCATAGAGATTCATGGCATTAGGTCAAACATGGCAAGGAAAACTCATGCCGATTGCGACGTATCTCTCATTCGCCCTCGACTACCTCCCCACCCCTCAGCTGAAGAATCAGTGCTCCTCAATATTGAATACCAGTTGGAGGAAGCACTGAGGCTAGCAATGTTGCAGAATATACTCTAGGTGGGGGGGGAGGGGGGGGGGAAGAAGTCTTCAATATTCATCTCTAAGAATGGGTCAGCAATGATACCACAGACTGAGCTGGCCAAGTGTTAAAGGCAGAGCTGTTCAATTGGATCTGTGACATATGGTGAGAGGATTAACAAGATGGAAAAATATACTTGAACTCAGCTTCATCAACGTACTTGCCACAAATGGATCTGTCCATGAAAATATAGGTAGGAACAATCACTGCACAGTACTCATTTTAATTAGATTTATTATTGTCACATGTATTAGTATACAGTGAAAAGTATAGTTTCTAGCACACAATACAAATATGCATATCATATACAGAGAAGGAAAAAAGGTGTAGAATATAGTGTTACAGTCATAGCTAGGGTGTAGAGAAAGATCAACTTAATATATTCTGATGGCAGCAGGGAAGGAGCTATTCTAGTGTCGGTTGACCTCAAACTTTTGTATCTTTTTCCTGACAGAAGCAGATGGAAGAGGAATGTCTGGGGTGCATAGGGTCCTTAATTATGTGGGTTGATTTTCTGAGGCAGCAAGAAGTGTAGACAGATTCAAAGGATGGGAGGCTGATTTGCATGATGGGTTGCACTTCATTCACAAGTCTTTGTAGTTTCTTGCAGTCTTGCGCAGAGCAGGAGCCATAAAAAGCTGTGTTACAGCCAGAAAGGATGCTTTCTATGATGCATCTGTGAAAGTTGATAACTTGTGGAGATGCTGGCATTGGACTTGGGTAAACAACATTAAGAAGTCTCACAACACCACGTTAAAATCCAACGGGTTTACCTGGTAGTAAACGCTACTAGCTTTCAGAACGCTGTTCCTTCGTCAGGTGAGTGGAGAGTTCTGATCACAAACAGGGCATATAAAGGCACACACAGTTTACAGAATATTGATTAGAATGCAAGTCTTTACAGCTAATCTGCTATTCAAGTCTTAAAGGTGCAGACAATGTGAGCGGCAATAGCATTAAGCATAGGTTAAAGAGATGTGTATTGTCTTAAGACAGGACTGATAGCCAAGTTCTACACATAGGAGGATAGCCTCAACAGGAATCTTGGGGTCATGTCACACTATCTGTAATCCCCATGACTTGCCTGGGCTTGCAACATCTCACTTAATGTCCTGTCTGGAGACAATACACATCTCTTTAACCTATGCTTAATGCTATCTCCACTCATATTGTCTGCACCTTTAAGACTTGAAAAGCAGATTAGCTGTAAAGACTTGCATGCTAATCAATATTCTGTAAACTGTGTGTGCCATTATATGCCCTGTTTGTGGTCAGAACTCTCCATTCACCTGACAAAGGAACAGCGTTCCAAAAGCTAGTTGCGTTTACTACCAAATAAGCCTGTTGGACTTTAATCTGGTCTTGTGAGATTTCTTACTAAGTTGGTAAGAGTCATAGCAGTTATGCCAAATTTCCTTTATCTCCTGAGAAAGTAGAGCTTTGGTAGGCTTTCTTAACTATAGTATCTGAGTGGAGGGACCAAGACAGATTATTGGTGATGGACACCTAGAAATCTGGCGCTCTCAACCATTTCCACTTCATTCCTGTTGATGTAGACAGGGATGTATCCTCCACTACACTTCCTGAAGTTGATGATTACCTCCTTCATTTTATTGACATTGAGGGAGAAATTATTATCATCACACCAGTTCACCAGATTCTCTGGTCAGAATTTTACTAGTATGTCCACCCGAGGCCAATGGAGAATGTCACTCTGAGTCTTGCCTGCTCCCAGAAGCAGAGTGGGCATGCTGATAAAATTACAGCTTCCACTTCTTTCCAGTATTCTGTCTCATCACTGTTTGTGATCTGACTTATTACAGTGAGTAAGGTGAAAATTGAGTTGGAGGGGAATTTGGCCACACAGTCGAAGATGTATGAGTATAGTAAGGAGCTGACCAATTCAAAAGTAGATGCAAGGACACAGAACGTGATCATGACTCATATCTCAATAGTGATGCAGTCATATACCGAGGATAACCAACCATCGGTTTATAAAATGAGCAGATTATCAGCATGATAAATCAAAGAATATTGTAGTACAGTGACTCCAACAGAAGCCTTTATTATCATCAATTTTGCTTCCATTGTCCACTCTGTTCTCACCTTCACACGTGACAATCTTGATACTTCCCTTCCCTTTCTTGACCTCTGCGTCTATTTCTGGAGATAGACGAGTAACCAAAATCCCATTGACTCCTATAGCTAACCCCCACTTTCTCCCACTCTATTTCCTATAAAGAGGCAGTTCCATTCTCCTAGTTCTCCATCTCCATTACATCTGTTCTGACAAAGCTTCTAATGTACTTCCTTGTCCTCAACTCAAGATTTCCACTTACTATGATTCATGGGGTCCTTGGTAATGACCATTACATTTCTTATAATTCTGCTCTCACCCCAAGCAGGATAGGATTACTTTATCACTTACCTTCAAGCACACTACCCTCTCTATTCATTGGGTCACCCCCCTGCCTTCAGGAAACATATCTCCCTCTCCTCTTCTTCTATTAAGGGACAATTCCCTCTACAAGAGCATGATTCACCTTGCAATCATCCAGTCCAGTCCCTCTTCTCATAGCACTTATCCTTTGCGAACACAGTATATGCAGCTCCTACCATTTTACTTCCTCATTTCCCACCATCCTACCCAAACAGCAATTTACTGTTTCAATTTAGCATCTGTATTCATTGCTAACAATAGTCAGTCTACACTGAGAAGACTAGACACAGATAGGGTGACTTTGAGGAATACTTCCACTCAACTTCAAGCATGACCGTGTGCATCTGGTCACCTATCATCTCACTTCTCTGCTCCACTCCCACTGTGAACTCTGTCCTTGATCACCAAACTTGTTCCAGTGAAACCCAATGTAAGCTCATGGAATGACATTTTGATGAGTTATACCACAGAACAGCTGGTGGATTAGGTGATTGGAAAATTGTAACTCATCTTCCATGCTAACCGCAACACTTACGCCCACCCTCCTCCACCACTGCCTACCCGCAATATTCCATCAGCAAAATGGAGATGGATCATAAAGTTTTGGACAGTGTTTTAGCAGAATAATTGTTGTGGTGATGAAGCCACAGGCAAGATTGAAGCAAGTTATTGAATTTGATGCAATAGTGTGAAGATAATTGCAAGCTTTAAAAACAGCAAACTCATATCAAAAAGCTTAAGAGCCTACTAGTGAAAACTAGACTGCTTTAAAAATGTCACATACAGTCATTGCACTTGCAGTGTGCAGAAGAAACCATCTCTCACCTGTATAGTGCAGGGCTTCAATTTTGCCTGGGCAATGTTGCAGAATTCTCCAGTGCCCAAGTGAAAGAAATTGTGGCCATAGAAACTGAAGAGTGGCAATACTTTTATTTCTATTGATAACACCATGTGAAAGGTGACAGGGTCTGTTAAAAATTTGATCCTAAATTTGAATGTTTTACTCCTCTAATTCTGGCCTCAGGGTTTAGCATAAGTGCAGATTAACAGAAAATCCTAATGCTCGGGTCTTTCATTCACTGCTTCACCATGAGCTGTGTAATGGATTCCCCAAAAACCCCCAATCAGTGAAAGCAATTGAATTTGGCAAGAACTTCCCCTTTTCTCCTCAAAAAGAAGTCTCACAACACCAGGTTAAAATCCATTTTATTTGGAATCATGAGCTTTTGGAGCACTACTCCTTCCTCAGATGAATGTGGCCACCCCAGTCTAACACCACCACCTTCACATTGTGGCTTTTTCTCCTCAGGTTCAGCTGTTGGAAATCTCATTAAAAAGTCAGCCCTGTTCCATGATGTTTTTAACAGTGAACTAATACTAACTTATCTGGCCATAAAAATTATTGAAATGTTGTTAAATTTCTTAATTATAGTTACTTATTAGGTTTTGAATAAACTTTTCTTCAATATTTGTTCAAGACATTCTTAGATTTTATCCAAACTCCATTTGTATGTTTCAATCTTTATTTTACTCTCTGTAAATTATTTTAAAAGTGTATTTATTATTAGTGCATTTCATTTTCTGATGTGCTGTCTGTGAAAATTCTTTAATGTGATTGGGTGCTTAGAGAAGTTGATGGCATCAATGCAGCACAATGCTGGAAATTCCCATTAAACAGTGCTGTAATTGGTTGCATGTCAAGACAGGAAATGTTCTCATGAAAAAAAACACTGCTTCACCATTGACAGCCAATTATGGGCTATTTCCTAACACTTCAGTGCAGTACTCTATCAGATTGATAGGGTGATGGTGGGGGGTAATGGTGGGGGCAGAGTTTGGGAGGAGGGATTATATTCTGTGAAACGTTAAACTGAGGCTCCTCTTCCAATGCAGAGAAACTTTCCTGGTGTTATTTGGAGAAGAGCAGGAAGTATCCTGGCTGACATTATTCCCTCCATCAATAATAAATGGTCAGTTCATTCATCACCTATTTGAGAGATCTTGTCATTCAAAAGTTGATTGCTGTGTTTGCCTTCAATAACAGCAGTAATTGTATCCTTTGAATGTGAAGCATTTTAGAATATCCAGGATCATCCTAAGGTATTCTAGAAAAGCAAGTCCTACAAGTTCTGTATGTTTTTTTAGAAAATTATTGCAGTACGTTCCATTTGTTAGAAAACAAATTATATACCAAACTACAAATATAAATATGTTGAGGTAGAAATTAGGCTCTAGCATCCATTTTTTAGGTGCTAGCATCTCAGCACTGAAAAATGGAGTCTGTGATGCACACTCATAGCACCAACAGGAGGTTTGCTGGACACTATTCTGATGAAGGGGTAGCATGCAGATTACAACAACAATCTGAGTCAATGTTGAGTTGAGGCCACTGCTGCCATTTACAAATACTGCATCCATCCTATACCTTAACCTCACATACCTGAACATAACATTGAAAGGCATGATGTGTTCTTTCCAGGAAGATAGTTGATGAAGGATTGAACTAGAGTCAATCTTTGCACACTTTTATAAGCACTTATTTACAGAGTTAGACATTACAAATTTGCATCTCTTAACCAATCCCACCATTTCATTCCATTTGTTTATACTCTTTTGAGTTCTTTTGGGTAACCAGTTAAACTAAATCAGTGTAAGGACAATCTGTTAATTAATGCCCATTATGTGCATAAAATGCAACACTATTAATACACAAATAGATATTCTTCGCCCCCTTTAAATAAAAATCAGAGTTGCAAAATTAATTCAATCAAAAGCCTCCATATTCTGTACAAACCATTGCATTGTTAGAAGCCCCTCCTCTTGGAGCAGGGTTCAAAAAACATGTGGGCAGCGGAAGAATTTACCATTGAAACTTTACAAATAACCTACAGGAAATCAGACGTGGGTGAAAAATTCAAAATATTGAAAGATTTTTCTTTCAGTGTATTTTGATTGGAGGAGTTGTGAGTGTAGGAGAGAGTGGGTGCTTCTCCAATCACAGACTCTGCCTTTCCCATGCTTGCTCTTCCAATGACAGGTTCTCTCCTTCCAGCTCTTGCAATTCCTCTAGGGACAAAATCAATGATTGAAAAAAAAAGCAAGGGAGAGAGGGAAGGAACCTGTGGCACAAGGTCAAGGAGCAGTTATTCTGGCTGGTCCCACAACTAGCATACAAGAGACTTTTGGCCACCCTGTTAGAAATTGCTTCATACAACTGCTGAACAATGAGAAGAGGGAGGAGATGATTGGAAACTCATGTAGTATAGATCAGAACAGATTATATTTTCACTGGGTTACACGTAGCGCTAACCTTTTTTTCCAGCAATGTCTCAAAAACAAAATATCTGGTCATTTTTTTGCTTGTAAGGGTTTGCTGTACATAAATTGACATTGCCTAATAAAGGCACTTTCAAAATGAAAAACTAGCCCCCAAAAATCAAAATGTAGTCCTTGAGAAACTTAAGCTAATTTTCATTTTCTTAAAAGGACCCTTCAAAAAAATAAATATTTTGACCACTGTTTGGGAACCCTAACAATTTATTTGTTCATGCATTAATTTTTGTAAAGCGAGAAGACATTTGATGAGTAGCAGTCATCCATTTAATTTTAGAGATGTCCTTTCTCTACAACATTTGTTTCTAAGCCAAAATGTTACCCCATGACTTTTTATGACTTGTGTATTTTGTAGGGTGTACAATATTCCACAATGAACATCCAATGGATATACTTTCTTCAGTACATCAATGGTACATAATCTTTGAATTTTTAATTCTCAATTTAATTTTTGA
Organism: Sphyrna mokarran; assembly: GCA_024679065.1. Lineage (NCBI taxonomy): Eukaryota > Metazoa > Chordata > Chondrichthyes > Carcharhiniformes > Carcharhinidae > Sphyrna > Sphyrna mokarran. The sequence goes on along the minus strand of JAGIQG010000002.1, from coordinate 72,227,481 downwards.
CAAATAAATTTTGACAAACTGCCTTCACAATATTTCACCTGCCGAACCTGTTTTGATAAACCTGTTTAACGTAGAACATAGAACATTACAGCACAGAACAGGCCCTTCGGCCTTCGATGTTGTGCCGACCAAAATAAAAAGCAATGCCCCTCCAAACTAAACCATTCCCTTCTCTTCCATATACTTATCAATTAACCTCTTAAACGCCACCAAACTTGGCGCATCTACAACAGCTGCAGTCAGGGCATTCCACTCCCTAATCACTCTTTGAGTAAAGAACCTACCTCTGATATCCGTCCTATAACTCATACCCCTTAATTTAAAGCTGTGTCCCCTAGTGCTAGCTTTCTCCATCCTAGGAAAAAGGCTATCACTGTTTATTTTCTTAACTTTCCAAGCTAAAGGAAAATACCTCCTATTCTTACCCAAAGGAAGTAAGTGTGCCAGAACACTGATCAGGACAATTTGTGTGTGAAGCATTACTTATCAAAATGTTCTCGTTAGGATATTCATCTTGCTAACAAACTACAATGTATTAAAACTAGCATCTCTTCTGAGTGTCGACCAAGTTGAACTGACCGATCAAGCTTTCCAATTGATCAATCTCTTCATTAGATATATCTTTTCTTTGATGGCTTTGAACAATTAACTAGGATGGAAGTAATAGTCTGTAAAAGGATTGTTGATTTAATGTTAATCCACAGATATTTTGCTTAATATCTAAACCATTATATTTAAAAGCTCCACAATCTGGGCTCGCAATTTTAAAATCTACTCTATTCTTATTAATAACACATTTTTCAAATGCCACAATGAGTAAGGTTAGTGATATAGTTGGTAAAATGTGTCATTTGAAGATAAACTGCCTTGATGCAGAGCCATTCAAGCTTGGTGTTAGCAGTTAATGACTCCAATGTTGCAGTTCAGGCAAGCTGAAGAATATAGAGTCAAGATCCAGAAGCTGAGAATAAATTATTCCCAATATTTGAAGATAAAATTGGTGGATCTGCTCCACCCAGACCCAGTGAATGAGGGTCTGCAGATGTGTGCCTTTTTGGCAAAGGCAGAGTCTATGGAATTCAGGTTGGTTGTATTCTGCTGTTGACTGGGGATCAGGTTACCTTGTAAAAGAGAGGAGCTAAAATTATTCACAAGGAAGTGAGAGTTTTGAAAGAGTTTGTGGTCAAGTTTAATGACCTAGATACTGTGTGGACTCCCACGACAATTCGTAAGGACTAGTTGTATCTTTTATTCAATGTATAATTTATAGTTTATAATCAACTACAATTTGCCAGTTAATTCATATTTAACTTTTGTTGATTCTGGATAATAGAGTATAGGAGGTATCTAAGAAGCATTGCTTTGTTTGAATTTTGTGTAGTAAGAATGCTATTTTAAAATGTGGAATCTTGTGACTCTTTTTAGTAAACAACTAAGATTTTGGATTTAATTTTTTTTAAGTTTGATTTTGACGGAAATCATAACAAAATGTAAAACCCATTCATTCATTATTCTAACGGAGGTGTTAATCTGTTTAAAACAAAACAGGCTAAAATGTCTATAATGAAAACAAAGAATCATAAGCATGAAAAGAACTAGAAGCAGGAGTAGGCAATTCAGTCCCTCAAGCTTGTTCTGCCATTTAGTATGATCATGGCTCATCTCATTTCAGAGTCAACTCTATTTCCCTGCCTATTCACCCTAGCCCTTCAAACCTTTACTAATTAAAGATCTGTCCACCTCTTCCTTAAATTTACTCAAAAGTCCCGACATCCACCGTACTCTGAGATAGTGAATTCCACATACCCACGCCCCTTTGAGGGAAGTAATTCCTCTTCATACCTGTTTAAATCTGCTACCCCTTACCCTAAAACTATGACCTCTTGTTCTAGATTGCCCCACAAGAGGAAACATCCTCTCCACATCTATTTTGTCAAACCCCACTTATCAATTTACACACCTCAACTAGATCTCCTCTAATTCTTCCAAACTCCATGGAATATAGGCCTAAACTGCCCAATCTCTCTTTGTAAGTCAAACCCCTATATTCTGGGATCAATCTAGTGAACCTCCTCTGTACTGCCCCCAGTGCATTTACATCTCTCCTCAAATTAGAACATAGAACACAGAACATAGAACATTACAGCACGGTACAGGCCCTTCGGCCCTCGATGTTGCGCCGGCCAGTGGACCCTCTAACCTAAACTATTCCAATATCATCCATATGCCTATCCACTGATCATTTGAATGCCCCCAAAGTAGGCGAGTCCACAACTGCTGCAGGCAGGGCATTCCACGCCCTCACCACCCTCTGTGTAAAGAACCTGCCTCTGACATCCGTCCTATAACTACCACCTCTTAATTTAAAATTATGTCCCCTCGTGTTGGTCATCACCATCCGAGGAAAAAGGCTCTCACTATCCACCCTATCCAGTCCTTTGTTAGGGGATCAAAATTGAACATAATATTCTAAATACAGTCTCACTAATGCTTAATACAGTAGCAGCAACACTTCACTACTTTCATATTCTATTCCTTTTGTAACAAATGCCAAGATTCAATTTGCTTTCCTTATTACCTACTATACCTGCATACTGGCTTTCTGCAATTCATGAACAAGGACATCCAGATCCCTCTGCACCAAAGTATTCCAAAGTTTCTCTTCATTTTGATTTGATTGTCACATATAATAAAATATATGGGAAAGTATTGTTTCTTGCAAGCAATACAGACAAAACATACCATTCATAGATACAAATGGGAGAAGGAAAGAAGAGGGTGCAGAATAATAATTTGCCTTTGTATTTTTCCTATCAAAATGGATAACTGTACACTTATCCATGTTAAACTCTATCTGCCAAAGTTTTTGCCATTAACTTAACCTATTCATAGTCATTTACAAATTTCTTATTTCATTATCACAACTTATCATCCCACTTATTTTAGTGTCATCTGTAAATTTGGTGATGGCACCTACTATCTCTGCATCCAAGTCATTTATATAAATTGTAAAGAGTTGGGGACCAAAGTCCAAACCCTGTTGCATCCCACTAGTTATATCTTGCCAACCCAAAAATGACACATTTATCCCAACTCTCTACTTTATTTTGGTTAGCTAATTTTCTATCCAAGCTAATATATTATCCTTCACTCTACAAAAACTAATCTTGCATATTAACATTTTGTTAAATGCATCTGAAAGTCCAGATACACTACATCTAGAGGATCCCCATTATCCACTTTGCTTGTTACATCTTCAAAGAATTCAAGCAAATTAGTCAAACATGTTTTACCCTTCATATAATAATATTGATTCTGATGGATTATGTTTTGATTTTCTAAATGTCCTGTTATTACTTCCTTCATAATAGATCTGAATAATTTCCCAATGACAAATGTTAAACTAATTAGCCTGTAGTTTTCTATATTTTGCCTCCCTTTTTGAATAAGGGGCATCATATTAGCATTTCTCAAATCCACTAGAATTATTCCTGCACCCAGGAAATCTTGGAATATTCTAACCAATGGATTCACTATCTCCAATGCTATTTCCTTTAAGGTCCTGGGATGTAGGCCATCAGGCCCTGGAAATTTGCTTGCCTTCAATCTCAATAATTTGCTCAGTATTTTTTCTCCAATGATGATGATAGTTCTAGTTTCCTGCCGTTCCATAACCTCTGCATTTTCTATTTTATTATTGGGATGAAACTCACTGCTGATTATTGCTGTAACCCTCTAAACACTTAGTCAGCATCGTAAATCTATGCCCTATGGTCTTAGGCATCTCTACCATGGGAAAATGTCTCAAAGAATCTGAGTCTCACCTGGTGCTACCTTCAGCGTCCACTATTTACCCGCGTCTCTATTTGTTTATGAGTGGCCAATGGCGAAGCTCTTTTATTCCCATTGGCTGCCTTGAGCATACATCACAATGAACACCCCATACCTGTCAGATTCTGGCCAATGAGCACTCAGGAACGCCTAGCGTCTCTTTCTGATTGGATGTGTTCTCTGTCACTGGCTGGGGGCGGTTCGCACTCACACTCGGGCTCTGGGGATGAAGATTGTCCGCTGGTTAATGAAGGGCCGGCCTTCAGCCCCGACCCCCAGGCAGCTGGAGCACTTCTCCAAGTTCTCACCGTCTCCACTCTCCATGAAGCAGTTCCTCGATTTCGGTAAGAGAGGGGTCGTGCTTTGGTGTGAGAAGCGAGGCAAATCCGTATCCCATTTCCTGCCCCAGCTCTTGCCTTCGGCTCCCTGTGTCCTGTCCCGGGGTCCCTGCGCCCTGCACTGGCCCGTGTCCCGGGGTCCCTGCGCCCTGCACTGGCCCGTGTCCCGGGGTCCCTGCGCCCTGCACTGGCCCGTGTCCCGGGGTCCCTGCGCCCTGCACTGGCCCGTGTCCCGGGGTCCCTGCGCTTTGCGCTGACCCTTATCCTGATCCCTGTCCCGGGGTGCCTGGGCCCTGCGCTGACCCCTGCAGCATTGTCTCCTATTGATATCACCCACTCCTTTACTTCAGGAAAAGATATCGTATTTCTTTTCATCCTGAAGGAATTCAGTGTACGCTGAATTGCCCCCTAGCTTGGGTTTTCCTTTATCTGCATCTGCCACTTGGCTGGAGATGGACCTGTGTGCTGTACTTATCTATCTCGAGTGTGAGGCTCCCTACACCAGTCCAACCCCTTAGAACATCTCTGTTACTTGCAACCACCCATCTCTTGGAAGGGAATCGCTTTGCATCCCAGGAACAGCATCTGCTTATATATACATTTAGATGCCCTTGTGGCTTCACCCAAATCCAGGGTTTTATTATTCTGTATTTATCTATTCACAGTGTTCCTGTATCCTGATCTGTCCCTCTTCCCGGAGAGGAGGGCCCTGTGCTGGGGTGGTCCCTCTGCCCTTTAATTTCTCTTCTCCTCAGTGGATTCTTAGGATCTTTCCACCTTATGGTCTCCCTGTGATATACAATTATTTCTCCTGCCTGGAAGAAATGTTAGCCCTACCACTTTAAGAATGAAATCTTTTCAGCAGCAAGATTTAGTCCAGGATCCATTATGTCAATTTTTCTTGCAGGCTTCATTAATTGCTTTGATAATTGAATTTGGAGTTTTAGATGGCTTTGTTCAGTGTTTGGTTTTTGTTATTGCTACCTATCACAAACATTATGGTTCTTTCAAGCCTTTGAATATGCTTTAATCACAATCATATGAATTAGTTTGTGACACAAATAACAACAGTATATAAATAACACATTGTGAGAGGCAGCCATTATCAGCTGCCTCATAACACAGCCATTACCTAAAGTTTATTTGCAGGGTTTTTGCATTTTTTTTGAATGTTTTCAAATACATTGTGGTATTTACTGTAAACCATTATTGTAACAGTAATATAAGATTACATTATTCATGCCTTTGTTTTGACCTTCGTATGTTCTTCTGTTCTTTTTCAAAGTGACATGCAGCTTTGAGGCTGTTTGCATTCTTGGCTATGGCAAGAGCCATATTTAGCTGAACTTTGTTCTAAGCAAAAATCAGTCCCAGGCTATTATTACAAGCAGTTTGCATCTTCGTTGTTCTCTGCAATGCCACGATATTAAATAGCATAAGAATTTTAAAGAGGGAAAGCCTGAAGATTTTTGTGTCTCAATTTCTAAAGCACCTGGAATCATGATCTTGCCTACTAATTTTGGGAATAAAACAAAAATTCAAATAAGGTATTCAATTGGGGGAATGAAGCAGTCCTTCACTTTAAAATGTGTTTGTATTTAAAAGGCATAAAAACCCAGAAGGTGATATTTTCACAGAAGAGGGAGACAAGAAGAGGCTGTCCTTTGATAAACCTTTTTTCACATGGGGATCAATGTGAGGTTATCCACTTTGGTGGCAAAAACAGGAAGGAAGACTATTACCTAAATGGTGGCAATTTAGGAAAAGCGAAAGTGCAACATGACCAGGGTGTTGACCTTGCTGAAGGTTGGCATGCAGATACAGCAGGCAGTGAGGAAAGCTAATGGCATGCTGGCCTTCATAGCAAGGAGATTTGAGTATAGGAATAAAAATGTCTTGCCACAGCTATATAGGGCCAAACCTTGAGAATTATGTGCTGTTTTTGTCTCCTAGTTTGTGGAAAAACATTCTTGCTATTGAGGAAGTCCAGTGAAGGTTCACCAGACTGATTCCTGGAATGGTAGGATTGACATATGAAGAGACATTGGATCGACTAGGCTCATACTCTCTGGAATTTAGAAGAATGAGAGGAACTTTATAGAAACATATGAAATCCTGGATATGGTGGAGAATGTCCCCAATATTGGGGATGGGCAGAACTAGGAGTCACAGTCTAAGAATAAAGGAAAAACCATTCAGGACTGAGATGAGGAGGACCTTCTTCACTCAGAGTTGTGAACCTGTGGAATTCTCTATTGTTGGGGTTAGTTTGTTAAATATGTTCAGGAAGGAGCTGGATCAAAGGGCACGGAGAGAAAGCGGGAATGGGATACGGAAAGTGAATGATCAGCCATGATCATATTGAATGGTATGCAGGCTTGAAGGGCCAAATGGCCTACTCCTGCATCTATTTTCTATGTTTCTATGTTTTTAAGCCTATTAGATTACTAAAGGGATTTTAATGCACATGCATAGATGATTTCTTGTACACACCTTTGATAATTTGAACAATACATTTGAAAAATATTCAGACTACTCCATTTATTGAATGTCTAATGTGTTCCAAACATGACCAATTTCAGTTGTACCAATATTTAGATGTGTATTGGAATACATATCTCTATAATATTTTGCACATTACTACAATGGATCACAGTGCAAGAGTGATTGGCGGAACATGCTTTTGTTACATTTAGCTAATCAATAACATTGAGTATTTTAATATAGGAGTTTGTTTTCACTTTTCCCAGCTATTCTTGTACTTTAAAGAGAAATCTCAATTACATGACAATCTGAATAGTTTTCCTGATCAAAGCACATTTGCTGAAGCCTCAAATCATGCTGTCTCCATTAGGTTCCGGAAATGGCTGTGAGAAGACGTCCTTCGTATTCCTACGACAAGAACTTCCAGTACGGCTTTCCAATATCATGAAGGAAATCAACCTGCTTCCAGATAATTTACTGGGAACTCCATCTGTTCAAATGGTTCAAAGTTGGTGAGTGATGAGAAAAATAGATAGGGTATGGAAGAAAATGTTTGTTTAGTTTTTGTATGGTGCATGAAGATTGAATTTGAGTAACTTTTTTTGTTGAAGCTCTTGGCATTATAGATAACAGTGTCCTTCTGATTCTCTGTTTGGTTCCTTACCGTGTATTTCCGGACAATTGTCCGTGTTTTCCGGACAATTACTTGAACTTCCCTATAAGGATAATAACTGCTTTTAATATGTTAATTGTTTTTCGGACAGGATACTGCAGGGTAAAATATCACTCTTGGCATTATTTTCCATCACCATCTGTACTATTAGCAAAAAAAAGCTCTATCAGTTGTAAATTTTAACTTTAATGTTAACCATTTCTATTTTAACATTTGAAAAAAATTGTTAAATCAGTTAATTTGACTGTCCAAAAGGCTGTTGAAGCTGCATAATATTAATAGCATTCTGGCTCATTCAGTAAAGATGTAACTATGGAAGTGATTTATGCTAATTTTACCAGAGAGGAGCTGATTGAAAACTAGGGGCAGAATTGCAAATGTAGTACCGTTGTTTAAAAAGGGTCAGAGGGATAACCCAGGGAACTATAGGCTGGTGAGCTTGACTTCAGTTATAGGTAAGCTAATGGAGAGGATCCTCAGGGACAGGATGTATGAGCATCTGGAGCGCTGCGATCTGATCAGGGATACTCAGCATGGCTTCGTTAAGGGGAGGTCGTGCCTTCCGAACCTAGTGGAATTTTTTGAAGAGGTGACAAAAACGGTTGATGAAGGACAAGCCGTTGATGTCGTCTACATGGATTTCAGTAATGTGTTTCATAAGGTTCCCCATGGTAGGCTGATAAAAAAGGTGAAGGCGCATGGGATACAGGGCCAGGTATGTAGATGGGTTGAGAACCGGCTTGGGAGGAGGAGACAGTGGGTATTAGTGGAAGGCTCTTTTTCCAACTGGAGGTCAGTCACTAGTGGTGTGCCACAGGGCTCAGTACTAGGACCTTTTCTATTTGTGATTTATATAAATGACTTGGAAGAGGGGGTAGGTGGTGTGATCAGCGAATTTGCTGATGACACTAAGATACTTGGATTGGCGGGGACTGAGGAGCAGTGCCAGGCAATACAACAGGACATAGATTGGGCAGATAGATGGCAAATGGAATTTAATCCGGATAAATGCGAGGTGATGCATTTTGGCCGGAATAATGTAGAGGGGAGTTATAGGATAAAAGGTAAAACTATCCGGAGTATAGAGACACAGAGAGACCTGGGGGTGCAGGTTCACAAGTCTCTGAAGGTGTCAGTACAGGTGGAAAAGTGATAAAGAAAGCGTATGGTATGTTAGCCTTCATAGGAAGGGGTATAGAATACAAGAGTAGGAGTTTGATGTTGCAAGTGTATAGAACTTGTAGTTAGGCCTCACTTGGAGTACTGCGTCCAGTTCTGGTCGCCGTACTACCGGAAGGATGTGGAGTCCCTGGAGAGAGTGCAGAGGAGATTTACCAGGATGCTGCCTGGTATGGAAGGGCTGTCTTACGAGGAAAGGTTGAACGCACTGGGGTTGTTTTCCCTTGAAAGACGTCGGCTGAGAGGGGATCTATTAGAGGTATATAAGATTATGAGGGGTATAGATAGAGTAAATGGTGGTAAGCTTTTTCCACCATTAGATTCGGATAGAACGAGGGGTCACGGCCTTAGGGTGAGGGGGGCTATGTATAAGACTAATATTAGAGGGCATTTTTTCACACAAAGGGTAGTGGGGGTGTGGAATGCACTACCAAGTAAGGTGGTGGGAGCAGGCACGCTAGGGTTGTTTAAGGGTCTCTTGGACAGCCACATGAGCGGTCTGCAGATAGAGGGATATAGGAGGACTGTTTAAATACTTTATTTGTTTCCACAGGCTATTCGGTCCACCTTGTTGACCAACAAGGTGCATGCATTCGGCAGGTCGTGTGAGGGCTGCTCCTGGATGTTACTTCAGGAGTGGCCTAGTGCTTCATGTCGTTAGTGTATGCTTAAACTGGACCATCAGATGGGCAACATGACAGCTCAGAGACTATCGCTGTTGCTGTGCAGACACATGGATTTGGGCCTGTGTCTGCGGGAGTTTGCGCGTTCTCCCCGTGGTTGCGTGGGTTTTCTCCGGGTGCTCCGGTTTCCTCCCACATCCCAAAAATGTGCTCTTAGGCTGATTGGGTAACAAATTGTCCCTATATTGGTCTCTATATGTCATTAAGACATTAGGACGGCGGCGCGGGCTCGTTGGGCCGAAGGGCCTGTTTCCCGTGCTGTGTTGTTCTTTATTCTTTGTTCTTTGTTCTAATTGCTGTCCCAGGACACTGTCCCACACCGAATCCCTGTCCCAGGACACTGTCCCACACCGAATCCCTGTCCCAGGTCAGTGTTCTACACAGAGTCACAGATCCAGACAATGTCCCAGACAGAATCCTAGTCTCAGGACATTATCCACACGATGTCCCTGGCCAAGGACACTGTTGCAGAATGAATCCTTATTCCAGGATACTGTCCTGCATTGAATCCATGTTCTAGGACATTACCCCTATCCCGTTGCAAGTTTAGTTGAATAGGGGGAAGGTTATTTAATAGGTGGATTTTCAGCACCTAGGTCTCCGCACCTTTGGCATCGCCCCCTCAGTACCACCACCACCACCATGCCCTCCAGCCCACTCCTCACAACACTTCTGTCATCTCACCTGGCATTGAATGATGATACTGGGCCTTGGGTTCGTGTCATAGCGATAGCAACTGCTACTTCCTCAGTGGCATTGATGTTCAGTTGTTGTCTGGAAATTAGACAAGAGTTGACTCACAATTATGTTTAAATAACCTTTGATCTTTGTCTCAATATTCGTGGTACCAGACTTCTTACAAAACTCTTTTAACTAAAATAAACAACTCTATCTTTCATTCTCTTACTGAATGACAGCTTTCACTGGGTGAGACTCTGAAGGTTATTGATCTGAAGGGAAGGCAATGAAGGCAGCTCTCCAAGCAGTGGACGAAATCCCACTCATCTGCATTATATACATATAGGTGTTGAAGGCAATTTTTTTCCTTTAACATTTTATAGTTGTTGTAAAAGATATAAAATTTAAAAGGAAAAAGTTAGTTTCATTTGAGTTATATAGATCAGCCAAAAACTATGTACATTGTTTAAAGAACAGCTTGACCTTGTTCATTGCCCCAAATGTTGAGACCTAGAAAAAGATAAAACATATTGTGTAACCTGGCAGAATGTTTGGAATTCATTCTTCCTTCGCCATTGAAAATGGTGGCAAAACAAAATATTTCATCCTTCCAGTGTGAAAAAGGTACTAATTATTTGTTTTTTGGAATTGACACTATTGCAGATGAATTTTTGATGCTTTGTGGTCAAACCTTCTGAGTGAGTGAAATGTTACTTTTCTGAAGCGTAAACATTATAGTATTGTTTTTGAGTCTGCAGATTTTTGAGATTTCTGCTGACTGTTTGAAACAACTAGACAGTTGTAAAACCATTTTATGCTCAATCTGTGTGCTTTCTCTGAACGCTGCAGTGAGTGAGCACCATGTAGGACAAATTTATTGTCTGGAAATTAGATAGTTCGACCAGTTTGCACTAGAACTTGTTTACCCAGGTTCTCTTACTAGTGCGACAAACAAAGGACAAGAATCAACTCACAATTATATTTAAAATAAATTTTGATCTTTATTTCAATACTCATGGTACCGAACTTCTTACAAAACTCTTTTAACTCAAATAAACATTTCTATTTTAATTTATCCAAGACCTAAATACTACTCATGAGATTGAACTGGCCAGGCTTGCTCCACCAGATGTGAGTCTTGGGTCTTCACTGAGTTCTGAATTCAGTCTTCCACGTGGCGAAGGTTGGTCTCAACTATTTGCTGCTTCCTTGCTGCATCCTTGCTGCAATACCGAGAATTTTCTGGGATTGGCCTGCAGGTGCCTCTTCTCATCGCCCTTTTCACATCTTTCTGGAAGCATTTCTGTCTTCCAGTCAATAAGGTTACTGGACGAAGAGTCACAGCAACCAGTGGAATTGCTGATTCCATGTACGGAAAATGCCAGAGTCCCCTTCCACAGATGCACAGAGTGTACGTAGCTCTTTTCCATACAAAGTAGCAGTAGCAATTTGAGGTGCCAGAGAGTTGACAAGCTTTGGCATCATGAGGTGAATTACTCTTGACAGAATTCCAGCTTTTAATCTCCTCTTGTAGCCACAAAATTTATATAGCCAGTCCAATTCAGTTTCTGGTCAATGATAATTCACAGGATGAGGCTAGCGGGGGATTCAGTGATGGTAATGCCATTGAATGTAAAGGGAAGATGGTTATATTCTCTCTTGTTGGAGATAGTCATTGGCTGGCACTTGTGTGGGCATGCATGTTATTATTTGCAGATAACACAAACAGATAGATTGAAGCATTTTGATATATTAAGTGAATGGATAAATCTGGTAAACAGATTTAATTATAGGTGGTCCTCTTCGGATCTTATCTTTCTAAATGGTAGAAAGTTAAAAACAGTGGTGGTTAAAGAGACTTGGGAGTCCAGGTGCACAGATCATTGTAATGTCATGAACAGGTATAGCTTTAAAAGCTATTGGATGCTCGTCTTTAAATCCAGAGGAATAGTATTCAAGGGTGAGAAAGTCATGCTTCACCTATACAAAGCTGTGGATAGAACACACCTAGAATACTGTGAGCAGTTGTGGGCACCACACAAGGGAAAATATATTGGTCTTTGCAGTGCAGAGTAGACTTACCAGAGTGATAACCAGGCTCCAAGTGTTAAATTATGAGAAGAGATGACATAATCTAGGGTTTTATTCCCTGGAATTTAGAAGGTTAGCAGGTGGTTTAATTTAAGTTTTCAAGATATTAAAGGGAGTAAATAAGGTAGGTTACAGAAATGCTTTTTATGCTGGTTGGAAAACCTAGAAAAGAGGAGGGGGGGGAGGTGGTGCAAGGCGTTGGTTTTAACTCAAGTACCTGTGTTGTCGAGAATCACTTGGAGAACGTTGTCTGCATTTCCCATTGTTTCTCCCTGCAAGATGTTCTGACATTGCACAGTGCTGGAAAATGTTTTATGTGAACATTGGTTGAGGATAACATTGGGCATGGATTTTGATGTTCCTATACAGTGAAATAATCTTCCACTTTCATTAGGATTTTACACCTCTCCTATTTCCAGCAGACATAGTGTTTCTGCCCACTAAAGATGTGTGCTGCTGGCTGTAGTTCCATAATTTGTATTTAATTTCAATTAGCCCACCTATATGAGCAATTTTCTGCTGGTAAATGCAAAGCCTCATTGCAAAGTCTTACATGACTGATGGAAATTGAACAACAATAGTGAATACACCAAAGGGTCATGGATATTTTTGTTGGGCAATTTTGTTAATATACGTTAGTTACAGGAAAATTGTTCTTTTTTGCATTGTTTGTGGAAAAGGTTTTAATGATGCCAGCAACTGCTGCTCTGATCTTTGCCTTTGCTGAGTTTTAATAGCAAATGATCCTCGTGGGCTGCATGGTGACACAGTGCCAAGGACTCGGGTGACTGTTTAAAATTTAACATTCTCCTCGTGTCTGCGTGGATTTCTTCCCACAGTCCAAAGATGAGAGGTTTAGGTTGATTGGCCATGCTAAGTTGCCCAGTTGTGTCAGGTGGAATAACAGAGTAAATCCGTGGGGTTACGGTACGGGATTGTTGTCGATGCAGGCTTGGTGGGCTGAATGGTCTCCTTCTGCACTGTAGGGATTCTATGATCCCCCTCAAAAAAAACAAGTCCTGAGTGATGTATAAAGCAGAGATTGCATTTAGATAGGGAAAGAAATTCTTCTCCATAAATCAAATATTTGATTAAGCACTGTTTTTGCCTTGAAAACAGAGTTAATAAATGCATATGGCAGCAAAGTGATTAAATTATTGTTCTAGTAAGACAGAGTCCTGAACTAATAACCAAGGAATTTTGAATTCAAATGCCATCATGGTGGTTTGGGAATTTACATGTAGTTTAAAAATACTGTAAAACAAAACTAGTAACCACCCAATATGGTGAAGTTCCACACCATCATAAACTGCCCTGTTCACACA